>JARQOD010000001.1:451760148-451837879 GCA_033576555.1 Oophaga sylvatica
TTTTTGTATTGAAGAACTGAAATAAATTAACTTTTTGATGATATTCTAATTTTGTGAGATGCACCTGTAGCTCTGGCAAAAATGAAGAGACCATTGCAAAATTTTCAGTTTGTCTCATTTTTCTCTGTATAGGTATAGTTTTGAGTAAAATGTAAATTGCTCTTTTATTCTATAAACTACTGACAACATGTCTCCGAATTTGCAAGCAATACATTTTGTATTTATTTTCAGAAAATGAGAAATGGTCAAAATAAAAAAAATGCAGTGCTTGCAGACCTCAAATAATGCTAAGAAAACAAGTTCAGAATCATTTAGAAACAACAGTACTAATGTTTTAACTCAGGAAGAGTTCAGAAATCAATATTTGTGGAATAACCATGATTATTAATCAGAGCTTTCATGCGTCTTGGCATGCTTTCCACCAGTCTTTCACACTGCATTTGAGTGACCTTATGCCACTCCTGGTACAAAATTTTAAGCAGTTTTTTGTTTGATGGCTTGTGACTTTCCATCTTCCTCTTGATTACATTCCAGGGGTTTTCAATGGGGTCAGGGCTGGCCATGACAGGGATTTGATGTGGTGGTCCTTCATCCACACATTGATTGACCTAGCTGTTTGGCATGGCGCATTGTCCTGCTGGAAAAAAACAGTCCTCAGAGTTGGAGAACATTGCCTGAGCAGAAGGAATCAACTTTTTTTCAAGGATAACCTTGTATGCGGCTTGATTCATATGTCCTTCGCAAAGAATAACCTGCCCAATTCCAGCCTTGCTGAAGCATCCCCAGATCATCACCGATCGACCACCAAATTTCACAGTGGGTGCAAGACACTGTGGCTTGTACGCCTCTCCAGGTCTCTGTCTAACCATTAGATGACCAGGTGTTGGGCAAAGCTGAAAATTAGACTCATCAGAGAAGATGAAAATTAGTCTCATCAGAGAAGATTTCCTTACTCCAGTCCTCTATGGTCCAATCCTTATGGTCATGGCGAACTTCAGCCTGGCTCTTCTTTGCTTCTCATTGATGAAAGGCTTTTTTCTAGCTTTACATGACTTGAGCCCTGCCTCTAGGAGCCTGTTAGGAACTGTTTTTGCTGTGCACTTCACCCCAGCTGCCATTTGCCATTCCTTTTGTAGGTCACTTGATGTCATCCTGCGGTTGCTGAGTGACATTCAAATAAGATGACGGTCATCCTGGTCAGTGGAGAATCGTTTTCGCCCTCTGACGGTCTGTACCTTTGTTGTCCCCAATGTCTGCTGCTTGACCTTGTTGTAATGGACTGCTGTCTTAGAAATTTTAAGGATGGAGGCAACATGAAGCTCAATGTATCCCTCTGCTATTAAAGCCAGAATTGAGCCCTTCTTTTCCTCACTCAAGACTTTTCAACTCCTTTGGCATAGTTAAAAGTTATTTTTTCATTCCTATTACTTTTGAGATATTACTAGCACTTGTTTTACTATCCAGCTTGTCCTATTGCAAGAGGATTGTGAACACCACAGCAGTGTTTTTATGCTTTCCTTCATTAAATAAGATTTGGTTCAGGTGATCATCTAATCAGAAGCACATGAAGTAGTGTGAGGTGTACTCTGGTTGGAATTCAACTGACACCGGAATGGCTGTCAGACATGTAGAGAAGCTGATTGTTATAGAACTGTACAGTGATCTCGTAATTTTTGCCAGAGCTGTATATAATGTTGTGCCCCATTGAGTTTCTGAGGAAGGTTCTTAATTTCCTGTTGACATTGCAGGGAGCCAAGCATTCACAGATCCATGTGTGTGGCATTGAGTCATAGGCTTTCCTGTAGTCAATCGAGGCTGTGCTGAGATTGGTCTGTCTGGATCTTGAGTCTTGAGTGACTGCTCTACTAGGTGCTAGTGCTTAGAGCCTCTGGTGTTGGTCCCAATGCTTTTATGAGCTGGATTCATGTACTGGTTCATATGGTTCTGTAACTTGGTGGCTATGATGCATGACAGGAGTTTCCATGTTGTTGTAAGGCAGGATATTGGGCGGTAGTTAATAATAATTTTATTTCTATATCACCAACATATACCGCAACAGTAGTTTGATGGAACTGTTCCTTTGTGAGGATCCTTCCTAATCAGCACTGTACTTCATTGTATTAGTCAAGCTAGGTGGTGGCTTACTTCTAGCAGTTGGTTCATCGGCTTTGCTATGCGTTCATGTACCGCTGTTAACTTCTTTAGCCAGTAGTTGTGGTGGATCATGTCTTGGCCAGGTGCTGTCCAGCTCTTCATGTTCTTGACTCGCTGTTGGATGTCTGCTTCTGTAATGGTGACTGGTTCTTGCTTTAGCTTATGACTCATTGCCACACACATGGATCTGTGATTGCTTGGCTCTCTACAATGTCAACAGGAAATTAACACCTTCATGACCCAGCCTATTTTGACCTTAAAGACCTTGCCATTTTTTGCAATTCTGACCAGTGTCCCTTTATGAGGTAATAACTCAGGAACGCTTCAACGGATCCTAGCGATTCTGAGATTGTTTTTTCGTGACATATTGGGCTTCATGTTAGTGGTAAATTTAGGTCGATAATTTTTGCGTTTATTTCTGAAAAAAATGGAAATTTGGCAAAAATTTTGAAAATTTTGTAATTTTCAAATTTTTAATTTTTATTCTGTTAAACCAGAGAGTTATGTGACACAAAATAGTTAATAAATAACATTTCCCACATGTCTACTTTACATCAGCACAATTTTGGGAAAAACATTTTTTTTTTGTTAGGAAGTTATAAGGGTTAAAAGTTGACCAGCGATTTCTCATTTTTACAGCAAAATTTACAAAACCATTTTTTTTAGGGACCACCTCACATTTGAAGTCACTTTGAGGGGTCTATATGGCAGAAAATACCCAAAAGTGACACCTTTATAAAAACTGCACCCCTCAAGCTACTCAAAACTACATTCAAGAAGATTATTAACCCTTCAGGTGCTTCACAGGAACTAAAGCAACGTGGAAGGAAAAAATGGACATTTTAATTTTTCCAACAAAAATTTTCTTTTAGCATCAATTTTTTCATTTTTACATGGGCAACAGGATAAAATGGATCCTAAAATTTGTTGGGAAATTTCTCCTGAGTACACAGATACCTCATATGTGGTCATAAACCACTGTATGGGCGCACGGCAGGGCTCAGAAGGGAAGGAGCGCCATTTGACTTTTTGAATGGAAAATATGCTGGAATATTTAGCGGTTGCCATGTTGCATTTGGAGAGTCCCTGTGTGCCTAAACATTGGAGCTCCCCAACAAGTGACCCCATTTTGGAAACTAGACCCCTAAGGAACTTATCTAGATGCATAGTGAGCACTTTGAACCCCCAGGTGCTTCACAAATTGATCCGTAAAAAAAAGAAAGTACTTTTTTTGCACAAAAATTTTCTTTTAGCCTCAGTTTTTTTCATTTTCACATGGGCAACAGTATAAATTTGATCCTAAAATTTGTTGGGCAATTTCTCCTGAGTACACAGATACCTCATATGTGGTCATAAACCACTGTTTGGGCGCACGGCAGGGCTCAGAAGGGAAGGAGCGCCATTTGACTTTTAGAATGGAAAATATGCTGGAATATTTAGTGGTTGCCATGTCTGTTGTGAATGGGTTTGAGATGAGTTCTGAGCAGAGACTCCCTCTGGTGGTTACAAGCGGTACTGGTCTGTTCAGTGAAGATTGTGAGGACTGGGAATCAGGTGTTACTGACTGGTCTTATATAAGGGAGTCACCTTCCCATCAGGGTTGCCGGTGATCAATTGTTCTGGTCTGAATCCTTCATTCCTGTTTCCCTTGTAGCCTGCTGTGTCGTGTCTGCATCTCCTGCTAACAGATAAGACATTTTCTTCTTTTTGTTTTTGTACTATATTTTTGCATTTTGTCCTGCACTTCTTTGGGGGCCTTCTGGGTCCCCTTCGGGGGCTTTTGCCCTCTCAGTTTAGTTCAGCCACTGATGTTTGTACTTTTGCTTTTTCCAGTTTTTTCAGTGGCTGCTGTTTTGATTTTGTTACACCAGAGAACTAATTTAGGTGGTAGAGGTCGTGTGATCTCAGGTGATTTTGAAATTAGTAGAGTTGGTGTTTTTCAGGGTTTTCTGGGATTGCAGTAAGTACCCTTCCTATCCTTTTCTATTTAGTTAGTTTGGGCCCCAGCGTTTGCTCATACTATTTTCTTTCTGTGTCAGTATTTCTTCTTGTCTAACCGCCATTACTTGTTTGGGGGCTTTCTATTATCTTTGGGGTTCTGCTCCAGGGCAGATAGCTTTCCTATTTCTATCTTTAGGTGTAGTTAGTTTCTCAGGCTGTAACGAGGCGTCTAGGACCAACGTAGGAACGCTCCACGGCTGCCTCTAGTTGTGGTGGTTAGTCAGGGTACTGCAATCTCATAGATTCCAACTGCTCTGGTGTATTGCCTTTTTTACCTGCACTCCTCAGCTACCAAAACATAACAGTATCACCGGCCTAAAAATTGAAAATTGTATGGTACTCACAGAAGGGAAAAAATATTGTGAAAGAAAAAAGGTTGTCAGAGTTGTCAGAGATATTTTTCTATTTGTTGCATTTTTTTTTTTCCCTCTGTATCTCTGGGTGCTGGGGAGGATCTTTTCTCTCAATGGAGTTTGCACGGTTGTCTGGCCGTGTGGATCAGCTTGCCACTGAGGTTCAGAGTATTGCTGCATATCTTGCTAGGTTGCCTGTTGTGGAACCTAGGATCCCCATGCCAGATTTGTTTTTGGGGGATCGAGCTAAGTTTCAGAATTTCAAAAATAATTGTAAATTGTTTTTTGCCTTAAAATCTAAGTCCTCAGGGAACGCAGCGCAGCAGGTTCAAATTATCATCTCTCTCCTGCGCGGCGATCCTCAGGATTGGGCCTTTTCCCTGACATCTGGGGATCCTGTTTTGAGTGATGTTGATGCATTTTTTCAGGCTTTGGGGTTATTGTACGATGAGCCTAATGTCACTGATCAAGCTGAAAAAGCCTTGTTGGCATTAAATTAGGGGCCTTATGACGCTGAGTTATACTGTCAGAGATTCCGTAGGTGGGCACTCCTGACCAAATGGAATGACGACGCTTTGGCAGCCCTTTTCCGGAAGGGTCTGTCAGATAATGTAAAGGATGTTATGGTGGGATTCCCTGTCCCCTCTGGTCTCAATGATTCTATGTCATTAGCGATTCAAATTGACAGACGTTTGCGTGAGCGGAGAAGTATGCGTGGAATGGTGTTGCCTTGTGAACCAGCTTCTGAACCCATGCAGTGTGATAGAGTGGTGTCTGGGGCACAGCGTCATGAGTTTCGAAAGTGCAATGGGTTATGTTTCTACTGTGGTGATGCCTCTCATGCTATTTCAGTCTGCCCTAAGCGGGGAAGACGTTTTGCACGCTCAGTTGTCTTGGGTAGTGTTCAGACTAAGTTTTTATTAACTGTCACTCTGATATGCTCTCTGTCCTCATTTTCTGCTCAGGCTTTCGTTGATTCTGGAGCAGCTATTAACCTGATGGATTATGATTTTGCTACACGTTGTGGGTTTCCCTTGATACCCCTACAGAAATCTATTCCCCTACTGGGGATCGATTCTACCCCTTTGGCTGAGAATAAACCCCAGTTTTCTACTCAGTGATAATGAGGGTTGAACCTGATCACCAGGAGTGCTGCAAATTTTTGGTTCTGTATAATCTGCATGACATTATCGTGCTGGGTTTCCCTTGGTTACAGTCTCATAATCCTGTTTTGGTTTGGAAATCTGTGTCTGTAACCAGTTGGGGCTGCCAATGTGTTAATACCAACACTCCTGTTTTTTCTGCCTCACCCCAGGCTCAGGATGTTCCTGACTTTTTGATTGATTTTTCTGATGTGTTTAGCGAAAGTGAATCTGCATCCTTGCCTCCCCATAGGAGCTATGACTGCGCTATTGAATTAGTGCCGGGTAGTAAATTCCCTAAAGGTCGCCTTTTTAACTTGTCTGTATCTGAACATGACGCTATGCGGTCTTATATCAAGGAATCATTGGAGAAGGGTCATATGAGACCATCCTCTTCACCCTTAGGTGCCGGTGTTTTCTTTGTGGCCAAAAAAGATGGTTCATTAAGGCCGTGTATTGATTATCGTCTCTTGAACAATATTACTGTGAAATATCAATACCCGTTACCCTTGATTTCTGACCTGTTTTCCAGGGTGAAAAACGCTACTTGGTTTACCAAGCTTGACCTCAGGGGGGCGTATAACCTTATTCGCATTAAGCACGGGGATGAATGGAAGACGGCATTCAATACCCCTGAAGGGCATTTTGAGTACCTAGTGATGCCCTTTGGGCTCACTAATGCTCCTTCCGTCTTCCAGTCCTTCATGAATGACATTTTCAGGGATTTTGTGGACAAATTTCTGATTGTTTATTTGGATGATATCTTGATTTTTTCTAATGACTGGGACTCTCATGTGAAACATGTTCGAACTGTGTTCCAGATTTTGAGAGAGAATGCTCTGTATGTGAAGGGATCAAAGTGTCTTTTTGGCGTACAGAGGATCTCATTTCTGGGATTCATTTTGTCCCCATCTGTTATTGAAATGGACCCGGTCAAGGTTCAGGCCATCTGTGATTGAGTCCAACCTACTTCATTAAAGGCTCTTCAGAGAATTTTTGGTTTTTGCCAATTTTTATCGTAAATTTATTGGTAATTTCTCGGTTATTGTTAAACCATTAACTGATTTGACCAGAAAGGGTTCTGATGTGGTGAATTGGCCTCCTGAGGCAGTCTCTGCGTTTCAGGAACTTAAGCAGAGATTCACTTCTGCTCCTGTTCTACGGCAGCCTGATGTTTCTCTGCCATTTCAGGTGGAGGTTGATGCCTCTGAAATTGGGGCAGGTGCCGTTTTGTCCCAAAAAGATCCAGAGACCTCTAAAAGTAACCCTTGTGCCTTTTTCTCTCGAAAATTTTCTCCTACTGAACGTAATTATGACGTGGGTAATCGGGAGTTATTGGCCATGAAGTGGGCTTTTGAAGAGTGGAGACATTGGCTGGAGGGAGCCAAACATCAGGTGGTGGTCCTTACGGACCATAAGAATCTGGTCTATCTGGAATCTGCCAAGCGACTCAATCCTAGACAGGCCAGGTGGGCCTTGTTTTTCACACGTTTTAATTTTGTGGTTTCCTTTCTTCCTGGCACTAAGAATGTTAAGGCGGATGCCCTCTCGAGGAGTTTCCTTGCGGATTCTCCTGAGTTATCTGATCCTTCTGTTATTTTGAAAGAGGGTGTAGTTCTTTCCGCCATCTCGCCCAATTTGAGACTTGCTCTGGAGGGGTGTCAGGAGGATAGGCCCGAGTGCTGCCCTGTTGGAAAATTGTTTGTCCCGGACCAGTGGAAAAAGAGTGTGATGTCTGAGATTCATTGTTCAGCATTGGCTGGGCATCCCGGAATTTTTGGTACCAGAGACTTGGTTAGTCGGTCCTTTTGGTGGCCTACCTTGTCTCGTGATGTCAGGGAATTTGTGCAGTCCTGCGGGACTTGCTCTCGCTCCAAGCCTTGCTCTCGCTCTAGTGGTTTGTTGATGCCATTGCCTGTGCCCAAGAGACCATGGACCCATATCTCTATGGATTTCATTTCCGACCTTCCTGTTTCTCAGAGAATGACCACCATCTGGGTAATTTGTGATAGGTTTTCCAAAATGATACATCTTGTGCCATTACCTAAGTTGCCTTCCTCCTCTGAATTGGTGCCGTTGTTCCTTCAGCACGTGGTTCGTTTACACGGCATTCCTGAGAACATTGTGTCTGACAGAGGAGTCCAGTTTGTTTCCAGATTTTGGAGGACTTTTTGTTCTAAACTGGGTGTTCAATTGTCTTTCTCCTCGGCATTTCATCCTCAGACCAATGGTCAAACTGAGAGAACAAACCAGACATTGGAGACTTATCTTAGATGCTTTGTGTCTGCTGATCAGGATGACTGGGTCTCTTTTTTACCTTTGGCTGAGTTTGCTCTTAATAATAGGGCTAGCTCTGCCACTTTGATGTCTCCGTTTTTCTGTAATTCTGGGTTTCACCCTCGATTTTCTTCAGGACAGACGAAGGCTTCTGTCTGTCCAGGTGTTGACTCTGTTGTGGAGCGTATGCAACAGATTTGGGACCAGGTAGTGGAGAGGTTGTCCCTCTCTCAGGAGAAGGCCCAGCGGTTTTCTAACCGGCATAGGACTGATGGTCCTCGGTTTAAAGTGGGGGACTTGGTCTGGTTGTCCTCAAGGAATATTCCTATGAGAGTAGCATCTCCTAAATTTAAGCCTAGGTTCATTGGACCTTATAAGATCATTGAGATTCTTAATCCTGTTTCTTTTCGTTTGCTTCTTCCAGGGACATTTAAGATCCATAACGTGTTCCACAAGTCCTTGTTGAAGAGGTTTGTTGAGCCAGTGGTTCCTGCTGCTGTGCCTCCTGACCCTGTTTTGGTTGAGGGCAATCTGGAGTATGTGGTTGAGAAAATATTAGATTCTCGTTTTTCTAGACGGAAACTCCAGTATTTGGTTAAGTGGAGAGGTTATGGTCAGGAAGACAATTCTTGGGTGTTTGCTTCGGACATCCATGCTAGGAGACTCATCCGTGCGTATCATAGAACTCATCCTGACCGACCTGGTTGCTCAAATGAGGGTTTGGTGACCCCTCCTCAAGGGGGGGTACTGTTGTGAATGGGTTTGAGATGAGTTCTGAGCAGAGACTCCCTCTGGTGGTTACAAGCGGTACTGGTCTGTTCAGTGAAGATTGTGAGGACTGGGAATCAGGTGTTACTGACTGGTCTTATATAAGGGAGTCACCTTCCCATCAGGGTTGCCGGTGATCAATTGTTCTGGTCTGAATCCTTCATTCCTGTTTCCCTTGTAGCCTGCTGTGTCGTGTCTGCATCTCCTGCTAACAGATAAGACATTTTCTTCTTTTTGTTTTTGTACTATATTTTTGCATTTTGTCCTGCACTTCTTTGGGGGCCTTCTGGGTCCCCTTCGGGGGCTTTTGCCCTCTCAGTTTAGTTCAGCCACTGATGTTTGTAATTTTGCTTTTTCCAGTTTTTTCAGTGGCTGCTGTTTTGATTTTGTTACACCAGAGAACTAATTTAGGTGGTAGAGGTCGTGTGATCTCAGGTGATTTTGAAATTAGTAGAGTTGGTGCTTTTCAGGGTTTTCTGGGATTGCAGTAAGTACCCTTCCTATCCTTTTCTATTTAGTTAGTTTGGGCCCCAGCGTTTGCTCATACTATTTTCTTTCTGTGTCAGTATTTCTTCTTGTCTAACCGCCATTACTTGTTTGGGGGCTTTCTATTATCTTTGGGGTTCTGCTCCGGGGCAGATAGCTTTCCTATTTCTATCTTTAGGTGCCGTTAGTTTCTCAGGCTGTGACGAGGCGTCTAGGACCAACGTAGGAACGCTCCACGGCTGCCTCTAGTTGTGGTGGTTAGTCAGGGTACTGCAATCTCATAGATTCCAACTGCTCTGGTGTATTGCCTTTTTTACCTGCACTCCTCAGCTACCAAAACATAACACATGTCGCATTTTGAGAGTTCCTGTGTGCCTAAACATTGGAGCTCCCCCACAAGTGACCCCATTTTGGAAACTAGACGCCCTAAGGAACTTATCTAGATGCATAGTGAGCACTTTGAACCCCCAGGTGCTTCACAGAAGTTTATAACGCAGAGCCGTGAAAATAAAAAATCATTTTTTTTTCTCAAAAAATGATTTTTTAGCCCACTATTTTTTATTTTCACAATGGTTACAGGAGAAATTGGACCCCAAAAGTTGTTGTCCAGTTTGTCCTGAGTATGCTAGTACCCCATATGTGGGGGGGAACCACTGTTTGGGCACACGTCAGGGCTCGGAAGGGATGTAGTGACGCTTTGAAATGCCGACTTGATGGAATGGTCTGCGGGCATCTTGTTATGTTTGCAGAGCCCCTGATGTGCCTAAACAGTAGAAACAACCCCCAAAAGTGACCCCATTTTGGAAACTAGACCCCGCAAAGATCTTATCTAGATGTGTGGTGAGCACTTTGAACCCCCAAGGGCTACACAGAAGTTTATAACGCCCGGGCATGAAAATAAAAAAATCATATTTTTTCCACAATCAGGATCTTTTAGTCCCCAATTTTTTTATTTTCCCATGGGTAACATGAGAAATTAGACCCCAAAAGTTGTTGTCCAATTTTTCTTGAGTATGCTGATATCCCATATGTGGGAGTAAACTACTGTATGGGCACACGTCAGGGCTCGGATGGGAAGTAGTGATGTTTTGAAATGCCCATTTGATGGAATGGTCTTCGGGCGTCATGTTACGTTTGCAGAGTCCCTGATGTGCCTAAACAGTGGAAACTCCCCACAAGTGACCCCATTTTGGAAACTAGAAACTAGATCCCCAAGGAACTCCTATAGATGTGTTGAATCTCCAAATCCTTCACAGAAGTTTATAACGCAGAGCCGTGAAAATATAAAATCATTTTTTTTCCACAAAAATAATTTTTTAGTCCCCAATTTTTTTCCCAATGTTAACAGGAGAAATTAGAACCCCCAAAGTTGTTGTGCAATTTTTCCCGAGTACGCTGATACCCCATATGTGGGGATAAACCACTGTTTGGGCACACGTCGGGGCTTGGAATAAAGGGAGCACTGTTTGACTTTTTGAACGCAAAATTTGCAGGAATCAATGGTGGCGCCATGTCGCGTATGGAGACCACCTGATGTGCCTAAATAGTGGAAACCCCTCAATTCTAACTCCAACCCTAACTCCAACACACCCCTAACCCCAATCCTAACCCCTACACACACCTAACCCTAATACAAACCCTAACCATAAGCCTAACCCCAACACACCCCTAACCCTAATCCCAACTCTAACCATAAACCTAACCACAAGCCTAACCCTAATTCCAACCCTAACCCTAATTCCAACCCTAACCCTAATTCCAACCCTAACCCAAATTCCAACCCTAACCCAAATTCCAACCCTAACCCTAATTCTAACCTTAACCCTAATTCTAACCCTAATGCTAACCCTAACCCTAGTTCTAACCCTAAGGCTGGGTTCATATTGCGTTTTACCAGCCCGTTCAACATGTAGCGTTGACCGGCTGGTAACGGTATAGCATAACGTGATCGCGTTGTGCTATACCCTCTAGCGCAGATGAATCAGCAGATGATTCATCTGTGCTAGCGGTGACGGAGCCCAGACACTGCAGCCCGTGTTCGAGGCTCCATCACTGAATGACGGCACGTCGCGATGCACACACAAATGGGGTGAATGGCAGCGTTAACGGACTGCGTTACACCGCGGTGAAACGCAGTCCATCTAACGGACTGCCATAATGCAATATGAACCCAGCCTAACCCTGAGGCCCCGTGCACACATTGCGGATTCACTTGCGGATTTTTCTTAAATCCGCAGGTAAAATGACCTGCGTTTTACCTGCGAATTTAGCGCGGATTTGCTGCGGTTTTTCCCTGCGGTTTTACACCTATAATGGAATATGTGTAAAACCGCTGCGGAATCCGCACAAAGAATTGACATGCTGCGGATTTAAAACCGCAGCAAATTCGCATGTGCACAGCGTTTTTTTTAACCATTTATTTGCATGGTTTCTGGATCTGCTGTGGATCCGCAGCGCCAAATCCGCTGCAAATCCGCAGCAAAATCTCCGCTGCGGATCAGCAGCAAAATCCGCCGCGGATCAGCAGCAAAATAAGCCACGGATCAGCAGCAAAATCCGCCACGGATCCGCAGCAAAATCCGCCGCGGATCCGCAGCAAAATCCGCCGCGTATCAGCAGCAAAATCAGCCGCGGATCAGCAGCAAAATAAGCCGCAGATCAGCAGCAAAATCCGCCGCGGATCCGCAGCAATATCCGCCGCGGATCCGCAGCAAAATCAGCTGCGGATCAGCAGCAAAATCAGCAGCGGATCAGCAGCAAAATCAGTCGCGGATCAGCAGCAAAATCCGCTGCGGATCAGCAGCAAAATCAGCCACGGATCAGCAGCAATATCCGCCGCGGATCAGCAGCAATATCCGCCGCGGATCAGCAGCAATATCCGCCGTGGATCATCAGCAATATCCGCCGGGAATCCGCAGCAACATCCGCCGCGGATCAGCAGCAAAATCCGCCGCGGATCAGCAGCAAAGTCCGCCGCGGATCAGCAGCAAAATCAGCCGCGGATCAGCAGCAAAATCCGCCGCGGATCAGCAGCAAAATCCGCAGCGGATCCGCAGCAAAATCCGCAGCGGATCCGCAGCAAAATCCGCCGCGGATCAGCAGCAAAATAAGCCGCGGATCAGCAGCAAAATCCGCCGCGGATCCGCAGCAAAATCAGCCGCGGATCAGCAGCAAAATCAGCCGCGGATCAGCAGCAAAATCCGCCGCGGATCAGCAGCAAAATCCGCCGCGGATCAGCAGCAAAATCCGCCGCGGATCAGCAGCAATATCCGCCGCGGATCCACAGAAATATCGCCGCGGATCAGCAGCAAAATCCGCCGCGGATCAGCAGCAAAATCCGCCGCGGATCCGCAGCAAAATCAGCCGCGGATCCGCAGCAAAATCCGCGCGGATCAGCAGCAAAATCCGCCGCGGATCAGCAGCAAAATCCGCAGCGGATCAGCAGCAAAATCGGCCGCGGATCAGCAGCAAAATCCGCCGCGGATCAGCAGCAATATCCGCCGCGGATCCGCAGAAATATCCGCCGCGGATCAGCAGCAAAATCCGCCGCGGATCAGCAGCAAAATCCGCCGCGGATCAGCAGCAAAATCCGCCGCGGATCCGCAGCAAAATCCGCCGCGGATCAGCAGCAAAATCCGCCGCGATCAGCAGCAATATCCCGCGGATCCGCAGAAATATCCGCCGCGGATCCGCAGCTAAATCCCCGCGGATCAGCAGCAAAATCCGCCGCGGATCAGCAGCAATATCCGCCGCGGATCAGCAGCAATATCCACCGCGGATCATCAGCAATATCCGCCGCGGATCAGCAGCAATATCCGCCGCGGATCCGCAGCAATATCCGCCTCGAATCCGCAGCAAAATCCGCCGCGGATCAGCAGCAAAATCCGCCGCGGATCAGCAGCAAAATCCGCCGCGGATCAGCAGCAAAATCAGCCGCGGATCAGCAGCAAAATCCGCCGCGGATCCGCAGCAAAATCCGACGCGGATCCGCAGCAAAATCTTCCGCGGATCCGCAGCAAAATCAGCCGCGGATCCGCAGCAAAATCAGCCGCGGATCAGCAGCAATATCCGCCGCGGATCAGCAGCAATATCCGCCGTGGATCCGCAGCAAAATCCGCTAGGAAAAAAAAAAAATTCTTTATTTTATTATTTGTCCCTACCTATGACGGGGGGGGTTCATTTACTTTTTTTTATTTTGATCACTGTGACAGTTTATCACAGTGATCAAAACTAAATTTTTGTACACTGGAGGGCGCACTGCGCATGCGCCGGCCGGCGGGCGCACTGCGCATGCGCCCGCCATTTTCCAAGATGGCGGCGCCCATGAAGAATCCCGGGCAGCCGCCGGGACGGATCCAGGGACGTCGGTGGACCGGGAGAGGTGAGTAGGGGGGGTCAGATGGTGAGGGTGGGGGATCGGAAGGTGGGGGCAGCGGATCGCAGGAGCAGGGGAGCAGATAGTGACGGTGGTGACCATCTTTTGGTGGCGGCGGCCGATCACCGCCGGGACTCGATGTGGGGGGGTCAGATCGCGGTCTCCAACCATGGCAGATGCTATTGCAGCATCGGCCATGGCTGGATTGTAATATTTCACCAGTTTCATTGGTGAAATATTACAAATCGCTCTGATTGGCTGTTTCACTTTTAACAGCCAATCAGAGCGATCGTAGCCACGTGGGGGTTAAGCCAATCCCCTTGTGGTGATGCACTAAGGGTCCTGTGCCTGCGGGTCGGGTGACCTTTCAGTGACCCCAGTCACCCGGCCCGCAGGAACATGATTTATAGCATGACGCCTACGTTGGCGTCATGGGTCGGGATGGCACAGGTTTTCATGACGCCAACGTAGGCGTCATGGGTCGGGAAGGGGTTAAGAACCTTCCTCAGAAACTCAATGGAGCTATGGAGAACAACATTGGAAGTCAATTCAAGACAACTAGCACAAGTGACCATCAAATGCCAAGGTGATGCACTGTCCTCATTGCTGTTCTACATAGGCTTGAACCCCCTCCGTCAGATAATTACAGAGTTTGGCTATGGATAGAAGTTCAAGAGTGGAAGCACCATCAGCAACCTACTCTACATGGATGACATCAAGCTGTACGTGAAAAATGAACGAGACATCAATTCACTGATCCACCTGATGAGGATCTAAAGAGAAGACATCGGGATGTCCTTCGGACTGGAGAAGTGCGGCCGGTTGGTAATAAAGAGAGGCAAGGTAGTCAAGACTGATGGAGTGGAATTACCAGCAGGGAATATAGCAGATGTACAGATATGCTACAAGTACCTCGGCATCCCACAGGGATACAGTAACCATGATCAGAAGGCAAGGAAAGCAGCAAAATCCAATTACCATCAAAGGGTAAGACAGGTCCTGAAGAGCCAGCTCATTGTAAAGAATAAAATTCGCACTATTAATACATATGCCCTGCCAGTTATCAGATACCATGCTTGTTATAAGATTTCTTTTTTTAATAAAAAAAATTATTGTTTAAAAAAAGACAAGCTGCTGGCATAGTGTGCTTGCCAAAAGAATAGATGGAAGCTGCAGATGTGAAGACACAAAAGCTCCTCGCAATGCATGGAGGTCTCCACCCTAAGTCTAACACCCAAAGATTGTATACCAACAGAAAGTTGGTGGTTGAGGCTTGATAAGCATCCAAGCCACCATCATGGATGAAACCAAGAGTATCCAGGAATACTTAAAAAAAAAATGGCACCAAGAGATGAGATGCTGAGAGAAAGCCTAAGGCAGCAACAACAACAGATCTGGTAGGAAGGAACATGAAGCGCCATGGCAAGAAAAGCCGCTGCATGGGATGTACCAACGAGGTGGCTGACATGGAATCCTACCAATGGCTGGAGAAAGCTGGATGCCAAGACACCACAGAGGCACTAATTATAGCGACACAAGAGCAAGCACTGTGTACCAGATCCATAGAAGCAGGAATCTACCACATAAGACAAGACCCAAGGTGCAGACTATGCAAAGAAACCTCAGAAACAGTCCAACACATAGTGGCAGGATGCAAGATGCAAGCAGGAACAGAGTATACTGAACACCACAACCAAGTAGAGGGAATTGTATACAGGAACATCTGCACAGCATATGGGCTGAGTCCCCCTAAGTCCAGGTGGGAGACCCCAGAAAAAGTGGTGGAGAACGAAAGAGCTAAAATCCTGTAGGACTTTAAGATCCAGACGGATAAGCAGGTGTTGGCTAACCAACCAGACATTGTGATAGTATACAAGGATCAGAAGACAGCAATGATAATAGTTCTGGCAGTGCCAAGAGACAGCAACATCAGAAAGAAGGAATATGAAAAGTTGGAAAAATACCAGGGTCCTCAAAGGAGAACTGGAGAAGATGTGGAAGGTGAAGGCAACAATGATTCTAGCAGTGACAGCACTTGAAACAGTGACGCCTAAATTGGAGGAATAGCTACAACAGATCCCAGGAGCAACATCTGAAGTCCAATAATATTCCTATAGTTATTTGGTAAATAAAGACACAGCAAGAATAAAGTCCTTTATTAGACATAAAACAAAGCACCCTTTTCCATTTTTATCTAAAAATAATAAACACAGTTATACTCACCTAACGCCTTATTCTACTGAATCTCTCATCTCCTGTAATAAAACCAAATAAAAAAATAACACTATCCCTCACTTCTCCTTTGTTCTGTCCCATGCCATAATCCATGTCTGGGGGATTAATAGTTTTCAACCTGTACGGTGGCAAGATACATCCCCAGTCATAATTTTCCATCCATAAAAAGTTTCCCCAAAACATCTTGACGCAATCTTCTAATAATGCCTGCCATGTAATCTTCAGCGTACAACCTATCCTCTCCATACATCTCTAATTACCTAATCTTCTGATACCTCGCCACAAGTAATCTCCAAATCCATAACCTGTCCTCAATATCCAACTTTGATCTAATTTTCCAATACCTCCCCAATGTAATGTCCATTTCACATCCTTTCCCCTTCATAAATCTCTGATCTACTGAACTTAAAACTCCCGACAAGTCATCACCAATCCTCACAGGAACTCCTTCTCCACTCTTCTTGTGTCTACAGTATCATGTCAAGATTTTTCATGATACTCCCCTACACTCTGAAACTCGCTAACCCCAACAAATTATACTCTCTCATCATAGAAACCTTCATGAACAACCTGAAAACTCCTTTCTTCAAGCAAGCATACAACCTTGCTTCCACCACATTGCCATATGACAAGCTTCTAACTAGTGATGAGTGAATTTATTCGGAAAACGATCACCAAACATAAATTCGGCACGAATATGGCACATTCGGATTTGTGATCAGAAACAAGAGCAAAATTTTATAAAATCGGAAAAAATTGGTAACAGTCGGTAAAAGTGCGGGAAAATATTTGCGTCACCACAAAAGTATTTTCAGCACTTTAGCAACGATGGTGGTGTATCATGAGAGTTTGGCATGTGTTTGATGAGGGGAGGGGGTTTGCAGAGCTCAGAGGCATGGCGTTCTTGTAAACAGTAATTTTTTTTCCTAACTTTATGTGTGCACATTGCGGCTAGCCAATCAGGGCCCAGGAAACACCCACAATGTCCTGACACTTTGTGTCATTGGCTGCTGAAATCACATGTCCCTCTCATGGGTGTACCCAGGATTAAAACTGGGGGGTCAAGCCATGGTCGTTCAGGTTATAAAATTTTAGAACGAAAAAGGTGAATGAAACGAAAATTGACCAGCCCCTGTATACGTCACCAGCACCAGCCTACCACCTGTATATACATCACCAGCTCAGCACCTGTATATACATGACCAGCACCTGTATATGTCACCAGCCCAGCACCCGTATACATCACCATCCCAGCACCTGTATACGTCACCAGCCCAGCACCTGTATACGTCACCAGCCCAGCACCTGTATCCATCAACAGCCCCCAGCCCAGCACCTGTATATACATCACCAGCCCAGCACCTGTATATACATGACCAGCACCTGTATACGTCACCAGCCCAGCACCTGTATACGTCACCATCCCAGCACCTGTATACGTCACCAGCCCAGCACCTGTATCCGTCACCAGCCCCCAGCCCAGCACCTGTATATACATCACCAGCCCAGCACCTGTATATAAATAACCAGCACCTGTATATGTCACAAGCCCCAGCCTCCAGCCCAGCACCTGTATATGCATCACCAGCCCCAGCCTCCAGCCTAGCACCTGTATATACATCACCAGCCCCAGCCTCCAGCCCAGCCCCTGTAAACATCACCAGCCCCAGCCTCCAGCCCAGCACCTGTATATGTCACCAGCCTCCAGCCCAGCATCTGCTTACGTCACTAGCCCCAGCCTCCAGCCCAGCACCTGTATACATCACCAGCCCCAGCCTCCAGCCCAGCCTCTGTATACATCACCAGCCCCAGCCTCCAGCCCAGCACCTGTATACATCACCAGCCCCAGCCTCCAGCCCAGCACCTGTATACATCACCAGCCCCAGCCTCCAGCCCAGCACCTGTATACATCACCAGCCTCCAGCCCAGTGCCTGTATACGTCACTAGCCCCAGCCTCCAGCCCAGCACCTGTATACATCACCAGCCCCAGCCTCCAGCCCAGCACCTGTATACATCACCAGCCCCAGCCTCCAGCCCAGCACCTGTATACATCACCAGCCCCAACCTCCAGCCCAGCACCTGTATACGTCACCAGCCCCAGCCTCCAGCCCAGCACTTGTATACGTCACCAGCCCCAGCCTCCAGCCCAGCACCTGTAAACGTCACCAGCCCCAGCCTCCAGCCCAGCACCTGTATACGTCACCAGCCTCCAGCCCAGCACCTGTATACGTCACCAGCCCCAGCCTCCAGCCCAGCACCTGTATACCTCACCAGCCCACATAGTAGTATATAACACATCCCACATAGTGTATAGAATGGCCCGCATAGTGTATAGCGTGGCCCACATAGTATATAGCAGGGCCCACTTAGTATATAGCAGGGCCCACATAGTATACAGCAGGGCCCACATAGTATACAGCAGGGACTTAATAGCTGTCTACAAATATCTCAAGGGCTGTCACATTGTAGAAGGATCATCTTTATTCTCATTTGCACAAGGAAAGACTAGAAGCAATGGGATGAAACTGAATGGGAGGAGACACAGATTAGATATTAGAAAAAACTTTTTGACTATTAGGGTGATCAATGAGTGGAACAGGCTGCCACGAGAGGTGGTGAGTTCTCCTTCAATGGAAGTCTTCAAACAAAGGCTGGACAGACAGTCCCTTCCAACTCTACCGTTCTATGATTCTATGATTCTAGGGCCCACATAGTATACAGCAGGGCCCACATAGTATACAGCAGGGTCCACATAGTATAAAGCAGGGCCCACATAGTATACAGCAGGACCCACATAGTATACAGCAGGGCCCACATAGTATACAGCAGGGCCCACATAGTGTATAGCAGGGCCCACATAGTATATAGCAGGGCCCACATAGAATATAGCATGGCCCACACAGTATATAGCAGGGCCCACACAGTATATAGCAGGGCCCACATAGTATACAGCAGGGCCCACATAGTATATAGCAGGGCCCATATAACACAGCCCTCATCCCCCCCCCAGGAATGGCCCCACAGTCACAGTTCAGTACGCACTGACATATTTAAAAAAAAAAAAACACTCCTCACCTCTCCTTGTGCCCGCGCTGCTCCCTGCTCCTGTCTCCTGCTCTGCCTGGTACACAGTGAGTGTGCGATGACGTCCTCGCGCACCCGCTGTGTCAGAGACAGAGTGGGAATGATGGGAGAGGGAGCG
Source organism: Oophaga sylvatica (assembly GCA_033576555.1). NCBI lineage: Eukaryota > Metazoa > Chordata > Amphibia > Anura > Dendrobatidae > Oophaga > Oophaga sylvatica. Next base: position 451,779,143 of record JARQOD010000001.1, read on the forward strand.
TCAGCTGACGTTCTCTCCCTCCTCCATCATTGCTTTGAACTGTACCGGCAGATGCCGGTACAGTTCAAAGCAGCGGCGGGGGAGACGGCGCTGGGGGTAGGCGGGCCCCCTGCCTCATAGGGGCCAGGTGGCCTCATCATGATAGGTGTGCGCACGGCTTTTTTGACACTGCAAAGGATAAGCCAACTCATGTAATCTACCAACTTTGCAAAAAAAAACTGAGTTGAGGTAAAAAGTGCAATAATTTGACTACTACATGTATGAACCTTTACATGCGCCATCAACATGCTTTACAGTGAGAATCTGACTGCGCAAAAATGAGGACCAGCGGACCTCAACAACCATCAGCCGCCCCATCAATTGCATCTGCTGCTTCTTCCTCCTCCTCTGTTACCGTGCCAACTATTGAGACTCAGGTCTTCGACCGCAGAACCTCGGGTTCTCTACCTGCTCCAGTCACGCTGACTGAGAGCCCACCGTCAGCTGTAATGGAAGCGACCTGCTGTTTTTGACCGATCTCAACACTTCCTCCAATGCTTTTGCATCCTCCTCTATCTCCTCTAGGGCCTCCACCTATACCCTCAACCTCTGCCTTACCGAGAAACACGTTCCAACAGTGCAGAGTGAATCCCCACCACCTCCATACTGCGCAGCGAGGGCTCACTGCAATCAGGCAGTATTAAAATTGATATGCCTTGGAGATCGCAGTCATACCGCTGAAGAGTTGTGAAAAGCTCTCCAGGCTGAGTTTGATCTGTCTCGACCACGCACCACAATTGTGGGTTTCCAGGGATATGGGGTACTCGGAGCCGAGCCTGTAGATTTCTATAGGGAATGTCACTGGTAGCGTGGCTCGTTCCGTGTCCCTGGCGGTCAGGCGTTAAAGGGGAATTATTTACAGGGGATTTGTATATAACAGTTCGTGACGCCACCTGTAGTTGTCTAGTCACTAAGACCAGCGCTGCAGTAGATCTCTGAGGGGATGTTGTGGCAGCTAGATGACGGGTCCCCCACAGGTGGGACTGGTCTCTCAAAGTCTATGGTATTAATGATGTAGGGTGCAAATAAATGAATCAGTCTCACACCATCCAGTGTCTTTCCATACCTTTTACTTGTCAGATGATAAGGCAGGTCCCAGGGAGGCTGTTGGGGTGGATGGAGGATGTGCTTCGAGGTAACAGCTGAACAGGTTAGGGGCCTCCTTTACTTCCAATATTATGAGTCCAACCTGCATAGAGCTAAGTTCACTCCGATTTCTCCAGCTAACTCCTTAGCTGTACTGCCCGTTCAGCATAGTGGTCGGAGCCTTCCATATAATGCGAGAGAGCTGAGTTCCTACTGTTGTCCTGCAGTGACTCAAGGTTCCCACTCTCCAGGCTCCAGTTACGTACCGACACCCCAAGGCTGCTTTCTGCGACCTAAGGTCCAGTAAGACTCTGGTTTTTCTATCACTACGCCTGAAGCTGTAGTGACACTTCGGTCTCCAGTGACCGGTGACTAATGCAGGATAGTCCAATCCTTAAGGCACTTCTAGGATTCTTTCTACTGCGCCCTTCGGCCTGCTCGCACTCTTAATATCAGCACTGACTAGGCTAGGATCAAATTCGATTATCCGTACTAGCCTCCACTTTTGTACCGTCTCCCTGTATTGACAGGAATCTCAGCTCTCCAACAGGCACTAGTCCTGACTCTCTCCACTCTCTCAGGAGAACTTTCAGACTCCACTGTCTGCATGCTCACAGGAGAACTCTCTGACTGCACTGTGCTACAGGACACTCCCCTATACACCCCTGCTGGGTGTGTCTGAGTGTATGTGAGTGATGTCGAGCCCTTAACCGTTACCTCTCCGCACATCCTCCTGGTGTTGTGTGCCTGACATACCAGGGCTACACATTCCCCCATGGTAAAATACAGCACTCCCGGGCTGTGGAATATAAGAAGAAAGACATTTTGTCTTGCATTAACAATAAACATTAAACTCATCCCATCCGGGAGGTACGAAATCTTAAACGTTGCATTATGTACAATGAACATAGAAAAAGACAAAAACATACTTTCAATAAATATGTCATATTAAACAGTATTCTTGTGAAGGACCTGCACCAAACCTTCAACGTAGGTCCTGGGTGGGCTGCACGACATCTGGCTGCAGACCTCGCTCAGTGCCACACCACACGGGTTTTATGTTCAGAGGTAATTGTTACAGTTGGATATAGAACCACGAGAATGCATAAAATGCAACTATTTACATTATCAGTAGGGTTGAGCATTCCGATACTTCCGATACCTGAAATCCAATGTAAGTCTATGGGAACAAAATATCGGAAGTAAGTATCGGAAGTACTTCCGATATTTTGTTCCCATAGACTTACATTGGATTTCAGGTATCGGAAGTATCGGAATGCTCAACCCTAATTATCAGTTCTGGGCTGACATAGTCCACAGCCTCGAAGTCCATTATTCCTCCTACTTAGTAATGCACAATACCATAACAATACTTTTTACAATATTCACATAAGGTAACCTTTTTCTGGGTTAAATTACATTATTTTACTAGAATTACTATTGATATCGAATAGGTATCTTCCCTTTCGTGGTTCGCTCTGATCTACGTGGAGTAGCTTCAGGTATATTGGTCTGTGATCTACCTGCTCTGCGTAACGGCAAACTATAGAACTGTCTCAATCTTTCTATGGATCTGGCAAGCGTACTGATGGCTGGGCGGTGTGAGTCAGCTTCACCAGGGGATCCCATAGCATGGGGCGCTGCTTCTGATGGTCCTTCTTGAGATTCTGTAGGCTGGGGTGTTACTGGAATAGGTAACTCCTGAGCTGGCTCAACTGGCACCATGGGCACAACTGGAGGTAAAACTTCCTCTTGGGGCTGATAAAACTGCAACACCGGAATGATTACAGCATCTCCCAGTCTGGGCCAATCCGCAGGGAAATCTCCCAGATCCGTGTGTATGACCTCTTCTTTTCTTTCTTCTCGATTGACGACAGGGTTCTCTTCACGAAGTTTTAAGGGTTCTGGACACAATTTCAATTGGTCTCTGGACACAGTGGATATTGTTCTCCCTCCGTCCTTACTGATGATACAAACTTTTCTGTTGTCATATTTGGAATCTTGTACGACGTAGGGTTCTTGTTCCCACTGGTTATCCAATTTGTGCATCTTCCTTTTTCTTTTCAGTACCACTTCTCCAGGCATCAAAGGCTTGGCAGGAGCATTCCTGTTGTAAATATCTTCCTGTTTTTCCCGTGTCTTGTTGAGACTTTCTTCTACACAGACTTGCACTCGTCTGTATTGCTCTTGCCGATTGATGTCCCAGTTTTCAACGGCGTCATCTGCCTCCGGTTCTACCACTCCAAGTTCTAAATCCATTGGTAGTCTCCCGGGCCTTGCTCTCATAAGATAGGCTGGAGTGCAGTTAGTGGAACTTACAGGTATATGGTTATACAAGTCAACCAAATCAGGTAGTAAGTCCGGCCACCGATTTCTGTCTTCCAACGGTATAGACTTCAACAAATCAAGGACAATGTGGTTCATTTTCTCGCAAAGGCCGTTGGTTTGAGGATGGTATGGGGTTGTTCTAATTTTCTTACACCCATACATGTGACAGAATTCCTTGAATAGGTCAGCCTCGAAAGCAGGTCCTTGATCGGTTAATACTTGCTCCGGATACCCATGCGGTCTGCAGAAGCTTGCTTGAAAGGTTCTTGCTGCCGTCACTGCTGTCTGATCCTTAACTGGAACAACCACCAGAAATCTAGAGTAATGGTCCACCATGGTCAAGGCGTATGAGTATCCAGATCTACTTGGCGACAATTTGACGTGGACCAGGGCCACAATCTCCAAGGGACGAGTCGTCCGGATAGGCTGCAGGGGTGCCCTCTGACTACCGTAGTCCTTTCTTCTGAGACCACAGGGTCCACAGTTTCGACACCACCTCTCGATGGAGCTGCGCATCCCTACCCAGTAGAATCGGCACCTCAACAGGGTCTCCAGCTTTCTCCAGCCAAAGTGTCCTGCTTGATCGTGGTATGCTTCCAACACCATTTGGACGTCTGCCTTGGGGACCACTATCTGCCAGACCATCTCATGGGTCCTGGGGTTGACGTATCTCCTGCACAACTTCTCACGGTATAGGAACAATCGGCTTCTCTCGTTCCACAGGAGCTTTGCTGACATAGGTGCATCTTTCTCCAAGGAGGAACCTTCTTGTCGTAACAACTCCTTGATACGGTTGACCACTGGATCGCTGTCCTGAGTCTCTTTCCAACTGTGATGTGGTAAGGGATTTAACGTTGCACCATACTGCTTTCTGTAAACTCGCTGCTCGTGGACTACCCCATTTCGATGGAACGCAGGTAGCTCAATTTCTTCCAGGTTGTCCGATTCTTCTTCCGTGCCAGATTCATGCGGCATTCGGGACAATGCGTCAGCATTAGCATTCTTTCGGCCTGCCCGGTACTTGATGGTAAACTGGTAATTGGACAACCGAGCCATCCAACGCTGCTCCATGGCGCCCAGCTTGGCGGTTTCCAGATGCGTTAAGGGGTTGTTGTCCGTAAACGCAGTGAACTGGTTGGAGGCCAGATAGTGCTTAAATCTTTCAGTAATGGCCCAGACCAGCGCCAGAAACTCCAGCTTGAAGCTGCTATAATTTTCCGGATTCCTCTCAGTTGGTCTGAGTTTTCTGCTGGCATATGCGATGACTTTTTCTTGGCCATTCTGCTTCTGACTGAGAACTGCTCCTAACCCTTCATTACTTGCATCGGTGTACAGCAGGAACGGTTGGCTGTAATCAGGATAGGTCAAGATCTCATCGCCTGTAAGGATCTCTTTCATCTTTTGGAATGCTTCAGCCTGTTCCTTACCCCAATTAAAGGGAGGGTTTCTGCTCTTTAGGGATTGTCCTACTAGGAGGTCCTGTAAAGGGGCTGCCTTCTTCGTGTAATCTTTCACGAACCTTCTGTAGTAACCCGTGAGTCCCAGGAACTGTCGCACTTCCTTGAGGTTCTTCGGCTCCGGCCACTTCTGGATAGCAGTGACTTTCTCTGGATCCGGTGCTACTCCTTCCGAACTGACGATGTGCCCCAAGTATTGTACCTTCTGCTTGAGTAAATGGCATTTTGAGGGTTTCAACTTCATCCCGTACCTGGACAGGGACTCAAATACTTCTGCCAGGTGCTTCAGATGGTCCTCATATGTCTTGGAGTACACGATGACGTCGTCTAGGTATAGCAGCACGGTTTCAAAATTGAGATGTCCCAGACAGTTCTCCATCACTCTCTGAAATGTGCCTGGGGCACTGCTGAGCCCAAACGGCATTCTGTCGAACTCACAGAGCCCCATTGGGGTGGTGAAAGCCGTTTTCTCACGATCCTCCTCAGCCACAGCCACTTGCCAGTACCCACTAGTCAGATCGAGGGTAGAAAAGTAGTTAGCCGTTTTCAGAGCAGCTAATGATTCCTCTATACGTGGTAGCGGGTATGCATCTTTATGTGTTATGCGGTTCACCTGCCTGTAATCCACACACATTCTCAAGCTACCATCTTTTTTTCTAACCAGGACTAGAGGTGCTGCCCAGGGACTACAACTATCCTTGATTACTCCGGCTTCTTTCATATCTCGCAACATTTCTTTAGCCTTCTGATAATGGGCTGGGGGGTATAGGTCCTATGACCGCTCTTTGATGGGAGGATGACTGCCTGTAGGGATATGATGTTGTACTCCCTTAATTATCCCGAAATCAAGTGGGTGCTTGCTAAACACTTGGGCGTACTCTTGTACCACCCGTAATACCCCTTGCTTCTGGTGAGCGGGAGTGGTGTCCGTCCCAACATGGAGTTGCTGACACCATTCCGCCACCTGGGTTGCCGGGTCATTGTCCTCCGCTATTTGGCGGGAGTCTAAGGACTCAGCCGGGAGAATAGAATTATTGTCGACAGCATGTAGTTTAGCAATGGTCGCATACCGGGGTAAGTTTACCTCATCATCTCCCCAGTTGAGAAGCCGTACCGGTACTCTTCCATTCACCACTTCCACTACCCCCCTAGCAGTCATAAGCGTAGGTCTATGTTCTGAATGGTGGGGTTCTACTACAGCTTGGTAGTTCTGTCCTCTCAGACCTATGGCTGCCCTGCACCAGATTATCATTTCACTCATTGGGGGTATCACAATGGGATTCGAGTCAGTGACCCGTACATTACCAATTTCGCCGTCTGTAAGCTTCGCTTGCTGCTGACACATCAGGGCCCGGATCTCTCTCTGGATCACTCCCTTCTGCCTTGGTTTGGCAATTTCAGCGAGCTGTTGGAGTAAGAACACAACTTCTCCCAGACAGTTACTGATAATGTTAGTACCCAAAATTATATTTAAACCGTTCTCTTCATTTATAGTCTTTACTACTAGAAGCCCCTGGTCTTTCAACTCCTCTCTGCCCACTTTCACATCCACACATTTTGTCCCGAGTACTTCTATAGGAAGACCATTAGAAGCATATACGGTAAAGTCAGGGCTCGGGGGTTTAAGACTGTCCATTGACCAGAACTTAGTATATAGGGCATCAGGTATTATGGTCACCTGAGACCCAGTGTCTAACAATGCCGGAACTGCGATACCATCTAGAATGATAGACAGGTAGGGTCGCCCACCCACATACCTGCGGTTCCAGTCTAGGGGGCCTGACGGGTCTCCTCCTGGGTGTTGGCCCTCAGACCCAGGTTCTGCCCGTTTAAAGGACACTGTGGAGACATATGACCTTTCCGGTTGCAACGGTAACAGGTGATCTCCCGATGAGGAGGGTGTTGATCAGAGGTCGCTCCTGGGGGTGGCGTTGTCCTCCTCCGGGGGGGCGACGTCTTCCTTCTTCTCCGATGCATCCACGGGACGTCTTCTGGGCAGTCAGCCAATAAGATCTTCCCTTCTTCCTCTTTCCGCAGCTGCAGGGCACTCATCACAGCAGCCAGATTTTTAGTCAGCTGGCGCACCTCTGAGCGCAGACAGTCCAATTCACTAGGGGGTGTCGCCTGCGTTTTGGCTTCTGCCACTAGCGGGGAAAAGGGGGGTACTGCCGGTTCCAGAGTGACTTCACCCTGGTGATGTTGGGTGGCCACCTCAGGTTTGCCCAGGGGTCGCAGCCCTTTTATTGCCATGTCCTTTAGGGCATCAAAGGTAGCATCAGGATGATCTAAGGACCACCAGTTTACAGTTCTGCGTTCCTCTTGGGATCTCAATCCCTGTACAAATTGTTCTTTCAGCATCTTATTTTCGTCGATAGCATTTATATTATTAATCTGCTTAAGGGCTCTCAGGGCTCCTTGTAGTCGGCAAGCGTAGTCCCTGATGCTGTCACCTGGCTGCTGTGAACAGTGGTAGAAGGCCATCCGGAGATCCGTTTCTGTGCGGTCTTCAAATATGGCATGTAGCTTAAGGAGGATCGCAGGTACCGACTCCTGATCAACGGTATCCCAAGTCTCCACTTCCCTCTCAGCAGCGCCAGTTAGCTTCCCTATCAGCACAGCAGCTTTTTGTCTCTCAGGCATGGAGTACATTTCTAGGATGCTGCATAACTTCCGCTTGAATCCTGCTAAAGTGCCTGGCTCACCGCTGTACTGGGGAAGCCATTTCGCCCCAGGCATATATGGGAGCGTTAGTGGCATGATCGGGACTACCGGACTGGGTGCTGGGCCTGCACCCCCATCTGGCGCTACAATGCCACGCAGTGCTGGGTCGGGGCCTCCGGCTGGGGCCGCACTGTCGGCCGGTTGTTGTGACATATTAGTGCCCCCTTGGTTAAACGGAGCCTACCGGTTTCAGAAGCTGCTATTTCACAGGCACAGCAGTGGGAACAGGACCTTCGTCGCAGGCGCTCTGATGTCAGAGCGTCCACTTCCTGTCGCAGGACCTGCCGCTGAGTCAGAGCCGGGGGCGTGTCCAAGACTCTGCGCGCTCTTTCAGGTACGCCCACCTTCTTCTCCAGCGCCTTAGGCGCGAATATGGCGGCAAATATGACGGTATTTGGCGCCAAACAACAGCAACAGTCTTTTTCACCAAAACACTCCACAAGCACACAGGGCTCGCAATTCTGCAAGTTTCGGATCCTGTTCGTGACGCCAAGTTTTGTGTCTCGACCACGCACCACAATTGTGGGTTTCCAGGGATATGGGGTACTCGGAGCCGAGCCTGTAGATTTCTATAGGGAATGTCACTGGTAGCGTGGCTCGTTCCGTGTCCCTGGCGGTCAGGCGTTAAAGGGGAATTATTTACAGGGGATTTGTATATAACAGTTCGTGACGCCACCTGTAGTTGTCTAGTCACTAAGACCAGCGCTGCAGTAGATCTCTGAGGGGATGTTGTGGCAGCTAGATGACGGGTCCCCCACAGGTGGGACTGGTCCCTCAAAGTCTATGGTATTAATGATGTAGGGTGCAAATAAATGAATCAGTCTCACACCATCCAGTGTCTTTCCATACCTTTTACTTGTCAGATGATAAGGCAGGTCCCAGGGAGGCTGTTGGGGTGGAGGATGTGCTTCGAGATAACAGCTGAACAGGTTAGGGGCCTCCTTTACTTCCAATATTATGAGTCCAACCTGCATAGAGCTAAGTTCACTCCGATTTCTCCAGCTAACTCCTTAGCTGTACTGCCCGTTCAGCATAGTGGTCGGAGCCTTCCATATAATGCGAGAGAGCTGAGTTCCTACTGTTGTCCTGCAGTGACTCAAGGTTCCCACTCTCCAGGCTCCAGTTACGTACCGACACTCCAAGGCTGCTTTCTGCGACCTAAGGTCCAGTAAGACTCTGGTTTTTCTATCACTACGCCTGAAGCTGTAGTGACACTTCGGTCTCCAGTGACCGGTGACTAATGCAGGATAGTCCAATCCTTAAGGCACTTCTAGGATTCTTTCTACTGCGCCCTTCGGCCTGCTCGCACTCTTAATATCAGCACTGACTAGGCTAGGATCAAATTCGATTATCCGTACTAGCCTCCACTTTTGTACCGTCTCCCTGTATTGACAGGAATCTCAGCTCTCCAACAGGCACTAGTCCTGACTCTCTCCACTCTCTCAGGAGAACTTTCAGACTCCACTGTCTGCATGCTCACAGGAGAACTCTCTGACTGCACTGTGCTACAGGACACTCCCCTATACACCCCTGCTGGGTGTGTCTGAGTGTATGTGAGTGATGTCGAGCCCTTAACCGTTACCTCTCCGCACATCCTCCTGGTGTTGTGTGCCTGACATACCAGGGCTACACAGATCAATGGCTGTCTCCACTGAACCTGCATCCAGGGAAGGCCGTTTCTGATAATTGGTGCGAACCTGGTGGCTGTCCTACAGCGAGGCAAGCTCACACATGTGCCTTGCATGGCTCACGTCCTTAACCTGGTGGTACAGCATTTTCTCCAATGCTATCCTGGCCTGGGTGAGCTAATTCAGAAAGCAAGTCAGCTGTGTGCTCATTTCTGCCATTCGCACCCCTCTGGTTATCGACTTGCATCAATACAAAGGTCTTTGTCCATGCCAGTTAACAGGTTGAAATGCGATGTGCCAACACAATGGAATTCCACTCTGCACATGTCGCAGCAATGAGCTCTGATGCAGTATGTCATGTTGTATAGCCTGGGCCAACGCAGTATGGACATGGCGTATATCACGTTTACAGAGTGGGCACAGATTAAGGATCTCTGCACCCTTTTGCACAGTTTCGAAATGGCTACTAAGATGGTTAGCGCTGACAACGCCGTCATCAGCATCACTATTCCGGTCATCTATATGCTTGAGCAAACTTTGAATAGCCTGTGGGAGGAGATGGTGGTCCCAGAAGAAGAGGAGGAAGCAGAGGAGGAAGGGATAACATTGTCTCTAAGTTCAAGACTGTCGTCACACAGGTGGGTGCCAAGGGAGGATGGATTACTGCAATCGAGGGGGGGCTGTTGATAACAAACAAACTGTTATCGAAGGTGCAAGATCCAAGGAACAAATGGAGGAGGAAGAGGTGATGGGCGAGCAACTGTCAGATGGAGAGTATAGTCCTCCCCTCTCTGTTGTCCGTGGTTGGCGGGAGGGGACTGAGGAAATGAGCCTCATTGTTACCCAGCCACTAACACAACATGGGCTTGGACTTCATGTTAGAGCAGACATATGAGTGCCTTCTTGCTGCAACATGATGCCCATATAGTTATGATTAGGAATACTGCTGACTAATGGGTTGCCACTCTGTTAGATTCACATTATAAAACCAAATTTTGCCAGATGATTCCCGCCCTGAAAAAGGACCTGGGAACGGTGGAGTATCGAAACACGCTTTTACACAACCTTAAGAGAGTTTTTCCCCAAGACAGCATTGAAGCACGCAGTTCGCATCGCAGCTCTACACTTCCAACCTCTGGCACATTAATTCGTCAACACCGAAACATTAGCATCAGAACGTGTCTTCAGCGCTGCTGGTGGTGTCCTGACGGATACGCGCAGCCGACTGTCCCCTGAAAGTGTAGACCGCCTAACTTTCATCAAGATGAAGAAGTCATGGATCTTCGAGGACTTTTGCACCCGAATTGCAGACTATACAGACTTGGTGATATTGCATTTTTTACTGTGATGCATTAATGTCACGTAACTGCACTCTATGGCTTCTGTGCCTGCTATGACTGCTGCTGCTGATGTTAACACAAATTAACACTAGCTGTAGTGGAAAATGTCTGTCCCAATTATACTATTTCTTTTCTCATGACAGTTATTCTACTTCAGTGGTGTCAGGTCCTCATTTTTTAAAATGTGAAAACTACAGGTTAGGTGTCCATCTGCTGGATTGGGTGTAGTGGAAGACCTGTCGGTCCCTAAAATACTATTTTTACTCTCGTGAATTTGATGCCACTTTTGTGATGTCTGCCATTAATTTTTGGAAATGTGAACACTCCTGGTTGGGTGTCTATCTGCTGGATTGGGTTTAGTGGAAGACCTATCGGTCGCTATTATACTCTTTCTACTGTGGTGAAATTGATACCACTTTGGTATTGTCTGCCAATAGTTTTTTGAAATGTGAACACTCCTGGTTTGGTGTCCATCTGTTGAATTAAGTGTAGTGGAAGACCTGTCAGTCCCTATTATACTATTTCTACTGGGTGAAATTGATGCCACTTTTGTGTTGTCTGCAAGTAATTTTTGGAAATGTGAACACTCCTGGTTGCGTGTCCATCTGCTGGATTGGGTTTAGTGGAAAACCTATTGGACCGTATTATACTACTTCTACTCTCGTGAAATTGATGCCACTTCTGTGGTGTAAGACCCTCATTTGTTTAAATGTGAACACTCTTAGTTGGGTGTCCATCTGCTGGATTGGGTTTAATGGAAGACCTGTCGGTCTCTATTATACTATTTCTACTGCGGTGACATTGATGCCACTTTGGTATTGTCTCCCAATAATTTTTGGAAATGTGAACACTCCTGGTTGGGTCTCCTTCATGCGTGTTGCCTGTAGCAGTAGGCCTCCGAGACCGTCAGGTCTCCACCCCCTTGGACTCAACTACCCGTGTTACTATCCTTAAATTTTTCTGACAATGGTAGTCTACAAAACTGATATTTGTGCCACCTGAGTGTGACTCAGCATGAAAGCATTTAGAGGTGTTGCATGTGGTATCAGGGATCCCAGCAAAGGAGGCCTACACCGATCCCTCACACGCCTCGTCTTACTGTGACATTTCATTGAAAGCTGTAAATGCTGTCCAAGACCCCTATACCTCATGCCTGGCTGATTACTGCAGTGCCATGCTACAATTTGTACTGTGGGAGAATTGAGGCCACTTTCCTAGTTTCTGTCCCTCATTTGATGTGTTTTGGCAGCATTTGGGGCAGCTATAATCGGTTATGAATATTCAACGAATTAATCTGCGAATATTGCAAATTTGCCGATAGTAATCCGAACTGAGCATTGAAATATTCACTGATCTCTACTTCCAACCAAACCTACGGTCTTCTCTCCCTCCTAGATTATAAGCCCTTGTGACCAGGGCCGCTGCTCTTTCTGCACCAAGATTGTTCTTGTTTCTCTTGTTTCCTGTTTTTATTGTTTGTTTGTTTTTCTTATGGGTGATTCTCTTGAATTAAAAGACTGATTAATTACATTAGTATTAATTTAGAATAAATCATAAAAAATTGCATATCAGTCGAAAGTAAAGAAAAGTTTTGAACATAAATGTTATAATTAATTCTCATTTTTTCATCCTTTTGATGGAATGTAACAATAGATGACAATTATTCTTGTAAATTGCTTACATTTGATAGCTTCAAGGTCCTTGGCGCACTGGTTGTTACCTGGCTACCATGGTAATAGAGTACAAATACACTTGTTCCTCTTGATATTTTACAGTCAATTATTATAAAAAAAGAAGTTTAACTTTATCTCTGAACTTGTATATTGAGGCCCCCAATAAAAAGCTTACAGAACTATGTGCTTTCTGCTTTATCACTTTGTTTACCAGAATATCTCTTTTTCTTAACATAGAGTTGATTAATGTAGCTCTGCATTGAGAGCTTTATTTTGTCTGACACCCGCGATTAATTGAATGATAAAAACGGTTACAAATCATTGCGGACTTGAACGGCACTTTGTTTAGCCAATATTCCCATATCATTCTTGGCTAATTTGTATATAGCTAAATTACCAGGGAATGTGAAAAGTCAAGTTATGTGAGGAACGGTTTTGCAGTACTTCATAATGATACCACACACTATAACAAAACTAAACACTCTATAGCAAAACCAAAGAAATGAGCTGGAGCATAAGTTGGTATATGTGCAAGGTGAAAGAGCACATTCACCCTGTGTCTGCTTCACAAACAAAACCCAAGACAAAAAACAAAATGAGTAAATACCCTGTAGTAAGTAAATAGTAATAGTACATGTAAATAACATAGGGGACTTGGTTAACACTATTTTGATCAAAAAAGCATAAAAGCCACCCTACAGCAACACTATGTACCCATCAGGACTGCCCTAGCCTGCCTCTAGTTTTAACACCTCACTTTGTGTCAGCCAACCTCAATGTAGATAATGGCCAAGCTAGATAGGGGCCTGACTGTTCAGACTCCTGCCTGATTGGGTGTAAAAAATGGCCGAGCAAGACAGGGACCCGACTGTGCAGACACCTGCCTGATTGGGTACACCTTGTCGCGGTGGGATGTCTTTTACGATCTTCGCTCAAAATAGTGTTAACTAAGTACCCTTTGTTGTTTACATGTACTATTACTATTTATTTACTACAAGCTATAATCTCATTTTGTTTTTTGGGGGGTTTTGTAAAAAAAATATATCCACATTTGACAATCCCTTTGTTAGTGTTTACTGTTAAGGTAAGTTGATCATAGGGTAATCCGCTACTGAAATTCCTGTAAGGCTGGGTTCACATTGTGCCAAGGCAGTCCGTTATATTCACCCCCATTGTCGGGCGCATCGCGACGCCTGCCGTAAAGCGGCATGCGTTCGCGGCGTGTCGTCATTCAGTGACGGAGCCTCGGATGCGGCCTGCAGCGTCTGAGCTCCGTCACCGCTAGCACAGATGAATCATCTGTGCTAGCGGGTATAGCATAACGAGATCGCGTTATGCTATATACCGTTACCAGCCCGTCAACACTATGCGTTGAACGGGCTGGTAAAACGTAATGTGAAGCTAGCCTAATCTATGGTGATGCCCAGCAGCAAATAATTCATTTTCCCACAGCTCCTCCTCAGGAGAAATTAAGCACTACATATAGCTTGAAAAATATAATGGGTTGTTCAAGCAGTGCATGGGTGTACAGAGTACATAGTCAATCTTCAATTCCTCGGTTGGGTATTTGGAATGAGTCAAACCTTATAAAAGATTACATCAGTAGAAATTTTCAGATTTGCAACCTATTCTAAAAAATTGTTGGCATTTCCCTTCCTCACTGTCCAGGTAAATCGAGAAGCTCTATAAGCACAGTGCCTAGTCTGTACATTTACGAACAGCTGCTAATTAGCAGAATCAGCATGAATATAGGAGCAACCAATTGGAACCACATTATGTTATTAATAAATGCTGATACAAATACCATGAAAAAAAGTCGGCCAGTGTATACCTGGGGCCCGGGTGTCTATCGCGGTGCTGTCCTCTTATCCTGTCCACCACCAGGTAATATAGCCGTAAACCTATCTCTGTATACACTCGCCGACTTTGGGCTTCTGATATGCCCCCATGTTAATGATATTCTGCTATGCAGTGTCTACGTTGCGGCTGTGTGTCTTTAGGTATTAGCCTAGCTACTCAGATGCTCTTTTTCTGCCCCATGATTTGGTCAGACAATCTATTAACCCTTGAAGATACGGTGTGTATTGCATAGTACATGATGCATTTGCTAGAATAATATAATCTTTCTGCCACTATAGTGCTACCCACTACTATGTATATCTATTCAGTATAAGACTTTTTATCCCACCTCTGGGTTTTATGTATATCCTTTGATTTCTGTACCTGGTTTTATTGCTAATTGAGAGCTATTTCTTCAGTCTACCTGCCTGTGTGGTGTATTATTTGATTACTGTCCCTGGCATTTCTGGCATTACTATATTATGTGACATTGGACTTCTACCTCGATATACCCCCTTTTTTTCTTTCATACTCATCTGGTTATGGTGCATTAAATGCACTCCATTGTCCCACCCTATCTGTCCGTAATTGTTATTAAAACTTGTTATTACTATATTTGTCTAATAAAATGTATTTTTATATAAATCTTTCGGACTGCTTGATCGCTTTGTTTGAGGTTTCCTCATGTGTTTCTAGTCTGTACATTTGCAAACTGCAAACCCCTATTATGGTACATGGTTATTGTCGTCATCATCTTATAGTCATCTTTCTTACATTCTTCATTCTGGCCACTTCAGTCTAGTAACTGTTCATCATTTCTCGACTCAGTCAAATGGAAGGATAGCAGCCTAATTTAAAGGGGGTTGTCTCCAGACAGAGCCATATTTGTTATTAGTCACAGATAGAGATGAGTGACTTTGCGTCCGGGAGGGTCGAGTTGGGTTTCGGACCACCCGACTTTTCCATAAGTTGAGTCAAACGAAGTCGGCAGACTATCGCAAAAAGTCGAGTTGGAGTCGAAAACCCGACCCCAATGCAAGTCAATGGGGAATAAAAGTCGGCAGGGAGTGGAGGACAGTAAACACACCTACAGAGCCTATTTCAATGCCAACGACATCAATTCTTATTACTCAAGCTTGTCAACCTTAATTAACTTTATAATAATAGTAACGCATTGAAAACTGGGGGTTATTTGGCTAAAGTTGTGGGGGAGCAGGGCTGGCTCCAGGTTTTCGTGGGCCCCGGGCGAAAGAGTCTCAGTGGGCCCCTTTAACACATACCACAATTCATGATGCTCTGATATGGCAGAGGAATATAGGAATAGTACAATGCCAAATACTTCACTTCTTACATTACATGAGTGATATCTATTGTAAATTCTACAATAGCTCAAAAAACGGACAGTATAGTCCTCCATACAGTATTATGGGCACCACATAGTCCGCCATACAGAATGGGCTCCATATAATGCTCCATACAGAATAGGTCCCATATAATGTTCCATACAGTATATGATGAGCTCCACATAATGCTCCAGTATATGACGATCTCCATATAATGTGCCATACAGAATGGGCTACATATAATGCTCCATACAGAATAGGCCCCATATGTGCTCCATATGATGCTCCATATATATATATATATATAAAGGGCCGTATATGATGCCCCATAAATAATGAACCCCATATTATGCTCTAGTATATGATTGGCCCCATATATGATGCTCCAGTGTCTGATGAGCCCAATATAATGCTCCAAATATAATGGTCCCCATATGTAATGCTCCATATATAATGGGCTTCATGTGATGCTCCAGTATATAATGGGCCCCATATATGATGTTCCAGTGTATAATGGGCCCCATATATGATGCTCCAGTGTATAATGGGCCCCGTATATGATGCTCCAGTGTATGATGGGCCCCATTTATAATGCTCCAGTGTATGATGGGCCCCATATATAATGCTCCAGTGAATAATGGGCCCTAGCTATGATGCTCAAGTGTATGATGGGCCCCATATATAATGCTCCAGTGAATAATAGGCCCTATCTATGATGCTCAAGTGTATGATGGGCCCCATATATCATTCTCCAGTGTATAATGCTCCCCATATATTGCTCCAAACATTAAAAAAAAGAAATACCTCTCTTCACTGGGCACTGCTCTACTCTGGACTCCTCAGCGTCGCTATCTTCCATCTCTCTGCACTGTGACTGTTCAGGCAGAGGGCGTACAGATGTGACGTCATCGCGCTCTCTGACCTGAATGTCACTGTCAGGAAACGCGGAAGACGTCACAGTGGTGGAGCAGGGAGAGGTAAGTATTGCAAGTGCTGGGGCCCTGAGCCAGCAGGGGTGGCCCACTCGTGGGCACCGGCACTGGCACAGGGCCCCTCATAGTACGCCAGTGTCTCTGACGGCGAGTGGGCCCCCCACCTGCTCAGGGCCCCGGCACTTGCCCGGGTGCGCCAGATGCTGACGTCGGCCCTGGGGGAGAGTACAGCCCAGTTAAGGAGGTGGAAAAACTGGCATGTGTTGAGGTGTAGGCTGGACGTTCAGCAGCTGCAAATGGAGGAATTGGAGAAGTTGGAGGAAGAGGACAAAGCGAGCCATTTTGCTGGCAACCTATGTGTCATCAGGGGAAGGTCGTACAAAATCATTTGAAACCCAGGCATGGTTCATTTTAATGAAGGTGAGATCACCTACATTTTGGGTCGACAGCCGGGTCCTTCTTTCTGTCAGGATTGATCCAGCAGCACTGAAGACTCGTTCCGATAGCACACAACCAGCAGGGCAAGCAAGCTCCTCTAAGGCATATTGTGCCAATTCAGGCCAGGTGTCCAGTTTACAGGCCCATTAGTCAAAGGGGAATGAACTGTGAGGGAGAACATTGATAAGGGAGGAGAGGAAATTTTGAACCATAGTTGACAACTGCTGTCTCCTGTCTGTTGCAATCGATTCAGTATTACCAGTCGTGTGAGCGTTACTCGAAAAATCAGACCACAACATGGTCATGAAACCCCTGTCTCCAATGCCACTTCGGCTGTGTGCACCACGAACACCTCTTCCATTTGGCCCAGTACGGCTCGTTGAAGAACCTGCACCGCTGCTGTGTGCTGGGAATGCCTCTAACAAATGGTTTACCAGAGTTGCTTGTTTGTTCGCCAATATTAGCTCTAGGTTCTCCTGTGGCATGATGTTCTGTAATTTGCCTTTATAGCGTGGATAGAGGATGCTGGCCAACCAGTAGTCGTCATCCTTCATAATTTTGGCAATGCGGGGGTCCCTTTTTAGGATCCGCAAGACATAATCACACATGTGGGCCAATGTTCCAGGTGTCAATGATGCACTGCCAGTGGTTAGTGGAGGAGCACTTTCTGCCAAATCCACATCCCTCCAGTCGCTCACAAACCCTGTACCTGACCTTGGCAAGCAAACATTTTCTCTTGCCCTCTGAGAAGCCTCCTCCTCCCCAAAATAATCATCCCCCTCCTCTTCCTCTTCTTCCTCCACCTTGTCCAGGACAGTTCCCTGAGCAGACAATGGCTGACTGTCATCAAGGCTTCCCTCCTCCTCCTCCGCTGAAGATGCCTGATCCTTAATGTGCGTCAAAGTTTGCATGAGCAGATGCATAAGTGGGATGCTCATGATTATGATGGCGTCGTCTGCGCTTACCAGCCGTGTGCATTCCTCAAAACACTGAAGGACTTTGCAGAGGTCTTTCAGCTTTGACCACTGCACCCGACAACTCGATGTCTGCCCTCAAATTGCCTGCCCGTGTATTCTCCCACAAATGCATTACAGCCTGCCTCTGTTCACACAGTCTCTCAACCATGTGCATGGTGGAGTTCCACCTTGTTGCAACGTCTATGATTTGGCGGTTCTTGGGGAGGTGGAGCGATCGCTGCAACCTCTGCATAAGGAGCAGGGCTGATAACTCCGGATAATTATTTATGAAGCACTGCACCACCAGGTTCAAGGTGTGAGCCAGGCAAGGTATGTGTCTGAGTTTTGCCAGGGCTATGGCCGCCACAAAATTATGACCGTTATCACTGACTACCTTGCCTGGCTCAAGATGTAGACTGCCCAGCCATGACTCAGTTTCTCGCTGCAAGTAGTCGGCCAGTACCTCCTCAGTGTGTCTGTTGTCACCCAAAGACATCATCTTTAAAACAGCCTGCTGACGCTTACCACTAGCTGTTCGATAGTGGGACATCACTGGCAGCTGCGGATGGAATGCTCGTGCGACTGCGCTCTGTCGACGAGCTTTTGCTTCTGGAGGAGGAGGAGGAGGAGGGTTGAATGTCCACAGCCAACTGTTGCCTATACAGTGGGCTAGGCAGCACTGTCCAACCGCTGCTGTCCCCTGTGGACCCTGCATCCACCACATTAACCCAGTGCGCAGTGATGGACACATAACGGCCCTGGCCATGCCTACTGGCCCATGCATCTGTTGTGAGGTGCACCTTTCCACTCACTGATTGTTTGAGTGCATGGACAATGCAGTCTTTCACATGCAGGTGGAGGGCAGGGATGGCTTTTCTAGAAAAGAAGTGCCGACTGGGTAGGTCATGAGCTCTCGGAATGCTGCACTTTCAACCAAACAGAAGGGCATCATCTCTAATTAGATCAGATTGGCAATGTAGGCGTTCAAAGCCAGTGTACGCGGATGAGAGGATGAGTACTTTCTTGTCCTACTCAGAGTGTCTGCTAGGGTGAGCTGGACTTGAGAGCTGCATATGAGGGAACTAGCGGTGGACATGGGGGACTGAGAGGGGGTTGGTGATGGTGATGGTGGTGGTGGTGGTGATGGCCTAGCTTCAGTCTTTTGTGGAAAAAACTTTGGCCTTGCGACGACAACTCAACATTTCTTGCTGGTGGTGTGCTAACCGGTGGGCTTACACGGGGGGAAGCGATGTAGCATTGCTGGCTACCTTCAGTCGGAGCAGGTGCACGTGTGCTACCTGAGGTTTTGTAGTCCGTCCACGCTTGCAAGTGCATGGTGTTTAAATGTCTAAGCATGCAACTGGTATTCAAATTTCAGAGATTTTTCCAACGGCTAAAGGTCCTTCCGCACTTCTTACTGATAACCTTTGCTCATCAATAAGATTTTGGTCAAAAAAGTACCACACTGCACTCTTCCTACTATGGGATAAATTTTCAGGGCTTGCACGCTGTGCTAATTTGACCATCTGGACAAGCTGTCCTGCAACTCTTTTTGTTTTTTTAACACGTTTTTGGACTGCTACGGGCCTGCCAGATAACTGCAGCTGCGATGTCGATGCCTGCTGAGGATCCTCCTCCTCTTCTGAGCTATTGCCAGCGGCACCCTCTTCCCCCAATGGATGCCAATCCAGGTCAACAACTGGGTCATCCATCACCTCCTCTTCAATTTCATCTGCACCTTCCTCTGTGTCACCGTGTAAGGTGGTATAGTATGCGGGAAGGGGCACCTGAGTTTCATCAGGGTCAGAATTTGGCTCATTAGACTGCGAGGGCAATGCAGTTCTCTGGGTGAATGTTCCAGCACAATCATATAGCAGTGGATGTGCATCAGTGCACTCCATGTCATATTCATATTGGACTGGGGAATTCAGGATTTGACTTGATAACCCAGGCATGGTATGTGAAAAGAGCTCCAGGGAGTAATCTGAAGTGTGGCCTGCCGCATCCTTGACTTTTGGAGGGGTGTGAAGGACACAAGGAAAGGTGTTGTTCCTGATCAGGAGCCTGCACTGACGACTCAGTGCTTGCATTTTTTGAAACTTCAGAAGAGGAGGCGATAGAGCTGGAGGCTGTTTCAGCAATGTAAGCCAAAACCGGTTCCTGATGCTCCGGCTATAAAAGCAGTTTACCTACTCCCAGAAAAGGGAGCCTTCCAGGCCTTCTGGAGCCAGACGATGACACAGGCTCAACACCTCCTGCCTTAAGTGCTATTGTGCTTTTGGCACTACCAGCAGATGCACCACCACCACCACCACCATCAGTACCTGCTGGCCCCCCACGCCCACGTCCGCGGCCTCTTCCACCATACTTCCTCATGTTTTGGAAAAATGTACCAAAAATACCTGCAGATATATGGTACTGTATGAGGAGCGTACAGCTGTCTACGGTGTAGGAAAAAATTTAAATCTCCGTATATATTTCCGGAGTCACACACACACGCTATCTCACTATGGATTAGACCGCAATACAAAGAGCAGATATACGGTACTGTATCAGAAGCGGACAGCTGTATACGGTGTACGGGAAAATTTCAATCTCCGTATAGATTTCAGGAGTCACACACAGACGCTCACTCAGTATGGATTTAACCGTAATACAAAGAGCAGATATACGGTACTGTATTAGAAGCGGACAGCTGTTTACGGTGTACAGGAAAATTTCAATCTCCGTATAGATTTCCGGAGTCACACACAGACGCTCACTTAGTATGAATTTGACCTTAATACAAAGACCAGATATACGGTTCTGTATCAGAAGCTGACAGGTGTATACTGTATGGGAAAATTTCAATCTCCTTATATATTTCCGGAGTCACACACAGATAGTGAGCATGTATTTGTCCGTGATACCAGCCGGTACATGGTAGTGTGTGAGGAGCGTACAGCTCTATACGGTGTGGGAAAAAATGAACGCTTGGTAACTGTGCAGAAAAAAAGACAAAGTATTAGTGTTGTGTAAAAAGCAGTCTGTACAGCAGGTACACACAGCAATACAGCTATCAGGCAGCCTAATAACCAGCGCTGCTGCACACATGAAAATCCTCCCTGTCACTGCACAGAAGAACTACTCTATCCAGCCCTAACTCTCTCCCTACTGATAAACAGCGTCAGCAACCTCTCCCTACTGTTAAGATCGGCAGAAGTAAAATGGCAGTCGGCGGTCAGGGCTTTTATAGACACTGACGTCCCCCAAAGCAAGCCAATCACTGCAATGCCCTTCTCTAAGATGGTGGTGGACGCAGCCCATGTCATCTCGTTGCCCACAGTGTACGTCCTTGCTCATTAGCTGAAAAAAGGCGCCTGAAAGCATTCTGGGAACACGGATTTTGGCGCTCGTTTTGCCGACCGCATGGCCGACTGCACGCTATGGTCGTGTTTCGGCCAACGAAACCCGACTTTGGCGAAATTCGTCGACTTTTTAATCTGACCGACCTGTTTCACTCAACTCTAGTCACAGGCACTAAAGGGCAGTCCTGCAGATTAGGGCGTGTATTGTGAGCTGTAGTAGCCTACATTCCCAATGTGCACCCTGCTTTCTAATGTGCAGTTCATACTTGCCTTTACTTATTGGGCATATACTGCGCATTTTTGCCGCTTGCAGAGAAAATCACAATAATGCTCGTGCGCCATCTTATCCACTGTGCGCACGTAGAAAGAACTACAAAGATTAGCATGGAAAAAGGTGACATCCTTAACTGCCTCATTTTTGACAATAATTGCATTGGCAAATTTTTATTATTTTTGTCAAGTAGTGCAATGATGGGCCCCGGCTGGGAACTTAGGAAAACTCCTTTAATTTCATTTTTTAATTACACCTGTATGACCTGTGAGACAGTGAAGGAATATGTGTCGAATGGGGTGTACATTTCACCTAGGTACTGTGCTGTATGGTATAAGGGAAATGTGTGGCTTTGTAAACCTAGTGGTAGAGAAAGGTCACTACACCTTACATTCAGTTCACACTTGCATCTCAGGCCTGAAACCATTCAGCTGTTAATTAGGAGACCAGAAGTAGGTGTCTGCGAACACAGTCAGAGAGCTCGCTTAGTCTGGACAAGGAGTCCCGGCACAAGAAGCAGTCTCCAGGAGTATGAGCTGTCTCAGTCTGGGTGCTCGATGTACCACGGACACAGGAGTAGTCTCTGCGAGAATCCATGCGGATAGCTGCTGAATAGGAGGGGAGCTCTCTCAAGTCTGGACGTTGAAGGTGCCTTCAGACACAAGGAGGAGACTCTGTGAAACTCCATGCTGGTAAATGCTGAACATATGTGTTGTTTTGGCCCAGGCTATTAGAGTCTGGACCCGGATAGAAAGGGAAATCTATCTAAGTGTAATTAGTGGCTGGACAAGCCCAGGCTTTATGTTTATGATTTGGTTTTGATTATGTTCTGTTTGCTGTGGACTTTAATAAAACTGGTTGCGGCCAGTTTTTACCAGAACTGCTGTCTGTGAATGAACTGTTTCCGTGCCACTCCGTCTACCCGGACGGCGATCCCAGAGCTATATCCCCTGAAAAGCTTACAGACCACAATAGGCAGGCCTTTAGACTGTTTGATCACAATTGCAAACAGTGCAAGTTTTTAGTAGTGGGCAGCACGGTGGCTTAGTGGCTAGTAATGTTGCTTTGCAGTTCTGGCATCCTGGGTACAAATTTTTTCCTACTGGTTCTACGATTTCCACCCACACTCCAAAGACATACTGATAGGGAATTAAGATTGTGAGCTCCATTTGGGACACCGATGATGATGTACAGTTGTGCTCAAAATTTTACATACCCTGGCAGAATTTTTGATTTCTTGGCCTTTTTTCAGAGAATATGAATGATAACACCAAATCTTTTTCTCCACTGACGGTTAGTGGTTGGGTGAAGTCATTTATTGTCAATTGCTGTGTTTTCTCTTTTTAAATCATAATGACAACCCAAAACATCCAAATGACCCTGATCTAAAATTCACATACCCTTGTGATTTTGGCCTGAACATGCACAGAAGTTGACACAAATGGGTGTGAATGGCTACAAAAGGTAACATCCTCACCTGTGATCTGTTTGCTTGTAATAAGTGTGTGTGCATAAAAGCTGAATGAGTTTCTGGGATCCAAACAGACTCTTGCATCTTTCATCCAGCCACTGAAGTTTCTGGATTGTGAGTCATGTCATTTGCCAAACTACTAAACGTACCAAAAAGCCAGTTCATGAGAGGGAGCATATTAGAAATATTAGGAATAAATTCACTGGCCACCCTCTCTCCAAACATTTTATTGAACACCACAATTGCAACACTCACTGCATGGAAATAATAGGGTTTGCCATTGTCCCAATACCATGGAGGAAGGGGAATTATATAGCTCTCATGTCCCGGATTGAAACCAAGTGGATCTTTACATTAGATACTTTGATTCCTAAAGGATTAAATAGCGAAATCAAATTATTTGCATTTTACTAGGTCACCTGATTGTATGGTACGGACATAAAAGGACCCATATTCCAGAAAGGACCATCCCTGAAGAAGGAATCCGTGTTTCCGAAACGCGTAGGAACTTGTTGGTCCTTTCTACAATCAGTACTCGCTCACTCACTGCTCATCACGTGGTGTCACGTGAGCAGCTTCGTCACGGCAGGTCCTGTGTCTACTCGCGCTGCAAGTGCGCTACTATAGCCGACACAGCATCACCACCATGCACTGGACTTTCATCACGGACATCGGAGGCTGAAATAAGGATACTCATTCCATCAGTGTCATCAGGATAGCAGGCAGCGTCCGTCCTCGCAGATCGTGTGGCATCACGCGGTCTTGCGCATCACGGCAGGTCCTGCACAGATTCCTGACTCCAGTGAGGAATCATCTTCAACTGCCGGCATTCCATACTAGGCCAACGGAGGTCGTAGGAGGTCGGCTTCCAGCAACAGGATTCATCGATTAACAGCAGGCCACAGGAGGCTGAAGGAGGACTATCTACAGCGACGGACCCATCGGGGTCATAAGGTAACACCTGCCCACGCAGGTCTACTTTCAGTGACATTACAGCATTGACTCTTTTCTACTTGAGCTGTCACCGGCCGGGACAGTCTCACTACTATTCACATCTTGCTGAAGGCAATTTTAGGATCATTTTATTGTCTTATATTATTTTTCATATACTGCCCCATTGTGCAGAGGACTCTTTTGCATCTTTCTGTGGTGTGTCCACATACATATATATATTTACTACTTACCTTGTTAATACTATTAGTAGCTATTACCTTATACTATATTTGAGCTCATACGCATATTTTGCCTTATATGTGTTAATCGCCCATTTATTTATCTTGGGACTACTTTCAATAAGCATAGGCTTTTCTAACCACTTTTTCCCACGGGGCTTAGTGCAATATACCTCTAGTACCATACTATGCTTTTATCTGTATAGAATTTTTTCCATTGACAGAGTGTTTTTTATTGATTGATTGCAGTCCTTTTCCAAATACATTTTACAAGTTTGTTATTATTTCTCCTTTTGCTGGTCAGTTTTTTATGTGCGCAAACTACCTGATTAACACTTCTATTTATTCTATATTGGCATTCTATTGTGGTAGTGCCCTAGTTTGCAGCACTTCTAAACTATACTGACTGAAGCGCCGCTGATATCTTTACACTCAAAAAAAATAGGCTGCATGGTAGAGTTGCCAGAAGAAAGCCATTACTGCACAAGTGCCACAAAGTATCTCACCTACAATACACAAAACAGCACAGAGACAAGCCTCAAAACTTCTGGTAATTTGGAGTGATGAGACCAAAATTGAACTTTTTGGCCACAACCATAAACGTTACAATTGGAGAGAGGTCAAAAATGCCTATGATAAAAGAAACACCATTCCTACTGTAAAGCACGGAGGTGGATCGCTGATGTTTTGGGGATGTGTGAGCTACACAGGCACAGGAAACTTGGTCAAAGATGAAGGAAAGATGAATGCAGCACGTTATGAGCAATTACTGGAGGCAAGTTTGCAATAAGCCCAGAAGCTGCGCATGGGACGTATTTGAACGTTCCAATGTAACAACAATCCAAAACACAAGGTCAAGTCGACCTGTCATTGGCTACAGCAGAACAAAGTGAAAGTTCAGGAGTGGCCATCTCTGTCTCCTGACCTCAATATCATTGAGCCACTTTGGAGAGATCTCAAGTGCGCAGTTCATGGTAGACAGCCCAGAAATTTACAGGAACTGGAGGCTTTTTGCCAAGAATAGTGAGCAGCTTTACCATCTGAGAAAATAAAGAACCTCATCCACAACTACCACAAAAAACTTCAAGCTGTCATTGATGTTAAAGGGGGCAATACACGGTATTAAGAAATGGGGTATGTGAACTTTTGATCAGGGTCATTTGCATGTTTTGGGATGTCATTATGATTTAACCCCTTAACGACCGCCGATACGCCTTTTAACGGCGGTCATTAAGGGCACTTAAACCACAGCGCCGTTAATTAAAGGCGCTGTGGAAAAAGTGAATAGCGCCCCCCACAGTCGGATTTTCTCCGGGGTCTCGGCTACTGGGGGTAGCCGAGACCCCAGAGAACATGAATCGGGTCGGTTTTTACCGACCCCACTGTTGCGATCGCCGTTATTAACCCTATAACGGCGATCGCAAAAAAAAAAAATGATGTGCCATTTAATTTCTCTCTCCTCTGATGTGATCGGACATCAGAGGAGAGAGAAATAGGGTCCCCGATCCCCCCTTTGTGGCCCCTGGTGGTCTTAGGGCCCTCCTCTGTTCCCCGGGTGCCGCCGCCATGCTCCAAAATTGCGGGCGCATGCGTAGTAGGGGGATTGGGCGATTTTCTCTGGGGTCTCAGCTGCCTGGTGTAGCCGATACCCCGGAGAACATAATAAGGGTCCCCCGCAGTCACCACTCTTTTGCGATCGCCATATAACGGCGATCGCAAAAGAAAAATCACAGCCGCGATCCTGCCTGTAGTTTCTCTCCCCTCTGATGTGATCTCACATCAGAGGGGAGAGCAATAGGGTCCCCGGGACCCCCGATCCCCCCCTGTACCTTCTGGCGTCCCTCTGTGTCCTCCGATCCTCCCCTGTCCTCCGATCCTCCCCCTGTCCTCCGATCCTCGGCCTCTTCATCCTGTAAAAAAAAATGGCGGGCGCATGCGCAGTACGCCCGCCAAATCTGCCTGGTGGCAGATTCAAAAAATCATTCATTCATTCTCTAAAAGTACATTTTGATCACTGTGATAAACTATCACAGTGATCAAAATAAAAAAAACAGTACATAAACCCCCCTTTTATCACCCCCTTAGTTAGGGACATATAATAAAATAAAGAAATTTTATTTATTTTCAATTTTCCATTAGGGTTAGGGTTATAATTAGGGTTAGGGTTGGAGTTAGGGTTAGGGTTTAGGCTGGGTTCATACTGCCGTTAGACGGACTGCGTTACACCGCGGTATAATGCGGTGTAACGCAGTCCGTTAACGCTGCCATTTACCCCCATTTGAGGGCGCATCGCGACGCATGCTGTAAAGCAGCATGCATTCACGATGTGCCGTTATTCAGTGATGGAGCCTCGGACGCGGCCTGCAGCGTCTGGGCTCTGTCACTGCTAGCACAGATGATTCATCTGTGCTAGCACACTGCGCTAGCGGGTATAGCATAACGCGATCGCGTTTTGCTATACCGTTACCAGCCCGTCAACGCTATGTGTTGAACGGGCTGGTAAAACGCAATATGAATCTAGCCTTAGGGTTAGGGTTATAATTAGGGTTAGGGTTGGAATTAGGGTTAGGGTTACAATTAGGGTTAGGGTTACAATTAGGGTTAAGGTTACAATTAGGGTTAGGGTTACAATTAGGGTTAAGGTTACAATTAGGGTTGGAATTAGGGTTGGGATTAGGGTTAGGATTAGGGTTAGGGTTGGGATTAGGGTTAGGGGTGTGTTGGGTTAGGGTTGGAGCTAGAATTGAGGGGTTTCCACTATTTAGGCACATCAGGGGGTCTCCAAACACTACGTGGCGTTCAAAAAGTCAAATGCCGCTCCCTCCCTTCCGAGCCCTGCCGTGCGCCCAAACAGTGGTTTACCCCAACATATGGGGTATCAGTGTACTCAGGACAAATTGAACACCAATATTGGGGTTCTAATTTTTCCTATTACCCTTGGGAAAATAAAAAATAGCTGGCTAAAAAAATCATTTTTGAGGAAAAAAATGATTTTTTTTTTCACGGCTCTGCGTTTATAAATTTCTGTGAAGCACTTGGAGGTTCAAAGTGCTCACCACACATCTAGATAAGCTCCTTGGGGGGTCTAGTTTCCAAAACGGTGTCACTTGCAGGGGGTTTCTACTGTTTAGACACATCAAGGGCTCTGCAAATACAACATGACGCCCGCAGAACATTCCATCAAAGTCTGCATTACAAAATGGCACTCCTTCCCTTCCAAGCTCTCCCATGCGCCCAAACAGTGGTTCCACCCCACGTATGGGGTATCAGCGTACTCAGGAAAAATTGCACAACAACTTTTGGGGTCCAATTTCTCCTGCTACCCTTGGGAAAATAAAAAAATAGCAGGCTAAAGAATCATTTTTGAGGAAAAAAATGATTTTTTATTTTCACGGCTCTACGTTATAAACCACACATCTAGATAACTTCCTTAAGGGGTCTAGTTTCCAAAATATGGTCACTTGTGGGGGGTTTCCACTATTTAGACACATCAGGGCCTCTACAAACGCGACATGGCCTCCAGCCAATTCTGCGTTGAAAAAGTCAAACGGCGCTCCTTCCCTTCCAAGCTCTGCTATGCACCCAAACAGTGGTTTACCCCCACCTATGGGGTATCAGCATGCTCAGGACAAATTGCACAAAAACTTTTGGGGTCTTGTTACTCTTGGGAAAATAAAAATTGGGGTGAAAAGATCGTTTTTGTGGAAAAAATATGATTTTTTATTTTCATGGCTCTACGTTATAAACTTCTGTGAAGCACTTAGAGGTTCAAAGTTCTCACCACACATCTAGATAAGTTCCTTAAGGGGTCTAGTTTCCAAAATGGAGTCAGTTGTTGGGGGTTTCCACTATTTAGACACATCAGGGCCTCTACAAACGCGACATGGCCTCCAGCCAATTCTGCGTTGAAAAAGTCAAACGGCGCTCCTTCTCTTGCGACCTCTGCAGTGCGCCCAAAAAGTGGTTTACCCCAAAAATTTTGTGGCTCATTTTTTCTTTTAACACTTGTGAAAATTAAAAAAATTGGTTCCGAAATAAAGCTTTTGCAAAAAAAGTTAAATGTTAATTTTTTCCTTCCACATTGCTTCAGTTCCTGTGAAGCACGCAAAGTGTTAATAAACTTCTTGAACGTGGTTTTGAGCACCTTGAGGGATGCAGTTTTTAGAATGGTGTCTGTTAGGGTTCAAGTTCCCGCTGCTGCACAAGGGGAGTCTCAAACCAGTCCCGCTGCGGTCCCCCATCCATCTCCGGCTGCAGTGGAGCCTGCTCAGCAAAGACGTCGGTCCCAGCGTCTCGCCTGGTCTAATACTGTACAGAGACTTGCTGTTGCATCTCCAGGTTCTGCTATTGTAGCCAGTACTGGTAAGCGGCGAGCAGACGTCTTTAGGACTAAGTCCTGCGTTTCCCCGTCTGAGCATGCCCAGGGTAAGATCTCTCATTGGAGATCAGGGGTCACATGCTCAGGTACTGCAGCAGCTCCTATTGGTCCGCCAGGAAGGTCCTGAAACTACATGTGTTCTGGAACAGTTTCTCATTGGTCCTTTTCTGGCAGGTCCTGTACTTGCTACTATAAAAGGGTTGCATGGCCTAGCGGCCATGCGCTAGTGTCAATTGTGTTATGTGCTTTGAGCCAGTGTGATCATGCACGCATGTGGTTAAGGCTCGGCTGAAATAAGCCCCTAGAATACCGGCACCTCCGGTGAGGAGATTTGTATGCACGTGTTCAGGGCTTGGCTGAAATAGCCTCTAGAATACCGGCTACTCCGGTGAGGAGCTGCTTGTTTGCGTTGCTGACTGCATGATCACGGACTGCTATCCGCACAGCAGTTAACTGGGTACCTGGACCCAGTACGCTTTCTCAGCGGCTCTGTGATGCAGCAGGGTTCGCTTTAAAACGCTAGTCAGCGCCCTAGCGTTTTACTTTGCGGCTCACTGAAGCTAAGTGAGTTTCGCACTTATCGCCATATAGCGCTGTGGCATTCCCGCTAGCGGCTCTGTGGATTAACAGAGTTCGCACTAACTGCCACAGCGCGCTACGGCATTTATTTTAGCGACTCTGCGGGATAACAGAGTTCGCTACTTACGCCATCTTACTAGCAGCAGGCTCTACCTGCACGGTGGACCCGAGGCTGTGAACGCACCTCTCTACATTAACCCTAACATAATACTAGCGCCAGGGTCTGGCTAGTAAAATGGCAGACGACCAGCGTTTACAGCAGTACATCCAGCAGCTGGAGGGTAGGTTGGCGGTCCTTGAGCGCACAACCTCAGCTGTGGATGTTACCGCAGTCGCTGTTCAGGCTGCTAGCGTAGCTGCAGCCAGTTTGTCCACCGCTACCTCTGCTTCGACATTATCCCACCTCCCACTTCCAGACAAGTTTACTGGTGACAGTAAACATTGTCGGGGATTCTTGAGTCAGTGCTCTATACAGCTTGAGCTTCTGGCAACACGTTTCCCCACGGAACGGGCACAAGTGGCTTTTATTGTGTCTCTTCTGTCGGGCAGAGCATTGGAGTGGGCAACGCCGCTGTGGGAGCACGACGATTGTGTGGTGCGGAGTGCTCCTCTGTTTTTGGAGGCTCTGAAAAAGGTCTTTTTAGGACCTCAGGTCACGCACGATATGGCACTCCAACTGCTGGCAATGTCACAGGGCTTGTAAATGGTCAGCCAGTTCTCAGTCCAATTTCGGACTTTGGCCTCTGATTTAGAGTGGCCAGATAAAGTTCTTATTCCAGTGTTCTGGAGAGGACTGGCAGACCATGTAAAGGATGCTTTGGCTACCAGGGAGATTCCTGCCACACTGGAGAAACTCATTTCTATATCTACCCGCATAGACCTCCGTTTTCACGAGCGGAGGTTAGAGCGGACCCAGTGTAGGCAGAGGTGTCAGCTGACACCCACCGGAGAGATGTCTGCAGGGTCTTCGACCTCTTGCGGGCAAATTCCTTATATGCGAAGTTGGAGAAGTGTGTGTTTGAGCAGGATTCTTTGCCATTCCTGGGCTATATCATCTCCACTCAGGGATTGGCTATGGATCCTGCCAAACTACAGTCTGTAATGGATTAGCAAGAATCCCACGCTCTTAAAGCGGTGCAGCGCTTTATGGGGTTCATTAATTACTATCGCCAATTCATTCCCCACTTCTCTACTTTGGTTGCTCCCTTGGTAGCCCTCACCAAGAAGGGAGCCAATCCCAAATTATGGTCAGAGGAGGTCTCCAAAGCCTTTACTTCAATCAAGTCCCATTTTGCTAGCTCTCCTATCCTACATCGTCCCGAGGTTGATAAGCCTTTTATATTGGAGGTGCATGCCTCGTCCGTTGGTGCTGGAGCAGTCCTTTTTCAAAAGGATGCTCAAGGTCGTAAACATCCTTGCTTCTTCTTCTCCAAGACCTTCACACCAGCGGAGAGGAATAATTCCATTGGGGATAGGGAGTTGCTAGCCATGAAGTTGGCCTTTTCTGAGTGGAGACATCTCCTGGAGGGGGCTCGCTTTCCCTTTCAAGTGTTCACTGTTGTGAGCACGCTGGATGCGACTTCGGAGCTGGGGCTACCTGAATGGCTTTCAGCTGGATCTGAATGGTCTGATATAAGTGACCTGAACTCCCATCAGCCTTGTCGGTAATAAATTGTTCTTCCAGATCTTGCTTGGAGCTCAGCTTTCATTCCTGCTTCCATTCAGATAAGTGACTTGCTTTGTTTTTTTTTTCCTCTGGTTGGATTTTCCTTGTTGGTTTGCTGCCTAGCAGTTGACTTCAGACTGGTCAACTTTTGGGGCCTGGTGCTGCAATTGTGCTCAGTTTGTGTTTGCACTTTTGCTCTGTTCCTTTGTCACTTTTTATTTGCTGAATTGCTGTGTGTTACACCAGAGATCTGATTTAGGTGGTAGAGATCATGTGATCTCAGGTTTTTTGTTAATCAGAAGTGTTGGTATTTTTGTCAGGGTTTTTTGGGTTGTAGTCAGAATTCTTTCCTATACTTTTCTATCAAGACAGATTGGGCCCCAGAGTTTGCTCGTTCTATTTTCTGTCTGTGTTCGTAATTTCTTCTTGTCTAACCGCCATTACATGTTTGGGGGCTTCCTATTTCTTTGGGGGTTCTGCTCCGGGGAAGTTAGCTTTCATCTTTCTTCCTTTAGGTGTAGCTATCTGGCTGTGACGAGGCGTCTAGGATCACCGTAGGTACGCTCCACGGCTACTTCTAGTGTTGCGGTTAGTTTAGAGTCCTTCAACCCAATAGTTTCCAGCCTCTCTGGTGTATTGCTACTTTGGCTATTTTTGCTATTTCTCCTAAGCTACCGAAACATAACAGTATTACCGGCCAAACTGAAAATTATATGGTACTCAACAGAAGGGAAAAATAGTAAAAAAGGAAAAAGAAAAAAGGGAGTTGTCAGAATTTTTTTTTTCCTGTTTATTGCATTTTTTCCCTCTTTTTCTCTGGGTGCTGAGGAGGAATTTTTTTTTCCTCCTCAATGGAGTTTGCACTGTTGTCTGGCCAGTGTGGAGCAGCTTGCCGCTGAGGTTCAGAGTTTTGCTGCCTATCTTGCTAGGTTGCCGGTTGTGGAACCTAGGATCCCCATGCCAGATTTGTTTTTGGTGATCTGTCTAAATTTCTGAGTTTCAAAAATAACTGTAAGTTGCTTTTTGCCTTAAAGCCTAAGACCTCAGGGAACGCAGCACAGCAGGTTCAAATTGTCATCTCTCTGCTGCGCGGCGACCCTCAGGATTGGGCTTTTTCCCTGACACCTGGGGATCCTGTTTTGAATGATGTCGATGTATTTTTTCAGGCTCTGGGGTTATTGTACGATGAACCTAATGTCACTGATCAAGCTGAAAAGACCTTGTTGGCATTAAATCAGGGTCTTGAAGACGCTGAGCTGTACTGTCAGAAATTCCGAAAGTGGGCAGTCCTGACCAAATGGAATGATGATGCTCTGGCAGCTCTTTTTCGGATGGGTCTGTCAGAAAATGTAAAGGACGTTATGGTGGGATTCCCTGTTCCCTCTGGTCTCAATGATTCTATGTCTTTGGCTATTCAAATTGACAGATGCTTGCGTGAGCGCAGAGGTATGCGTGAGATAGTGTTGCCTTGTGAGCCAGCTCCTGAGCGCATGCAGTGTTATGGAGTGACTTCTGGGGCTCAGCGTCATGAGTTTCAAAAGCGCAATGGGTTATGTTTCTACTGTGGTGACTCTTCTCATGCTATTTCTGTCTGCCCTAAGCGGGGAAGGTGTTTTGCTCAGTTGTCTTGGGTAGTGTTCAGACTAAATTTCTGTTGACTGTTACCCTGATTTGCTCCCTGTCCACATTTTCGGCTCAGGCTTTTGTTGATTCAGGAGCAGCTATTAACTTGATGGATTTTGACTTTGCCAAACGTTGAGGGTTTCCCATGATACCCCTGTGGAAGTCTATTCCTTTACTGGACATTGATTCTACCCCATTGGCGGAGAATAAACCCCAGTTTTCTACTCAGGTAATAATGAGGGTTGAACCAGATCATCAGGAAAGTTGCAAATTTCTGGTGTTGCATAATCTGCATGACATTATTGTACTGGGTTTCCCTGGGTTACAGACTCATAATCCTATTTTGGATTGGAAATCTGTGTCTGTGACCAGTTGGGGCTGCCAATGTGTTAATACTGACACTCCTGTTTTTTCTGCCTCTCCCCAGTCTCAGGATGTCCCTGACTTTTTGACTGATTTTTCGGATGTGTTTAGTGAGAGTAAGTCTGCATCCTTACCTCCTCACAGGAGCTATGAGTGAACTATTGAGTTAGTGCCTGGTTGTAAAGTTCCTAAAGGTCGCCTTTTTAATTTATCTGTACCTGAACACAATGCTATGCGATCTTATATCAAGGAGTCTTTGGAGAAGGGTCATATCAGACCATCCTCTTCTCCCTTGGGCGCCGTTTTTTTCTTTGTGGCCAAAAAGGATGGTTCATTGATGCCGTGTATTGACTATCGCCTCCTGAATAAAATCACTGTTAATTATCAATATCCGTTACCCTTGATTTCTGACCTATTTTCCAGAGTGAAAAGTGCTAGTTGGTTTACCAAGCTTGACCTCAGGGGGCGTATAATCTTATTCGCATCAAGCACGGTGATGAATGGAAGACGGCGTTTAATACCCCAGAGGGCCATTTTGAGTGCCTAGTGATGCCTTTTGGGCTTGCTAATGCCCCTTCCGTCTTCCAATCGTTCATGAATGATATTTTCAGGGATTTTGTGGATAAATTTCTGATCATTTATTTGGATGATATCTTGATTTTTTCCAACGACTGGGACTCTCATGTGAAACATGTTCGGACTGTGTTTCAGATTTTGAGAGAGAATGCACTGTATGTGAAGGGATCAAAGTGTCTTTTTGGCATACAGAAGGTCTCATTTCTGGGATTCATTTTGTCTCTGTCTGTTATTGAAATGGACCCGGTCAAGGTTCAGGCCATCTGTGATTGGGTTCAACCTACTACATTGAAGGCTCTTCAGAGATTTTTGGGTTTTTGCCAATTTTTATCATAAATTTATTGGTAATTTCTCCAGAATTTTTAAACCATTGACTGATTTTGACCAAAAAGGGTTCCGATGTGGTGAATTGGCCTCCTGAGGCAGTTTCTGCGTTTCAGGAACTTAAGCAGAGATTCATTTCTGCTCCTGTTCTACGGCAGCCTGATATTTCTCTGCCGTTTCAGGTGAGTGGAGTTGATGCTTCTGAGATTGGGGCAGGTGCCGTTTTGTCCCAAAGGGATCCAGAGACCTCTAAGAGTAACCCTTGTGCCTTCTTCTCTCGATAATTTTCTCCAACTGAACGTAATTATGACGTGGGTAATCGGGAGTTGTTGGCCATGAAGTGGGCCTTTGAAGAGTGGAGACTGTTATGTTTAGGTAGCTGAGGAGAAAAAGCAAAAACGGCAATACACCAGAGAGACTGGAAATTATTGGATTGCAGTAACCTGAACTAACCAAACAACTAGAGGTAGCCGTGGAGCGTTCCTACGTTGATCCTAGACCCTCGTCACAGCCTGAGAGATAACTACACCTAAAGGCAGAAAGATGAAAGCTGTCTGCCCCGGAGCAGATCCCCAAAGAAAATAGGAAGCCCCCAAACATGTAATGGCGGTTAGACAAGAAGAAGCACGGACACAGACAGAAAATAGAATGAGCAAATGCTGGGGCCCAATCTGTCTAGACAGAAAAGTACAGGAAAGAATTCTGACTGCAATCCAACAAAAAACCCTAAAAAATACCAACTCTTCTGATTGCAAAAA
Organism: Oophaga sylvatica; assembly: GCA_033576555.1. Taxonomy (NCBI): domain Eukaryota; kingdom Metazoa; phylum Chordata; class Amphibia; order Anura; family Dendrobatidae; genus Oophaga; species Oophaga sylvatica. The sequence continues at coordinate 451,813,451 of JARQOD010000001.1, forward strand.
CACGTGATTGCTATTTCTCCTAAGCTACCGAAACATAACAGTTCACTGGCCACAAAAATTTGGTCTATTTACAGACCGCCCAGCGGCTAAATTCCCGTCAGGCCAGATGGTCCCTGTTCTTCTCCCGGTTCCATTTCACCCTCCATTTTCTCTCCGGGGAGAAGGACATTCGTGCCAATGCTCTGTCTCGCTCCATGGTGTCCTCTGAGGAGGAGCCTCGGCTGATTGTCCCCACAGAGAGCCTAAGAACTGTAGCCCCAGTTTCGCTTGAGTCTGTGCCTCCGGGCAAGACTTTTGTGCCCATCAATTTGTGACCGGAGGTACTCTCTTGGGCACACTCGTCCAGGGTGGGTGGACATTTTGGGGCAAAGAGGACATCTGAGTTGCTAGCGAGGACATACTGGTGGCCACATATGGTCCATGACGTCAGGAAATACGTTCAGGCGTGCGTCTCCTGCGCCAAGAATAAGTCCCCTCGACAACGGCCAGCTGGGTTACTTTTCCCTTTACCAGTGGCAGACAGGCCCTGGGAGATGGTTGGGATGGATTTTGTGGTGGGCTTACCCAAGTCTCGGGGCTGCACCATCATCTGGGTGATAACCCACCACTTTTCCAAAATGGTACACTTGGTGCCGTTACCAGGTTACCTTCCGCACGGGCCTTAGCAGCATTATTTATCAGGCACATTTTCCGGCTACATGGAATGCCAGACAAAATTGTCAGTGATCGAGGTCCCCAATTTGCGTCTCGGTTCTGGAGAGAGCTGTGTCATCTACTCAGCATTGAGTTAAATCTCTCTTCGGCTTATCATCCCAAGACGAATGGGTTGGTAGAGAGAGCCAACCAGACCTTGGTCACATACTTGCGACATTTTGTCTCAGCCAGGCAGGATGACTGGGCATCCTTGCTACCGTGGGCTGAGTTCACTCTAAATAATGCTGTGGCTGACTCCACCGGACAGACACCATTCCTCTTAAACTACGGTCAGCATCCGCGGGTACCGGTGCCCATGCCCGTGTCTTCCGACGACTCCAGGGTGCCAGACTGGGCCGTGGAGGCACGGGACATTTGGGACCGCACTCAGGATGCCATTCAGGCCTCCAAGGAGAGGATGAGGTCTTCCGCCGACGCTCATCAGCGCCCCGCTCCGACATTTGCTCCGGGCGACTTAGTGTCGTTCTCTGCCCGGAACATCAGGCTGCGAGTAGAGTCTACTAAGTTGGCACCTCGCTATTTGGGCCCCTTTAAGATCCTTGAGCAGGTAAACCCTGTAGTCTACCGCTTAGCCCTTCCACCTCGCCTTGGTATCTTTGATACCTTTCACGTGTCCCTTTTGAAATCTGTGGCCATCTCCCGGTTTTCCGAGTCCTCTGCCGGGACGTCGGGTTCATCTACCGACGATCATGAGGTGAACGCCATCGTTGGGTGTAAGGTGAAAAAAAAATTATTTGGTGGATTGGAGGGGTTGAGGGCCTGAGGATAGGTCCTGGGAGCCTGCCGAGCATGTTCACGCTCCGCAGCTCATCGCTGCCTTTGAGCGCAGCGAGGCCCAGAAAAGGGGGGCCCTAGGAGGGGGGGTAATGTTAGGGTTCGAGATCCCGCTGCTGCACAAGGGGAGTCTCGAACCAGTCCCGCTGAGGTCCCCCACCCATCTCCGGCAGCAGTGGAGCCTGCTCAGCAAAGACGTCAGTCCCAGCATCTCACCTGGTCTAATACTGTGCAGAGACTTGCTGCTGCCTCTCCAGGTTCTGCTATTGTTGCCAGTACTGGTCAGCGGCGAGCAGACGTCTTTAGGACTAAGTCCTACACATATTTAGTATCGCCGCATCCTTAATGACCCGCCCTATAAAACTGTCCCACCAGTTAATCCCTTTAGTGAACCCCTTAAAAAAAAAGGCAAAAAAACAATGCTTTATCATCATACCTCTGAACAAAAAGTGGAATAACACATGATCAAAAAGACGGATATAAATAAACATGGTACCACTGAAAACGAGCCGCCATATAGCATCATAAAATAAAAAAGTTATAGCTCCCATAATAAAGCGATGCAAAAGTAATTATTTTTTATATAAAATAGTTTTTACTGTATAAAAGCGCCAAAACATAAAAAAAGATACAAATGAGGTATCGCTGTAATCGGACTAACCCGAAGAATAAAACTGCTTTATCAATTTTACCACACGCGGAATGGTATAAACGCCCCCCCAAAAGAAATTCATGAATTGCTGGTTTTTGATCATTCTGCCTCCCAAAAATCGTAATAAAAAGCGATCAAAAGATGTCATGTGCCCAAAAATGGTACCAATAAAAACGTCAACTCATCCAGCAAAAAAAAGACCTCACATGACTCTGTGGGCGAAAGTATGGAAAAATTATAGCTCTCAAAATGTGGTGATGCAAAAACTATTTTTTGCAATAAAAAGCGTCTTTTAGCGTGTGACAGCTGCCAGTCATAATAACCCTCTATAAATAGTAAATCAAACCCCCCTTTATCACCTCCTTAGTTAGGGAAAAATAATAAAATTAAAAAATGTATTTATATCCATTTTCCCTTTAGGGTTAGGTTTATGGTTAGGGTTGGGACAGTAGCGTAGCTACCGGGGGGGCAGAGGGGGCCCCAGTTACATTCTGGGGCAGAGCAGGGAGAATCGATCTCCCTGCTCTGCCCCTATGGGGCCCCTGAGTAGGCGGTGGGGGGCCCTGTGCCAGCAGTGGGCCCCCCGCCCGTCATCGCAGGGTCAGCTGTATCAGCATCCAGCCGATACAGCTGACCGCATTGTGAGAGAAGGAGCGAGCGCTCCTCCTCTCCCATAATCCCCCTCTCAGCGTCTGACAGCGGGCGCGATGACGTCACTGCCCGGCGCCAGCAGTCAGACGCTGAAAGGGAGAGCAGTGAGCAGCGCAGGAGCCGGGAGCAAGAGAGGTGAGTACAGGATTTGTTATTTTTGTAATGGGGGTGCATTATAAATAAGACTGCATTTGGGGGTACATTATAAATAAGGCTGCATATGGGGGAGTGCATTATAAATAAGACTGCCTATAGGGGTGCATTATAAATAAGGCTGCATATGGGGGAGTGCATTATAAATAAGACTGCATTTGGGGGTACATTATAAATAAGGCTGCATATGGGGGAGTGCATTATAAATGGCTGCCTATGGGGTGCATTATAAGTAAGGCTGCATATGGGGGACTGCGTTATAAATGACTGCCTATGGGGGTGCATTATAAGACGGCCTATGGGGTGCATTATAAATAAGGCTGCCTATGGGGTGCATTATAAATAAGGCTGCCTATGGGGGTGCATTATAAGTAAGACTGCCTATGGGGTACAGTATAAATAAGGCTGCCTACAGGGGTGCATTATAATATAGAGTTTGTCTATGGGGGTGCATTATACTACAGAGGCTCCCTATGGGAGTGCCTTATAATATAGAGGCTGTCTATGGGGGTGCATTATAATATAGAGGCTGCCTATGGGGGTGCATTATACTATATTGAGGACTATCTGGTGTATTATGCTATATGGATGCTATCTAGGGGGCCATCATACAGTGTGGGGATTATAGTGGGGGGCCATCATACTGTGTTGAAGCCATTAAATAGTTTGGGGACATTAAGGGGTCAGTATATATCCAGTGAGGGGGCATCACACTGTGTATAGGGGAGCTGTACAGGGGGGAGACTCGGGACATTATTAAGTGTAAAGTGGGCACTTATTGTTATAGGGGAACTCTGGTTACTGTGACTGTCAAAGGGGCACACGGGGCAATATTACATTCTAGGGGACAAAATGCAGGCACTGTTTTCTAGGGCACTTGCACCTGGCATTACTATATTATAGAGGGGTGCTTTAGAATTTAGAGGTCACACAGAACCACACACTAGGTGCAGTAATAGGGGCACATACGGCAGCAGCGGCTCAGTATTGGGGTATGAGGTGCAGTAATAGGGACACATATGACAGTAGCAGCTCAGTATTGGGGTATCAGCAGGATGAGGAGTTTGTACAGGTTGAGAATAGTCCAATCGGTGATCGTGACAGTGCTGAAAATATGAGAAGTGAAACGTGTCTTTGTTGTATTTTCTGCAGTCAAGTCTCGGCTGGAGGAGTTGTTATGTTGGTCTGGGCTGGAAAAGACATGAAAAGTGAACGATTCCATCAGATGGAACGTCAGCGGTAAGTCATTATATGTACCTGTGCTGTAATCTATTATATGTTCTGTAGGACTGGTATTATTTACCACTGACCATACGGCGGTGATATCAATATTGGTCTTTTTATATATAATTTTTGGCAACAGCGCGGTCATTTGCTTAGGTTCTCTGGTTAGGGGCCAACTCAGAAGTTTCGCCCCCCTTAAACCGAAACCCTAGCTACGCATCTGGGTTGGGATTAAGGTTAGGGGTGTGTTAGAGTTAGGTTTGTGGTTAGGGTTATGGTTAGGGTTGGGATTAGGGTTAGGGGTGTATTGGGGCTAGGGTTGGAGTTAGAATTGGGGGGTTTCCACTGTTTAGGCACATCAGCGGCTTTCCAAACGTGACATGGAGTCTGATCTCAATTTCAGCCAATTCTGCGTTGAAAATGTCAAACTGTGCTCCTTCCCTTCTGAGCTCTGCCATGCATCCAAACAGTGGTTTACCCCCACATATGGGGTATCAGCGCACTCAGAACAAATTGCACAATAACTCTTGGGGTCCAATTTGTTCTGTTATCCTTGAGAAAATAAAAAAAATTGGGGATGAAAATATAATTTTTGTGGAAAAAATATGATTTTTTATTTTTATGGCTGTACGTTATAAACTTCTGTGAAGCACTTCGGAGGTTCAAAGTGCGCACCACACATCTAGATAAGTTCCTTGGGGGTCTAGTTTCCAAAATGAGGTCAATTGTGGGGGGTTTCCACTGTTTAGGCACATCAGGGGCTCTCCAAATGTGACATGACGCCCACAGACCATTCTGTTATGTTTTGGTAGCTGAGGAGAGCAGGCAAAAACGGCAGTACACCAGAGAGGTTGGGATCTACTGGATTGCAGTACCCTGACTAACCACCACAACTAAAGGCAGCCGTGGAGCGTTCCTACGTTGGTTCTAGACGCCTCGTCACAGCCTGAGAGGCTAACTACACCTAAAGATAGAAAGAGGAAAGCTATCTGCCCCGGAGCAGATCCCCAAAGAACATAGGAAGCCCCCAAACATGTAATGGCGGTTAGACAAGAGGAAATACAGACACAGACAGAAAATAGTATGAGCAAACGCTGGGGCCCAATCTGCCTGGACAGAAAAGGATAGGAAGGATACTTACTGCAATCCAAAAAAACCCTAAAAAAAGCCAACGCTACTAATTGCAAAAACACCTCTACCACCTAAATTAGTTCTCTGGTGTAACAAAACTAAGCCGCAGCCACAGAAAAAACTGGAAAAGGTAAATGAACAAACAACAGTGGCTCCAGAGGAACCGAGAGGCGCCCAAGCCCCCGAGGAGGGGAACCTGGCCAACCTCACAGAAATGCAGAGAAAATTGCAAATGGCAAGCACAAAAACAAAAAACAGAAAATATCTTATCTGAGAGCAGGAGAAGAGGCAAGACTCAGCAAGCTTCCAAGTGAACCAGGAAACAACGTTGAGACAAGAACAATTGATCACCGGCAACCATGATGGGGGGAAACCTCCCTTATATCCAGCCAGTCCGTGATTACTGATTGCCAATCCTCATTGAATGGTTCAGTACCGTTTATAACCACCAGAGGGAGCTTCTGATCAGAATTCATTTCTAAAACATTCATAACACCATTCCATCAAAGTGTGCATTCCAAAACATCACTACTTTACTTCCGAGCCCCGACGTGTGCCCATAGAGTAGTTTTCTCCCACATATGGGGTATCAGCCTACTGAGGAAAAATTGGACAACAACTTTTGGGGTCCATTTTCTCCTGTTACTCTTGGGAAAATAAAAAATTGGGGACTAAAATGTCAAGTTTGTGGAAAAAATATGATTTTTTTATTTTCATGCTCGGGCGTTATAAACTTTAGTGAAACACCCGGGGGTTCAAAATTCTCACCACACATCTAAACAAGTTCCTCGGGGGGTCTAGTTTCCAAAATGGGGTCACTTGTGGGGGGTTTCCAATGTTCAGGCACATCAGGGGCTTTCCAAACGCGACATGGCATCCATTCTCAATTCCAGCCAATTTTGCGTTAAAAAAGTCAAACAGTGGTTTACCCCCACATATGGGGTATCAGCTTACTCATCACACATCTAGATAAGTTCCATAGAGGTTCTACTTTCCAAAATGGTGTCACTTGTGGGGAGTTTCCACTTTTTAGGAGCACCAGGGTCTCTTCAAACGCAACATGGCATCCGATCTCAATTCCAGCCAATTTTGCATTGAAAAGTCAAACAGTGCTCCTTCCCTTCCGAGCTCTGCCGTGCGCCCCAAACAGTGGTTCCCCCCACATATGTGGTATCAGTGTACTCAGGACAAATTGTGCAACAACTTTTGCGGTCCAATTTCTCCTGTTACTCTTGGTAAAATAAAAAAATTGGATCTGAAATAAATATTTTGTGAAAAAAAGTTATTTAACTTCATTTTTTTTTAAACATTCCAAAAATTCTTGTGAAGCACCTGAAGGGCTAATAAACTTCTTGAATGTGGTTTTGAGCACCTTGAGGGGTCCAGTTTTTAGAATGGTGTCACTTTTGGGTATTTTCTACCATGTAGACCCCTCAAAGTGACTTCAAATGTGATGTGGTCCCTAAAAACAAAATGGTGTTATAAAAATGAGAAATCGCTTGTCAACTTTTAACCCTTGTAACTTCTTAGCAAAGAAAATTTTGTTTACAAAATTGTGCTGATGTAAAGTAGACATTTGGGAAATGTTATTTAGTAACTATTTTTTGTGACATATTTCTCCATATCTCAGAAATTTTACAACTAACATGAAGTACAATATGCCACGAGAAAACACTCTCAGAATTGCCAAGGTCCGTTGAAGCGTTCCAGAGTTATAACCTCATAAAGGGACAGTGGTCACAATTGTAAAAATTGGCCCCGTCATTAAAGGGAACTTGTCACCCCCCCCAGCCGTTTTGAAGTTAAAGAGCCACTTTCAGCGTTCTGACAGTTCCCGGGCAGCACGCACTGCACATGCCCGGGGACTGATACAAGAGCGTCGGCGCCAGACAAAAACGCAAGGCAAGGAGGAGCCGCGGTGACGATGAAGGGGCATGATGGACGGCTGGGGGGGTAAGGAGTCCGGGGCAGAAGCCCCACCTCCGTGACTCAAATAAGGTATGGGGAACGATTTTTAAAACTGAATATTTCAGCGTTCCAGGGGCACAGAAGTAAAAGAGCCACCTTCACAGAATGCAGCCTTAGTGCTGCTGAAGGTGGCTCTTTTACTTCAAAACAACTTCGGGGGGTAACAAGTTCCCTTTAACTTGCAAATCACCCTTGGTGGGTTAAGGGGTTAATTTGAAGACTGCTTGATTGTGGTGAGCCATGCCTGTGCAGTGTGGAGGTGGGGGTGATTCTATCTGCACTGTTGGAATGCTTGTCTGATTAAGGGAGAGGTTGAGGGCACAGGTGAAGGCCTTAGAGTATTTGGAGGAGCCAGAAGCAGTGGAGGAAGTGTTAGATACAGAAGTTTGTCCCACAAACCTTGGGGATTCAAAGACTTGTGGAGCAGCCCCTTGACCGCCTGCCCCCAACGCCACCAGAGTTTCCCAGTGCCCAGTCAGTGAGATGTAACACCCTTGCCCATGTTTGCATGTCCAGTTGTCTTGGGTGAAATGCACCCTGGCAGACATAGATTTTTTTCAGGGAATGGGTGATGTTGTCGGTGACATGCTGGTGTAGCGCAGGCACACCTTTCCTAGAGAAGTAACAGCTCAGCACAGTAATGGGTCAACGAAGTACGGACGTGGTGCAAATCACGCTTGCGGAGTTTGCAGGAATGAAGGACCTCTTCACTCTTCTGCACAGTTTTGAAATGGGCGCTAAGATTGTTAGCGCTGACGATGCCATCATCAGCATCACTATTCCGGTCATCTACACATGTGGTCAAAATTGTTGGTAACCCTCGTTTAATGAAAGAAAAACCCACAATGGTGACAGAAATAACTTGAGTCTGACAAAAGTAATAATAAATCAAAAATCTATGAAAATGAATAAATGAAAGTCAGACATTGCTTTTCAACCACTCTTCCACAGAATGTTTTAAAAAATAAAACTTATGATATAGGCCTGGACAGAAATGATGGTACCCTTAACTTAATATTTTCTTGCACAACCTTTTGAGGCAGTCAATGCAATCATACGATTCCTGTAACTGTCATTGAGACTTCTGCACCTCTCGACAGGTATTTTGGCCCATTCCTCAAGAGCAAACTGCTCCAGTTGTCTCGTGTTTGAAGGTTGCCTTTTCAAAGATGCTCAATAGGATTTAGGTCAGGGCTCATAGATGCGGGGGTGAACCTAGCCTCTCTGCTGCCTGAGGCGAACTGCAAAACGGCGACCCCCCATTGTAAAATCAGTACAAATAAATCTGGTTTACTCTTACTAGCCTAACCTGACGCACATGTGAAATACATACACTTTTAAATAGGAATATGTTTGAAACATCAAATTTTATATTTGTTAAAGTTCTGTATAAGTAGTAGAAAATAAAGGATATTAAGAATACTACTCACTGTATGGTTCAGTTTCAGAAATCAACACCTGGGCCTTAATCAAAATCGTTCAACAAACCCTCTTGCCACGTAGAACTTCAAGGTCTTGGACTATAGAAAAAATATACAAAAGAAATAAATGAATACACCAATAAAAACCAGTGCTGCGCATATTATAAGAGCATACTGTACATCATCCCAAGTGAGGCCCTATAGTGCACAGTGATGAAGTGATGATACATGAGGCCCTATAATGCAGTGATGATACGTGAGGCCCTATAGTGCACAGTGATGATACATGAGGCCCTATAATGCAGTGATGATACATGAGGCCCTATAGTGCACAGTGATGATACATGAGGCCCTATAGTGAACAGTGACGATACATGAGGCCCTATAGTGCATTTGATTTGAATAGGGGGAAAAATGTGCAGTAGCTGGCCATGGTCACTAAGTAGGAGACAGAGCAGCTCTGTAAGGCAGCAGTTCCAGCTGGCACCAAGAACAGCTGACTGGCAGGTGTTATGTTTCGGTAACTGAGGAGAAATAGCAAAAATGGTAATACACCAGAGAGGCTGGAACCTATTGGATTGCAGTAACCTGAACTAACCACACAACTAGAGGTAGCCGTGGAGCGTTCCTACGTTGATCCTAGACGCCTCATCACAGCCTGAGAGATAACTACACCTAAAGGCAGAAAGATGAAAGCTATCTGCCCCGGAGCAGATCCCCAAAGAAAATAGGAAGCCCCCAAACATGTAATGGCGGTTAGACAAGAAGAAAGCACGGACACAGACAGAAAATAGAATGAGCAAACGCTGGGGCCCAATCTGTCTAGACAGAAAAGTACAGGAAAGAATTCTGACTGCAATCCAACAAAAACCCTAAAAAATACCAACACTTCTGATTGCCAAAAAACCTGAGATCACACGATCTCATCCACCTAAATCAGATCTCTGGTGTAACAAACGCTATTCAGCAAATAAAAAGTAACAAAGGAGCAAAGCAAAAGTGCAGACAAAAACGGAGCACAATTGCAGTGCCAGACCCCCAAAAGGGGACAGGCTGCAGTCCACTGCAAGCAGCAAACCAGCAAAGAAAATCAAACAGAGAAAAAAAAAACAGCAAACACTTATCTGAAGGAGAGCAGGAACCTAGCAGTGCTTCAAACAAGACCAGAAGGAACAATTGGTAACCGGCAAGGCTGCTGGGAACTCAGGCTACTGTCGGTCATTTCCGGCGTTCAGCTGACTTACAGCACGTCACTTCCGGTGGAATATGACGTGTGGCTGCCAGAACGTGTGGGAGGTCCCCAGGGTTTCCGCATGTACGATTCTACTGCAGGAAAGTAAACCTCCTGGCCGGGACTGCGGGACAGGGACCCAGCCCTATATAGATAACAGCATTCGCTCCAACCCCACGCAGACCCATGCACATAATGGCACCCCTCCTTCCCCCTGAAGCCCCCAAGCACACAGCTCCAGCAAGTAACAGGACCCTTGTACATGCGCGCCTCCGCTCTTTGTGGCCCAGTACACATGCGGCTTCGCTCCGTACACACGCGGCCCCGCTCCGTACACCTCGTACACACGCGGCTCCGCTCCGTACACCTTGTACACACGCAAATCCGCTCTGTACACCTCTTACACACGCAGCTCCGCTCCGTCCACCTTGTACACAGCGGCTCCGCTCCGTCCACCTCGTACACACGCGGCTCCGCTCCGTACACCTCGTACACACACGGCTCCGCTCCGTACACCTCGTACACACGCGGCTCCGCTCCGTACACCTCGTACACACGGCTCTGCTCCGTACACCTCGTACACACGTCGCTCCGCTCCGTCCACCTCGTACACACGCGGCTCCGCTCCGTACACCTCGTACACACACGGCTCCGCTCCGTACACCTCGTACACACGCGGCTCCGCTCCGTACACCTCGTACACACGGCTCTGCTCCGTACACCTCGTACACACGTCGCTCCGCTCCGTACACCTCGTACATACGCCGCTCCGCTCCGTACACCTCGTACACACGGCTCTGCTCCGTACACCTCGTACACACGCCGCTCCGCTCCGTACACCTCGTACACACGGCGCTCTGCTCCGTACACCTCATACACACGCGGCTCCGCTTCGTACACCTCGTACACATGCGGCTCCGCTCCATACACCTCGCACACACACAGCTCCGCTCCGTACACCTCATACACACACAGCTCTGCTACATCCACACTGTAAACCCCTCCTGACCCCTCACACATAAACTTACCTGCTCATCCAGCACCATGACAACCAGCACAGCAGAGTCCTGCACACACAGGAGCCTGACCATGTGAAACCTAACTCCTCCCCTCCTGTGACCTCATCACAGGTCCTGCTCGCACATTTACAGAGGACAGCACAGCAATGGTAAATACTGGCTGTGAGAATCTGGAGAGCTGGGAGGGCAGGATGGGGGGCGTGGGGCTTCTCTCACTGCGGGACACATAGTGTTGGGTTGGGAGGTGTGTATCAAGCACCATGCGCAGGGCAGGAGTGTAAACTGACTGTGTGACTCAGCAGGGATTAAGGAGAGTCGACACCACACCACGTGTTCTGAGTTCCACTCTGCCGCCTCCTAGCTGCCGACGCCTGAAACAGAAGGCTCAACTCGCCTCATTATAGGTGCGCCCCTGCATAGATGGCCACTTCAGAATAGTCCAACATTTTCTTCTTGGTCATTCTTGGGTGTTTTTAGCTGTGTGTTTTGGGTCATTATCCTGTTGCAAGACCTATGACCTGCGACTGAGACCAAGCTTTCTGACACTGGGCAGTACATTTCTCTCTAAAATCACTTGATAGTCTTGAGATTTCACTGTACCCTGTACATATTCTAGACATCCTGTGCCAGATGCAGCCCCAGAACATAACAGAGCCTCCTCCATGTTTCACAGTAGGGACAGTGTTCTTTTCTTGATATGCTTCATTTTTCCGTCTATGAACATAGAGCTGATGTGCCATGCCAAAAAGTTCCATTTTGTCTCATCTGTCCATAGGACATTCTCCCAGAAGCTTTGTGGCTTGTCAACAAGTAGTTTGGCAAATTCCAGTCTGGCTTTTTTATGATATTTTTTCAACTATGGTGTCCTCTTTGGTCGTCTCCCATGAAGTCCACTTTGGCTCATACAACGATGAATGATGCAATCTGACACTGATGTTCCTTGAGCTTGAAGTTCACCTTTAATCTGTTTAGAAGTTTTTCTGGGCTCTTTTGTTACCATTCGTTTCATCCGTCTTTGATTTGTCATCAATTTTCCTCCTGCGGCCATGTCCAGGGAGGTTGGCTACAGTCCCATGGAGCTTAAATTTCTGAATAATATGTGCAACTGTAGTCTCAGGAACATCAAGTTGCATGGAGATGGTCTTATGACTTTTACCTTTTACCTCACCCAGTGTGACATGATTCCCATATTGTTTGGATTAGAAATAGTGCTGGCTCCAGTGTTGCCACTCTGTTAGATTAAGGGTACAAAAGCAAATTTTGCCAGATGCTTACCCCCCTGGAAAGGGACACTCACATGCCTGAGTATCGAAACACGTTTGTAAACAATCTTAACAGTGGTTTTCCGCAAGACAGCAGTGAGGCTCACAGTGTACATCGCAGTTCTAGACTTCCAACACCGGGAAGTCGTCATCGCAAAAACATTAGCAACAGCGTAAGTGGCATAAGCAATTTCTGTGAGTCATTTCACACATTTTTTAGACCATCCTGTGCATCAGCAGAACAGAGTACAAGTCTGATACCTAGTGAATGGCTACAGAGGATGGTGACGTAGTATCTCAAGCTCAATGCCATCAGGATGGTTTGGACACTTTTGCATTTTCATCTTCAAAAATGCAAGAGTGACCTGAGAACGCCAGTCATGCCTTGGAGGTTGTGTCTTTCCCAGCAACCAGCATTCTCTCAGAACGTTTCTTCCGTGCTGCTGGTGGTATCCTGACTGATAAGCATATCCGGCTGTCCCCTGAATATGTAGACTGCCTTACTTTCATCAAGATGAAGAAGTCATGTGTCACGGGTATGTCAGATGCTACAGACAGTCGTTCTGCATCTGGCTGCAGAAGGTCTCTGCGTTTGGCATTGCAAACGCTCTCTTAATACTTCTGACTTTTGGACCCAGTGGCAACCTTCCTCCGGCTCTAATTGACACACCTGGACCTTAGTGTTTATAAACTTCCAGCCTGCTTCAGGGAGTCACCGGTGATATTTACTTTTCCCCTTGCGAAGGCTGAGAGCTGTAGCTGACGGCTAACTTCCTCTCTGTAGCTGATGCAGGACGTTTGGTGTTACCTCTATGAGTCTGCTTAAGCTAAGTTGCTTCCTCCTTGTTTGTCTCCCTTCTTCTCTTTAGTGTACAGCGGGGGCTGACCAGTTGCTCATCCCCCCTTCACTTTTCAGGGCTTTTTTTTACCCTTTCTCCCTTGATTATGGATCCGGTTGCAGGGCTCACAGAGTGGATATGCTGTCTGTCTCTGGAGCTGAATGACCTCCGCTATGAGGATCGGCAGCCGCGACTGCGGCTGCAGGTCTCTTACGGGGTCTCTGCAGGTAGGCCGGTCCAGCTGGAACCCAAGGTTGCCCTCCCGGCCTGGTTTTCCAGAGGTAGAGACACATTTTTGAGTTCAAGGAAGCTTGCAAACTGTATTTTAAACTTCATCCTAACTCATCCAGAAATGAAGAACAACAAGTTTTATTGTGATCTCTCTGCTGCAAGGAGATCCTCAATCCTGGGCTTTCTCTTTGCCACAGGATTGGGATTGTCTTCAGTTTGTGGAGGGATTTTTTGGGGCTCTAGCTCTTATCTATGATGACCCTGACCAAGTCTCCTTGGCTGAGTCCAGGTTGCGCTGCCTTCAGCAGGGGAATCGGTCACCTGGGGAATCTTGTCAGTGGAGACGTATAGCTCCGAATTCCGCAGATGGGCAACAGATGCAAAATGGAATGACCCTGCTCTCAGAAGCCAATTTTTTCATGGCCTTACTGAAAGGTTGAAGGATGCTTTGGCAGTATATGAAACTCTTGAGTCCTTGAAGGCTGCTATGTCATTGACTATACATGTTGATAGGTACGCCTTCGGGATAGGTGGCTAAGACCACCTTCTCTGGAGCCTCTTTTTCAGGTTATTGCCCCTTTGCCAGTAGAGCAGTCTAGCAGTGAACCAGTTTGGGGGAAGGTGGAGGATCCCATGCAGTTAGGGGGTGCCTCTGCATGGTACATTTCCCGGAGATTTGCAAAAAGAAAGGAGTGTCTTTTCTTTGTGGAAAAAAAGAGAAATTTGACGCCTAAGCAAAAGAAGACTTGTTTAACTCTCGGTAGTCTGGAGTTGAATAAGAAAGGGGTGCATTTATCGTCAATCTGCAATTCCCGGTTTGTCCTGACATCAGAGGTAGTGCTGGAGAACAAAACCGAGGAGATTTCTGTAGACTGTGAGCCCTCGCGGGCAGGGTCCTCTCTCCTTCTGTACTTGTGTGTCCCTTGTCTAGCACATGTTTATTGTATCTGTCTATATTTTTCCCTTTTCATATGTAAAGCGCCATGGAATAAATGGCGCTATATAAATGTATAATAATAATAATAATAATAATAATAATAATTTCTGTGTTTGTTGACAATGAAGCTGGAGTCAGCATGATTGATGCTGAGTTTGCTAGAACTCATGGGATGGCTTGCTGTAGTTTAGTTAAGCCCATTCCCATCTTTGCCATCGATTTAGCGCCACTTGCACAGAAAGCTCTGAGTCAGATTGTAAATAATGTAAGACTGACAGTCGATTCACTGTGAGATAATTACTTGCTATGTACTGGACGGTCTTCCCACCCCTATTATATTGGTCTTTCCTGGTTGGTGAAACATAATCCGTTGGTCGATTGGCAAGCCAGGGAGATCGTTGCGTGAGGAGATTACTGCCATGAAAACTGTTTAAATATTTCTCTTTCTACATTCTTTACAGTAACCGTACCTGCATTTTTATCTGGTTTTGAGGATGTTTTTTCTGAGAGGGGGTGTCAGGATTTGCCTCCTCACCATCCATATGACTGTCCTATTAACCTGACCCCCCAAGCTAAACTTCCAAAGTCCAGATTGTGTAATCTTTCTGACCCTGAGAGACAAGCCATGAAGGATTTCATTGTGGAAAGTCTGGAAAAGGGACATATCCGACCCTTATCTTCGCCCATGGTGGCAGAGAAAAAAGATGATGTCTACGTCCCTGTTTAGATTTCCAGGAATTAAATGAAATTACTGGCTGAGAACCATACCCTCTTTCTCTGATTCCAGATCTGTTTAGCCAGGTCGTGGGAGCTAAGGTATTCTAAAAGTTAGATTTAAGGGAAGCCTACAACCTGGTTAGAATCAGAGAAGGGGATGAATGGAAGACGTCATTCAATACCCCTGAGTGTCATTTTGAGAGTCTGGTCATGCCTTTCAGTCTGACCAATGCACCTGCGGTTTTCCAACATTTCATTAATGATATTTTCCATCATTTGGTGGGCAGGTTTGTGGTGGGCTATCTAGATGATATTTTGGTTTACTTACTAGATTTTGAGACACATCGGGGGCATGTTAGACTGGTGTTGCAAATATTAAGGGCTAACAAACTATATGCCAAACTAGAAAAATGTGTTTTTGCCATCCAGGAGGTACAGTTTTAGGGGTAGCTGTTGTCATCTTCGGGTTTTCGGCTGGATCTGGAGAAAGTTCATGCTGTCCTTGATTGGGATCTTCCCAAGAACTTGAAGTCTCTACAATGTTTTCTGGGCTTTACTAATTTTTACCGGAAATTCATCCAAAATTATTCTGTATTTGTGAAACCCCTTACTGATATGACAAGGAAGGGGTCTGATTATTCCAAATAGTCGGATGCCGCCCTGCAGGCTTTTTCCTCCCTAAAGAGCTGTCTTGCCACGGCCCCTATAGTCAGTCAACCCAATATTTCCCAACCCTTTGTTGTGGAGGTTGATGCGTCAGAGGTAGGGGTTGGGGCTGTGTAGTCTCAGGGTCCATCCCCTAGTAAATGGCATCCATGCGCTTTCTTTTCTAAGGAATTATCTTTGGCTGATTTAATGACATAGGCAATAGGGAGCTTCAGGTGATTAAATTGGCGGATGAAGAATGGCGACATGGGTTGGAGGGGGCTGTCCATCCCATTACTGTTACATAAGAACCTCTCATATCTTCAATTGGCTAAATGTCTTAGCTTTAGGCAAGATAGATGGTCCATGTTTTTTACTAGGTTCAATTTTGTTGTCACTTTCCATCTAGGGGTCAAAAATGTCAAAGTTGATGCTTTCTCCCGAAGCTTCCATGGTAGTGGTGACCATGAGAACACTGCCCTGATTTTGCAGAAAGGGGTAGTCATTTTGGCATTGTACCCTGAGCTGGAGGGTGAGGTGTTGGAGGCCCAAAGGGACGCCCCGGCCTCCTTCTCTTCAGGAAGTTTATTTGTACTATCTAATTTGCGCCGCAAAGTAATTAAGGAACATCACAACTCTGTGCTTGCTGTGCATGCAAGTGGTAAGGCAACTTTGGACCTCATGTCTCATTGTTTTTGATGGCCATGGTTGCATCAGGATCTGGTTGAACACGTATCTGCTCCTAGTATCTATGCGCGTTCTAAGGTATCGTATACCCATCAGTCTGGTACTCTTCTTCTGCTACCTATTCCTAGCAGGCCATGTACGCACTTGTCCATGGATTTTATTACTGATTTACCAGTGTATGCATGCAAGACTGTGCTTTTGGTGGTTGTAGATAGGTTCAGTAAGATGGTTTATTTCATCACATTACCGGCACTTCCGAATGCCAAGACTCTCTTGCTCAGGTGTTTATAAATGAGATCGTGAAGCTTCATGGGGTTCCCTCTGATGTGGTGTCAGATCGGTGGACCCAATTTGTTTCCAAGTTCTGGAGGGCGTTCTGTTTTCAATTGGGGGTGCAGCTGTCCTTTTCCTCTGTCTTCCATCCCCAGTTGAATGGACAGACCAAGCGCCTTAATCAGAATTTGGTGACTTACATCAAGTGTTTTGTCACAGAGAATCAGGAGGATTGTGCATCCTACTTACCACTGGCAGAATTTGCTATTAATAATCATCGTCAGGAGTCTACCGGCAGGTCACCGTTCTTTGGTGTATACGGTTACCATCCACAGTTTGTTACTTTTAGAAGGGGAGGGGCTTCAGGAGTTGTTGAGAAGGATCGTTTTGCTTCGTTGCTCTCTGGTGTGGCGGGGGTTCTGAGTAATTTGAAGATTATTGGAGACAGGTACAAAAGTATGGCTGACAGAAAACGCCTGGAAGTTATAAAATTATTATAAAATAACAGCCGTCATTAACCCAGCAGTGTTTCGTCTTGAGCTACCCCAGGCCCTTAAAATTCACAATGCCTTTCACAGGTCTCTGCTGAAGAAATATGTGGAACCTCTTGAGTCCTCATCCCTACTGCTGCCCCCAATAATGGTTGATGGTAATCTAGAGTTTCAGATTTCGAGGATTGTAGATTCTCGCCTCCAACATCGTTCCCTTCAATACTTGGTGCACTGGAACGGTTATGGCCCAGAAGAAAGATGTGGGTTTCAGCATCAGAGGTGAATGCCCCAAGCTGGTTCATTCATTCCACACCTCTTATCCTGAGAGACCTGGTCCTCAGTGTCTGTAGGCCATTTGTAGAAGGGGGTACTGTCACAGGTTTGTCAGATGCTACAGACAGTCGTTCTGCATCTGGCTGCAGAAGGTCTCTGCGTTTGGCATTGCAGACACCTTCTTAATCCTTGTGACTTTTGGACCCAGTGGCAACCTCCCTCCAGCTCTAATTGACACACCTGGACCTGTGTGTTTATAGACTCTAACACTGCTTCAGGGAGTCGCCGGTGATATTCACATTTTCCCTTGTAAAGACTTGAAGCTATAGCAGTCGGCTTACTTCCTCTCTGGTGCTGTTGGAGTACGTTTGGTGTTACCTCTCTGAGTCTGCTCAAGCTAAGTTTCTTCCCCTTGTTTGTCTTTCTTCTTGTCTTTAGTGTACAGTGGGGACTGACCAGTGCCCATCCCCCCTTCCCTATTCAAGGCCTAGCTCTTGGGATATACAGGGCTTAGGTTCCTGCTTGGCGACTGGTTTGGAACCAATATAGGGATGGTAGGAGAGACAGAGTGCTATTAGATCTGCCTAGGTGTCTCCACTTCCCCTTTCCCTAGGGTTTGGGATTCCATCCAGTTGTGTTGCACTTAGCCTTCCCACACTGTGCGTGATATCATGGATCTCGAATTACTTTTTAAGACAAGGAGATGGTGTTGTTTTTAGTGTGCTGCATTGATATTGCGTTATTGTAGTCTGTGACACCTTTGTGTTTTTGTGGCTGCTGTTGCTACTGCTGCTATTACAACACCTGGCAAAAATTATGAAATCACCAGCCTTGGAGGATGTTCATTCAGCAGATCACAGACATGGCACAAAACTGAAGTCATTTCAAATGGCAACTTTCTGGCTTTAAGAAACACTAAAAGAAATCAAAAACAAAAAATGTGTTAGTAATGTTTTTTTTAACCAAGCATAGGGAAAAAATTATGGAATCACCCTGTAAATTTTCACTCCCAAAACTAACACCTGCATCAAATTAGATCTGCTCGTTAGTCTGCATCTAAAAATGAGTGGTCACATCTTGGAGAGCTGTTGCACCAACTGGACTGACATGAATCATGGCTCCAACATGAGAGATGTCAATTGAAACAAAGAAGAGGATTATCAAACTCTTAAAAGAGGGTAAATCATCACGCAATGTTGCAAAAGATGTTGGTTGTTCACAGTCAGCTGTGTCTAAAATCTGGACCAAATACAAACAACATGAGAAGGTTGTTAAAGGCAAACCTACTGGTAGACCAAGGAAGACATCAAAGCATCAAGATCGGAAACTTAAAGCAATATGTCTCTGTGAAGGACGTCCCCCGTCCTTCCACGTCACCAATGTGACGTAACTCGACAGGCACTGCTCTCCGCCGCCCCCTTTGTCTCTCAGGTCAGTAAGGGAACTGCACCTAGAGCAAACGGCCGCCGGGGAGGGTGTCCTGTTACCCACTGGGTATTCTAAGATTTGTGATCAGAGTAAAAGCATCAGCCCAAGATTAATTTTATGGTTTAATTGCCTTAAGGGCGCACTAGATAATTACAGAAATATACAGTAAGCTATACAACGGAATTACAATGGATTTGCAGTCAGAGTAAAATACAACAATAATGTACAAGGCTTAGAGGTATTAGCTAGAGGTCAATATTACCAGGTTGTAGGGACATGTGGAGGCAGGGAGCTCTGCGATCCCCAGGTGAAAGTCTTAGTTGCTGGACAGTCCCCCAAAACGTGTACCGCTGCTCCCTTGGCAGATCTGTCTCTTTGGTCCTTAGTTTTCCATGGTCTTGCTGCTGTGAGAATGGATCTGGTCTGCCCTTAGCTCACAGTTCTTAAACCTGCTAGGTCCCTCCCCCCGGTGTCCGAGGGTGGGAGGATAATCTCCACCCTTAGCCCCCTGCAGAATTTATTCCCAATATCTAGCAAAGGGGTTAACTTCTCCAGGACAATTGGATCAGGACACGAGAGGTACCAGCGCATGCAGTATGTTTTGCCTGTCGCATGGATATCAAACCTGGCCTGATTGGGTCATTGTGGATGGCCAATCTCTATATCTCAGCCCCCCCAAGCCATCACTGACTCGGGAGTTGCACCATCAAATGCCCGAGGCATATTAAAAAAATAACCATTACTGACTACTACATTATTTGTTCTTGATTTCTTTTAGTGCTTCTTAAAGCCAGAAAGTTGCCATTTGAAATGACTTCAGCTTTGTGCCATGTCAGTGATCTGCTTTTTTTAAACAACTGAATGAACATCCTCCAAGGCGGGTGATTCCATAATTTTTGCCAGGGATTGTACTAACAAGTCCCTTGGTGGTGCAACAATCAGAAGGTGTGTCTACCTCTGTTACTCTTACAATTTGCTTTTTTTTAAAAGCACCTAACATTCCTCCTATTCCTCCTCCTTTTGGTTCGTTATGAGTGCACTCCCCTTGACGAAGGCACGCCGCTGAAACGTGCGTAGGGGTTGTGGCACCATCGGTGACTACAGGTAACAACTATTTAGAACCTTTGCAGCATTTTGTATGTACATGTTGTAAGCACCTCTTACTATGCCCAAGCAGAGCCGGGTTAATCACGAGTTTCTCGGTGGTAGCGGCCATCTTCCTGAGGCCGTGCGTGTGCAGATAGAGTACTCTGCTTCTCTTGACTTCAGGAAAATGGCCGCGGAAGGCAGCGCGTGTTAGGGTCTGCGGAACGCACCTAATAAATAATGTAGAGAGGTGTGTTCGCAGCCCGGGGTTCACTGTGCAGGCAGAGCCTGCTGCTAGTAAGATGGCGTAAGTAGCTAACTCTGTTATCCCGCAGAGTCGCTAAAATAAATGCCGTAGCGCGCTGTGGCAGATAGTGCGAACTCTGTTAATCCACAGAGCCGCTAGCGGGAATGCAGTAGCACTATATAGCGATATAAGCGAACTCTGCTACACCACAGAGTCGCTGAGGTAAAGACGCAGAGATAGGTACTGTGTCCTGTTAACACCACAGGGATACACAGATAACTGCTGTGCGGATAGCAGTCCGTGATCATGCAGACAGCAACACAATCAAGCAATCTCCTCACCGGAGAAGCCGCTATTCTAGGGGCTTATTTCAGCCAAGCCCTAACCACGTGCACTCAAATCTCCTCACCGGAGGTGCCGGTATTCTAGGGGCTTATTTCAGCCGAGCCCTAACCTCATGCGTGCATGATCACACTGGCGCAAAGCACATGATGCAATTGATCCTAGCACACGGCCGTGCGGTAAGGACAGCCTTTTATAGCCGCCACGAGAAAAAGACCTTCCAGGAAGGACCAATGGGAAGCTGCTTCAGAACATCAACAGCCAGAGGACCTTCCTGAAGGACCAATAGGAGTGGCAGCTGTATCTAACCATGTGACCCCTGATCTCCAATGGGAGATCTTGCCCTGGGCATGCTCAGATGAAGCAACAAAGGACTTAGACCTAAAGATGTCTGCTGACCAGTAGTGGCTACAATAGCAGAACCTGAAGAGGCAGCAGCAAGTCTCTGCACAGTATTAGACCGGGCGAGACGCTGGGACCGACGTCTTTGCTGAGCAGGCTCCACTGCGGCCGGAGATGGATGGGGGCCGCAGCGGGACTGGTTCGAGACTCCCCTTGTGCACCTGTGGGAACTCGAACCCTAACAGCGCGTGCGTAGATGGAGATCTCGGCGGCCATTTTCCTGAAGCTGAGCGCTCAATCTGTGAACTCGGCTTCAGGAAAATGGCCACCGTGATCTCTATCTGCGCATGCACTGCCTCCTGCGGCCATTTTCCTTAAGCCATGGGAAGCAGAGAACTCAATCTGCACACGCGCGGCCTCAGGAAGATGGCCGCCGCATCTGCTCTCCATGGACACCGTGCCGCGACGTCACCTCACCTGAGGAAGGGACCCTGCTCAGGTGCATGCCGTACCACCCACTGCGCCTCAGCATCGCCGAACTTTTCCGGCAAACCGCCACACCACACCACTGCCGCAACCCCCCGGTAAGCCTGCGTTCGGACTATAAGATGCACCCCCCATTTTCCTCACAATTTTTTTGGGGAAAAAGTGCTTCTTGTAGTCTGAAAAATACGGTACATAGTGCCACACAATTTAGTGGCGGCAATATATTAAAGGAATAAAAACTTTGATGGGAGGAGTGCTTCCTTAAGGCCGGGATCACACATGCGAGTAAGTCGTCCGACACTCGCATGAGAAATCCCAGCTCTGGCGCCGGCACTCAGGAGTGGAGCGTGCGGCTGCATGTAGTTATATGCAGCCGCTCGCTCCACTCCCGAGTGCCGGCGCCAGAGCTGGGATTTCACATGCGAGTGTTGGACGACTTACTCGCATGTGTGATCCCGGCCTTATGATGATCATTTAATAGGACCATTAAGTCCAATATATAATCTTCTTACATAGATTTTGCCATTTCTAAGGCTTGGCAATTCCAGTTATTATATTACTGCTGTAGTAAGAAGATTTTGTATTCCAAGGACAATTGGTACAGAGACTCTGTGTGGTTGCTCATGTAGGTGGTAAATTGATATTCCTGTCTGCTGAATGTAAAAGGAATGGATGATCCAACTCAACAAGTTCTGATATTGTTCAAATAATGACTTGGGACCCGATGTTCCTTATTTTGCTCCATTATCAAATGTTTTTGTTCTCATTCCTGATAAAAAAGTAACTTTATTCTTATTTATTCTTGTGGGTTTTGAGACAGCTTCTGACGCATTTATGATACATTATTTTTTGCTCATCTTTTAAAGGAAAACTTGTTTTGAACATAATGGAATTATTATAAAGAGCATCTATGATAGAAATGCCTACACAACAACATAGTTCACAGTCTGTAGTTACAGGGTCTTAAGGCACTGTCACACTTAGCGATCGCACTAGCGATCACGACTACACGACCTGGCGAGATCGCTGGTGCGATCGCTATGTGATCGCTAGTTAGATTCAAACACAAAGATCTCATCAGAGATCAGCGATCTGTATAACGACCTCTGCGGTCGTTGGGAAAACCTAGTCCCACCTGCGACGCTGGTAAAGTCGTTCATAAAGGGGTCACACTCAGCGATTCAGGCTCACCAGCAGGACACCAACGACCAAAAAATGGCTCAGAACGTTCATAAGCGATCAGCGACATCGCAGCAGGGGCCACATCGCTGCTACATGTCACACAGCTAAAGTCGCTAACGAGATCGCTACTGCGTCATAAAATCGTTGACTCTTTAGCGATCTCATTAGCGATCTCGCTTAGTGTGACTGTACCTTTAGGTTGTTGGTTATTTAGGAACAATATTGCGTCAGGTCTGGGAAAACATCATCTTTGATATTCTGATATTCTAAAATACATAGAGTAGGGCACATTCACTTTAAAATGTCATAGTGTCTGCACCTATGTGTAAAATTCAAGCTTCTAATTTTCTAAAAAGTTTATTAGCCTCACTTACCAGCTTGTCATCCGTTATACATAAATATGAGGTATAATGGAAGAGCACACCAATTTCGGCAGCCCTGCATTTCCTCCCTGCTGATAGTGAATTGCTACCTTTATTACTGTCAGTAGAGGAATTTTTCAGTTTAGTAAACTCCTTGAATTGCAAGAAACTCCTATAGAGTTCTGTAATTAAGGCAGCCTGGGAACGGTCATAAAGTCCTGTGATTACAGCAGCCTGGGCACTCTTATATAGTCCGGTAATTACAACAACCCAAGTACTGACATAAAGTTTTGTAATTATAGCAGCCTGGACACTGTCATAAAGTCCTGTAGATACTGTACACAAGCCTGGGTGCTGTCAAATAGTCCTGCAATTATAGCAGCCTGGACACTGTTATATAGTCCTGTAATTACAACAGCCCTAGTACTGACATAAAGTCTTGTTATTATAGCAGCCTGGGCACTGTTTCAAAGACCTGTAGATACAGAAACTTGGGCACTGTCATAGAGTCCTATAATTAGAACAGTTTGGGCACTGTCATAGAGTCCTGTATTCACAGAAATCTGGATTTTATGACTAGGAGTATACTAATAGGAGAGTGAAAAGTTGCAAGTGTAATATGAATTAGCTTGTCCATTCAAGTGAATAGGACTTTGAGGCAATATGAGAAATGGTTTGTGGACGAGAGTGGCACCATGTTTTTGAAAAAAAAATAGTTTTTTCTTATTCTGGACAAGCCTTTTAAGTCAACTTGCCATACAGTAGCATAATCTGTAATTTTGGGGGATGACTCAATAGTAAAATGTATATATTATTGCATTTAAAACATGTTGCTAATATTTTATGTAAACTCTATGGCTTTTCATAGAAATTTCTGTATCTTATGTCTTTTTATACTTTGTAAGGCAATGCTTGCTGTGGGTATCATTGACCTGTACTGGCCACAAAGCAACATTCTGCAATCAGTTTCCCATGGAGTCTTCTCATCTCAAATACTTTCCATTTAAACATAAATGTAAAACTCACTGGGCCAGTAACTGCAACTTGTACGTTTTTATGGCTTTCTTGATTGCTACCATTAAAATATTATTAATGACCATTAACAAAAATGGTAAAAAACAAATAAATAAATTCTATGCTATCCAGGCTTGTTGCTGAATGGATCATATTTTGAGACTACTGTTATAATAACCCAAGTGTTATGCACCACAAGTTGCTCGGATAAAAAATTCTAAATGACAGTAAGACTTGCAAAACCTCCACGTAGAACACTGTGTGCCCCAATTACTGATGCGCTATGAAGGAATGGCTGTCATTCATGCTTAATTCATAGTAAAGGGACCAGAGAGCAGCAGAACATTCGAGAAGTATAACTGCATCTTAAATAAAAGGTTTCTCAGCCTTGACATACTGGCACAAGAACACCCAATATCCTTCTCATCCACTTCCTATGACATCATTAAGGAATTTGACTTGTTCCTCGTCTTAGTTGATGATTATCCAGCAGCATGTCAGCAAATCACATTGATGAAGCGAAGTTGTCTGTAACATGTGGGTCAATTAACAAGTAGTTGTCACTGATCTGCCAGATAGAAGCTCCTCTTGATGGGCCGCGGAATAGGGCAAACCATAGAAAAATGAACAAGTCCTAGAGGTGTTTG
>JARQOD010000001.1:451837979-451967973 GCA_033576555.1 Oophaga sylvatica
CAATTGATTGTATGGAGTTTAAGACTGTATAAGTGGAACTACCCTTATGAAACACGGCCCTGTGGACATAGTATGAACTTTCTAGTTTTGCTAAAAATTTTTTTTTTTTCTATGGGTGATTTATGTATAGCATATATTTGAAAAATTTTATTGATATAATATTGGATTTAATGAGACATTGTGAAGCACTGATCTTATAAAAACCTACATATGTGTGTTAATCATTGCTTGAGGAAGGCTCATGGAGCCGAAAACGTTGCCATAGTTGTGGGTTTAATAAATATCCACTTTTTTTCATTTGATCTATGGAGTGCTGCCTATTTTTTGGATATATTATCTATCTATGTACTTATCTTTCTATCTCCTTACTTCCTTTTAATTATATCTGCTCTATTATCTATTATTTATAACTATCCATCTTGCCTGTCCACATATCTTTTTATTATCTTTCTGTTCTATTCATTTCTCTTTTTCATTACATCTCCTGGTAATGCGCTATTCATCCTTACCTATATACACATATATGGACTGTACAATCACTATAAGGGTAACTGTGTACGTGACTATTCAGGTTCATATTTACTAAAATCACCCTTACTTCTCATCCTGAATTCCAAAAACCTTTTCTTTCTTCTCTCACCCAGATAAAAAACATTTAAGGATCTGTATCAAACCTTATATACAAATTCATTATTCCCCAATAATATTGCTATTAAATCGGCTCTTCATTATGATCTAATGTCGTTCTGTATAATAAAAGCATAATAATTAAAAAGGAGCCATAAAGTCCGTTAGCAAAGCCTGTAACACGAGAACCGTCCTCTCCGCTCTTCATTTCATGCTCTCCTGATATCTTAACGTAGTAATTATACATTAAAGATTATTGGTATAATAATTTGGAATAACATATTTGCAAGTCATGAAATTCCATGTCATATTCGCGCTGATCTCCTAACCCGCATTATTCCTCATTTAATTATATCTATAAAAAGCTTCCGAGGCTTCGTTGTCGTCCTGGAGGAATCATTTTGTTTTATAGGGCTGTATCTAACAATGATGAGTATTGATATCCGGGGAAAATAAGTTCATGTTGTCACAGATTAATGAATGTGATGTTTTCTTATGGAGACAGACACACGGAGCTCGTCGTAGTTGAAATTCAGCTCCAATACATCAACCTTCCACAACTTTTTGAACTTTCTTGATCATTTTAGTCTCAATAAACCATTGGAATTGTACATAGCCATCTTTCACATTAACTCACTTTAGAGTTTGGATTTGTGGGACACAGTGGCAGAATGTACCACTTTCAAGAGCCTAAGAGACTACTTAAAGACCTGTCACTAGTTCAAAACTGGCCAGTTTTTGGTTTAATTTTATTCCCACTGCTCCCCTGAGTATTCGTTGTTTTTTTTTTTTACGATCCATCATACAACAGTCCAAAAGACATGGGCAATTTTATTTAGCGCTGTTTTTTTACGGTCAAGAGGGCAGTACTTGCAGGGTAATTATGCAGTGCAGTTTGAAGACACACCCCAGAGGATCCAGTGAGCCATGTCACCTTGGTAAAAACCATTAAAGTTAGCACTAAACGAAATCCTATATCTCTTAAAATGTATAGTTGAAAACAAAATAAACCACAAAATACTAAGGGGAGGTGTGGGAATAAAATAGGACTAAAAAAACTGGACTTTGTGATAGGTCCTCTTTAATGGGGTTGTCCAGGACTGAGATAAATTCATCTCTTATCCTTATGAAAGCTCATCAACATTACATAGGTCTGGGCACAGATCTAATATTAATGACTTCCCCAAATCTCCAATATACGGAGTGGGAATATCACAGCTCTGTACACCATGTAGTTGTAAGGGGGTGAAGGAGTTTCCTGTTTTGCCCCACCCTGTTGTGAATGTTTTGGAAATGAATTCTGAGCAGAAGCTCCCTCTGGTGGTTACAAACAGTACTGAACCATTCAATGAGGATTGGCAATCAGGAGTCACAGACTGGCTTGATATAAGGGAGATTCCCTCCCATCATGGTTGCCGGTGAATCAATTGTTCTTGTCTCAACTGTGGTTCCTGGTTCACTTGAAGCTTGCTGAGTCTTGTCTCTTCTTCTGCTTTCAGATAAGATATTTTCTGTTTTTGTTTTTGTGCTTACCATTTGCATATTTCTCTGCATTTCTGTGAGGTTAGCCAGGTCCCCCCCGGGGGCTTGGGCTCCTCTCAGTTCCGCTGGAGCCACTGTTATTTGTTCATTCGCCTTTTCCATTTTTTCAGTGGCTTCGGCTTAGTTTTGTTACACCAGAGAACTGATTTAGGTGGTATAGGTCTGTGTGATCTCAGGTGTTTTTGCAATCAGTAGCGTTGGCATTTTTTAGGGTTTTTTTGGATTGCAGTGAGTATCCTTTCTATCCTTTTCTGTCTAGGCAGATTGGGCCCCAGCGTTTGCTCATACTATTTCTGTCTGTGTCTGTATTTCCTCTTGTCTAACCGCCATTACATGTTTGGGGGCTTCCTATGTTCTTTGGGGATCTGCTCCGGGGCAGAATAGCTTTCCTCTTTCTATCTTTAGGTGTAGTTAATCTCTCAGCTGTGAAGAGGCGTCTAGGACCAACGTAGGAACGCTCCACGGCTGCTTTCAGTTGTGGTGGTTAGTCAGGGTACTGCAATCCAATAGATTCCAACCTCTCTGGTGTATTGCCGTTTTTGCCTGCTCTCCTCAGCTACCGAAACATAACACCACCCCTTAACTGTACCTAATGTTTCATCATGTAAATAGTTATTGTATGAGTATAAACTGCCACATTCTTGATGTGTTACCATTGTGTATATATAATATATCTGCTTATTTCTTATGTTCCTTTGCATAATAATGTATTTGATGTTCTTTACATATGTATAGGTTAGGGAAAGTTAAGTGCATCCTGTTTGGGCATTAGTGGAGGGCACTTTAGGATATAGTCTCTATATATGGGTAAGTGTACTACTGTTACGGGCCACTAGGTGGAGGCATACTAGTGGGCCTTGTTAAGTAGACTTCCTAGATAGTTCTTATAAGGTTAAGTGTAGAAGGGTCTGCCGGGTAGTAGTGTAAGGACTTTAGGAAGTTAGCTCAGATGGGGCCAGCGTGCCCAAGTGTCCACAAGGGCTTAGGCCTGAAAAACCAGCAGCCATGCACATTCCAAGTACAGAAACCCACATTATCCACGGCTGCTGCATAGTCTCACAGTGGGCCTAGACAGAAGAGGAAAGATGTGGCACCTTATCGCCTGGGCCAATGCTTTTAGGGCAGAAGTTGGCTGAGCCAAGGAACTGAGGGTAGCTGGAGCTTTGGTTCAGTGCAGACGGGCCAGATGCTCACTGGGGCCATCAAACCTAGTGATTGATAAATTCAGTTCTGAGAAGAAGCAGGCTGAAGGAAATGTCATTATGGCGAGGTCAGGACTGGAAGGAACTGGGGAGAAGTCTGGGACGGTCTGGTCCGGGCGTGTACTGCACAGAAGTGACAGCAAGGCAGAGAGACAAAAGGAAACAAATGTAATACCTGTTGTGCCAACTGTGGATGTAATGTGTGAAGAGTACAGTAAAGAAAGTGTTCAAGTTGTTCATGACTGTGTCTCCATTACAGGGGGTCATCTGGAAGACCGTCAGTGCTTGGGAAGCGTCCAGAAGAAGTGGAATCTGGAGATGCAGGTACGCCATACGGAAGAACACTGTTTCATGTAGGGGAAGGGCTGGTCATGGATTGTTATGGTAATCCAGGTCACGACTACAGTCTGGCCCGCCCTTACATAGTGGCCACTCTCAGGTACTGCTGTTTCAACTCTAAGTGAAGTGAATGGAAGCTGAGCTTCTATACTCAAACACAGTCATGGCTCAGTAAACTGTGTACTGTGGAAGTAGGTATCAACTTATCAGTAAGTATGTCGGATGTCAAGCTGTCAGACCCCCACCTATCTGATATTGATATCTCAATAACTGACAAATCCCTTACAGGTATTAATATCTGAGAGATGTTATACACAGATGACATTGTACAAGCCCCAGCTAATCAACAGCTGCATCTGGGACGTGAAAACTAAGAAATTAATGAATATCCTGTCTAGCCGACAGGCAACACTGGCCCAGAGTCAAGCAAATCGATCCGTTCATCTCCAGTCACAATTTAGCTGTTTGCTTTTGTGAACTGAATTTGTGAACCAAATTTTTGGCAAACTTGTAGCAAATTTGATTGTTTTGAATTATTTACCTTATCTTTGGTCACAATTTTAACAGCCACTTTTGGAAGCGTTTGCACGAAACCTTGCCCGATTATGTCCAAAAAAATGGGGATCACACTTCCATTGCACTCTCTATTCTCCAAATCTCCTGTCATGACACAGCTGTCAGGTGACCCAGGACAAGGGGCTCACCCTACTCCTGGGATACTTCTGAAAGTGAAGATGCCGGAGCCTTCGCCCTTGCTTTATCTCCTGAGTTAGCCCTCCATCTGTTCTCTTCCCCCACCCATGGAAGAGGGGCGTTCCTGTGCACCATAGTACACCAATCTGACAAACAAGGCAACACAAACAAAGGTTAACAGAAAACTTCAGGCATACAAAATATTTACTCACAAATAACAGAGGTATGCACCAGGGCCTGGAGGTAGGGGAATAAACGAAAATTGAGAAGAATAAGGATTTGCCATGCATACAAGCCAAGCAACAGTCACTAATATCTCCTCCAACTCTCCTCATAAGAACTCCTCTCCCTCCATTAGCCATGCAGCAATAAAGCTATCTCTGACAAGGATTTGTATCAGATCCCCGATTATAAAGGGAACAGAAGTGGCTTACCGAGCTCAGCTGTGAGCACAGGGATTCCAACATGGCCAATTAACCCCTGTTCTGCCAGAAGAAATAAACACATTTAAATAAAGAAGTGCTTCTTCTCATAGCCAGAGTAGGGGCAATTAGACGTTGCGGTCTTCTGGCTCCACACTGTCTCGGTAACCCTGTGACAATACCCCCTCTTCTACGAGGGACTATCAGGACCAGGCCTATTGGGGTGAGCCATTGAAAATGCCCAGACCAGTCTGGCCGCATGAACATCAGATGCTAGTACCCACATCCTCTCCTCATGACCGTACTCCTTCAATGTACCAGATACTGAAGCGACCGACAAACAAGACAAGAATCCAAGATCTTTGCAATCTGAAACGCCAAGTTCCATCGACAATGACAGGAGATGGTGGTAGAAGTGAATTGTACAGAATATGCAACGTATTTTTGAGTTGAGAAGGATGAATTACATTATGGATCTTAAAGGTAGGCAAAATGCTAAGGGATTGATGGCTACAATATTATAAGGACCGATTAAACCTGAGACCCAGTTTAAAAACAGAACCTTCAGCTTAATGTTTCCTAGAGCAGGATTCTACAACTCCAGTCCTCAAGGCCCACCAACAGGTTCATGTTTTCAGGATTTACTTTGTATTGCACAGGTGATGCAATTAATCACCTGGGCAATTCTAAGGAAATCCTGAAAACATGACATGTTGGTGGGCCTTGAGGACTGGAGTTGGGGAACCCTGTCCTAGAGGACAATCACTCCTAGTCACCAACGCACAGGTCCCAGACCCACCAAATGTCTCAGATCAGCCACACTCTTATATTTGGATCCCATCGTCCTCAAATTATTCTTAACTCATATGGTAAGAAATAGAAGATGCAAAAAAACATTCTTCCTCCAGTAATCCAACGGGCGATTCTATTTAAATAAGCTAAACTAGAGGATGGAACCCATATGCCCCAAAAAACGGGGGGTTACCGGTCGATTCCTGACAACAATTATTTACAGC
Organism: Oophaga sylvatica; assembly: GCA_033576555.1. Taxonomy (NCBI): domain Eukaryota; kingdom Metazoa; phylum Chordata; class Amphibia; order Anura; family Dendrobatidae; genus Oophaga; species Oophaga sylvatica. Next base: position 451,843,821 of record JARQOD010000001.1, read on the forward strand.
GAATTCAGCTAACAGTAAATAGGTTAACCCAGTCCTCCTGATTTTCAGATACGAAACACCAGAGATACGTCTCTAGATTCTAATAAACCCATTCCATCTTCCCATTAGACAGCGGGTGAAATGCGGAAGAAAATGACAAATGGATACCCAGATGAGTGGAAAATGCCCTCCAAAACTTGGAGACAAACTGCACCCCTGATTAGAAACAATAACGGTTGAGATCCCATATAATCTAATTAATTTCCCTGACGAAAACTTTGCGCGAAGGATTTGGCATTCTGAAAAGATGGTAAAGCGATAAAATGAGACATTTTAACTGAATCTATCTACCACCACAAAGAATTACAGTATTCCCTACCGATACGGGTTAGATCCGTGATAAAATCAACCAACAAGTGAGTCCCCGACGGACGAGTATGAGAGGAGTAAGAATGCACGCTGACACTGCAGGCGGTTAGATACTCCTGGACATCATTATGAGCACCTGGCCACCAAAAATGCAGAGTAAGTAGATCAGTGGTGGATTTATTACCAGGATGTCCGGCAAACACTGAATCGTGATGTTCGCTAAGAACTCTGAGAAGGAGATTAACAGGAACAAACAGTTTACCAAGTGGACAGGCAGCAGGGAGCGGATAAGGATCATGGATAGTGATGGTATTGAGTTCCCAGAAATCCAGGCAAGGGCGTAACCCCTCTTTTTTTCTTTACAAAATAGAACCCCGCGGCAATGGGGGATGAGGATGCTCTGATATGACCCTTACCAAGGCTTCTGTGATGTAGTTCTTCATGACATGTCTCTCTGGACCAGAGATATTATAGAGTCTGCACTTGGGCAGCTTGGCCCCAGGAACGAGATTAATGCAGCAATCATAAGATGATTGGGGAGGGAGTTCTTGGCACCTGTGCTCTGAGAACACATCCCCAAAATCCAACAGGTAACTAGGCACAGACTGGGTTTCGACCCTAGCCAACGGGTACCCAAGCAGTGTCCTTGACAATACACACTCCCATTTTACTACTTCCTGAGTCTGCTCATCTATTACAGATTGTGCAGAGCAAACCAAGGAAGTCCCAGTACCACAGGTGAGGGCAGACCTCTAGCACATAAACAGTCCTAACACCTCGTGTGCATGGCCACCACTTAAACCGCAAGTCTTGGACGACTTGAGTAAAGTGCCCCTGTCTAAAGGGGGCGGAGTTTTATGGCAATTTTGAGTATAGTCCCGGACAGAGTATGTGAGATGAGGCTTTGGACCTGGACAAACCTAGCGTCGATCAAAATTAAACTCCTCCCCACTGTCCAGAAATGCAGACACATCCATCTTAAGTCCACCCACGTGGATTATGGCTGGTGATAAGTACACCCAGTTGCTAACCTCCCTGCAACGCAGGCCATCTAGATTCTCTGGTGTTGCTTACAATGTGGTCGGGAAGGAACGCATCCCACAAAATGGCTCTTTTTAATACAAAAGAAACACATTCCCCCCTTAAGCTGGAAAACAGACAATTTACCAAAGTGAGATGCTGCACCCACCTGCATTGGGTTCCACAGTAGGCTCAGTTCTGACTTTCCCTTGACCCTGGACCTCCCAAACACAGAGGTGACTCACTATGTCTCTGTGAAGACAGCGATTAACCCGGATTGCCAGAGACCTGGCTGCCTCCAAGGGAGTCAGGAGTCTCATACAGAGCTAAGGCATGCTTCACTCTTACGGTGAGTTTCCACGGTCAGGGAAAACGCTCGTGTGTTTGGCGCTGTGCGCTGGCGCAGCGCCAAACACGCAGCGTCCCAGATGTTACAGCATAGTGGAGGGGATTTCAAGAAATCCCATCTCCACAATGTGTAACAACACGCAGGCGGAAGACCTGCGTATCCGGACATGCTAGTGCGTCTTTTCAGTCCTGAACCACCTCCGAAAAGAACGCGCGCAGAAAGGGGCGGGGCTTAGACGGAGCGGAATTTCCGCTCCGTCAAATGCGCTGTGTTTCCTGACCGTGGAAACGCCAGCCTTACAGTAGTACCTCACAGAGCGAGTACGGGTCATTACTTGGTATCTGTGGCCCACCTCCGGAACTCAGATCCATATTCCTCCGCTGGCCGGTCTCCTTGCTGAAGTTGGCGCAGTGTGGACTCGGCCTAAGGAGACGCAATCAGGTCATCATATAAAGGCCTATTGCCAGTATATTTGTATCAGAGCCCAGGTTAAAAGGGAAACGGAATGGCGAACCAAGCCCAGCGTTGTGAATGGTTTTGAGATGAGTTCTGAGCAGAGGCTCCCTCTGGGGGTTACAAGCGGTACTAGTGAGGATTGGGAATCAGGTGTTACTGATTGGTCTTATTTAAGGAATCATTTTCCCCATCAGGGTTGCCGGTGATCAATTGTTCTGGTCTGAATCCTTCTTTCCATTTTTTCCCTTTTTAGCCTGCTTGTTCGGTCTGCATCTCCTGCTATCAGATAAGACAAATTTCTTATTTTGTGTTTTTTGCTAATTTTTGCATTTTGTCCCGCACTTCTGTGGGGGCCTTCAGGGTCCCCTCCGGGGGCTTTTGCCCTCTCAGTTTAGTCCACCACTGTGTTTTTGTACTTTTTGCTTTTTGCAGTTTTTTCAGTGGCTGCTGTTTTTGTTACACCAGAGAACAAATTTTAGGTGGTAGAGGTCGTGTGAATCTCAGGTATTTTTTTGAAATTAGTAAAGTTGGTGCTTTTCAGGGTTTTCTGGGATTGCAGTAAGTATCCTTCCTGTCCTTTCTATTCAGATAGTTTGGGCCCCAGCGTTGCTCATACTATTTTCTTTCTGTGTCAGTATTTCCTCTTGTCCTAACCGCCATTACATTTTTTGGGGGCTTTCTATTATCTTTGGGGTTCTGCTCCGGGGCAGATAGCTTTCCTATTTCTATCTTTAGGTGTAGTTAGTTTCTCAGGCTGTGACGAGGCGTCTAGGACCAACGTAGGAACGCTCCACGGCTGCCTCTAGTTGTGGTGGTTAGCCCAGGGTACTGCAATCTCATAGATTCCAACTGCTCTGGTGTATTTCCCTTTTTTTAAACCTGCACTCCTCAGCTACCGTAACATAACAGTATCACCGGCCTATAAAAATTGTATGGTACTCACAGAAGGGAAAAAATATTTTGAAGGAAGAAAAGTTGTCAAGAATTTTTTCTGTTTGTTGCATTTTTTTTTTCTCTGTATCTCTGGGTGCTGGGGAGGATCTTTTCTCCCAATGGAGTTTGCACAGTTGTCTGGCCGTGTGGATCACTGCCCAACTGAGGTTCGAAGTATTCTATCTATCTTGCTGGGTTGCCTGTTTTGGAACCTAGGATCCCCATGCCAGATTTTTTTCAGGGGATCGAGCTAAGTTTCAGAATTTCAAAATAATTGTAAATTGTTTCTTGCCTTAAAATCTAAGTCCTCAGGAAACGCAGCGCAGCAGTTCAAATTGTCATCTCTCTCCTGCGCGGCGATCCTCAGGATTGGGCTTTTTTCCTCACACCTGGGGATCCTGTTTTGAGTGATGTTGATGCATTTTTTCAGGCTTTGGGGGTTTTTTGTACGATGAGCCTAATGTCACTGATCAACTGAAAAAGCCTTGTTGGCATTAAAAACATGGCTTGATGACGCTGATTTATACTGTCAAGATTCCGTAGTGGGCAGTCCCTGACCAAATGGAATGACGACGCTTTTGGCGGGCCCTTTTTCCGAAGGGTCTGTCGGATAAAAAAAAAGGAAATTATGGTGGGATTCCCCTGTCCCCCTCTGGTCTCAATTATTCTATGTCATTAGCGAATTCAATTGACAGACGTTTCGGAGCGGGGAAGTAATGGGGGGGAGTGGTGTTTCCTTTTGAGCCAGCTTCTGAGCCCATGCGTGTGATGGGGTGGTGTCTGGGGACAGCGTCATGATTTTTGAAAGCGCAATGGGTTATTTTCTAAATGTGGTGATGCCTCTCAAGCATTTCATTTTCCCTAACGGGAAGACGTTTTTCACGCTCAGTTGCTTGGGTAGTGTTCAGACTAAGTTTTTAATTAACTGTCACTCTGAAATGCCTCTGTCCTCATTTTCTGCTCAGGCTTTCCCCTTGATTCTGGAGGCAGCTAAAACCTGATGGATTATGATTTTGCTAAACGTTTGATTTCCCTTGATACCCCAAAGAAGTCAATCCCCTACTGGGACGATTCTACCCCTTTGGCTGAGAAAAACCCCATTTTTTTCTACTCAGGAAAAATGAGGGTGAACCGATCACCATGAGTTCTGCAAATTTTTTGGGGTTTTATAAATCTTCAGACATTATCGTGCTGGGGGTTCCCTTGGTTACAGTCTCATAAACCTGTTTTTGGGTTGGAAATCTGTGTCTGTAACCATTGGGGCGCCCAATGTTTTAAACAACACTCCTGTTTTTTCTGCCCCCCCCCAGGCTGAGGATGTTCCTGACTTTTGTTTGATTTTTTTTATGGTTTTGCGAAAGTAAACTGCATCCTTACCTCCCAAGGAGCTATGACTGCGCTATTGAATTAGTGCCAGGTAGTAAAATTTTCCCTAAGGGCGCCTTTTTTTAACTTGTCTGTACCTGAACAGACGCTATGTCGGGCTATATCAAGGAACAATGGCCAAGGGCATATCAGACCACCTTTTTCACCCTTAGGTGCCGGTTTTTTTCTTTGTGGCCAAAAAAGATGGTTCATTAAGGCCGTTATGATTTCGTCTCTTAACAATATTACTGTGAATATCAATACCCTTACCCTTGATTTCTGACCTGTTTTCCAGGGGAAAAACGCTACTTTGGGTTTACCAAGCTTGACCTCAGGGGGGGGTATAACCTTATTCGCATTAAGCACGGGGAAAATTAAGACGGCATTTAACACCCCCCGAAGGGCATTTTTTAGTACCTTGTGATGCCCTTTGGGCTCACTAAAGCTCCTTCCGTCTTCCAGCCTTCATGAATACATTTTCGGGATTTTGTGGACAAGTTCTGATTGTTTATTTGATGATATCTTGATTTTTTCTAATACGGACCTCTCTTTGGGAAACATGTTCGAACTTTTTTCCAGATTTTGAGAGAGAATCTCTGTATGTAAGGGATCAAAGTGTCTTTTGGCTCAGAAGATCTCATTTCTGGGATTCATTTTGTCCCATCCTGTTATTGAAAGGGACCCGGAAAAGGTTCAGCCCTGTGTTTGGGTCCAACCTACTTCTTAAAAGCCTCAAGATTTTGGGTTTTTTCCATTTTTAATCGTAAATTTATTGGTAATTTCTCTTTTATTTTAAACCATTAACTGATTTGACCAAAAAGGGTTCTGATGTGGTGAATTGGCCTCCTGAGGGTCTCTTTTTTTCCCAGGAACTAAGCAAGATTCACTTCTGCTCCTGTTCTTACGGCAGCCTGATTGTTTCTCTGCCTTTTTAAAAGGTGGGGTTGAGCCTCTGAAATGGGGCAGGTGCCGTTTTGCCCCAAAAAAAGATCCAAGACCTCAAAAGAAACCCCCTTTGCCTTTTTCTCTCAAAAATTTTTCTCCTACTGAACGTAATTATACGTGGGTAATGGGGAAAGTTATTGGCCAAGAATGGTTTTTTGAAAAAGTGGAGACTGGGCGGGGGGGCCAAACATCAGGTGGTGGTCCTTACGGACCATAAGAATCTGTCTATCTGGAATCGCCAAGCGACTCAATCCTAGACAGGCCAGGTGGGCCTTGTTTTTTCACACGTTTTAATTTGTGGTTCCTTTCTTCCTGGCACTAAGAATGTTAAGGCGGATGCCCTCTTTGAGGAGTTTCCTTGCGGACTCTCCCTGAGCTTCTGATCCCCCGTTATTTTTGAAGGAGGGTGTATTCTTTCCGCCATCTCGCCTAATTTAGACTTGCTCTGGAGGGGTGTCAGGAGGATAGGGCCCCCAGCGCGCCCTGTTGGAAAATTGTTTGTCCCGACCAATTGGAAAAAGAGTGTGATGTCTGAGTTCATTGTTCCGCATTGGCGGCATCCCGAATTTTGGGACCAGAGACTTGTTAGTCGGGCCTTTTGGTGCCTACCTGTCTCGCGAGTAGGGAATTTGTCAGTCCTTTGGATTGCTCCCTCCCCCAAGCCTTTCCTCGCTCTAGTGGTTTGTTGATGCATTGCCCCGGGCCCAAGAGACCATGGCCCCCTATCTCTATGGATTTCATTTCCGACCTTCCTGTTTCTCAGAAATACCACCATCTGGGTAATTTGTGATATTTTTCCAAATATACATCTGTGCCATTACCTAAAATTGCCTTCCTCCTCTGAATTGGTGCCGTTGTTCCTTCAGCACGTGGTTCGTTTACACGGCATTCCTGAGAACATTGTGTCTGACAGAGGGGTTTCCCGTTTGTTTCCAATTTTGGAGGACTTTTTGTTCTAAACGGGTGTTCAATGTCTTTCTCCTCGGCATTTCATCCTCAGACCAATGGTCAAACAGAGAGAACAAACCAGACATTTGGGGACTTTCTAAGATGCTTTGTGTCTGCTGATCAGGATGACGGGGCTCTTTTTTGCCTTTGGGGGAGTTTGCCCCTTAATAATAGGGCTACTCTGCCACTTTGATGTCTCCGTTTTTTGTAATTCTGGGTTTCACCCTCAATTTTCTTCAGGACAGCGGAGGCTTCTGTCTGTCCAGGGGTTGACTCTGTTGTTTACGTATGCAGCAATTTGGGACCAGGAGTGGAGAGGTTGTCCCTCTCTCAGGAGAAGGCCCAGCGGTTTTTCTAACCGGCAAGGACTGATGGGCCTCGTTTAAAGTGGGGGACTTGTCTGGTTTTTCCTCAAAGAAAATTCCTATGAGAGTAGCATCTCCTAAATTTAAGCCTAGGTTCATTGGCCTTATAAGATCTGGAGATTATTAATCCTGTTTCTTTTCGTTTCTTCTTTCCCGGACATTTAAGATCCATAACGGTTCCACAAGTCCTTTTGAAGAGGTTTGTTGAGCCAGTGGTTCCTCTGCTGTGCCTCCTGACCCTGTTTTTGTTGAGGGCAATCGGAGTATGTGGTTTTAGAAAATATTGGATTCTCGTTTTTCTAGACGAAGACTCCGTATTTGGTTAAATGGAGAGGTTATGGGCAGGAAGATAATTCTTGGGGTTTGCTTCGGACAACCATGCTAGGAGACTTTCCGTGCGTATCATAGAACTCATCCTGACCGACCTGGTTGCTCAAATGAGGGTTCGGTGACCCTCCTCAAGGGGGGGGTACTGTTGTGAATGGGTTTGAGATGAGTTCTGAGCAGAGGCTCCCTCTGGTGGTTACAAGCGGTACTAGTGAGGATTGGGAATCAGGTGTTACTGATTGGTCTTATTTAAGGGAATAATTTTCCCATCAGGGTTGCCGGTGATCAATTGTTCTGGTCTGAATCCTTCTTTCCAGTTTCCCTTGTAGCCTGCTGTGTCGTGTCTGCATCTCCTGCTATCAGATAAGACAATTTCTTATTTTGTGTTTTTGCTATATTTTTGCATTTTGTCCTGCACTTCTGTGGGGGCCTTCAGGGTCCCCTCCGGGGGCTTTTGCCCTCTCAGTTTAGTCCAGCCACTGTGTTTTGTACTTTTGCTTTTTGCAGTTTTTTCAGTGGCTGCTGTTTTTGTTACACCAGAGAACTAATTTAGGTGGTAGAGGTTGTGTGATCTCAGGTATTTTTTGAAATTAGTAAAGTTGGTGCTTTTCAGGGTTTTCTGGGATTGCAGTAAGTACCCTTCCTGTCCTTTTCTATTTAGATAGTTTGGGCCCCAGCGTTTGCTCATACTATTTTCTTTCTGTGTCAGTATTTCCTCTTGTCTAACCGCCATTACATGTTTGGGGGCTTTCTATTATCTTTGGGGTTCTGCTCCGGGGCAGATAGCTTTCCTATTTCTATCTTTAGGTGTAGTTAGTTTCTCAGGCTGTGACGAGGCGTCTAGGACCAACGTAGGAACGCTCCACGGCTGCCTCTAGTTGTGGTGGTTAGTCAGGGTACTGCAATCTCATAGATTCCAACTGCTCTGGTGTATTTCCTTTTTTACCTGCACTCCTCAGCTACCGTAACATAACACCCAGCTGTGAGCACTGGGATTCCCAACAAGGCCAATTAACCATTGTTCTGCCAGAAGAAATAAACACATTTAAAATGAAAGAGAAGTACTTCTTCTCAGCACCGGAGTAGGAGCAATCAGACGCTGCGGTCTTCTGGCTCCACACTGTCACGGTAACCCTGTGACATCTCCATTTGGAAATGTTATGACAAATACTACTATAAAGTACATTTTGTAAGATCCAGTATTTCATTAAGTAAAGAATATAACTAGTCAGTATCAGAAGGAATTGTTGTAGCCTCAATAGGATCCATCAATAAATAGGATTCAATTACGGTACAAGTCACTGCATGCAAATATTACACATCTGTAAATATAAGATAAGCGGAGTCGTCATACAGAACACTGTCGCGTTTTGCTTAAATTGGTCGAATGTATTAGTGTCAGTGATGACTGCGATCAGCGGGACTCCTTTCATGAGATGGAATAGCACATTAGAAACCTTTCTGATTGAAGATATATCTACAAAAAATTAAAAATAGCTGAAATGATATGATATAATTACCAGAGTATCACTTTCTCCTCAATTACATTGTATTACCCTGTAGCGCCCCCTCTCTAGAAATCTGTCTGAAATAACTGGATGAAACTCAACAGTTTATTATTATTATTATTATTATTTTATACAGTTCAACATAAAAATTCCATATTTTTCAATCTGGAGCTTCCCAGAGTATTTTTAGGGTCCTTTGAAATTTAGGTCATCCATGGGCAACCCGCAGTCACTTTGATGGGAGGAAAGGCAATGAGCGCTCAAAGGTTGCAAAGGCAGGATCACACTCTTTAAGTAAATCCGTCACCAACTTTTTGGTACCCCATCTGAGAGATGCATGATGTCGGGGTTGAGACCCCTTCAACAGACACTTAAAAAATTAGGAAGGCCCAGAAGCAAGTCTGGCCCAGGGGCCCTTCACTTTCAGTGTCCCCCATCTCACATCATGTTTTCTCTATTATATAGATAGTACAAACTTTTTGACACCCATTTTAATTATGTCTAAAGTCATCTAAAATAGTTAATCAGCTGGGAGACCCCACAAATTTGTTTTCTAATAGATTACTACACCTGTAAAAAAATTGCAGAACTATATCCTTGTAGCTTTTCCCATCGACGGCTCTGAGTTACAGTTTACCCTTTCATCACATCACTGTCAATGTCACCAATCTATCTCCCTTGGAGAGCTATTGCTCATTCAGACAGGCCTTGCTGATGTGGCACTATCCACTTTACCTGCCTCAGTTGTGGGAAAATAATGCACTTGACAAGATCCACTCTCGGATATTAGCGGATGCTCGTTGAGATTTTATTTATTGGAGTTCCACATCGCTGGGTACTATGCAAAGTTCTTGCTTTAATTCTACAGTGGAAGGCACTGACAGACATGCTGGGAGCAGCTGCTGCCACATCTGTGGTATACTGACACATCAGGATCAGGACATGATATGGAGGCCTAGAGACCTATTATATGTCTTTCTGGAGAAATCCCACATGGGGAGGACGTAGCTGCTAAGTGGCATCTTTCTCAACATATGGTGTGAAGATAATTTGACTGAAAATATTCAATTTAGACAAAAAATCAGATTTCTATTGTATTTTCAATTTTTTTTGCACTGGATACTTTTTTTAAACATTCCTACTATTATTTTATTTTATTGCTAGAAAACATAAGACTAGTGATGAGCGAATCTGCTGATTTGGCAGATCCACTTGAATTTGGCTATTCAGTTTGAAGTTGCATGGCCCTCTGCAATTCATTCATCTTCAGAGGTTCTCTCCCACTGTGTCACAGCATTTTTGCCACCTCTGCTCTGACTAAACCTCAAAATATCAAGGTATACGGGCAATGTCCTACAAAACATCACAGGGCGACACCATGATGTTTTGAGGAATAGTAAGGGTGAGGGGCAAAAGATGCCAATACACTTGAAGACTGGAGCGGAGTTGGATTGCAAGGAGAGGCTTAAATGGCTAGCAAAAATGTAAAAAAAAAACTTTTTTAACTGCTTTCTAGGACTTTAAACTCCAGAAAAAATTACCATTTTTCTTTATTTCCACTAAGTGAATTACCCAAAATTCGGATTTCTGTGCTTGTCCGCATCTGGGGTTCATGGCATTGCCGCATCTGCAGTTTCTTGCTTTTCTCATCTACGGTTTCTTGCTAGTCCGCATGTGTGGTTTCTTGCTTGTCCGCATCTGCTGTGGGTCCACGATCCCCACTCGTGGTAACAGTCCAAGGGCGAGTATAACATACTGCTTTTTAATATCTTCCATGTGCTACAAATACACAGGAGAACAGGAACCTCTCAAATTTGTTCATACAATGTATGGGAGACATGAGAGCAGTTTGTCTCAAACCATTTGCTCAGAGAAAATAGAAAACTAGAAATAGAGCCTGAAGCAGAAAAAACAAAAAACAACATACAAGTCATATGATGGCCAAAAATAATATTGTTTCTCATGTACACGCACATAACAGTTTATTATCAAGACACTTAAAATAATAGGTACACTGTCATGCTTCTGCAATCAAACCCTTGATTCTGTGTTCTGTGGTCGGCGTCTATTTCCGCTAAGTCACAATATATACACCTTTTCTTTGAGTGTTTTAGTTCTGTTTTATTTGTTTCTGTCTGTTTTGGGTAACAGGAGTTTTTCATTTACTTTTTTTGTTGTCCTGCCACTTTCAGGATGCAGCTTTAAAAACCTTCCACTACTGGTGTTTTCTGCTGGTGATAGACTTTGTTGGATTAAATAACTTTGCTGTAGTTTGTATTTGTTGCAGTAGTTTTGTGCGTGATTCCTTTACTCCTTAGGGAACTGCTAAGGACATTCAGAGTAAGCCGCCGAGTGGGGGCGCCATTATATTATCTTAGGGTGCCAAACTCTGCGGTCAGTCAAAGACAGACCAGGCTCAGAAAAGGGTTTTTTCAAGTCTTAACAGTGCCCTGTCAGGTTTAGGAATTTGTCTTTTTGGTTTGTATGTTACCCGTGTTATGTGCTTTGGCGGTCATAACATACATTTTAAGGAATCACTTTACCTATATTTCCCATAGGTATGGTATCTGGTCCAAGAGAATTCCTGGTCCTCAAAATCACTGAACCAGGTGTAGTCTTGAAATTCAACAGGTGAAACCCAGTATTGAAGCAGAATAGGTAGTATATTTGGGCAGACATGGAAATCAGGAGTTTCTGGCATAGGTTCCAAAATATTAGGTAATGGTTGCATGCTTCGGAAAAGAAAAGAGCGTCCCCACACTGTGTCAGGAGTCGAACCCAGTACCTCTTGTCCACTGGCCAGCAGCTCTACCATCTAAGCTATTCTGCTGGCTGCAAAGTTCCTTGCTGAACCCAGATACCATTGACTGTTCTTCCTGATTGGCTACACCTAGTGCTCTCTTGATTGGGCCTCTGATTGCCAATTACACACCCTATATAAACCTGGCCCTGTGGGTGTGTCATTGCGAGATTATTGAGCTCCAAGCCTTTAGTCAAGCGTTTCCTGCTGATCCATTGCTACAAACACTGCTCTCCTGTGAACCGACCTCGGCCTGCCTTCTGACTACGCTCTCCGCCTGATCCATTGCTACAAACACTGCTCTCCTGTGAACTGACCTCGGCCTGCCTTCTGACTACGCTCTCCGCCTGATCCATTGCTACAAACACTGCTCTCCTGTGAACCGACCTCGGCCTGCCTTCTGACTACGCTCTCCGCCTGATCCATTGCTACAAACACTGCTCTCCTGTGTACCGACCTCCGGCTGCCATCTGACTACGCTACCTGCCTCTGCTTCCCCTAGTGTTTGCAGTAACATCGGCTCCAACCCAGACGGGATCTTGACAGAATAATCTCGCGCCAAAATGGAGTCCGCTGTGAACACCCTGAGACGGCAAGTTACGGAGCTTCAAAGTTTTTGTACGGACTCTCAAGGAAAATATGCCAAGTTACAAACTGATTTCACGGCGATACAACAGGAAGTAATTGAGCTACAAAAACAACTACTGGACGTGCGCAATTCAGGGTCCGAATCAAATGCGCGGCTGCCGCTGCCTGCAAAGTTCGGTGGGGATCGCAAGCAGTACCGAGGATTCCTCAATCAATGCCGCATATACTTCCAGATGCAACCTGCTCCCTTTACCAGTGAGAGGAAGAAAGTTTTTTTCATGATAAATCTCCTGACGGATGAAGCTCTTGCTTGGGCTTCACCTTATGTAGAAAAGGACTATGCCCTCCTTAATGACCTGGAAGCTTTCATCGCAGCTATGAATCAAGTTTTTGATGACCCAAACCGCTGTGCCACAGCAGAAACCAAATTACATAATTTGCGCCAAGGACGTCGCTCTGTTGCGGAATATACATCGGAGTTCCGTCGCTGGGTGGCCGACACCACCTGGAATCCAGCGGCCCAGAGAAGTCAATTTCGACGAGGGTTATCAGAACCAGTGAAAGACGAGCTTGCCAGGGTTGAGACCCCTGACCAGTTGGAGGACTTTATTCAACTATGTATCCGGATTGACCAGAGACTTACTGAAAGGAGAAAGGAGAGACTGTGAGCACTTGGGAATAGCCCTGGCTTCTCATTTTCAGCATCAGACCACCAAGAAAAGACGCAAGTTGTGTCTGAACCGATGCAGATCGACGTCATCCGAAGACCACTCTCTGCACAGGAGAAGGAGAGGCGACGTGCAGAACATCTCTGCCGCTATTGTGGGGACCCTGGACACTATGCCATCAACTGTCCTAACAAAAGGACTATAGCCTTTACCAACAACAGGTCTGCCAGCAATACGGACCTTTCTCAGCAGTCGGATTCCATCTTGCAGACTATCTCATCAGTAACGCCAGAAATAGACAAAATACATACCACATCATCTCATTTTGTAATCCCCATTCAGGTTGTAATGGGCACCCAAAAAATACAATGCTCTGCCCTGTTGGATTCGGGAGCAGGAGGAAATTTTATGGACTTAAAATTTACACGTGATAATGATATTTCCAGTAGGACCAAATCCACACCAATTGAAATGGAAACTGTGGATGGATCACCTTTGTCTTCTGGACCTGTCACGCATGAGACAATCGAACTGGAGATTTGTATCGACCCGGATCATCATGAAGCTGTCAGTTTCCACCTTATTTCATCTCTGAAATTTGCGGTTATTCTAGGGATCCCCTGGTTTTCAGTCCATAACCCTTCTATCAACTGGGCATCAAGGACCATCACCTTTCCATCTGACTACTGTAAGAATAATTGTCATAAGGAACCCCCTGTTCTCCAACAAGTCCAAATCTCTGAGATTTCGCATGAGAAGGAAGAGAAACTACCACCTCAATATCAGCAGTTCTCTGATGTCTGCAGTAAGAAGAAAGCAGATCAATTACCTCCTCACCGTCCTTATGACTGTCCCATTGAATTGCTGCCAGGAGCAACCATTCCATTTGGACGGATTTACAATCTTTCCGAACCTGAATTGAAGGTATTAAGAAAGTTCCTGGATGAAAATTTAGAGAAAGGCTTTATTCGACCTTCCACATCTCCAGCTGGGGCACCCCTGTTCTTTGTTGAAAAGAAAGACTCCACTCTGCGGCCATGTATTGACTACAGAGAGATGAATAATATCACTGTCAAGAATCGCTACCCGCTACCCTTGATTCCTGAACTATTTGAGAGACTCCGTTCTGCGAAAATCTTTACGAAGCTGGATCTTAGAGGGGCTTACAACCTCATACGGATTCGCCCAGGAGATGAGTGGAAGACCGCCTTCAGAACGAGATATGGACATTTTGAATCTCTTGTTATGACCTTTGGCCTTAGCAATGCCCCAGGCACCTTTCAACATTTTATTAATGATGTATTTCGAGATTTCTTGGACCAATTCGTTGTGGCTTATCTCGATGACATTCTTATATTTTCAGACACCTTGGAAGAGCATCGCAGGCACGTCCAGTTAGTCTTGGAATGACTACAGGAGAACCATCTCTACATTAAACTTGAAAAATGTGAGTTTGAACAAACCAGTATCCAATTTCTGGGATATATCATCTCCCCAGAAGGTCTGAGCATGGATCCCGGCAAAATCAATGCTGTAGTGGACTGGCCTGTTCCAAGAAATTTAAAAGACGTCCAGCGTTTCATAGGATTTGCAAATTTTTACCGAAAATTTATAAAGAACTTTTCACGGATCATACTACCAATTACTACACTAACAAAAAAGACAAAAGCATTTTTCTGGTCTCCAGAGGCACAGGAGGCTTTTGACAAGTTGAAAACTCTTTTTACGTCTGCTCCATTGTTAGTACACCCAAATCCTGAATTGCCATTTACTGTCGAAGTGGACGCCTCGGACTCTGCAGTGGGAGCTATTCTGTCTCAGCGAGTTGGGGACAATATGCAACTTCACCCATGTGCGTTTCTTTCCCACACCATGTCATCTGCAGAAAAGAACTACGACATTGGTAATAAAGAACTGTTAGCCATTAAAGTTGCCTTCTCCGAGTGGAGACATCTTCTGGAAGGTGCCAATCACCCTGTGACTGTCCTCACGGACCACAAGAATCTTGAATTCCTCCGTACAGCAAAAAGATTGACTGCAAGACAAGCACGATGGGCCTTATTTTTCTCAAGATTCAATTTTATAATCTCTTACCGGCCTGGTTCAAGGAATGGCAAGGCTGACGCCCTGTCTAGGATGTGTTCGGAACCTCAGGAGAGGTCTAGTAATGATGATACAATTCTAGGCCCTAAAATTTTTTTGGGAATATTGCACTCTAGAGGACTAGGTAATAGAATTAAAGATGGATATCAAGAGGACTCTTTCCTTAACCATCCTTCGGAAGACGTCGATCTTTCATTCAAAGAGGGGTTTTGGATGCAGAAACACCAAATATATGTACCTGAATCTTCTCGCCTTGAAGTCCTCAAAAGTGTCCATGATTCTAAACTGGCAGGACATCCTGGAGTTGCAAAAACACAAGACTTACTACTTCGTTTCTTTTGGTGGCCTAATTGTAGGAAGGACGTGAGGAAATATGTTTCAACCTGTTTAACATGCACACGAAACAAGACCCCACGATCGTCTCCTCTAGGACTCTTGCAACCACTCCCAGTTCCATCCAGGCCTTGGGGATCTATTTCCATGGATTTTATTGTGGAACTACCCCCTTCCAAACAGATGACCGTCATCCTTGTCATAGTGGACCGACTCACAAAAATGGCCCACTTTATTCCAACTGAAGGAATTCCTACTGCTGAAAAAACTGCAGAACTGATGATCAAAGAAGTATTCAGGTTACATGGAATTCCTGACAGCGTGGTGTCTGACAGAGGCGTTCAGTTTACGTCAAAATTTTGGAAGCGTTTCTGTACAGCCTTGGGAGTCACGGTGAATCTTTCTACCGCTTTCCATCCTCAGTCCAATGGCCAGACGGAGAGAACGAACCAGACTTTGGAGCAATACCTCCGTTGCTTCATTTCCTATCTTCAGGATGACTGGGTGGACTATTTACCAACAGCAGAGTTTGCCTACAACAACTCCATACATAGCGCTACATCTCAAACCCCATTTTTTGCTAATTATGGAGTACATCCAGTATTTATCCCTAATCTGCCAGTGAACACTCCCATTCCTGCTGTTAATGACAGGCTTACAAAATTACAGGAATCCCAGAAGGAATTATCAGAGATATTGCTCAAGACCCAGGAAGAATATAAGGAAGCAGCAGATAAACATCGGAGAGTGCCCCCTGCTCTTCAGGTTGGAGACAAAGTTTGGCTGTCCACTAAAAACCTTAAGACACATGTGCCATCCTCCAAATTGGGTCAGAAATTCATTGGACCTTTTCAAATTTCTGCAAAAATTAACCAGGTTGCTTTTCGTTTAAAACTTCCCAACAATCTAAAGATTCATCCAGTGTTTCACATATCCTTGCTCAAACCCTTCTGTGAAAACCCGTTTCCAGAAGAATTCAGCCACCTCCTCCACCAGAAAGGATCCGTGGTGAAGAAGAATACATTGTGGATAAGATTCTGGACTCCCGAAAATTCAGAGGTAAACTGCAGTATCTGGTGCAGTGGAAGGGTTACGGACCAGAGGAAAATTCATGGGAACCAAGGGACAACGTCCATGCTCCTAGACTAACAAGAGCCTTTCATCAAAGGTACCCGGATAAGCCAGCTCCTGAGATGTCCAGAGGCCATCCTGGAAGGAGGGAGTACTGTCAGGAGTCGAACCCAGTACCTCTTGTCCACTGGCCAGCAGCTCTACCATCTGAGCTATTCTGCTGGCTGCAAAGTTCCTTGCTGAACCCAGATACCATTGACTGTTCTTCCTGATTGGCTACACCTAGTGCTCTCTTTATTGGGCCTCTGATTGCCAATTACACACCCTATATAAACCTGGCCCTGTGGGTGTGTCATTGCGAGATTATTGAGCTCCAAGCCTTTAGTCAAGCGTTTCCTGCTGATCCATTGCTACAAACACTGCTCTCCTGTGAACCGACCTCGGCCTGCCTTCTGACTACGCTCTCCGCGTGATCCATTGCTACAAACACTGCTCTCCTGTGAACCGACCTCAGCCTGCCTTCTGACTACGCTCTCCGCCTGATCCATTGCTACAAACACTGCTCTCCTGTGAACCGACCTCGGCCTGCCTTCTGACTACGCTCTCCGCCTGATCCATTGCTACAAACACTGCTCTCCTGTGTACCGACCTCCGGCTGCCATCTGACTACGCTACCTGCCTCTGCTTCCCCTAGTGTTTGCAGTAACATCGGCTCCAACCCAGACGGGATCTTGACACACTGACCCTTACATGCTGCTCTTTAAGTCTGGCAGTTAAAATATTTATTAAAGTATATAACATGACAATCCAAAAATATACAAGAAAAGAACTCATCATGACTGTCAGAAAAAAAACATTAGTAACTGACCCCCAAATAGCAAGATTAGGGATATGTAGTAAGAATAACAAGTTTGGATGGAACACCAGAACATGGTAGTCTCACTTTTCATCCTACCACCACCAACCATCAATATTTACCAGACAAACGGAGTGCATTTATTAAAGTGAATTTGTCAGTAGGAATAACCTTCCTAAGCTGTCTATATGGACATGCAGGTTATAGGAAGCTGAATAAAATTATACCTTGATATCTGTAATCCAATGTCTTTTTCTAGAGAAATCCACTTCTTTCTTAATATGTAAATAAGATCTCTGGGCCCCCATAGATCACCGTGAGAGAGTTTTTAAACGAAAGGGGATGTTACCAGAGAGACACATCTAGATCAGGAGAGCAGACTGTAAGTCATTACATGTCTCACTCTGGAAATGCCCGCTTTGTTTAAATAATGTTCTGGAGGCAGATTCTCATGGAGATCTATATCCAGCCCATAGATCTTAACAACTTACCAGTTTACATGAATTTAAAATGAGTAAATACATTTTCTTTTGTACTGTTTGGAATGCGCCAAAACCCTTTTCCTATTTCAAATTACATTCTGATCCCAAAAACATCTGTCCATTATTTTTCAATCAAAATGACGGACACCGTAACCTAACCCAAGAGACTCCATTAATAGAGTTGAGTGAAACAGTTCAGTCAGATTCAAAAGTCGCTGATTTTAGCCAAAGTCGGGTTTCGTTAGCCGAAACCCAACCATAGCGTGAAGTCGGCCGAGCGGTCGTCTACCCGAGCGCCCAAGTCGGATTTCCCCGAATCCTTGCAGGCGCCTTTTTTTCACCAATGAGCAAGGACGTACACTGTGGACAATAAGATGACATGTGCAGCGGTGCCGCATGGCTTTGAGCGGCGCGGGATTCAAATCCCTCGCCAAAGTCGCGCCGGCATCGCTCATTGGCTGAGCAGCCTGCCGGCTCTGCCAATGAGCGGTGCCGCACCGATTTGGCGGGGGATTTGAATCCCGCGCTGCTCAAAGCCGCGTGGCAGCGCTCCTTGGCTGAGCCGCCCGCCAGCTCTGAAAACGGGCACTGTAGGTGTGTTTACTGTCCTCCACTCCCTGCCGACTTTTATTCCAAATTGACTTGCATTGTGGTCGGATTTTTGACTCCGACCCGACCATTTCCAT
Organism: Oophaga sylvatica; assembly: GCA_033576555.1. Classification (NCBI taxonomy): domain Eukaryota; kingdom Metazoa; phylum Chordata; class Amphibia; order Anura; family Dendrobatidae; genus Oophaga; species Oophaga sylvatica. The sequence continues at coordinate 451,861,972 of JARQOD010000001.1, forward strand.
TAGTCGGCCGACTTCGTTCGACTCGACTTTTGAGAAAGTCGGGTTTCACGAAACCCGACTCGACCCAAAAAAAGGAAAAGTCGCTCATCTTTACCCATTAATTATCTCAATGGGAGTTTGTCAGGCTCTGCTGGTGTCTGCTGTGCAATGGATTCAGAACATACAGACCAAAATGAATTAAAAAAGATAATTATTAATATGATAAATATGAGATAAATATGCACTTTTATAGCCAAACAGGGAAAAGTTGTAACATTTTTAGAATGCATTTGACAATTAACACAGAATGTTTGATTGTGGACATATCCCGTGTGACATTTTATTAAACCCATTGCAGTGTTTTTACCATTTGATCTCACAAGGAACACATTGTTCCTCTGTCTGTCCTGGGCATACAGTTTGGTTAGATAATGGAATAATTGTATCTCCAGTGCTTAATTTAATTACAATAACAATGAATTAGTGAGCTATGTCCATGTTATGATTAAAGTAATCTCATCTAAATTTGTAGATGCCGTTGATGTCAATGCTGTAATTTAAAGGGATGTTAATTTTTGGTTTGGTACGTTTGATGGATTTTGTGGCCTGCAACTCTAAAGTTCAATTAAGTTTTAGATTAATAAAGCAAAAGACAAGGATGTAACATTAATGGCTTTTATGTACATACATTACAGCTTGACTTAAAGTGCTTGTTTCATGAGGACAAGTTAGGCTAGGGAGTGGGTTTCCAAATTAAGGGTGAAGAAGAACCCCATCAAAAAACTAATTGACTCCTGACCTCATGCTAGAGTGTTGCTACTGAGAAGGTGAAACATGGCGAAGCCTTAAAAGACTTTTCACCCCTCTTTCCTGTGGCGTTTTGCATCTTGCTTTGTTTCTATAATGCAAGCAGGAATAAATGAAGGGTGGAACATTACAATTTGGTTCTAGCCCTGAACACCAGCAATGGTGGACGGGTGTTGGTGGACATTACTTATCTTCGTGAGTATGAACTTTAACACTAGAGCTTGACTGGTTCTGCCTAAATTGAGATTTGGTGCCTCAGGAACCCCTAATCATGACAATTAAAACACTTTCCTGGATCCCTAATTCAGTGTATATAGCAGTTTTATAGTGAAATAAACAATTTAATACTTTTGTATTTTTCCTAAACCCAATCTTCTTGACAATCGTTCTTATAGTTCATCAGCCGCTTGCAATCTTCGATTGCTTGGCATGCGCCCACTCCTTCATCACCCCTGAGTATAACTCCTGTCTATCATCTGTATAGTGTATTGATGAGTTTGCATTTGCAGTGTATAAGTGAAATGCGTGAACTTTTGGGAAACAGAGCTAGACCCAGTCCATGTTTTATTGCTGAAAACACATAATTAAGAAGAAGTAAAAGTGAGTAAAAATCACGTGTCAGTGTTAGAGTTTCTGCGGCACAAGAAAAAGTACATCAAAGGGGTCCCGACCTGTGACACAGCGTATGTGTCATGAAAGGATCGCGTTCCTGCGGGTCGAGTGACCGGGGTCACTGAAAGGTCACCCGACCAGCAGGCACAATACCCTTTGTGCTTCACCACAGGGGGGTTGGCTTAACCTCCACGTGGCTACGATCGCTCTGATTGGCTGTTAAAAGTGAAACAGCCAATCAGAGCAATCTGTAATATTTCACCAATGAAATTTGGTGAAATATTACAATCCAGCCATGGCCGATGCTGCAATAGCATCGGCCATGGCTGGAGACCGAGATCCGACCCCCCCCCACACCGAGTCACGGCGGCGATCGGCCGCCGCGTCACTAAATGCTCCCCTCCTCCTTGCCTCCGCTGCCCCCACCTTCCGATCCCCCCCTTACCTTCCGACCCCCCCTACTCACCTCTCCCGGTCCTCTGATGTGCCTGGATCCGTCCCGGCGTCCGTCCGGGATGTTTCATGGGCGCCGCCGTCTTGCAAAATGGCGGGCGCATGCGCAGTGCGCCCGCCTGCCGGCGCATGCGCAGTGTGCCCTCCAGAGTCCTGAAATTTATTTTGATCACTGTGATAAACTCTCACAGTGATCAAAATTAAAAAAAAGTAAATAAATGCCCCATTTATCACCCCCATAGGTAGGGACAAATAAAATAAAAAAATATATATATATATATATATATTTTTTTTAATCTTTTTATTAGGGTTAGGTTACGATTATAAGGCTGTGTTCATATTGCGTTATGGAAGTCCGTTATATGGACTGTGTTACACCGCGGTATAACGCGGTGTAACGCAGTCCGTTAACGCTGCCATTCACCCCCATTTGCGGACACATCGCGACGCATGCTGTAAAGCGGCATGCGTTCGCGACGTGCCGTCATTCAGTGACGGAGCCTCGGACGCGGGCTGCAGCGTCTGGGCTCCGTCACCGCTAGCGCAGATGAATCATCTGCTGATTCATCTGCGCTAGCGGGTATAGCATAACGCGATCGCGTAATGCTATACTGTTACCCGCCCGTCAATGCTATGTGTTGAACGGGCTGGTAAAACGCAATATGAACCCAGCCTTAGGGTTAGGGTTAGAACTAGGGTTAGGGTTAGAACTAGGGTTAGGGTTAGCATTAGGGTTAGAATTAGGTTTAGGGTTATAATTAGGGTTAGGGTTGGAATTAGGGTTAGGGTTGGAATTAGGGTTAGGTTTGTGGTTAGGGTTAGAGTTAGAGTTAGGATAAGTGTTAGGGGTGTTTTGTGGTTAGGGTTGGGATTAGGGTTAGGCTTGTGGTTAGGGTTATGGTTAGAGTTGGGATTAGAGTTAGGGATGTGTTGGGGTTAGGGTTATGGTTAGAATTTGGATTAGGGTTAGGGGTGTGTAGGGGTTAGGGTTGGGGTTAGAGGTGTGTTGGGGTTAGGGTTGGAGTTAGAATTGAGGGGTTTCCACTATTTAGGCACATCAGGGGGTGTCCATACACGACATGGGCGCCACCATTGATTCCTGCAAATTTTGCGTTCAAAAAGTCAACAGTGCTCCCTTTATTCCGAGCCCCGACGAGTGCCCAAACAGTTGTTTACCCCCACATATGGGGTATCAGCGTACTCAGGAAAAATTGCACAACAACTTTGGGGGTCTAATTTCTCCTGTTACCCTTGGGAAAATAAAAAAATTGGGGACTAAAAGATCATGTTCCCTGCCGCTGGGCCCTGCTATCATTTCTGGTCTGGTCTCTGCTCCCTTCACCATTTGGACCCCATTTGTGCCATTTATCACATGTGAACCATTTTTTTATCCATTGCTGGCATTCTACAGCCTCTGAGGATTTTTTCAGTGGCTATGTTAGGGTCCGTATGATTGCTCCACTTTGGAGGTTAACCTCACCTTATATTGGACCCCTTGTTTTGATCTATTAGGGTTATTCTTTTGGCTACTTTGTGGGGTGCTTATTCATGTGTTATATTTAACATCTGTGAGTACTGGCCATTAGGACTTATTATTTGTCTACTATTTAGCAAGGTTGGTTATTTTAGTGCACTATACTAATTTATGTATTGATTTATTGTACAATTATTGTGTTGCAGTTTCATTATTTGCAATTATTTCGTATGTTATTATTGTGCACAGATTCCATTTGAGTCATTCACACACTATATATATATATATATCTTTTTACCTTGCATTGTCATCTATTGTACTGGTCCTTTGTTGCATTTTCCAGGCTATGTGCTTTGGCAAATTATACAATCGTTATATGTTAGCAGGGTCCTAGCAGGGTCCACATTGTTTTTAATGTTTTTAAGTATGTGTTAATAAAGTTCTCCTTATGTTTGATTGATTATCTTGTTGTGGTGTGCATAATTGTCAGTGGTCCTTTTTTTCTTCCCAATTCAAACAGTGGTTTATGACCACATATGAGGTATCTGTGTACTCAGAAGAAATTGCCCAACAAATTTTAGAAGCCATTTTATCCTGTTGCCCATGTGAAAATGAAAAAACTGAGGCTAAAATAAAAGTTTTGTGAAAAAAAAGTACTTTCTTTTTTTTACGGATCAATTTGTGAAGCACCTGGGGGTTCAAAGTGCTCACTATGCATCTAGATAAGTTCCTTGTGAACAAGCTAACGCGAAACGCGCGTCAGGGGTGCCTAGGCTACTGACAGGTATGGTCTCCCACTAGCAGCTTTATTTGCTATACATGTTTTACATCGCTCTGTGCATTTGAATGCAAATTTTTGCATACTATATAGCACTTGCTGCAGACTCTGCATTTGCACATTGGAATTTATAACGCTAGCATCATTAATGGGGGGCAAAATTTATGACCCTTTTGTCTTATGCGCATATATATCTGTTTGAGAGATGGCTTCGTATAATATATGTAGCCATGAATACATGTTTAGCAGTACTTTCAACTCATCTGGCACTTTTACTACCAATTAGCTTATACAGCTTCTGAATGTGAATACACAGATATATGTGCTATTGGAATATTTCATATTATTTGTACCTGTCTTTTGGCCATTTTTTCTGTATATTGTGTCCCCATTTTTCCGGATTTTCACATCCGTATATGTATTTTAAATATCTTGAATACAAATTTTTGTATTTTTATGGCGATTGAGCTTCCTATTTCTCCTTTTTGAATTTGCTGAAGTTCCTTGGGGGGTCTAGTTTAAAAAATGGGGTCACTTGTGGGGGAGCTCCTCCAATGTTTAGGCACACAGGGACTCTCCAAATGCGACATGGCAACCGCTAAATATTCCACCATATTTTCCATTCAAAAAGTCAAATGGCGCTCCTTCCCTTCTGAGCCCTGCCGTGCGCCCAAACAGTGGTTTATGACCACATATGAGGTATCTGTGTACTCAGGAGAAATTGCCAAACAAATTTTGGGATCCATTTTATCCTGTTGACCATGTAAAAATGAAAAAATTGATGCTAAAATAAAATTTTAGTTGGAAAAATTAAAATGTCCATTTTTTCCTTCTACGTTGCTTTAGTTCCTGTGAAGCACCTGAAGGGTTAATAATCTTCTTGAATGTAGTTTTGAGTAGCTTGAGGGGTGCAGTTTTTATAATGGTGTCACTTCTGGGTATTTTCTACCATATAGACCCCTCAAAGTGACTTAAAATGTGAGGTGGTCCCTAAAAAAAATGGTTTTGTAAATTTTGCTGTAAAAATGAGAAATCCCTGGTCAACTTTTAACCCTTATAACTTCCTAACAGAAAAAAAAATTGTTTCCAAAATTGTGCTGATGTAAAGTAGACATGTGGGAAATGTTATTTATTAACTATTTTGTGTCACATAACTCTCTGGTTTAACAGAATAAAAATTAAAAATTTGAAAATTGCGAAATTTTCGCCAAATTTCCATTTTTTCACAAATAAACGCAAAAATTATCGACCTAAATTTACCACTAACGTGAAGCCCAATATGTCACGAAAAACAATCTCAGAATCGCTAGGATCCGTTGAAGCGTTCCTGAGTTATTACCTCATAAAGGGACACTGGTCAGAATTGCAAAAAATGGCAAGGTCATGAAGGGGTTAAAGGGATGTTAATTTTTGGTTTGGTACGTTTGATGGATTTGTGGCCTGCAACTCTAAAGTTCAATTAAGTTTTATGATTTCTAAAGCAAAAGACAAGGATGTAACATTAATGGCTTTTATGTACATACTATCACGAACACCGCACTGCACTTGCTCACTGAGCCAGTGCGCGTGTCCTGTATAAGACAGACTGCACTCAAAGATACCTGTGGAGCGGGGCAGTAGCGGTGAAGATGCGTGCTTCAGACTAACAGGACCCTAAGCACGTGACTGCCAAGGGGCGGCGCCGGCCACAGGTCTCTCAGAGGGAGCAGTAACAGATAGAGAATGCTTCAGGCCAGAGGACCTTGAAGCACGTGACTGCTGGTGGGCGTGGCCTAAGCTCCAGAGAGCTATGAGCGGAAGGAAAACTCCTAGAAGGGTAACTACGGGACAGAGTTACCAAGGGGCATAGACAAAACGGATAGTCAGGATAGCCAGGTCATAAACAGAGGGAGCAATGCAGTACAAGAGGAGCAGGCAGAGAATAACCAGAACGTAGCCAAGGGATCAGAAAACCAGAACGGGCAAATACACAGTACCAAAACAGTAGACAAACTCACAACGAAGAGACGGACCGGGTCAAAACCAAACAAGCAACAAGATCAGGCACAAGGCACAGGCACACAGGAGGTCAACTAACTCAGCCGAGGGCAGGAGTATAACTGACACCAGACCTAGGTCAATTGGCAACTAAATAGCCGCCTTCTGCCAGAGAGAGGCTGAAACCATTAACCCCAGTCTGACCTGGACGGGACATAGACAAAACCCCGTCCTGGGTCATGACACATACATTACAGCTTGACTTAAAGTGCTTGTTTCATGAGGACAAGTTAGGCTAGGGAGTGGGTTTCCAATTTTAGGGTGAAGAAGAACCCCATCAAAAAACTAATTGACTCCTCACCTCATGCTAGAGTGTTGCTACTGAGAAGGTGAAACATGGCGAAGCCTTAAAAGACTTTTCACCCCTCTTTCCTGTGGCGTTTTGCATCTTGCTTTGTTTCTATAATGCAAGCAGGAATAAATGAAGGGTGGAACATTACAATTTGGTTCTAGCCCTGAACACCAGCAATGGTGGACGGGTGTTGGTGGACATTACTTATCTTCGTGAGTATGAACTTTAACACTAGAGATTGACTGGTTCTGCCTAAATTGAGATTTGGTGCCTCAGGAACCCCTAATCATGACAATTAAAACACTTTCCGGATCCCTAATTCAGTGTATATAGCTGTTTTATAGTGAAATAAACAATTTAATACTTTTGTATTTTTCCTAAACCCAATCTTCTTGACAATAGTTCTTATAGTTCATCAGCCGCTTGCAATCTTCGATTGCTTGGCATGCGCCCACTCCTTCATCACCCCTGAGTATAACTCCTGTCTATCATCTGTACAGTGTATTGATGAGTTTGCATTTGCAGTGTGTAAGTAAAATGTGTGAACTTTTGGGAAACAGAGCTAGACCCAGTCCATGTTTTATTGCTGAAAACACATAATTAAGAAGAAGTTAGAAGTGAGTAAAAATCACGTGTCAGTGTTAGAGTTTCTGCGGCACAAGAAAAAGTACGTCAAAGGGGTCACATACAAAGTTGATATATGGATTGTGAAGTTCTCTGTAGAAAAAGTCCTAAAAAGTATTTTTTTAACTTTAGTAAATATGTATGATTTCTTGAACAATGAAGTTCAGGGGCAGTCATCATTACAGTCTAGAGACAATTTTAGACACAAGAGACTTGAGTCAGTAGGACACAATCTGTGAAGTAGAAGTACGCTAAGAACCAGAAGAACCATAGCAGAGATAAAAAAATCATTGTGTCTGATGCCACCAGCCATTGTTATGACTGGAGTCTTTTGCTCACTTTCCAGGCCTTGTGAAGACCACTTCATTGGGAAAGTTCTCACTACCCATTAAAAATGGCAAGAGACCAACCTAGAATGGGTCACCTCACCTTGCTTTAGATGATCTGTGGCTGATATTAATTGAGAAACTCTTATGGTAAATAGAGATGAGCGAACTTGTTTGGAAAATGTTCGCCAATCTCAAATTCAGCATGAACGTAGCTCATTCGGTTTCCCGAGCATTTTTCCTCAAAGTTGGCCAAATTTTGGTGCAGTAAATGACTGCAGTCCACTAATGCTTTTATTAGGACTTTGACTCAGATAGTGGTGCTGTAGGATGAACAGGGTGGATGTGTTTTTTTGAGGGGAGGAGGTGGGTCACATGTCCCTGGCCATATAAAAAGCGGACATGTTGTTTTTGTGCCATTTTGTCAGTGTAACAGAGCAGAGAGGGTGCTAGTTTGTGCTAATAGTGTTGTGCATGTAGTAGTCCACATTCCACAATATTGTTTGGGCTAATACTGTGTTGCAGTCTGAAGGTCACATTTCCTAATCAAAATTGTTTGGGCTAATATTGATGTGCAGGCACCAGGCCCCATTTCCTAATCAAAATTATTTAGATTAATATTGGGGGGCAGGCACCAGGCCCCATTTCCTAATCAAAATCGTTTGGGCTAATATTGGGGTGCAGGCACCAGGCCTCATTTCATAATCAAAATTGTTTGGGCTAATATTCTGGTGCAGGCACCAGGCCTGATTTCATAATCAAAATGGTTTTGGCTAATACTCTATTGCAGGCACCATGTCTCATTTTATAATCAAAATAGTTTTGGCTAATACTCTGTTGCAGGCACCAGGCATCATTTCATAATCAAAATGGTTTTGGCTAAAACTCTGTTGCAGGCTCCAGACCTCATTTCATAATCAAAATCATTTGGTGTTAGGGTTGGCGGAACGCACCAAATGAAATATATATAATAATAATAAGGTGGGTTCGTACACTGGTTCACGAATCCCCTACATGACTTGCTATCACCTGAGAACCTCTCAGGCAGGGGAGGCAGGATAAGGTCGGAACAGGGGTGGCAGCGGACATACGGGCTGCAGCCTCAGTAGCTGCTACTGCAGTCACATCCACAGCTGAGGTTGTACACTTGAGAGCTGACAACCTGCCCTCCAGCTGCTGGATGTACCGCTGTAGTCGCTGTTCGTCCGCCATTACTAGCCAGACCCTGGCGCTAGTATAATGTTAGGATTGGTGGAATGCACCAAATGAAATATATAATAATAATAAGGTGCGTTCGCAACCCGGGGTCCACCGTGCAGAGATGGAACCTGCTGCTAAGCCATGGCGGAACAATGCAGCAGTTGAACGCCGACAACACGCTAGTTAGCTGTCACCCGGTATGAACAGCGGCAAACTCTGTTACTTCACAGAGCCACCACAACAAAGTAATAGAGCGCTGTTCCCTGTTACACGTCACAGGACACAGCTGATATGGTGCGAGTGAAGTTTCTAGGCTCAACACCTAGAATGCGGACACTTTAGTCTGACCAGACCCACAATGCGCACGGCATCGCACTAGCGATGCCACTACTTGTCGCTCAGTGGTAGCAAACACAGCTAACTAAAAAACAAGAGCAAAAGCTCAACTTACCACAGAGCGGTACCAAAAAGTGTTTGCCAGAACACGTGAATTGACTGTGCCCTGTAAACAGCCCATGTTGAGCAGTACACATAATCGAGACAGGCGTCAGGTCAAGCCGAGTAAATACCTGCCTGACTAAGGCTGGTTTCACACTTGCGGATGGAGGTGCTGCGGAGGACTGCGTACTTCCTCCGTGAAGCTCCGCCTACCACTACACCTCCTCCGGTCAGCTCCACCTATGTCTGCATGCGGCCTGAGTACCTATATTTAACATGGGTACGCAGGGCCATGCGGATGCATGCGGATGCCTCCGCATGTGTCGTTTTGACTGTGCGGCGAACACAACAAAATGCAACATGTTGCGTTCGGCGCAGGTCGCCGCACCATCAAAACGATGCATGCGGAGGCATACGCATGCATCCGCGTGGCCCTGCGTACCCATGTTAAATATAGGTACTCAGGCCGCATGCAGAATGCATGCAGACATAGGTAGAGCTGACCGGAGGAGGTGCAGCGGTGGGTAGAGCTTCACGGAGGAAGTACGCAGCCCTCCGCAGCACCTCCATCCTCAAGTGTGAAACCAGCCTTAAGAACACTAGACGGTCATACACGCCGACAGTGCGGTAGGTTCTCGGCCCAAACACCCGTGCATACACAGAGTGGTAGCATTTCCATTCGCTCACACACCACATGGTTTATACTAGCGTGCGGCCGTGTGATCCTTTTATAACTGCAGCCTTCCAGGACCTTGCCGATGGCCCAATCTGAACTCCTTGAGGACCTGAGCATGTGACCTCCGACCACCAATGAACAGTCGTCTCATGGGCATGCTCAGATGAAGAAAAGCAGGACTTAGTCCCAGGAACGTCTGCTCGCCGCTGACTAATGCTGGTTGCTATAGCAGAACCTGGGGCGGCAGCAGCAACCAATCACCGACGTCTCTGTTGTGCAGGATCCTTTTCGGCTGAAGAATAATGGGAGACCTCAAAAGACATGGCTCGAAATTCCCCCTGTGCAGCGGCAGGATCTCAACGCCTAACATTTGGGCTAATATTTTGTTTCAGGCACCAGCCCACATTTCATAATCAAAATCGTTTGGGCTAATACTCTGGTGCATGAAGCAGGCCACATTTCATAATCAAAATTGTTTGTGCTAATTCTGTGCTCCAGCCACCAGCTCACATATCAGCATACAATGGGTACAGAAAGTATTCAGACCCCTTTAAATTTTTCACTTTTTGTTTCATTGCAGCCATTTGGTAAATTGAAAAAAGTTAATTTTTTTTCTCATTAATGTGCACTCTGCACCCCATCTTTACTGAAAAAAACAGAAATGTAGAAATTTTTACAAATGTATTAAAAAAGAAAAACTGAAATATCACATGGTAGTAAGTATTCAGACTAGTGATGAGCGAGCATGCTCGCCACTATTCGGTGCTTGCCCGAGCATCACAGTGCTCGCCATGCTCGGAGGTCGCCGAGTATTAAAAGGGTTGTTCGGCTGGAGCTCGAGTCCCCTCCCTGCATGTTTGGCGCTCCTTAGAGAGCCAATGGACATGCAGGGATTGTTTGCCACACACTGTAATGCCATGTTGGTTGTGGCATTACAGTGATTGGCTGGCCGCACAGAGTCAGCAGATCTATTTCAGACCTGGCGCAGCCATGCTCGTCACATGCTGTGTCAGTGTGTGTGGCTGTGTGCAGGTGTCTGCGTGTGTTTGCGGCTGTGTGCGGGTGTCTGCGTGTGTGTGCGGCTGTGTGCGGGTGTCTGTGTGTGTGCATGTGTTTGCAGGCTAGTGCGGGTGTCTGTGTGTGCGGTAATGCTACCGCCGGTACTGTTGGTCACAGTGTTGCGGGATCATGCTGTCATATGTCAGCGTGATTCCGCAGAATGGCCGGAACCTGGTGGCGGCTCTGAGGCGAGGTGAGCTCACACACGTACCATGCCTGGCCCATGTGCTTAATCTCGTGGTTCAGCGGTTTCTCAAAATCTACCCGGAGCTGCTGGAACTGCTGGTGAAAGTACGCTGCCTGTGTGTCCATTTTAGAAAGTCAGCTACAGCTTCAGCCACCCTTGCATATGTTGGAAACGATTTGTGAGCAGAATAGGGCAGTTGTTGACTTCCAGTATCAACAAAGCCATCAGTATTCAGTTCAGACTCCACACATAAGACCTCAGGAGTGGACATGGATGTCAGACATATGTACCATCCTACAAAACTTTGACGAGTCCACCAAGATGGTGTGCGGCATTGACGCCATAATTAGCGTCACCATCCCACTTCTCTGTATTCTGAAAACCTCTCTGCTCACAATGAAAAAGGATGCATTGCAGGTGGAGCACAATGAGATGGAGCAAGGAACCACACAGGGTGATTACACACAGCCCAGCCTCATGTCATCCCAATGTGAATTGGTTGACAATGAGGAGGAGGAGGAAGAACAGGAGCTAGTTTCATGTGCTATAGACGGTACTACAAGCACAACTGTCATACTGTCTGTTCAGCGTGGATGGCCAGAGGACAGGGAAGAGGACAAGGAGGAGGAGGAGGACAGCATGGTCAGTCTCCTGTAGGTGAGGACACGGAAGCCTTGCCAGTTAGCAGTCTGGCACGCCTGGCTGACTTTATGTTGCGCTGCCTTTCCCGTGACCCTTGTATTATCAAAATTTGTGCTTGTACTCATTTCTGGTTGGTGACACTTCTAGACCCATGCTACAAGGAGAACTTTGAATCTCTTCTTCCAGAGTCAGATAGGTGTACTAAAATGATGCAGTACCAGAGGGCCATTGCTGCAGAATTAATGAAAAAAATTCCCATCTGAAAACGCTGGCGGTAGAGGTCACAGTTCGTTGGACAACCAAGGAGTAGAGGCGACAGAGACCCAACTACAATCCAACAGAGGAAGGGTAACACTGGAAAAGTTCTGGAACACTTTTCTTAGACCCTCCCATCGCCCTTGCCCAGAGTCGTGGGGTAGTCTCACAAGGAATGGAAAGTTTGGGAAGATGGGAAGATGTTGAAGGAGTACCTTGCTGACAGTACCAATGTCCTCCGTGATTCCTCTGTGCCTTTTAATTATTGGGTATCCAAGCTGGACACGTGGCATGAACTGGCTCTCTACGCCTTGGAGGTCCTGGCCTGCCCTGCCGCTAGCGTTTTGTCAGAGCGGGTTTTTAGTGCCACTGGTGGAATAATAACTGATAAGTGCATCCGCCTGTCAGCTGAAAATGCTGACAGGCTGACTCTTATAAAAATGAACAAGGCCTGGACTGGGACAGACTTCTGTACACCACCGAATGATAACAGCGAAACATAACCTCCAATACAGTGTATTTCTTTTGGGAGGTGTATTACCATGCACTTCTTTACACCAAAACATGGCTATATGCTTCCTGACTTTGGCTATTTGGTGTGTTATTATCCTCCTCCTTCTCCTCATCCTCATCATCTACCACTACTATAACATGAGGGTGACCGTGGTCCGTGATGCAAAAGCCAGTAGAAATTTTTTCAAGGGTGTCTTGATGCCCATTCCAAAAATTTTTACACTATATTTTGGCTTGTCCCCCAGGGGCAAATGTTTTTCAGCCTTTGCACTTAGTGTATGTGTGGCACCCCAGGAGTTCACTTGCCACAATGGCCTTGCCTCCCTCATGCCTGGAAGTAAAGAAGGAATCCCCTTATCATGTAGTTCCAGCATACAACACAGTTCCTGCTCTAGGCCAGCAGGGGGATCTCTAACCTGACTTCAGGGGAGCTGCTTTTTCAGGCCAGAAGGAGGAAGTTAGTGAGGAGTTAGAGCCTGAACAGTGTTAAGAGTGGACGTGTGGAGAGGTCCTGGGAGCAGAGCTCCATCTGAGCTCACTCCAGGCTTGAGCGTCAGTGGCCGGGCACCGGAGCCCGAGGCTGTGTGGGTACTAGAGCCCCGGCAGCAAAATCTGGAGGGCAGAAGACCACAGATCGTCTATCCCAAATTTATACTCGAAGACACAGCAGCACGTGTGAGCTGGAGACACCAGACAGGAGCAATCCCTGAAGCAGGCTACAGTTGCCTGTAATGCGAGTGGAGTTCAAACTAAGCATCAGACAGAGAAAGGGACTTGAACAGAGTTTACAGCAGCAAGTACCTCAGAGAATAGCGCTAGAGATTAGGCCTCACAACCCACCTGAGGAGATTCCCAAATTGCTTTCAGGCTGAACGGCTCTAGAACCATCTGTAACCTGAGCTATGGACTGTACCTGCACTGCTCAGTAAAAGGTAAAGGAAACTACACCCTGCTGTGTCTTCTGAATCTTTCTTGCGTCACCTGCTCTGCACCACACTCATCACCAACATCACCTTTAATACCCTAACTTCCCTGGGATACAGCTCTACCCGTGGAGAGCTTAACCATCTCTGCTGACCTATCATCATCGCAGAGGATCTGCATTGCATCATCGGGCCTCCTGGCCGAATACCACGGATGGCGTCACAAACACTTTATTACAAACTTTATTTTCCTTTTCATCATATGGTGCAATCAGGTTGGATGATGAACATTGGTGGACAGCCATTTTCAGGTCTCTCCAGAGATGCTCAATTGGGTTAAGATGAGGGCTCGAGCTGGGCCAGTAAAGAATGGTCACAGAGTTGTTCTGAAGCCACGCCTTTGTTATTTTAGCTGTGTGCTTAGGGTCATTGTCGTATTGGAAGGTGAACCTTCGGCTAAGTCTGAGGTCCAGAGTACTCTGGAAGAGGTTTTCATCCAGGATATCTCTGCACTTGGCCACATTCATGTTTCGTGAAAAACACCTCCATAGCATGATGCTGCCACCTCCATGTTTCACTTTTGGGATTGTATTGGGCAGGTGATGAGCAATGCCTGTTTTTTTTTCACACATACCACATAGAGTTATTACCAAAAAGTTCTATCTTCGGCTCATCAGACCAAAGAATCTTATTTCTCATAGTCTTGGAGTCCTTCATGTGTTTTTTAGCAAACTCTATGTGAGCTTTCATATGTCTGGAGGAGAGGCTTCCGTCGGACCACTCTGCCACAAAGACCCGACTGGGGAGGACTGCAGTGACAGTTGACTTTGTGGAACTTTCTCCCATCTCCCTACTGCATCTGTGGAGCTCAGCCGCGGTCATCTTGGGGTTCTTCTTTACCTCTCTCACCAAGGTTCTTCTCCCACGATTGCTCAGATTGACTGGACGGCCAGTTCTAGGAAGACTTCAGGTGGTCCCAAACTTCTTCCATTTAAGGATTATGGAGGCAACTGTGCTCTTAGGAACCTTGAGTACTGCAGAAATTCTTTTGTAACCTTGGCCAGATCTGTGCCTTGCCACAATTCTGTCTCTGAGTTCCTTGGACAGTTCCTTTGACCCTATGATTCTCATTTGGTCTGACATGCACTGTGAGCTGTGAGGTCTTATATAGACAGGTGTGTGCCTTTGAAAATCAAGTCCTATCAATTTAATTAAACACACCTGGACTCCAATGAAGGATTAGAACCATCTCAAGGAGGATCACAAGGAAATGGACAGCATGTGACTTAAATATGAGCGTCTGAGCAAAGGCTCTGAATACTTATGACTAGAGTTGAGTGAAACAGGTCAGTCAGATTAAAAAAAGACCGACTTTCTCCAAAGTTGGGTTTTGCCGAGCGAAACCCAACCATAGCGTGAGGTCGGCCATGTGTTCGGCGACCCAAGCGCCAAAGTCAGTTTTCCCATAATGCTTGAAGGGCCTTTTCGCAGCCAATGAGCAAGGACGCAGACTGTGGGCAACGCGATAGCATGGGCAGCGGCCAGCACCATCTTAGAGAAGGGCATTGCAGTGATTGGCTTGCTTTGTGTGGCGTCACAGTGCCCATAAAAGCACTCACCGCAGACCGCCATTTTACTTCTGCCGATCTTAGCGTAGGGAGAGGTTGCTGGCGCTGGTTCTCAGTAGGGAGAGCGTTAGGCAGTAAAAAACAATAATTCTGTGCTTGTGCTGATAGCGATTAGCTGTACAGTTAGTGTGCAGTGACAGGGGAGGGAGGAATTTATTGTGTGCAGCAGCAGAGCTGATTATTAGGCTGCCTGCCAGTGACAGGAGAGGAATTGCTTGTGTGGAGCAGCAGAGCTGATTATTAGGCTGCTGTTTGCCAGTGAGAGGGGAGGAATTTATTGTGTGGAGCAGCAGAGCTGATTATTAGGCTGCCTGCCAGTGACAGGGGAGGAATTTCTTTTGCCGTGTGTACACTGCTGTGCAGAGTGCTTTTTAAAACAGCACCTACACAGCACAAATACTTTTATTTTTTTCTGCAGAGTTACTGAGCATTCATTTTTTCCCACACCGTAAAGAGCTGTATGCTCCTCACACTACCGTGTACCGGCTAGTATCACGGGCAAATACATGCTGACTATCTGTGTGTGACTCCGGAAATATATACGGAGATTTCAATTTTCCCCAAAACCGTATAGTACTGGTATCTTCTGATACAATACCATTTTTCTTCCATGTGTATTACGGTCAAATCCATACTGAGAGAGCGTCTGTGTGTGACTACGGAAATATATATGGAGATTTAATTTTTCCCCAAAACCGTATATAGCTGGTATCTTCTGATACAGTACCGTTTTTCTGCTTTCTGTATTGCGGTCAAATCCATACTGAGAGAGTGTGTGTGTGTTACTCCTGAAATATATACGGAGATTTCAAATTACCCCAACACTGTATACACCTGTACGCTATTGATACAGTACACTTTTTCTGCTTTTCATATTCTGGTGTAATCCATACTGAGCCTGTTAGCGTGTGTGTTACTCCTCAAATATATACAGAGATTTAAAATTACCCCAACACTGTATACAGCTGTACGCTACTGATACAGTACACTTTTTCTGCTTTTCATATTCTGGTGTAATCTATACTGAGCCTGTGAACGTGTGTGTTACTCCTGAAATATATACGGAGATTTAAAATCACCCCAACACTGTATACAGCTGTACGCTACTGATACAGTACACTTTTTCTGCTTTTCATATTCTGGTGTTATCCATACTGAGCCTGTGACCGTGTGTGTTACTCCTGAAATATATACGAAGATTTAAAATTTCCCCAACCCTGTATACAGCTGTATGCTATTGATACAGAACACTTTTTATGCTTTTCATATTTAGGCGTTATCCATACTAAGCCTGTGACCGTGTGTGTTACTCCTGAAATATATAGGGAGATTTAAAATTACCCCAACACTGTATACAGCTGTACGCTACTGGTACAGTACACTTTTTATTCTTTTCATATTCTGGTCTACTCCATACTGAGCCTGTGAGCGTCTGTGTTACTCCTCAAATATATACGGAGATTTAAAATTACCCCAACACTGTATACAGCTGTACGCTACTGATACAGTACACTTTTTCTGCTTTTCATATTCTGGTGTTATCCATACTGAGCCTGTGTGACCGTTAGTGTTACCCCTGAAATATATACGGAGATTAAAATTTTTCATCCTCACCATATACAGCTGTACGCTTCTGATACAGTACCATATAGCTGCTGGTGTCTTGGTGTAATGTAAGGAGTACAGTTCATATAGTGTCTTGTGCTTGGGTGCGATGAAAACACAGGAGTCACAGGTTTGATATAGAAGGTCTTGTATTACTTCATACAAGTGGCAATAATAGTCACACAGTTTGCAGATACAAAAGCAGGAGACACAGCAGGCCAGAGTAACTTAAGCTCAGCAATCACTCTCACAACAGGTTCAGGATCTCTTCTCTGTTACCATAAGTCCATGCAAACGTGGATTTATCAAATAGCAAGGTTCCAAAGTCCACGAGTGTTCCAAAGTTCCACAATAGGAAATAACTGGAGTACAAGGTCCAAGGCTTCCAGGAGTCAGGTCACAGGTTCACTGCAGGCTTGATTCTGAAGCACTGATTGCTCAGCTGTGGCTGCTTAAGAAGCAAGAGGGAGAGAATCAGGGCGGGAACATGCAAGCTGGAAACTCCATATTGACTGAGGGCAAGACAGCTGCAGCAAGACAGAAAGTAAAATGGCTGACGGAAAAACTGAGTTTCAGGAACATGTACACAGAACCTTACATTACTCCCCCCTTAGGGACAACCTCCGGATGACCTCAGACCAGGCTTGTGTGGGTACCTCTGATGAAACTGACGGAGCAAGCGAGGAGCATTAACGTTATTGACTGGTTCCCATGAATTGTCCTCCACTGGGTAGCCCTGCCATTTAATCAAATATTGTAACTGATTTCTATACAACCTGGAATCTAAAATCCTTTCCACCACAAATTCTTCCTGACCATCGACTAGCACTGGGTCAGGGCAAGGAGAAGAACGTCCAGGAAACGTACTGGGTGTCGCAGCCTTTAGTAGAGATACATGAAAGACAGGGTGGATTCTCATAGTTCTGGGCAGTTGAAGACGACAAGCGACAGCACTTATAATTTTACTGATTTTATAAGGTCCAATGTATTTATGTCCCAACTTAGATGATGGAATTCTTAACTTAAGATTTCTGGTTGACAGCCAGACCAGGTCTCCTACCTTGAAAGCTGGTGCAGGTTTACGAAATTTATCTGCGGCTTTCTTGTACCTTTCCTGAGCCAATTCCAGATTTCCCTTTAGAAGATCCATATTCTTTTGTAAAGACGTGATTCTTTCAGCCACTGCTGGCAAAGGCGTTTCTATGGGAAATCGAGGAAGAATATTAGGATGATAACCTAAATTGGAGTAAAAAGGAGACTGCTTAGTGGAGGCGCTCTGAGAGTTGTTATAAGAGAACTCAGCCAGTGGAAGTAGATCCACCCAATCATCCTGTAGGTGGCAGATAAAGCAGCGAAGATACTGCTCCAGGGTCTGATTGGTTCGTTCCGTCTGTCCATTAGTCTGAGGATGAAAAGCAGAAGAAAGGTTCACTTTAATGTCCAATGCTGCACAGAAATTTTGCCAAAACCTTGAAGTGAATTGCACCCCTCGATCCGAAATAACCTCATCTGGTACTCCATGTAAACGAAACACATTTTTAATCATCAAATCTGATGTCTGTCTTGCAGTGGGTAAGCCGACACAAGGGATAAAATGAGCTGCTTTTGTTAAACGATCAACCACCACTAGATTGGTGTTCTTCCCTTGAGAGGTTGGTAACTCCACAATGAAGTCCATAGAAATGGATCCCCACGGGCGGGACGGGGTGGGAAGAGGTTGCAACAGACCAGTTGGTGAGGAGCGAGGTGTTTTGCATCTTGCACAGACTTCACATGAAGTGACATAGTTTAAAACATCCTTCCTGCAAGTGGGCCACCAAAAGAAACGAGAAAAAAATTCCTGTGTCTTTAGAATTCCTCTATGCCCAGCTATCTTGGAATCGTGAATGAGTTGCAATACTCTTAATCTGACTGTTTCAGGAATATACAGACGTTGTCCCTGAATCCACACACCATTCTTAAAGACAAGACTTACGTCCCTTGGGGGTTGTGCCAAAAAGGAATCCGCATGGTATGCTTCCTTGATGTCCTTAAGTAGGTCTTGATTATGAATCACTCCCAGGAATCTAGAGTCAGGAAGAATAGTCTTAGGAGGACGTGTCTCTGCTGAATAAATCCTAGAGAGTGCATCAGCCTTTCCATTGCGCGATCCTGGTCTATAAGAAATGATAAAATTAAATTGGTTTAAGAAAAGATTCCAGCGAGCCTGGCGAGGAGTGAGGCACTTAGCCGACCTGATAAATTCAAGGTTACGATGGTCTGTCAGGACGACTATTTGCTGTGCAGCTCCCTGAAGAAGGTGTCTCCATTCTTTGAAGGCGGCAATAATGGCCAACAACTCTCTATTGCCCACATCGTAGTTCCTCTCAGCCGAAGACAACTGCTGGGAAAAGAAGGCACAGGGATGCAAGACATTCTTCTCACCTGTTCACTGAGAGAGTATAGCTCCACCGGCACAGTCTGAAGCATCCACCTCTATTATGAAGGCAAGTTCGGGGTTGGGATGTACTAAGATAGGTGCAGTGGTAAATTTATCTTTTAGACGGGAAAATGCTTCCTGGGCTTGGGGAGTCCAGGAGAACCTAGACTCTTTCCGGGTAAGTTGGGTGATAGGTGACACTACCTCAGAGAAATTCCTAATGAAACGTCTATAGAAGTTGGCAAACCCGATGAAGCGCTGCACCTCCTTCACATTTCTAGGACTTGGCCAATCCTTGATGGCTTGGGTCTTGCTTCCATCCATACTAATTCCTTGTGTAGACAGTACATACCCCAGAAATTGAATTTCGGTCCTATGGAATTCACACTTTTCAAGTTTGATGTAAAGATGATTTTGTCTTAGACGTTCCAAGACCATTCTCACATGTCCATGATGTTCCTCTGTGGAGTTAGAAAAAATTAGAATATCATCCAAATAAATCACCACGAATGTATCTAGGAGATCCCTGAAGATGTCATTCACCAAGTGTTGGAAAGTGGCTGGGGCGGTACTCAGACCAAAAGGCATAACTAGATATTCAAAGTGTCCATAGCGTGACCTAAATGCAGTCTTCCATTCATCCCCAGGTCTAATACGGACTAAGTTATAGGCCCCACGGAGATCTAGTTTAGAGAAAATTTTGGCATGTCGCACTCTCTCCAATAACTCAGGGATTAAAGGCAATGGATAACGGTTTCTAATAGTAACCTTATTGAGTTCCCTATAGTCTACGCAGGGTCTCAGAGATCCATCTTTCTTCTTTACAAAGAAGATGGGTGCACCTGCAGGAGATGAAGAGGGGCGTATGAAGCCCTTGGCTAGATTTTCGTCTATGTAATCCTTTAAAGCCTTTAGCTCGGGCCCCGCCAGGGGTAGATCTTACCAAAAGGTATCTCTGCTCCAGGCAATAATTCAATTGGACAATCATATGGACGGTGAGGGGGAAGCTGGTCAGCGTTCTTCTTGTCACATAAATCCACATAGTCCTGGTATACAGCTGGTAGTTCAGGGACTGACATGGTGCTTTTAGGAACAGAGCAAGCTGAAACTTATGGACTCATCTGTTTCTCTGGAAAGTGTAATTCCTTGGTCTCCCAGTTAATGGTAGGATTCTGAGCCTGCAGCCATGGTAGCCCTAGAATAATGGGAAAGTGGGGAGAAGAGATAAGCATAAAGGACAGTTTCTCTTGATGATCTTTACCCATAAGAACCCTCAAAGGCTCTGTTTCCTGATCCACTGGTCCAGAGGTCAGCAGGGAGCCATCCACAGTTTCCATCTGTACTGGAGTAGCCTTCTTCACTGAATGTATCCCCTGTTTCAGAGCAAAGGAGACATCCATAAAATTTCCACTTGCCCCTGAGTCGATCATAGCAGAGCTAGACACCCAAGCTGAGTCAACCCAGAGTTTGATGGAAAGAAAGCAATGAGAATTGTTTTTCTTACAACTCAGCTGGGACACCGCTGAGGAAACTTGAAAAATTGCAGCGTTTACACAGTCAACGTCCTCAGAAGTAACGGAGTTTAAGTCCGAGAAATCAAGATCTGTTGCTGCAGATCTCTCTGGAGCCTGAGGCTCGGACCTAACAGATCCCCTCTCGCAACACTCACAGTGAATGAGTGCTGCAGTAGTCTTACGAGAACGGCTGGGGCAGTTTATAATGAAGTGCCCTGACTTACCACAATAGAAACATAGATTCTCCTTAAAACGATGTTCCTTGCGTGCATCACTAACCCGTCGTTGTAAAGAGTCTACCTGCATGGGTTCAGGTTCCCTTGTGATCCTACTCAAAGGTTCCTTAGCTGGAGAGGAAGGTAGGAAAAGGTTAGTGCGATTGCTTTCGAACCATCTCTCTTGCCTGCGTTCAGTCAGACGAGTATCAATACGGATGCAGTAGTTAATAAAGTCACCTAACGCAGTGGGAGGGTCGGCACGAGCAAGTTCATCCTTAATCAGTGGAAATAACCCTTTTCGAAAAATAGATTTTTTGGCGGAACTGTCCCAGGTGGTATCAAGGGCCCATCTCCTGAAATCCAAGGCATATTCAGCTACCGAGTGCTTACCTTGGCGCAAAGCTAACATGGCTGCTTCAGCTGTTGCACCTCGATTGGGGTCATCAAACACCTGCCCCATGGCTGAAATGAAAGCATCAAGATGATCCAAACATTCATCCTCAGTCTCAATCAGAGGGTTTGCCCACATCAAAGCCTTGTTGGTAAGCAACATAATTATAGTAAGCACTTTAGATCGTTCAGTGGGAAATTGTGAAGCATGTGCAGAAAAAAAAAGAATTGCATTGATTAATAAATCCCCTGAATTTCTCACGTTCACCGCCAAAACGAAAAAGGGGGCAACTTAGGAATCCCAGAACTCGGGCTACGGCAGGAGCCTGGACTCGCTCCTCTAGAACCTCAATCCTGGCTCGCAAATCCTGGGCAGTCTGTCCAAACACTTGCAAATTGTGATTAGTGAGGTCCTGTAGGTTTGTAAAACGGGTTTTTATAGTCTGCAAATCTGCAAGGATGTTATCAGTCACTCCGCAAAGTTCCTTTATGCGGGCCTCCATTTTCCAGATCTTTTAAGACAGGAGTACTGGAAGGAGAGGAGAAGAAAAAAAAAAACAATAGTGTTTACCTGTGGTAACACTGCAGAGAGAAAAAGAAATTAAGGGAACTGCTCACCTGGAATGGTTGTGAGAAGTCACAACCACTATCATCACAGAAGTTCAACCGGACATCTGATATCCACAGTTACAGCAGACACAAAAGAGGAAAGAAAAAAAAAAAACAATAGTGTTTACCTGTGGTAACACTGCAGAAAAAAAAACTTAAGGGAATTGCTCACCTGGAATGGTTGTGAGAAGTCACAACCACTCAACACAGAAAGTACAACCGGACATCTGATATCCACAGTTACAGAAGACACAGCCTTTCCAGACCCAGCAGACACTAACGTTTGGCTTCAGAATCTTGTAATGTAAGGAGTACAGTTCATATAGTGTCTTGTGCTTGGGTGCGATGAAAACACAGGAGTCACAGGTTTGATATAGAAGGTCTTGTATTACTTCATACAAGTGGCAATAATAGTCACACAGTTTGCAGATACAAAAGCAGGAGACACAGCAGGCCAGAGTAACTTAAGCTCAGCAATCACTCTCACAACAGGTTCAGGATCTCTTCTCTGTTACCATAAGTCCATGCAAACGTGGATTTATCAAATAGCAAGGTTCCAAAGTCCACGAGTGTTCCAAAGTTCCACAATAGAAAATAACTGGAGTACAAGGTCCAAGGCTTCCAGGAGTCAGGTCACAGGTTCACTGCAGGCTTGATTCTGAAGCACTGATTGCTCAGCTGTGGCTGCTTAAGAAGCAAGAGGGAGAGAATCAGGGCGGGAACATGCAAGCTGGAAACTCCATATTGACTGAGGGCAAGACAGCTGCAGCAAGACAGAAAGTAAAATGGCTGACGGAAAAACTGAGTTTCAGGAACATGTACACAGAACCTTACACTTGGGTACATTTTCACAAACATAAGGAAGTATGGTGGAAGAGGGCGCGGACATGGCCGTGTGGGGCCACCTGGTACTGATGGTGGTGGTGGTGGTGCATCTGCTGGTAGTGCCAAAGGCACAATAGCACCTAAGGCAGGAGATGTTGAGCCTGCATCATCGTCTGGCTCCAGAATGCCTGGAAGGCTCCCTTTTCTGGGACTACGTAAACCGCTTTTAAAGCTGGAGCATCAGGAACAGGTTTTGGCTTACATTGCCGAAACAGTCTCTAGCTCTATCACCTCCTCTTAGTCAGTGCAGGCTTCTTGTCAGGAGCAACCCCTTTCCTTGTGTCCTTCACCCCCACCAAAAGGGAAGTATGCGGCAGGCCACACTGCAGATTACTCCATGGAGCTCTTTTCACATTCCATGCCTGGGTTATCAAGTCAAATCCTGAATTCCCCAGTCCAATATGAATCTGACATGGAGTGCACTGATGCACAGCCACTGCTATATGATTGTGCTGGTACATTCAACCAGAGCACTACATTGCCCTCGCAGTCTACTGAGCCAGAATGTGACCCTGATGAAACTGAGGTGCCCCTTCCTGCATACTATATCACCTTACACGGTGACACAGAGGAAGGTGCAGATGAAATTGAAGAGGAGGTGATGGATGACCCAGTTGTTGACCCTGATTGGCATCCAGTGGGGGAAGAGGGTGCCGCTGGCAATAGCTCAGAAGAGGAGGCGGATCCGTAGCAGGTGTGGCACTTTTTTGACCAAAATCCTATTGATGAGGCAAAGGTTATCTGTAAGAAGTGCGGAAGGACCTTTAGCCGAGGGAAAAATCTCAGAAATTTGAATACCAGTTGCATGCTTAGACATTTAACCAACATCCACTTGCAAGCGTGGACAGACTACAAAACCTCAGGTAGCACATGTGCACATGCTCCGACTGAAGGTAGCCAGCAACGCTCCATCACTTCCCCCACTGTAAGCACACTGGTTGGCACACCATCAGCAAGAAATGTTGAGGTGTTGTCGCAATGCCAAAGCAGTCAGGGAATCACAATGTTTTTGCAACGAAATACTGCATCTAGGCCATCACCACCACCACCACCACCATCACCAACCCCCTCTCAGTCCGTCATGTCCACCGATAGTTCCACCATATGCAGCTCTCAAGTCCAGATCACCCTACCAGACACTCTGAGTAGGACAAGAAAGTACTCATCCTCTCATCCGCGTACACTGGGTTTGAACGCCATCCATCGCTCGCCCGTAGACTTCAGTCACATGCAGAGGCTGCAGTGATCGCTCCACCTCCCCAATCACCGCCTCATCATAGACGTTGCAACAAGGTGGAACTCCACCATGCACATGGTTGAGAGGCTGTACGAACAGAGGCAGGCTGTAATGCATTTATGGGAGGATACAGGGGCAGGCAGTTTGAGGGCTGACATGGAGTTGTTGGGTGTACAGTGGTCAAAGCTAAAAGACCTCTGTAAAGTCCTTCAGTGTTTTGAGGAATGACAGTCAGCCATTGTCTGCTCAGGGAACTGTCCTTGGCGAGGTGGAGGAAGAAGAGGAAGAGGAGGAGGATGAGGGGGATGATTATTTTGGGAGGAGGATGCTTCTCAGGGGCAAGAGAAAATGTTGGCTTGCCAAGTTCAGGTCCAGTGTTTGTGCATGACTGGAGGGATGTGGCTTTGGCAGAAAGTGCTCCTCCACCCACCACTGGCAGTGCATCACTGACACCTAGAACATTGGCCCACATGAGTGATTATGCCTTGCGGATCCTAAAAAGGGACCCCAGCATTACCAAAATTATGAAGGATGACGACTATTGGATGGCCAGCATCCTCGATCCAAGCTATAAAGGCAAATTACAGAACATCATGCCACAGGAGAACCTAGAGCTAATATTGGCGAACAAACAAGCAACTCTGGTAAACCATTTGTTATAGGCATTCCCAGCAAACAGCAACGGTGCAGGTTCTACCATGAGCCGTACTGGGCCAAATGGAAGAGGTGTTCGTGGTGCACACAGCCGAAGTGGCATTGGAGACAAGGGTTTCATGACCATGTTGTGGACTGATTTCTCCAGTACAGCTCACACGCCTGGTAATTGTGATTCTATAGCAACAGACAGGAGACAGCAGTTGTCAACTTTGGTTAAAAATTACTTCTCCCCCCTATCGATGTTCTCCCTCACCAGTCATTCCACTTTGACTACTGGGTCTTTAAACTGGACACCTTGCCTGAATTGGCACAATATGCCTTACAGGAGCTCGCTTGCCCTGCTGGTAGTGTGCTATCAGAAAGAGTCTTCAGCACAAGCCCCTATCACAGACATTTGTGCTGACGACCTGGCCTCCCACTTTATAGAAAAAATATATACTATCGGTCAGGAAATCTGCTCTCAACCACCAAGTGCTGTGACTCCCATCTCACCCTGCATTTCCCCTGGCACACTTTCCACATTTGATCCCATCACAGAAGAAGAAGTCTCCAGACTCCTCTCTTCCTCTCGTCCGACCACATGCACTACTGACCCCATTCCCTCACATCTCCTCCAATCTCTCTCTCCAGTTGTCACAACTCACCTAACTACAATCTTTAATCTCTCACTCTCCTCTGGCATTTTCCCATCTTCCTTCAAACACTCCATCATTACTCCACTACTAAAGAAACCCACTCTCGACCCTTCCTGCACAAACAACTACAGACCGGTCTCCAATCTCCCCTTCATCTCTAAACTTTTGGAGCACCTAGTCTACTCCCGCCTTACCCGTTACCTCTCCACTTACTCCCTTCTAGACCCTTCACAGTCCGGCTTCTGCCCCTTACATTCGACTGAAACTGCACTCATCAAAGTGACCAATGACCTTCTGACAGCAAAACGTAACGGTGACCACTCTCTGCTCATTCTTCTCTACCTTTCTGCAGCTTTCTTTATTTATATAGCGCCAACATATTCCGCAGCACTTTACAGTTTAACAGTTTCAAAACACAAGTCATAAGTAACAATGTTAACAATACAATAATTAAAGCAAAATAAGATGACCCTGCTCGTGAGAGCTTACAATCTATAATGAGGTGGGGGAGATACAAAGTACAGGTGTGTATATACAATGGTGCATTTACAATGATGGTCCAGCCATCTTGAGGGAGTAAGGGATGGATGGAGATAGTAAATGGGCTACACACACACTTACACATAGAATGACTTTGATTAGTGAATGTGATAGGCCTCTCTGAACAAATGTGTTTTTGAGGGAGCGCCTGAAACCATGCAAATTGTGGATAGTCCTAATTTCTTGGGGTAGAGCATTCAAGAGGATTGGCGCAGCGCGGGAGAAGTCTTGGAGTCAGGAGTGGGAGGTACAGATTAGTGCAGAGGTTAGTCGAAAGTCGTTTGCAGAGCGCAGCAGTCGGTTAGGCCGATAGATAGAAATGAGGGAGGAGATGTAGAGGGGTGCTGCACTGTGGAGAGCTTTGTGGGTGAGAACAAGTACTTTGAATTGGATCCTATAATGAATGGGCAGCCAGTGTAAGGACTGGCGAAGAGCGGACGCGTCTGAGTACCGATTAGCCAAATGGATGACCCTGGCTGCTGCATTAAGGATGGACTGGAGAGGGGATAGTCGAGCAATGGGAGGCCAAGTAATAGATCGTTGCAGTAGTCCAGGCGGAAGTGGATCAATGCTACATTGAGGGTTTTTGTTGTTTCCATGGTGAGAAAAGGGCGGATTCTAGAGATGTTCTTTAGGTGTAGGTGGCAAGAGCGGGCAAGAGATTGTATATGGGAGGCAAAGGAGAGATTGGTGTCAAACATAACACCCAGACAGCGAGCCTGCTGCCGGGGTGTTATTATGGTGCCGCCCACGGAGAGGGAAATGTCAAATTTAGGGAGGTTAGTAAACGGCGAGAGCAGAAGAAGTTCAGTTTTGGAGAGGTTGAGTTTCAGATAGAGAGCGAACATGATGTTGGAGACTGCGGACAAACAGTCGGTGGCGTTCTGTAGTACAGCGGGGGTAAGGTTGGCGGATGACTTGTATAGTTGTGTGTCATCAGCATAGAGATGGTACTGAAAGCCAAATCTGCTGATGGTCTGTCCAATTGGGGCCGTGTAGAGAGAGAAGAGAAGGGGGCCAAGGACTGAGCCCTGGGGTACACCGACAGTGAGAGGAAGAGGAGATGACGTGGAGCCAGAGAACAAAACACTGAAGGAGTGGTCAGAAAGATAGGAAGAGAACCAGGAGAGAACAGTGTCCTTAATACCTAGTGACTGGAGCCTAGACAGTAGGAGACGGTGGTCAACTGTGTCGAAAGTTGCAGAAAGGTCGAGAAGAATGAGCAGAGAGTGGTCACCATTACGTTTTGCTGTCAGAAGGTCATTGGTCACTTTGATGAGTGCAGTTTCAGTCGAATGTAGGGGGCGGAAGCCTGACTGTGAAGGGTCTAGAAGGGAGTGAGTGGAGAGGTAACGGGTAAGGCGGGAGTAGACTAGGCACTCCAAAAGTTTAGAGATGAAGGAGAGATTGGAGACTGGTCTGTAGTTGTTTGTGCAGGAAGGGTCGAGAGTGGGTTTCTTTAGTAATGGAGTAATGATGGAGTGTTTGAAGGAGGATGGGAAAATGCCAGAGGAGAGTGAGAGATTAAAGATTGTAGTTAGGTGAGTTGTGACAACTGGAGAGAGAGACTGGAGGAGATGTGAGGGAATGGGTCGGTAGTGCTTGTAGTCGGACGAGAAGAAGAGAGGAGTCTGGAGACTTCTTCTTCTGTGATGGGATCAAATGTGGAAAGTGAGCCAGGGGAATTGCAGGGAGGGATTGGAGTCACAGCACTTGGTGGTTGAGAGCAGATTTCCTGACGGATAGTATCTATTTTTTCTATAAAGTGGGAGGCCAGGTCGTCAGCACAAATGTCTGTGATAGGGGCTTGTGCTTTTGGCCTGAGGAGGGAGTGAAAAGTGTCAAAAAGTTTCTTGGGGTTGTTGGCTAGTGAGGAGATCAGGGTGGTGAAGTAGGTCTGTTTGGCGAGGTGAAGGGCAGCATTATAAGTTCTTAACATGAATTTAAAGTGGATGAAGTCTTCTGGTGTGCAGGTTTTTCTCCAAAGACGTTCAGCACTCCTAGAGCATCGCTGAAGAAGTTGAGTTTACAATGTGAGCCAGGGCTGTTTTACTGTGTGTTTGGAAGTTCTGAGGGTGAGCAGTGCTACTTGGTCAAGGGTGCTTCCAAGAGTGTCATTGTAGTGATGAACAGCCAGTTTAGGACAAGAAAAATAGGAGATTGGGTACAGCGATGAGTGTAGGGAGTCTGAAAGTGTCTGAGGGTTAATGGCTTGTAGATTTCTGAATGTATGGTAGGTAGGAGTGCACTGGGGTGGTCGAGGATTTGTGAGGGTGAAGGAGAGAATGTTGTGGTCAGAGAGTGGAAGCGGTGAGTTATTTAGGTGGGAGATTGAACAGAGGCGGACAAAGACCAGGTCAAGAGTGTTACCATCCTTGTGTGTCTCAGAGGTTGAAAGCTGTGAGAGGCCTAGAGAAGTGGTTAGTGATAGAAGCTGAGATGCAGATGTGGAAGTAGGGCTGTTAATGGGGATGTTGAAGTCTCCAAGGATAAGGGTTGGTAGTTCTGAGGACATGAAGTGCGGCAGCCAGGCTGAGAAGTGGTCAAGGAACCGGGTGGGCGAGCCTGGGGGCCGATATATGACCGCTACTCTGAGGGAGAGGGGATGGAAGAGCCTGATGGTGTGGACCTCAAAAGAAGGGAATGAGAGTGATGGAATTGGGGGGATGACCTGGAAAGTGCATTGTGGGGACAGGAGTATGCCAACTCCACCGCCATGTCTGTTTGCGGGTCTTGGGGAATGGGAGAACTGTAAGCCACCATAGGAAATGGCAGCAGGGGAGACAGTGTCAGAATCCTGAATCCTGGTTTCAGTGAGGGCCAACAGATGATGAGAGTTGTTCAGAAAGTGTTTGTGCAGGAATGATAACTTGTTGCATGCAGACCGTGGATTCCAGAGGGCACAATTAAAAGGAGATGAGGGAGAGCAAGTAATATTAATAAGATTATTATGGTTTCGATATGAGGTAGGGTAGGGATTGAGGTTGGGGGATGGTGGACCAGGGTTGGGGAGATGTCCCCTGAAATCAGTAGGAGTAGGAAGATAAAGAGCAGGTAGTTGTTGGAGTTGTAAGTAGGTTTTTTTCTGTGATGTGTTTGGGCAAGATGGGCTGAGGTTTCTCAGAAAGGTGAGGAGTGCATGGGAACTGTACATGGGAGAGGGAAGTATAGAGGGGCTGATGTGTATGAGTTGTGATGGAAGGGGGATGGGGCGGTGAATGTGGATGGCAAGGGAACACAGGAGGATAGAGATAAAGTACATAATTAAAAAGAAAGCAAAGTGTGGGGTACCTGATTCCAGCCCTGATTAACTGCCATGGATAACTGCCGTTTACACGATGCTTATCTTCTGTGATGCTTTGCTTCTGGGATGACTGCATGCTGCACCCCACACTGCGTGCTCCTCTTAAGGTACTGTCATACTAAACGAGATCGCTAACGAGATCGCTAATGCGTCACCGATTTTATGACGCAGTAGCGATTTTCTTTAACGACTTAGCTGTGTGTGACATGTAGCAGCGATGTGGCCCTTGCTGAGATGTCGTTGATCGCTTATGAACGTTCTGAGCCGTTTTTTGGTCGCTGGTGTCCCGCTGGTGAGCCTAAATCGCTGAGTGTGACACCCTTTATGAACGACTTCACCAGCGTCGCAGGTGGGACTAGGTTTTCCCAACGACCGCAGAGGTTGTTATACAGATCGCTGATGAGTTGTGTTTGGAATCTAACTAGCTATAACAAAGCGATCGCACTAGCGATCTCACCAGGTCGAGTCGTTGTCGTGATCGCTGGTGCGATCGCTAAGTATGACAGTGCCTTTAGACTACTCCTAAATATATAGCCCACACTACAGGGTCAGGAGAGTGGGATTGTGGGAGCTGGTTTGGGATAATTTGGCAGCTGGGGCCAGCACACCAGTGGGTGGTTAGATCATCAAAGGCACTAGACCTGGCTACATCTATATGCTTTAGCACCTTCCCCCTGATAAGATCTAGAGAGGCCCCAGTCACACGGATATAAAGCAGTAAGTATTAAACACAGTGCAAAAAATGAATTATACCAAAGCTTTACCAGGCACATTAAACTATGTTGCAAGATGGTAAAGCAGTGGTTGGCAGCAAGCAGAAGTATGGAGTGCATACCATTAGTAAATATTGCTTTACGTCCATTATACACCTCAACATATGCCATTTTTGCCACCTCCCTATCTGGGCTCCCCCCCTCCTCCACCCCCAACTTTTTATATTCTGGTGTGATCCATACTGAGTCTGTGAGAGCCAGTGTCTGACTCTGGCAAAATATACGGAGATTTACAATTTCCTCAACCCTGTATACAGCTGTCTGCTTGTAATACATTACCCTTTTTCTACTTTTTATATTCTGGTGTGATCAATACGGAGCCTGTGAGAGCCAGTGTCTGACTCTGGCAAAATATACAGAGATTTACAATTTCCCCAACCCTGTATACAGCTGTCCGCTTCTAATACATTACAATTTTTCTACTTTTTATATTCTGGTGTGATCAATACTGAGCCTGTGAGCGCCAGTTTCTGACTCTGGCAAAATATACAGAGATTTACAATTTCCCCAACCCTGTATACAGCTGTCTGCTTGTAATACATTACCCTTTTTCTACTTTTTATATTTTGGTGTGATCAATACTGAGCCTGTGAGAGCCAG
The DNA here is from genome assembly GCA_033576555.1 of Oophaga sylvatica. Taxonomy (NCBI): domain Eukaryota; kingdom Metazoa; phylum Chordata; class Amphibia; order Anura; family Dendrobatidae; genus Oophaga; species Oophaga sylvatica. Next base: position 451,892,261 of record JARQOD010000001.1, read on the forward strand.
TGTCTGACTCTGGCAAAATATAAGGAGATTACAATTTCCCCAACCCAGTATACAGCTGTCCGCTTGTAATACATTACCCTTTTTCTACTTTTTATATTCAGGTGTGATCAATACTGAGCCTGTGAGAGCCAGTGTCTGACTCTGGCAAAATATACGGAGATTTACAATTTCCCCAACCCTGTATACAGCTGTCCGCTTGTAATACATTAACCTTTTTCTCCTTTTTATATTCTGGTGTGATCAATACTGAGCCTGTGAGAGTCAGTGTCTGACTCTGGCAAAATATACGGAGATTTACAATTTCCCCAACCCAGTATACAGCTGTCCGCTTGTAATACATTACCCTTTTTCTACTTTTTATATTCTGGTGTGATCAATACTGAGCCTGTGAGAGCCAGTGTCTGACTCTTGCAAAATATACGGAGATTTACAATTTCCCCAACCCTGTATACAGCTGTCCACTTGTAATACAATAACCTTTTTCTACTTTTTATATTCTGGTGTGATCAATACTGAGCCTGTGAGTGCCAGTGTCTGACTCTGGCAAAATATACGGAGATTTACAATTTCCCCAACCCTGTATACAGCTGTCCGCTTGTAATACATTACCCTTTTTCTACTTTTTATATTCTGGTGTGATCAATACTGAGCCTGTGAGAGCCAGTGTCTGACTCTGGCAAAATATACGGAGATTTACAATTTCCCCAACCCTGTATACAGCTGTCTGCTTGTAATACATTACCCTTTTCTACTTTTTATATTCTGGTGTGATCAATACTGAGCCTGTGAGAGCCAGTGTCTGACTCTGGAAAAATATAAGGAGATTTACAATTTCCCCAACCCTGTATACAGCTGTCCGCTTGTAATACATTACCCTTTTTCTACTTTTTATATTCTGGTGTGATCAATACTGAGCGTGTGAGAGCCAGTGTCTGACTCTGGCAAAATATATGGAGATTTACAATCTCCTCAACCCTGTATACAGCTGTCTGCTTCTAATACATTACACTTTTTCTACTTTTTATATTCTGGTGTGATCAATACTGAGCCTGTGAGAGCCAGTGACTGTCTCTGGCAAAATATACGGAGATTTACAAATTCCCCAACCCTGTATACAGCTGTCCACTTGTAATACATTACCCTTTTTCTGCTTTTTATATTCTGGTGTGATCAATACTGAGCCTGTATGTCATGCACCAGGACGGGGTTTTGTCTTTGTCCCGTCCTGGTCAGACTAGGGTTAATGGTTTCAGCCTCTCTCTGGCAGAGAGCGGCTATTTAGTTGGCAATTGACCTAGGTCTGGTGTCAGTTATACTCCTGCCCTCGGCTGAGTTAGTTGACCTCCTGTGTGCCTGTGCCTTGTGCCTGATCTTGTTGCTTGTTTGGTTTTGACCCGGTCCGTCTCTTCATTGTGAGTTTGTCTACTGTCTTGGTACTGTGTATTTGCCCGTTCTGGTTTTCTGATCCCTTGGCTACGTTTTGGTTATTCTCTGCCTGCTCCTCTTGTACTGCGTTGCTCCCTCTGTTTATGACCTGGCTATCCTGACGATCCGTTTTGTCTATGCCCCTTGGTAACTCTGTCCCGTAGTTACCCTTCTAGGAGTTTTCCTTCCGCTCATAGCTCTCTGGAGCTTAGGCCACGCCCACCAGCAGTCACGTGCTTCAAGGTCCTCTGGCCTGAAGCATTCTCTATCTGTTACTGCTCCCTCTGAGAGACCTGTGGCCGGCGCCGCCCCTTGGCAGTCAAGTGCTTCGGATCATGTTAGTCTGAAGCACGCATCTTCACCGCTACTGCCCCGCTCCACAGGTATCTTTGAGTGCAGTCTGTCTTATTCAGGACACGCACACTGGCTCAGTGAGCAAGTGCAGTGCGGTGTTCGTGATATTGTGAGAGCCAGTGTCTGACTCTGGCAAAATATACAGAGATTTACAATTTCCCCAACCCTGTATACAGCTGTCCGCTTCTAATACATTACCCTTTTTCTACTTTTTATATTCTGGTGTGATCAATACTGAGCCTGTGAGAGCCAGTGTCTGACTCTGGTAAAATATACGGAGATTTACAATTTCCCCAACCCGGTATACAGCTGTCCGCTTGTAATACATTACCATTTTTCTACTTTTTATATTCTGGTGTGATCACTACTGAGCCTGTGAGAGCCAGTGTCTGACTCTGGCAAAATATACGGAGATTTTCAATTTCCCCAACCCTGTATACAGCTGTCTGCTTGTAATACATTACCCTTTTTCTACTTTTTGTATTCTGGTGTGACTAATACTGAGCCTGTGAGAGCAGTGTCTGACTCTGGCAAAATATACGGAGATTTACAATTTCCCCAACCCTGTATACAGTTGTCCGCTTGTAATACATTAACCTTTTTCTATTTTTTATATTCTGGTGTGATCACTACTGAACATGTGAGAGCCAGTGTCTGACTCTGGCAAAATATACAGAGATTTTCAATTTCCCCAACCCTGTATACAGCTGTCTGCTTGTAATACATTACCCTTTTTCTACTTTTTATATTCTGGTGTGACCAATACTGAGCCTGTGAGAGCCAGTGTCTGATTCTGGCAAAATATACGGAAACTTACAATTTCACCAACCCTGTATACAGCTGTCTTCTTGTAATACATTACCCTTTTTCTACTTTTTATATTCTGGTGTGATCAATACTGAGCCTGTGAGAGCCAGTGTCTGACTCTGGCAAAATATACGGAAATGTACAATTTCCCCAACCCTGTATACAGCTGTCTTCTTGTAATACATTACCCTTTTCTACTTTTTATATTCTGGTGTGATCAATACTGAGCCTGTGAGAGCCAGTGTCGGACTCTGGCAAAATATACGGAGATTTTCAAATTCCCCAACCCTTTATACAGCTGTCCGTTTGTAATACATTACCCTTTTTCTACTTTTTATATTCTGGTGTGATCAATACTGAGCCTGTGAGAGCCAGTGTCGGACTCTGGCAAAATATACGTAAATTTACAATTTCACCAACCCTGTATACATACAGCTGTCCGCTTGTAATACATTACAATTTTTCTACTTTTTATATTCTGGTGTGATGAATACTGAGCCTGTGAGAGCCAGTGTCTGACTCTGGCAAAATATATAGAGATTTACAATTTCCCCAACCCTGTATACAGCTGTCCACTTCTAATACATTACACTTTTTCTGCTTTTTATATTCTGGTGTGATCAATACTGAGCCTGTGAGAGCCAGTTTCTGACTCTGGCAAAATATACAGAGATTTACAATTTCACCAACCCTGTATACAGCTGTCTGCTTGTAATACATTACCCTTTTCTACTTTTTATATTCTGGTGTGATCAATACTGAGCCTGTGAGAGCCAGTATATGACTCTGGCAAAATATACGGAGCTTTACAATCTCCCCAACCCTGTATACAGCTGTCCACTTCTAATACATTACACTTTTTCTACTTTTTATATTCTGGTATGATCAATACTGAGCCTGTGAGAGCCAGTGTCTGACTCTGGCAAAATATACGGAGATTTACAATTTCCCCAAACCCTGTATACAGCTGTCCGCTTGTAATACATTACCCTTTTTCTGCTTTTTATATTCTGGTGTGGTCAATACTGAGCCTGTGAGAGCCAGTGTCTGACTCTGGCAAAATATACGGAGATTTACAATCTCTCCAACCCTGTATACAGCTGTCCGCTTCTAATACATTACACTTTTTCTACTTTTTATATTCTGGTGTGATCAATACTGAGCCTGTGAGAGCCAGTGTCTGACTTTGGCAAAATATACAGAGATTTACAATTTCCCCAACTGTTATGTTTCGGTAGCTGAGGAGGACAGGAACAACAGCAGGGCAGCCGAACACCTGAGATGTTGGTAACTGATGGGTTGCAGATTCCTAAACTAACGACACAACTAGAGGTAGCCGTGGACCATTCCTACGTTGATCCTAGATGCCTCGTCACAGCCTGAGAGATAACTATACCTAAAGGCAGAAAGATGAAAGCTATCTGCCCCGCAGCAGATCCCCAAAGAAAATAGGAAGCCCCCAAACATATAATGGCGGTTAGACAAGATGAAAATACAAACATAGGCAGAAAATAGACTGAGCAAACTCTGGGGCCACAAGCTGACTAAATAGGATAGGACAGGAGAGATTACTTTCTGCAACCCAGAAAACCCTACAAAAATCCAACAATTCTGATTACAAAAATACTGAGATCACACGATCTCGCCACCCACTAAATCAGATCTCAGTGTGAACAAAAACCAAGCCGCAGCCGCTGAAAAAACAGGAAAAAGCAAATGAGCAAATAACAGTGGCTGCAGAAAAACTGTGAGGAGCTCAGGCCCCAGGAGGGGACCTGGCTGACCTCCACAAAAGTGCAGAAAACAATACAAAAAGCAAGCACAAAAAGAAAAGCAAAAAATATCTTATCTGAAAGCAGGAGATGCAGGCAGGACTCCAGCAAACTTCCAAATGAACCAGGAACCACAATTGAGACAACAACAATTGATCACCGGCAACCATCATGGGAGGGAACCTCCCTTATATCAGACCAGTCCATGATTCCAGATTGCCACTCCTCGCTGAAAGGTTCAGTACGGTCTGTAACCACCAGAGGGAGCCTCTGCTCAGAAACCATCTCTAGCACATTCATAACAGTACCCCCCCCCTTGAGGAGGGGTCACTGAACCCTCACTTGTGCAACCAGGCCGATCAGGATGAGCTCAGTGATAGGCACGGATCAGTCTCCTAGCATGGATGTCCGAGGCAAACACCCAAGAATTGTCCTCCTGACCATAACCTCTCCACTTAACCAAATACTGGAGTTTCTGTCTAGAAAAACGAGAATCCAATATTTTCTCAACCACATACTCCAGATTGCCCTCAACCAAAACGGGGTCAGGAGGCGCAGCCATAGGAACCACTGGCTCGACAAACCTCTTCATTAAGGACTTGTGGAACACGTTATGGATCTTAAATGTCCGTGGAAGAAGCAAACGGAAGGAAACAGGATTAAGAATCTCCATGATCTTATAAGGTCCAATGAACCTGGGCTTAACCCCTTAACCCCCGAGGGTGGTTTGCACGTTAATGACCGGGCCAATTTTTACAATTCTGACCACTGTCTCTTTATGAGGTTATAACTCTGGAACGCTTCAACGGATCTTCGCGATTCTGAGACTGTTTTCTCATGACATATTGTACTTCACGTTAGTTCTAAAATTTCTTCCATATAACTTGCGTTTATTTTTGAAAAAAATGCAAATATGGCGAAAATTTTGAAAATTTAGCAATTTTCAAACTTTGAATTTTTATTCCCTTAAAACAGAGAAATATGTCACACAAAATAGTTAAGAAATAACATTTCCCACATGTCTACTTTACATCGGCACAATTTTGGAACCAAATTTTTTTTTTCTTAGGAAATTATAAGGGTTAAAAGTTGACCAGCGATTTCTCATTTTTACAACAAAATTTACAAAGCCATTTTTTTTAGGGACCACCTCATAATTGAAGTCAATTTGAGGGGTCTATATAGCAGAAAATACCCAAAAGTGACACCATTCTAAAAACTGCACCCCTCAAGGTACTCAAAACCACATTCAAGAAGTTTATTAAAAATTCAGGTGCTTCACAGGAGCTGAAGCAACGTGGAAGGAAAAAATGAATATTTAACTTTTTAGCCACAAAAATGATCTATTACAAACTTTTTTTTATTTTCACAAGGGTAAAAGAAGCAAATGGACAGATAAAGTTGTTGTGCAATTTCTCCTGAGTATGCCAATAGCCAATATGTGGAGGAAAACCAATGTTTGGGCACACGGCAGAGCTCGTAAGGGAAGGAGCGCCGTTTGACTTTTTCAAACTAAAATTGGCTGGAATTGAGATTGGACGCCATGTCGTGTTTGGAGAGCCCCTGATGTGCTTAAACAGTGGAAACCCCCCACAAGTGACACCATTTTGGAAACTAGACCCCTAAGGAACTTATCTAGATCTGTTGTGAGCACATTGAACCCCAAGTGTTTCACAAAAGTTTATAATGCCTGGGTCTGAAAAATAAAAAAAACAATTTTCCACAAAAATGATTTTTTAGTCCCAAATTTTTGATTTTTCATAAGGAAATTGGACCCCAAAAGTTGTTGTCCAATTTGTCCTGAGTACGCTGATACCCCATATGTGGGGGGGGAAACTGTTTGGGCGCACGACAGGGCTTGGAAAGGAAGTAGTAACGTTTTGGAATGCAGACGTTGATGGGGGTCATGTTCCGTTTGCAGTGCCCCAGAAGTGCCTAAACAGTGGAAACCCCCCACAAGTGACCCCATTTTGGAAACTAGACCCCCTAAGGAGCTTATCTAGATCTTTGGTGAGCACTTTGAACCCCCAAGTGTGTCAGGATCCCGTCTGGGTTGGAGCCGATGTTACTGCAAACACTAGGGAAAGCAGAGGCAGGTAACGTAGTCAGGTGGCAGCCGGAGGTCGGTACACAGGAAAGGCAGTGTTTGTAGCAGAGGAGCATTCAGATAACGTAGTCAGGTGGCAGCCGGAGGTCGGTACACAGGAAAGGCAGTTCGGTAGTAGAGGAGCAGGCAGATAACGTAGTCAGTGGCAGGCCGAGGTCAGTTCACAGGAGAGCAGTGTTTGTAGCAGCAGGAACAGCAGGAGAAAGAGCTTGACTAAAGGCTGGAAGCACAATAATCTCGCAATGACACACCCACAGGGCCAGGTTTATATAGGGTGTGTAATTGGCAATCAGAGGCCCAATCAAGAGAGCACTAGGTGTAGCCAATCAGGAAGAACAGTCAATGGTATCTGGGTTCAGCAAGGAACTTTGCAGCCAGCAGAATAGCTCAGATGGTAGAGCTGCTGGCCAGTGGACAAGAGGTACTGGGTTCGACTCCTGACAAAGTGCTTCACACAAGTTTATGATGCCCGAGCATGAAAATAAAAAATCCTATTTTTTTCCCACAAAAATTATCTTTTAGTCACTAATTTTTTATTTTCCCAAGAGTAACAGGAGAAATTGGACCACAAAAGTTGATATCCAATTTGTCCTGAGTACGCTGATACCCCATATGTGGGGGGGAACCACTGTTTGGGCGCACAGCAGAGCTCGGAATGGAAGGAGCACCATTTGACTTTTTCCAAACAAAATTGGCTGGAATTGAGATTGGACGCCATGTTGCATTTGGAGAGCCCCTGATGTGCCTAAACAGTGGAAACCCCCCACAAGAGACCCCATTTGGGAAACTAGACCCCCTAAGGAACTTATCTAGATCTTTGGTGAGCAATTTGAACCCCAAAGTGCTTCACACAAGTTTATAACGTAGAGCCGTAAAATTAAAAAATCATATTTTTTCCACAAAAATGATCTTTTCACCCCAATTTTTATTTTCCCAAGGGTAACAAGACTCCAAAAGTTATTGTGCAATTTGTCCTGAGTACGCTGATACCCCATATGTGGGGGTAAACCACTGTTTAGGTGCATGGCAGAGTTTGGAAGGGAAGGAGCGCCGTTCGACTTTTTCAACACAGAATTGGCTGGATGCCATGTCGTGTTTGGAGAGCTCCTGATCTGCCTAAACAGTGGAAACCCCCAACAAATGACACCATTTTGGAAACTAGACCCCTCAAGGAACTTATCTAGATGTGTGGTGAGCACTTTGAACCCCGAAGTGCTTCACAGAAGTTTATAACGTACAGCTGTAAAATAAAAATCTTTTTTTTTTTTTTACAAAAATGATTTTTTCGTCCCCACAAGGTAATAGGAGAAATTGGACCCCAAAAGTTGTTGTCCAATTTGTCCTGAGTACGCTGATACCCAATATGTGGGAGTAAACTACTGTATGGGTGCACGTTGGGGATCGGAAGGGAAGTAGTGACGTTTTGGATTGCAGACTTTGATGGAATGGTCTGGGGCGTCATGTCGCATTTGGAGAGCCCCTGATGCGCCTAAACAGTGGAAACCCCCCACAAGTGACCCCATTTTGGAAAATAGACCCCACAAGGAACTTATCTAGATGTGTGGTGAGCGCTATGAAGCCCCAAGTGCTTCACAGAAGTTTATAACGTACAGTCGTAAAAACAAAAAATAATTATTTTTTTTTAAAAAAATGATATTTTTACCCCCAGTTTTTTATTTTCCCAAGGGTAACAGAAGAAATAGGACAAATTACACAATAACTCTTGGGGTCCAGAGTACACTGATACCCCATATGTGGGGTAAACTACTGTTTGGGAGCATGGCAGAGCTCAGAAGTGAAGGAGCACCATTTGACTTTTTCAATGCAAAATTGGCTGGAATTGAGATCAGACGCCATGTCACATTTGGAGAGCCCCTGATGTGCCTAAACAGCGGAAACCCCCCAATTATAACTCCAACCCTAACCCCAACACACCCCTAACCCTAGTCCCAACCCTAACCACAAACCTAACCCTAACACACCCATAACCCTAATCCCAACCCTAACCCTAATCCTAACTTTAGCGCCAACCCTAACCCTAACTTTAGCCGCAATCCTAACCCTAATGGGAAAATGGAAATAAATACTTTTTTTTAATTTTATTATTTTTCCCTAACTAAGGGGGTGATAAAGGGGGTTTGATTTACTATTTATAGCGGGTTTTTATGATTGGCAGCTGTCACGCTAAAAGACGCTTTTTATTGCAAAAAATAGTTTTTGCATCATCACCTTTTGAGAGCTATAATTTTTGCATATTTTGGCCCACAGAGTCATGTGAGGTCCTATTTTTTGCGGGACGAGGTGACGTTTTTATTGGTACCATTTTTGAGCACGTGACGTTTTTTGATCGCTTTTTATTTCGATTTTTGGGAGCTTACAATGAACAAAAATCAGCAATTCATGAATTTCTTTTGGGGGAGGCGTTTATACCGTTCCGCGTGTGGTAAAATTGATAAAGAAGTTTTATTCTTCGGGTCAGTACGATTACGGCCATACCTCATTTATATCATTTTTTTATGTTTTGGCGCTTTTATAGAATAAAACCAATTTTATATAAAAAATTATTATTTTTGCATCGCTTTATTCTGCGAGCTATAACTTTTTATTTTTTCACTGATGATGCTGTATGATGGCTCGTTTTTTGCGGGACAAGATGACGTTTTCAGCGGTACCATGTTTATTTATATCGGTCTTTTTGATCGCGTGTTATTCCACTTTTTGTTCGGCGGTATGATGATAAAGCATTGATTTTTTGCTTTGTTTTTTTAAATTTTTTTTTAAGAGGTTCACTAAAGGGGTTAACTAGTGGGACAGTTTTATAGGGGGGGTCGTTACGGACGCGGCAATACCAAATATGTGTACTTTTATTGCTTTTGTTTTTTTATTTACAGGAAAAAATGAATTTATTGGGGAATATTTTTTTTTTTATGATTTTTTTTAAACAATTTTTATTTTTATTTTTTTAACTTTTTTACTTTGTCCCAGGTGGGACATCACTGTATTTTAGCAGATCGCTGGTGTGACAGTGTGCACAGCACTCTGTCACACCAGCGATCGCTCTGGCATCGCTGCAGGCTTCTCAGTGCCTGCTCTCAGCAGGCACTGAGGAAGCCGCCTCCCTGCAGGACCCCGGCACCATCTTGGATCCGGGGACCTGGAGGGAGGACGGACCCTCGGAACAGTGCGACACATCGCGCTGCTCTGAGGGTCTCAGGGGAGCGAGCAGGGTGCCCCCACCCTGCGCAATCCTCCCCTGTGCCCCCAGTACACCGCGATCATGTTTGATCGCGGTGTGCTAGGGGTTAATGTGCCGGGAGCGGTTCGTGACCGCTCCTGACACATAGTGCCGGGTGTCAGCTGTGATAATCAGCTGACACCCGGCCGCGATCGGCTGCGCGTCCGATCGCTGGGACGTACTATCCCGTCCATGGTCATACAGGCCCAGGTACCATGGACGGGATAGTACGTCGGATGGCAGTAAGGGGTTAAACTTTGGAGATGCACCCCTCATAGGGATATTTCTTGAGGACAACCAAACCAAGTCCCCCACTTTAAACCGAGGACCATCAGTCCTATGCCGGTTGGCAAACCGTTGGGCCTTCTCCTGAGAGAGAGACAACCTCTCCACTACCTGGTCCCAAATCTGCTGCATTCGCTCCACAACAGAGTCAACACCCAGACAGACAGAAGCCTCCACCTGTCCCGAAGAAAATCGAGGGTGAAACCCAAAATTGCAGAAAAATGGAGACATCAAGGTGGCAGAGCTAGCCCTATTATTAAGAGCAAACTCAGCCAAAGGCAAAAAAGAGACCCAGTCATCTTGATCAGCAGACACAAAACATCTCAAATAAGTCTCCAAGGTCTGGTTTGTTCTCTCGGTTTGTCCATTGGTCTGAGGATGAAAAGCAGAGGAGAAAGATAATTGAACACCAAGTTTAGAACAAAATGTCCTCCAAAATCTGGAAACAAACTGGACTCCTCTGTCAGACACAATGTTCTCCGGAATGCCATGTAACCGAACCACGTGCTGAAGGAACAAAGGCACCAATTCGGAGGAGGAAGGTAACTTAGGTAATGGCACAAGATGTATCATCTTGGAAAACCTATCACAGATTACCCAGATAACGGTCATTCTCTGAGAAACAGAGAGGTCGGAAATAAAATCTGTAGAGATATGGGTCCATGGCCTCTTGGTCACAAATAATGGCATTAACAAACCACTAGAGCGAGAGCAAGGCTTGGAGCGAGAGCAAGTCCCACAGGACTGCACAAATTCCCTGATGTCACGAGACAAAGTAGGCCACCAAAAGGACCGACTCACCAAGTCTCTGGTACCAAAAATCCCGGGATGACCAGCCAACGCAGAACAATGAATCTCAGACATCACACTCTTCTTCCACTGGTCTGGGACAAACAATTTCTCAATAGGGCAGCGCTCAGGTTTATCCTCCTGACACCCTTCCAAGGCCAGTCTCAAATTGGGTGAGATGGTGGAAAGAACTACACCCTCTTTCAAAATAACAGTAGGATCAGATAACTCAGGAGAGTCTGCAAAGAAACTCCTCGAGAGGGCATCCGCCTTAACATTCTTAGTGCCAGGAAGAAAAGAAACCACAAAATTAAAACGTGTGAAAAACAAGGCCCACCTGGCCTGTCTAGGATTAAGTCGCTTGGCTGATTCGAGATAAACCAGATTCTTATGGTCCGTGAGGACCACCACCTGATGTTTGGCTCCTTCCAGCCAATGTCTCCACTCTTCAAAGGCCCACTTCATGGCCAATAACTCCTGATTACCCACGTCATAATTACGTTCAGTTGGAGAAAATTTTCGAGAGAAAAAGGCACAAGGGTTACTCTCAGAGGTCTCTGGATCTCTTTGGGACAAAACGGCACCTGCCCCAATTTCAGAGGCATCAACCTCCACCTGAAACGGTGGAGAAACATCAGGCTGCCGTAGAACAGGAGCAAAAGTGAATCTCTGCTTAAGTTCCTGAAACGCAGAGACTGACTCAGGAGGCCAATTCACCACATCAGAACCCTTTTTGGTCAAATCAGTCAATGGTTTAACAATACCGGAGAAATTACCAATAAATTTACGATAAAAATTGGCAAAACCCAAAAATCTCTGAAGAGCCTTTAATGAAGTAAGTTGGACCCAATCACAGATGGCTTGAACCTTGACCGGGTCCATTTCAATAACAGATGGAGACAAAATGAATCCCAGAAATGAGACCTTCTGTACGCCAAAAAGACACTTTGATCCCTTCACATACAGTGCATTCTCTCTCAAAATCTGGAACACAGTCCGAACATGTTTCACATGAGAGTCCCAGTCATTGGAAAAAATCAAGATATCATCCAAATAAACAATCAGAAATTTATCCACAAAATCCCTGAAAATATCATTCATGAAGGATTGGAAGACGGAAGGAGCATTAGTGAGCCCAAAGGGCATCACTAGGAACTCAAAATGCCCCTCTGGGGTATTAAACGCCGTCTTCCATTCATCCCCGTGCTTAATGCGAATAAGGTTATACGCCCCCCTGAGGTCAAGCTTGGTAAACCAACTAGCACTTTTCACCCTGGAAAACAGGTCAGAAATCAAGGGTAATGTATATTGATACTTCACAGTGATCTTATTCAAGAGACGATAATCAATACACGGCCTCAATGAACCATCCTTTTTGGCCACAAAGCAAAAACCGGCACCCAATGGTGAAGAGGATGGTCTGATATGACCCTTCTCCAATGACTCCTTGATATAAGATCGCATAGCATCGTGTTCAGGTACAGACAAGTTAAAAAGGTGACCTTTAGGAAATTTACCACCAGGCACTAATTCAATAGCGCAATCGTAGCTCCTGTGAGGGGGCAAAGATGCAGATTTACTTTCACTAAATACATCCGAAAAATCAGTCAAAAAGTCAGGAACATCCTGAGACTTGGGAGAGGCAGAAAAAACAGGAGTGTCGGCATTAACACATTGGCAGCCCCAACTTGTCACAGACACAGATTTCCAATCCAAAACAGGATTATGAGACTGTAACCAAGGGAAACCTAGTATAATGTCATGCAGATTATACAGCACCAGAAATTTGCAACTCTCCTGATGATCTGGTTCAACCCTCATTATCACCTGAGTAGAAAACTGGGGTTTATTCTCCGCCAAAGGGGTAGAATCAATGCCCAGTAGGGGAATAGACTTCCGCAGGGTTATCATGGGAAACCCACAACGTTTGGCAAAGTCAAAATCTATCAGGTTAATAGCTGCTCCTGAATCAACAAAAGCCTGAGCAGAAAATGTGGACAGGGAGCAAATCAGGGTAACAGTCAACAGAAATTTAGTCTGAACACTACCCAAGACAACTGAGCATGCAAAACGTCTTCCCCGCTTAGGGCAGACTGAAATAGCATGAGAGGCATCACCACAGTAGAAACATAACCCATTGCGCTTTCGAAACTCATGACGCTGAGCCCCAGAAGTCACTCTATCACACTGCATGGGCTCAGAAGCTGGCTCACAAGGCAACACTATCTCACGCATACCTCTGCGCTCACGCAAACATCTGTCAATTTGAATAGCCAATGACATAGAATCATTGAGACCAGAGGGAGCAGGGAATCCCACCATAACATCCTTTACATTCTCTGACAGCCCCTTCCGAAAAAGGGCTGCCAAAGCATCATCATTCCATTTGGTCAGGACTGCCCACTTTTGGAATTTCTGACAGTACAACTCAGCGTCTTCAAGACCCTGATTTAATGCCAACAAGTTTTTTTCAGCTTGATCAGTGACATTAGGTTCATCGTACAATAACCCCAGAGCCAGAAAAAATGCATCAATATCATTCAAAACAGGATCCCCAGGTGTCAGGGAAAAAGCCCAATCCTGAGGAATGCCACGCAGGAGAGAGATGACAATTTGAACCTGCTGTGCTGCGTTACCTGAAGACTTAGGCGTTAAGGCAAAAAACAACTCACAGTTATTTTTGAAATTCAGGAATTTAGCCCGATCCGCCAAAAACAAATCTGGCATGGGAATCCTCGGTTACCACAACCGGCAACCCAGCAAGATAGGTAGCAATACTCCGAACCTCAGTGGCAAGCTGATCCACACGGCCAGACAACTGTGCAAACTCCATTGAGAGAAAAAAAAATCCTCCTCAGCACCCAGAGAATAAGAGGGAAAAAATGCAAGACAGAAAAAAGAAAAAAAAAAAAAACTCTGACAACTCTGACAACTTTTTTCTTTCCACACTATTTTTCCCTTCTGTGAGTACCATATAATTTTCAGTTATGGCCGGTGATACTGTTATGTTTCGGTAGCTGAGGAGGACAGGAACAACAGCAGGGCAGCCAAACACCTGAGATGTTGTTAACTGATGGGTTGCAGATTCCTAAACTAACGACACAACTAGAGGTAGCCGTGGAGCGTACCTACGTTGATCATAGACGCCTCGTCACAGCCTGAGAGATAACTACACCTAAAGGCAGAAAGATGAAAGCTATCTGCCCCGGAGCAGATCCCCAAAGAAAATAGGAAGCCCCCAAACATATAATGGCGGTTAGACAAGATGAAAATACAAACATAGGCAGAAAATAGACTGAGCAAATGCTGGGGCCACAAGCTGACTAAATAGGATAGGACAGGAGAGATTACTTTCTGCAACCCAGAAAACCCTACAAAAATCCAACTATTCTGATTACAAAAATACTGAGATCACACGATCTCGCCACCCACTAAATCAGATCTCAGTGTGAACAAAAACCAAGCCGCAGCCGCTGAAAAAACAGGAAAAAGCAAATGAGCAAATAACAGTGGCTGCAGAAAAACTGTGAGGAGCTCAGGCCCCAGGAGGGGACCTGACTGACCTCCACAAAAGTGCAGAAAACAATGCAAAGAGCAAGCACAAAAAGAAAAGCAAAAAATATCTTATCTGAAAGCAGGAGATGCAGGCAGGACTCCAGCAAACTTCCAAATGAACCAGGAACCACAATTGAGACAAGAACAATTGATCACCGGCAACCATCATGGGAGGGAACCTCCCTTATATCAGACCAGTCCGTGATTCCAGATTGCCACTCCTCGCTGAAAGGTTTAGTACGGTCTGTAACCACCAGAGGGAGCCTCTGCTCAGAAACCATCTCTAGCACATTCATAACACCTAACCCTGTATACAGCTGTCCGCTTGTAATACATTACTCTTTTTCTAGTTTTTATATTCTGGTGTGATCAATACTGAGCCTCTGAGAGCCAGTGACTGACTGGCAAAATATACGGAGATTTACAATTTCCCCAACCCTGTATACAGCTGTTCGCTTGTAATACATTACCCTTTTTCTACTTTTTATAATCTAGTGTGATCAATACTTAGCCTGTGAGCGTCTGTCTGTTACTCCGGAAATAAATACGGAGATTTACAATTACCCCTAGACTGTACACATCTGTACGCTTGGGATACATTACCCTTTTTGGCAGAAAGTCGTCCTCCCCCCAACTGTAAGTGCATCATTGACACCTGGAACATTGGCCCACATGTGTGATTATTTCTTGCGGATCTTTTTATATTCTTGTGTAATCCATACTGAGCCTGTGAGCATCATTGTCTGACTCCTGAAATATATACGGCGATTTCCAATATTTTCCCTAGACTATATATACCTGGTATCTGATGATACAGTACCCCTTTTTCTTCCTTTATATTATTGTGTAATCCATACTGAGCCTGAGAGGGTCTGTGTCTGCCTCCTGAAATATATACGGAGATTTAGAATACTTTCACTATACTATATATCCCTGGTTACTGCTTATACAGTACCCCTTTTTCTTCTTATTATATTCTGGTGTGATCCATACTGAGCCTGTAAGAGTCTGTCTGTTACTCCGGAAATATATCCGGAGATTTACCATGACCCCTAGACTGTATACAGCTGTACACTTGGATACATTACCTTTTTTGCCAGAAAGTCCTCCTCCACCCACCTAAGTGCATCATTGACACCTGGAACGTTGGCCCACATGTGTGATTATTTCTTGCGGATCTGCTTTTTATATTCTTGTCTAATCCATACTGAGCCTGTGAGAGTCAGTGTCTGCCTCCTGAAATACATATATATGGAGATTTAGAATATATACCTTGTATCTGGTGATACAGGACCCCTTTTTCATCTTTTTATATTATTGTGTAATGCATACTGAGCTGAGAGCGTCAGTGTCTGCCTCCTGAAATATGTACGGAGATTTAGAATATTTTCACTATACTATATATATACCTGGCATCTGCTGACACAGTACCCATTTTTCATCTTTTTCTATTATTATGTATTCCATATATTCCACACTGAGCCTGTGAGCATCAGTGTCTGCCTCCTGAAATATATACGGAGATTTAGAATATTTTCACTATACTATATATACCTGGTATCTGCTGATAGAGTACCCCTTTTTCTTCTTATGATATTCTGGTGTGATCCATACTGAGCCTGTGAGAGTCTGTCTGTTACTCCGGAAATATATACGGAGATTTAAAAATTATCCCAACACTGTATACAGCTGTACGCTTCTGATACATTACCCTTTTTCTACTTTTTATATTCTGGTGTGATCCCTACTGAGCCTGTGAAAGCCTGTGTCTGACTCTGGCAAAATATACGGAGATTTACAATTACCCCAACACTGTATACAGCTGTACGCTTCTAATACATTACCCTTTTTCTACTTTTTATATTCTGGTGTAATCCATACTCAGCCTGAGAGCGTCTGTGTCTGCCTCCTGAAATATATACGGATATTTACAACTATCCATAGACTGTATACAGCTGTACGCTTCTGATACAGTAACATATAGCTGCTGGTATTTTGGGTACATTTTCACAAAAATGAGGAAGTATAGTGGAAGAGGCCACGGACATAGGCGTGGCGGGCCAGCTGGTACTGATGGTGGTGGTGGTGCATCTGCTGGAAGTGCCATAAGCAAAATAGCACCTAAGGCAGGCGGTGTTGAGCCGGCATCATAGTCTTGCTCAACTAGGAGTATGTAAACTGCTTTTAAAGCCGGAACATCAGGAACAGGTTTTGGCTTACATTGCCGAAACAGTCTCCAGCTCTATCGCCTCCTCTTCTGAAGTTTAAAAAAATGCAAGCACTGAGCCGTCAGTGCAGGCTCCTGGTCAGGAACAACACCTTTTCTTTGTGTGCTTCACCCCCACCAAAAGTGAACGATGGGGCAGCACACACTTCAGATTACTCCATGGAGCTCTTTTCACATGCCATGCCTGGGTTATCAAGTCAAATCCTGAATTCCCCAGTCCAACATGAATCAGAGATGGAGAGCACTGATGCACAGCCACTGCTAGATGAATCTGCTGGTACATTCACCCAGAGCACTACATTTCCCTCGCAGTCTACTGAGCCAGAATCTGACCCTGATGAAACTCAGGTGCCCGTTCCCGCATACTATACCACCTTACACGGTGACACTGAGGAAGGTGCAGATGAAATTGAAGAGAAGGTGATGGATGACCCAGTTGTTGACCCAGATTGGCATCCATTGGGGGAATAGGGTGCCGCTGGCAATAGCTCAGAAGAGGAGAAGGATCCGCAGCAGGCATCGACATCGCAGCAGCGTTTATCTGGCAGGCCCGTAGCAGTACAAAAACGTGTTAAAAAAACAAAAAGAGTTGCAGGACAGCTTCGCCAGATGGTCAAATTAGCACAGCGTGCGTTCCCTGAAAATTTATACCATAGTAGGAATAGTCCAGTGTGGCACTGTTTTGACCAAAATCCTATTGATGAGGCAAACGTTATCTGTAAGAAGTAACATAGTAACATAGTAACATAGTTATTAAGGTTGAAGGAAGACTTTAAGTCCATCTAGTTCAACCCATATCCTATCCTAACCTGCCCTAACATGTTGATCCAGAGGAAGGCAAAAAAAAACCAAGTGGCAAACAGTAAGCTTCACATTGGGGAAAAAATTCCTTCCCGACTCCACATACGGCAATCAGACTAGCTCCCTGGATCAACGCTGTATCTAGGAAACTAGTGAATATAGCCTGTAATATTATACTTTTCAAGAAAGGCATCCAGTCCCTTCTTAAATTTTAGTAAGGAATCACTCATTACAACATTAGACGGCAGAGAGTTCCATAGTCTCACTGCTCTTATAGTAAAGAATCTGCATCTGTGATTATGGCTAAACCTTCTTTCCTCCAGACGTAGAGGATGCCCCCTCGTCCCCGTCACAGGTCTAAGAGTAAAAAGATCATTAGAAAGGTCTTTGTACTGTCCCCTCATATTTGTACATTGTAATAAGATCACCCCTAACCCTAAGCCTTCGTTTTTCCAAACTAAATAACCCCAAGTGTAATAACCTGTCTTGGTATTGCAGACCCCCCAGTTCTCTAATAACCGTGGTCGCTCTTCTCTGCACCCGCTCCAGTTCAGCTATGTCTTTCTTATACACCGGAGACCAGAACTGCACACAGTATTCTAAGTGTGGTCGCACCAGTGACTTGTATAGAGGTAAAATTATGTTCTCCTCATGAGCATCTATGCCTCGTCTAATGCATCCCATTATTTTATTTGCCTTGGCAGCAGCTGCCTGACATTGGCCACTAAATGTGAGTTTGTCGTCCACCCATACACCCAGGTCTTTTTCAGTGACAGTTTTGCCCAGTGTTTTACAATTAAGCACATAATTATACATCTTATTTGTTCTACCCAAGTGCATGACCTTACATTTATCCCCATTAAAGCTCATTTGCCATTTATCAGCCCAAGCTTCTAGTTTACATAAATCCTCCTGTAATATAAAATTATCCTCCTCTGTATTTATTACCCTGCAGAGTTTAGTGTCATCTGCAAATATTGAAATACTACTCTGTATGCCCCCTACAAGGTCATTAATAAATATGTTAAAGAGAAGCGGCCTCAATACTGATCCCTGTGGTACCCCACTGCTAACCGTGACCCAGTCCGAGTGTGCTCCATTAATAACCACCCTTTGTTTTCTATCCATGAGCCAGTTCTTAACCCACTTACACATATTTTCCCCTATCCCCATTGTTCTCATTTTATGTATCAACCTTTTGTGTGGCACTGTATCAAAAGCTTTTGAGAAGTCCATGAACACCACGTCCACTGCATTCCCTTGGTCCAGTCCTGAACTTACCCCTTCATAAAAGCTTATCAGATTAGTCTGACAAGAACGGTCCCTCGTAAACCCATGCTGATACTGTGTCATGAGGTTATTCAGCCTCAGATACTCCAATATAGTATCCCTTAAAAAACCCTCCAGGATTTTACCCACAGTAGATGTTAAGCTCACTGGCCTATAATTTCCAGGTTCAGTTTTTGCCCCCTTTTTGAATATTGGCACCACATTTGCTATACGCCAGTCCTGTGGTACAGACCCAGTTATTATGGAATCTTTAAAGATTAAAAATAATGGTCTATCTATAACTGTACTTAATTCCTGCAGTACTCGGGGGTGTATCCCATCCGGGCCCGGGGATTTGTCAATTTTAGTGATTTTTAGACGCCGCCGTACTTCCTGCTGGGTTAAGCATGTGACATTTAATGGAGAAATTTTTTTTATCTCTGATCATGTTATCTGTCATGGGATTTTCTTGTGTAAATACAGTTGAAAAAAAGTCATTTAGCATATTGGCTTTTTCCTCATCCTCATCCTCATCCACCATTTCACCCAGACTATTTTTAAGGGGACCAACACTATCATTTTTTAGTTTCTTGCTATTTATGTAGTTAAAGAATATTTTGGGATTATTTTAACTTTCTCTGGCAATGAGTCTCTCTGCCTCAATCTTTGCTGTCTTGATTTGCTTTTTACAGAATTTATTCAGTCTTCTGTATTTATTTAATGCCTCTTCACTACCTACTTGCTTTAATTCCCTAAACGCTTTCTTTTTGTCCCTTATTGCGCCCCTTACAGCTCTATTTAGCCATAGTGGTTTCCTCTTAATTCTAGCATGTTTATTCCCATAGGGTATATACTGTGCACAGGTCCTATTCAGGATACTAATAAACGTCTCCCATTTTCTTTGTGTATTTTTATGTCTCAGGATATCGTCCCAGTTTATTGCACCAAGATCATCTCTCGTCCGTTGGAAATTTGCCTTCCTGAAGTTTAGTGTCCTTGTAACCCCTCGACTACACATCTTATTAAAGGATACATGAAAGCTTATTATTTTGTGATCACTATTACTCAAGTGACCCTCAACCCTTATATTTGATATGCGGTCTGGCCTGTTGGTTAATATTAGGTCTAGCAGTGCCCCCCCTCTTGTTGGGTCCTGAACTAGTTGTGAAAGGTAATTGTCTCTCATAGTTGCCAAAAACTTATTACCTTTGCTGGAACTGCAGGTTTCTGTTCCCCAATGTATTTCAGGGTAGTTGAAGTCCCCCATAATAATGACTTCTCCTTGAGTTGCTGCTTCATCTATTTACGAGGATATTCTCTGTTGCTTCCATTATTTTAGGAGACTTATAACAAACCCCTATCAATAATTTATTATTTTTCCCCCCTCCCCTAATCTCCACCCACAGAGACTCTACATCTTCATTAGATTCACAGATATCACGCAGGATGGGTTTTTAGGCTGTGGTTCCACGGTCCGGAACCACAGCGCTTTGGACGGAGCGGAAATTCCGCTCCGTCTAAGCCCCGCCCCCTTTATGACGCGCAATCTTTCCGGAGGTGTTCAGGACACCTCCGGAACACCTCCGGAAAGAGCGCAGGGCTACATAGCCCTGTGTTAATTCTGTTGCGGCGACGCACCGTCGCCGCAATACGCGAGGACATGCTGCGGTCTAAAAAGACGCGCCGCATGTCCGTTTACGCAGGTTTGTCACCTGCGTATTGTTACGCATAGTGGAGACGGGATTTCTTTAAATCCCCTCCACTATGCTGTAACATCTGGACGCTGCGTGTTTGGCGCTGCGCCAGCGCACAGCGCCAAACACGCAGCGTATCCTGACCGTGGAAACTCACCCTAAGGATGATTTTACATATAAACACACACCCCCACCTCGCTTATTTTTACGGTCATTCCTAAACAGACTATAGCCCTGTAAATTAACCGCCCAGTCGTGGCTCTCATCCAGCCAAGTCTCAGATATCCCCACCATGTCATAATTATGTTCCAACAAAATTAATTCTAATTCCGCCATTTTGTTGGTGAGGCTTCTAGCATTAGTATACATGCACTTTATGTATCTCTCTGAACCTCTATTCTTTCTTAAATTATTAACTGTTCTAACCCCACCCCCCATGCCACCCCCACCCCCAATTTCATTATTTGTGCCCAGGTCTCTATCTGTACTGCCTTCCCCTCCTATAAAATGAATACCCTCCCCCCCAGTCCCTAGTTTAAAGACTCCTCCAACCTTCTAGCCATTTTCTCCCCCAGCACAGCTGCACCCTCCCCATTGAGGTGCAGCCCATCCCTAGCATAGAACCTGTAGCCAACTGAGAAGTCGGCCCAGTTCTCCAGGAACCCAAACCCCTCCTTCCTACACCAATTCTTGAGCCACTTATTAACCTCCCTAATCTCCCGTTGCCTCTCTGGTGTGGCACGTGGTACCGGCAGTATTTCAGAAAATACCACGTTGGAGGTCCTTGCTTTAAGCTTGCAGCCTAATTCCCTGAAATCATCTTTAAGGACCTTCCACCTACCTCTGACTTTGTCATTTGTGCCAATGTGCACCATGACCGCTGGGTCCTCACCAGCCCCTCCCAGTAATCTGTCAACCCGATCAGCGATGTGTCGGACTCGACAGGTAGGCAGCACACTGTTCGACGATCCCTGTCTTTGTGACAGATTGCCCTATCTGTTCCCCTAATAATTGAGTCCCCCACTACCAGCACCTGTCTGGCCTGCCCTGCTCTCCTAATTCCCCCCTTACTGGAGCAGACACTCCCCCGGCTTTCAGAGGACATGCCTGGCTGCAGCAGTGCTACCCCTGTACTGACAACCCCCTCATCTGCCAACTTTGCAAACTTATTGGGGTGTGCCAGATCAGGGCTAGCCTCCCTGGCGCTCTTCCCTCTACCCCGCTTTCTAACTGTCACCCAGCTTCCTACTTCAGTGTCCTGCAGCTCCACCCTAGCATCCTCCCCCTCATCTATCCCATTGAGCGTCTGCTCAGTGAGCAGAAGACTCCTTTTCCATATTGTCTATGGATCTCAGTGTTGCCAGCTGCACATTTAGATCCAAGATTTGGGCTTCCAAATGCACAACGTGCTCACATCTCACACAGCAGTATGCACCCTCGACCGGCTGTTCAAGGACTGCATACATGTGGCAAGATGTACACTGGATGGCATTGGCAATAGTGGAGCACATATCTAATGGGGATTTCACCAGACAGCAAAGATAAGTAAAAATAAATAAAAAGTATTAATAAAATATAACAGCAATTCAGTAATTCCTCCCTTGGAAACTCCCTGAATCCAAAGTCACTGAATCTCAAGTCACACTTACCACCGTTCGCACTTGCGCACCAGTCACACTCAGCTCGCTCACACTCGCTGAAGCAGAAGATTTAAAGAGATTTTTTTTCTCCTTCAGCAGCAAATCACCCTGCTGCTCTAATGAACTTCCAAAAAGACTTGAGTCCCAACCAGCTGGCCCTTATAAACCCTTAATTATGAACCCCCACCCTTAATTAACCCCTTGTGAATATAGCTACACCAAGATTTAAATGCAATATAGTTAACCTTTAAACCTTTAAACACACAGATAGTAAAATAAGAGATTAATCCTTTAGAGAGAAAAAATAGGTTAAAAAAGCCCCCAAAAGATAGAATAGGTAGAAAGGCACTCAGCAATCCACAATTCAGCCACTCACACCAATTCACACAGGTATTTGATTAAAGGTTTTTCAAATACTTCTTCACTGAATCACAAGTCACACTTACCACCGTTCACACTTGCGCACCGGTCACACTCAGCTCGCTCACACTCGCTGAAGCAGAAGATTTAAAGAGAGATTTTTTTTTTTTTTTTCTCCTTCAGCAGCAAATCACCCTGCTGCTCTAATGCACTTCCAAAGTGCGGAAGGACCTTTAGCCGAGGGAAAAATATCATAAATTTGAATACCAGTTGCATGCTTAGACATTTAATGAACATGCACTTGCAAGCTTGGACGGACTACAAAACCTACAAATCCCCCCCAGTGCCAGCATCAGCACCTGGCGCACCCGGGCAAGTGCCTGTTCCCTGAGCAGGTGGGGGGTTGACTCGTGGGCGACGGCACTGGCACAGGGCCCTTCATAGTACAAAAAAGTGTCTCTGACGGTGGGAGGGCAAACTCGCCGTCAGACACACCAGCGTACTATGAGGGGCCCTGTGCCAGTGCCGTCGCCCATGAGTCGGCCCCCCTGCTTGCTCAGGGCCCCAGCACTTGCAATACTTACCTCTCCATGCTCCACCGCTGTGACTTCTTCCGCGTTTCCTGACAGTGACATTCAGGTTAGAGAGCGCGATGACGTCACGTCTGTACGCCCTCTGCCTAAACAGTCCAAGTGCAGAGAGCTGTAAGATGGTGACGCTGAGGAGTCCAGAGTAGAGCAGTGCACAGCGAGGAGAGGTATTTCATTTTTTTAATGTTTGGAGCAATATATGGGGAGCATTATACACTGGAGAATTATATATGGGGCCCAGCATACACATTTGAGCATCATAGATAGGGCCCATCATACACTGGAGCATTCTAAATGGGGGACATCAGACACTGGAGCAGCATTTATGGGGCCCATTATACACTGGATCATTAATAATGGGGCCCATTATATATGGAGCATGATTTTGGCCCATAAGACACTGGAGCATCATCCATGGGGCCCATCATATACTGGAGCATTCTAAATGGGGCAGATCAGACACTGGAGCAGCATCCATTGGGCCCATCATATACTGGAGCATTCTAAAAGGGGGAAAACAGACAATGGAGCAGCATTTACGGGGACCATTATACAATGGATCATTAATAATGGGGCCCATTATATATGGAGCATGATTTTGGCACATAAGACACTGGAGCATCATTCATGGGGTCCATCATATACTGGAGTATTCTAAATGGGGCAGATCAGACACTGGAGCAGCATCCATGGGGCCCATCATATACTGGAGCATTCTAAATGGGGCAGATCAGACACTGGAGCAGCATCTACGGTGCCCATTATACACTGGAGCATTACAAATGGGGCCCATTATATATGGATCATTATTTGGCCCATAAGACAATGGAGCATCATCCATGGGGCCCATCATATACTTTGAGCATTCTAAATAGGGCAGATCAGACACTGGAGCAGCATATACGGGGCTCATTATACACTCTAGCATTATAAATGGGGCCCATTATATATGGAGCATTATTTTGGCCCATAAGACAATGGAGCATCATCCATGGGGCCCATCATATACTTTGAGCATTCTAAATGGGGGAAAACAGACACTGGAGCAGCATATACCGGGCCCATTACACACTGGAGCATTACAAATGGGGCCCATTATATATGGAGCATTATTTTGGCCCATAAGACACTGGAGCATCATCCATGGGGCTCATCATATACTGGAGCATTCTAAATGGGGCAGATCAGACACTGGAGCAGCATCCAAGGGGCCCATGATATACTGGAGCATTCTAAAAGGGGGAAAACAGACACTGGAGCAGCATTTACGGGGACCATTATACAATGGAGCATTATAAATGGGGCCCATTATAAATGGAGCATGATTTTGGCCCATAAGACACTGGAGCATCATCCATGGTGCCCATCATATACTGGAGCATTCTAAATGTGGCAGATCAGACACTGGAGCATCATCCATGGGGCCCATCATATACTGGAGAATCATATGGGGTTCATTATTTATGGGGCATCATATAGGGTTTGGAGCATCATATGGGGCACATATGTGGCCTATTCTGTATGGAGCATTATATGGAGCCAATTCTGGATGAAGCAATATATGGGGCCCATCATATACTGTCTGAAGCTTTATATGCGACTAATTATACTGTATGGAGCAATATGTGGGGCTCATTGTACAGTCATGGCCAAAAGTTTTGAGAATGACACAAATATTATATTTTCACATGATCTGCTGCCCTCTGGTTTTTATGTGTTTTTGACAGATGTTTTTATCACAGACAGAAATATAATAATTGCAAACATATGAGTAACAAAAGCTTATATTGACAGTTAGAATGAGTTAATGCAGCAAGTCAATATTTGCAGTGTTGACCCTTCTTCTTCAGGGCCTCTGCAATTCTCCCTGACATGCTCTCAATCAACTTCTGGACCAAATCCTGACTGATAGCAGTCCATTCTTGCACAATCAATGCTTTCATTTTGTCAGAATTTTTAGGTTTTTGTTTGTCCACCCGTCTCTTGATGATTGACCACAAGTTCTCAATGGGATTAAGATCTGGGGAGTTTCCAGGCCATGGACCCAAAATCTCTATGTTTTGTTCCCTGAGCCATTTAGTTATCACCTTTGCTTTATGGCAAGGTGCTCCATCATGCTGGAAAAGGCATTGTTGATCGCCAAACTGCTCTTGGAGGGTTGGGAGAAGTTGCTCTTGGAGGACATTCTGGTACCATTCTTTATTCATGGCTGTGTTTTTAGGCAAGACTGTGAGAGAGCCGATTCCCTTGGCTGAGAAGCAACCCCACACATGAATGGTTTCAGGATGCTTAACAGTTGGCATGAGACAAGACTGGTGGTAGCGCTCACCTTGTCTTCTCCGAATGAGGCATTTTCCTGATGTCCCAAACAATCGAAAAGGGGATTCATCAGAGAAAATAACTTTACCCCAGTCCTCAGCAGTCCTCTGCCTGTACCTTTTGCAGAATATCAGTCTGTCCATGATGTTTTTTCTGGAGAGAAGTGGCTTTCTTTGCTGCCCTCCTTGAGACCAGGCCTTGTTCCAAGAGTCTTCGCCTCACAGTGCGTGCAGATGCACTCACACCTGCCTGCTGCCATTCCTGAGCAAGCTCTGCACTGCTGGTAGCCCGATCCCACAGCTGAAACACTTTTAAGAGACGGTCCTGGCGCTTGCTGGTCTTTCTTGGGCGCCCTGAAGCCTTTTTGGCAACAATGGAACTTCTCTCCTTGAAGTTCTTGATGATGCGATAGATTGTTGACTGAGGTACAATCTTTCTAGCTGCGATACTCTTCCCTGTTAGGCCATTTTTGTGCATTGCAATGATGACTGCACGTGTTTCTTTAGAGATAACCATGGTTAACAGAAGAGAAACAATGATGCCAAGCACCAGCCTCCTTTTAAAGTGTCCAGTGGTGTCATTCTTACTTAATCATGACAGATTGATC
The DNA here is from genome assembly GCA_033576555.1 of Oophaga sylvatica. Lineage (NCBI taxonomy): Eukaryota > Metazoa > Chordata > Amphibia > Anura > Dendrobatidae > Oophaga > Oophaga sylvatica. The sequence continues at coordinate 451,918,097 of JARQOD010000001.1, forward strand.
TCTAGCCATGTCCTCATCAACACCCACACCTGTGTTAATGGAGCAATCACTGAAAAGAGGTTAGCTGGTCCTTTTAAGCCAGGGCTGCAATGATGTTGAAATGTGTTTTGGGGGATAAAGTTCATTTTCTAGCCAAATATTGACTTTGCAAGTAATTGCTGTTAAGCTGATCACTCTTTATAACATTCTGGAGTATATGCAAATTGCCATTAGAAAAAGTGAAGCAGTAGATTTTGTAAAAATTAATATTTGTGTCATTCTCAAAACTTTTGGCCATGACTGTACTCTATGGGGACCGTCCTATACTTTATGGCACATTATATGGGGACTATCATATACTGGAGCAGTATGTGGAGCTCATCATATACTGCATGGAACATTATATGGGACCAATTATTCTGTATGGAGCAATATATGGGGCTCATTATTCTGTATGGCGCACTATGTGGTGGCCATAATACTGTATGGAGGAATATACTGTCCGGTTTTTGAGCTATTGTAGATTTTAACATAGATATCAGTCATGTAATGTAAGAAGTGAAGTATTTTTCATTGTACTATACCTATATTTCTGTGCCATATCGGAGCATGATGAATTGTGGTATGTGTTAAAGGGGCCCACTGACACTTTGGCCCTGGGCACACGAAAACCGGGAGCCAGCCCTACCCCCCCACAAGTTTTGCCAAATAACCCCCAGTTTTAAAAGCGTAACTATTATTATAAAGTTAATTAAGGTTGCCAAGCTTAAGTAATAAGAATTGATGTCGTTGGCATTGAAATGGGCACTGTAGGTATGTTTACTGTCCTCCACTCCATGGCGACTTTGCTTCCTCATTGACTTGCATTGGGTTTCGTGTTTCAGTCAGACCTCCGACTTTTCCCGATAGACGGCCAATTTCGTTCGACCCGACTTTTGAGAAAGTCGGGTTTCATGAAACCCGACTCGACCCTAAAAAAGGGAAAGTCGCTCATCTCTACTTATGATCATGTGATATTTCAGTTTTTCTTTTTTACCTACTGTAGCTGCCTGGTGAATTTTAGAAAACCTTTTTTTGACATCCACTGAGTCTATTGAGTTCCATGGACTTTTTGGGAGTAAGGCCGGCGTCACACTGGCGACAGAATCGGACGACTGCAATGCGATGAAAAATCGCATTGCAGTCGGACCTATGTTAATCTATGGAGCAGCTCCCAGTATCCGATTTTTTGTGGTCCGTTTTAAACGTCCGTGTACAATCGCAGCATGCTGCGATTGTCACCGATTGTCGGTCGACAATCGCCAATGCAAGTCTATGGGAGCGATGAAAAATCGGATTACAAACGGACCACACTTGCATCGGTGTCCTTTAGAAAAGCCGGCAATTCATCCCCGGCTATACTGTAAAATCACACTGACAGCTTTAATAAAGACTAGAAAGAATAGATATATACACATAGAACACATATATATATATATATATATATATACATGTCATTGTGACATGTATATATACATATATTTATAGTTCCTAGACTTCTACATGCTGTAATAGCCGCTAATTCAATTGCCGGGTTTTGTGAAATCACAGAAGCCGACATGAAATGATACATTGTTTCCACACAGTTAACCATGTCATTTCCTGTATTTTGATATATGGTTTGAACTTACAATTACATGAGTGTATTTGTGCAAAATTTCAGACATGTAGGGGTTAATTAAAGGTGTAATTTCGTTGAAAAAAAATGCGTGGGCTCCCGCTGTATTTTCTCCACCAGACAGACAAAGCAAGCGAGTGGGGGCAGATAATAACAGCCTAGGGAGGGTACATTTTTTGTGCCCACCCTGGCTACTAACATCTGCCCCCAGACACCCCAGAAAGGGCAAATCTATAATTAGATTCGCCCTTTCTGGCACTTTGCCCGTCTATTCCCATTGCCCTGTAGCGGTGGCGAATGGGTTAATAATCTCACCTTACTGTCACCTTGCAATTGAAAGGTGACCTTAAGGTAGGTTAATAATTGAGAGCTGTCAATTAGATAACTATCAATTATTAATCCTATTGAGGTAAATAAAAAAACACACACACACTTTAAGAATAAATAATTTTAATGAAATAAAAACACATTTTTTTGACCATATTTTATTTTACACTTAATCCGTGCGAAGCCATTGATCTCCTAAAATAAAGAAAAAAAAATAAAACAACATTATTCTTACCTATTCCGCTGATCTGTCACGTCCCACGCTGTAATCCTTCACAAAGGGTTAACTAGCTTTGAGCCAAGCAGTGCAAGTAATCCTGCATGCTCAGCTCAAAGCTCCTGAATGAATAAGTTCCTCTCCTGGCGACAGGAGAGGATGTGTTTCATGAATGAAGCTTAATTGATTGTGTCCACTTTCCCTTTAGGTCAGGTCACTAAAGTTAAATTGCCAATAAATCAATTAAGCTCCATTCATGAATCTATTCCTCTACTTTCGCTGGGAGAGGAACTTATTCATTCAGGGGAATACAGGTCTGAGACAGCATTATTAGCTCTCTGCGACCTGTAACCTGTTAACCCTTTCTGATGGATTACACCGTGGGACCTGACTGTACATCGGATTGGTAAGTATAATTTTGCTTTTTTATTTTATTTTTATTACAGGAAATGGTTTTAGCAGGAAAATAAAATATGGTCAAAAACTGTGTGATTATTTCATTAAACTTATTTTTTATTAAACTGTGTGTGTTTGATTTTTCTTTCATACAATAGGATTAATAATTGATAGTTGTCTAATTGACAGCTATCAATTATTAACCTGCCTTAAGGTCACCTTTCAATACTAAGGTGACATTAACGCCAGATTATTAACCCATTCGCCACCGCTACAGGGCAATGGGAATAGACGGGCAAAGTGCCAGAAAGGGCGAATCTAATTAGAGATTTGCCCTTTCTGGGGTGTCTGGGGGCAGATGTTAGTAGCCAGGGGGGGCACAAAAAAAATGTACCCTCCCTAGGCTATTATTATCTGCTCCCACTCGCTTTGCTTTGTCTGTCTGGTGGAGAAAATACAGCGGGAGCCCACGCATTTTTTTTCAACGAATTTACACCTTTAATTAACCCCTACATGTCTGAAATTTAGCACACATATACTCATGTAATTGTATGTTTCAAACATATATAAAAATACATGAAATTACATGGTTAAATGTGTGGAAACAATGTATCATTTCATGTCGGCTTCTGTGATTTCACTGAAGCCGGCAATTGAATTAGCGGCTATAACAGTATGTAGAAGTGTAAGAATTATAAATATATGTATATATATATGTCACAATGACATATATATATATATATATATATATATATATATATATATATATATATATGTGCTCTATGTGTATATATCTATTCTTTCTTTTGGCATTTAAATACTATTCTTTTGGATCCATTATATGTCAGTTTTGCAAGCCTGCGAGAAAATCTCGCAAGTCGGATGAAAATCGGATGTTACAAGGTACACACACATGCGATTAAATCGCATCTTTGAAGGAAAATCGGATGCCAGAAGGATGTGTGATGTTTTGATTTTGTTCCGATTGTCGGCCGTCTAAAACGGACCGATTTTTTGTGGTTGTGTGTGACGCCGGCCTAAGACGTATTTCTTGGTGTATACTATTCTCTACACATGCACTATTTTATAGGGTAGGGCAGAGACAGACTTCCATATAATTCGTGCGATGATCGCATCACACTGCACAGACTGGCACGGACCTCTCCTAACCTGAGCATGACAGTGTGATGTATTTCTGTGCAGCTGTCAAGTTCAGGTGAGTAGAGCAGACAGCAAGTAAGAGATTTACAATGCGATCCTCGCACGAGAAATATAGCAGTCTGTCTCTGTCCGCAAATTGACCCTAAGTGGTAAAGAAAAATCACAATAAATGAATATATTTTTGCATTGTGCTACAACATTAGACATATGCCCAAGCATAAAAAAAACCCACACATGCTGGAGAAGATGATGAAAGGAGACATAGAATTAATTTGTTGGTCAGAAAACAAGGGAAAGGTGCGGGATAATCAATTTGATGGAAAATGTAGTTAAACTATTGTACATAAGCTTGAACTAATAATTGATTCTAACCATCTGGTGCAGGGAATTGAGAAGCCATTTTGTAGTCGACATTTTTATGGTAGGTATAACGCATCGGACTGCACCACAAGGGTTCAATATCTCTGCTTTATATCCTACCACATAAATGTTTTCTGTGAAAATTATACTTTTTAGTTGCATTCCATATGCATTAAATTCTCGGAAGATCATCCTGTTCCTACAACGCAAACCCAGGACATCATTGCGCTGCTAATATTAATTATAAAGGGTTTATTGGGAGTTGTAAAACAGTGGAGGATATACGTGAGGAATGTTTTATGATGAAAGGAATGATGTGCGATTACATTTGTTCAACCACCTCCTGCTAAGAGCTCAAGATAATGATGAAATGTATCAGCCAGCATCTGCAGGTGGGAATAGAATTAGTATTATTTTTTAAGGGGTATTCTCTTCTAGAACATTTATAGCATATTGACAAGATATTACATTAGTATGACAGATGTGAGTCTAACTGCTGGGACTAGAGTTGAGCGATACTTTCCGATATGCTAAAGTATCGGAATCGGAATGGTATCGCCGGTATCACTAAAATATCGGCGATACCCGATACCGATACCGGAAGTCCCATGTAAGTCTATGGGAACAAAATATCGCAACTAAAAAAACCCCATTCTTTCCTTGTAAACACTAAATATACACACATAGAATACATATATATATATATGTACATGTCATTGTGACATATATATATATACATATATGTATAGTTTATACACTTCTACATAGTAAAATATCCTCTGATTCAATTGCCGGGTAAAGCCGGCTTCAGTGAAAAGACAGAAGCACCCGACATGAAATGACACTTGGTGTACATAGGGTTAACCATGTCTTTTCATGTCGTTTGCTATCTGATTTGCACAAACAATTAAATCAGACTATGTGTGCAAAATTTCACACCTGTAGGGGTTAATTAAAGGTGTAAATTCGTTGTAAAAAAAACGGACTTTTTTGCTACGAATTTACACCTTTAATTAACCCCTACAGGTGTGCAATTTTGCACACATAGTCTGATTTAATTGTTTGTGCAAATTAGATAGCAAAGGACATGAAAAGACATGGTTAACCCTATGTACACCAAGTGTCATTTCATGTCGGGTCACCCGACATGAAATGACACTTGGTGTACATAGGGTTAACCATGTCTTTTCATGTCCTTTGCTATCTAATTTGCACAAACAATTAAATCAGACTATGTGTGCAAAATTTCACACCTGTAGGGGTTAATTAAAGGTGTAAATTCGTTGTAAAAAAAACGGACTTTTTTGCTACGAATTTACACCTTTAATTAACCCCTACAGGTGTGAAATTTTGCACACATAGTCTGATTTAATTGTTTGTGCAAATTAGATAGCAAAGGACATGAAAAGACATGGTTAACCCTATGTACACCAAGTGTCATTTCATGTCGGGTTCTGCATTTTCACAAAAGCCGGCAATTGAATTAGCGGCTATTATACTATGTAGAAGTGTATGAACTACAAATATAAATATATATATATATATGTGTCACAAATTCAATGACATGTATATATATATATGAGGTGTAAAATTGCTGAAAAAAAATGCGCGGGCTCCCGCCCTATTTTCGCAACCAGACAGACAAAGCCAGTGAGTGGGGGCAGATAATAATAGCCCAGAGAGGGACCATTATTTTTGCCCCCCCCCCGGCTACTAACATCTGCCCCCAGACACCCCAGGAAAGACAAATCTATAATTAGATTCGCCCTTTCTGGCACTTTGCCCGTCTATTCCCATTGCCCTGTAGCGGTGGCGAATGGGTTAATATGGGGTTAAAGCCACCTTGCTATTGAAAGGTGACCTTAAGCCAGGTTAATAATTGAGAGCTGTCAATTAGACAACTATCAATTATTAATCCTATTGCATGAAATAAAAATAAAACACACACACTTTAATTAAAAATCATTTTAATGAAATAAAGACACATGTTTTTGACCATCTTTTATTTTACTGCAAAAACCATTTCCTGTAATAAAAATAAAATAAAAAAGCAAAATTATTCTTACCTATCCCATGCACAGTCAGGTCCCACGGTGTAATCCTTCAGAAAGGGTTAATGTTTACTGCAGGGACCGCAGCTAATGCTGCAGCCTCACAGTAAACCCCAAATGAATGAGTTCCTCTCCTGCCTGACAGGAGAGTAAAGGCTGGGTGTCACATAACGATACACCAGCGAACCCGACAACGATATGCACTTGTCAGGATCGCTGGTGTATCGCTACATGATCGCTGCTGAGCTGCCAAACAGGCAGCTCAGGCAGCGATCTGGGACAGCGACACTGCGGGTAACATCGCTTAAGGGCCCGTCTCACATAGCGATATCGCTACCGAGATCGCTGCTGAGTCACTAGTTTTGTGACGCAGCAGCGAGCTCACCAGCGATATCTCTGTGTGTGACATACAGCAACGATCAGCCCCCCTGCCGGGTATCGCTGATCGTCGCAGAAATGTCAGGACCTTTTTTTGATCGCTGGTTTCCCTCTGACAGGCACGCATCGCTGCGTGTGACAGGCGGGAGACCAGCGATCCGCTGGTAACCAAGGTACACAGCAGGTTTCCAGGCACCGCGCAGCGCTTGGAAACCCGCTGTGTACCTTGGATACCAGCTCCCTGCATCAGGGCGCTGGTATCCAAGGTACACAGCGGGTTTCTAGGCACAGCCCCGTGCCTGGAAACCCGCTGTGTACCTTGGTTACCAGCGGATCGCTGGTCTCCCGCCTGTCACACGCAGCGATGTGTGCCTGTCAGCGGGAAACCAGCGATCAAAAAAAGGTCCTGACATTTCAGCGACGATCAGCGATACACGGCAGGGGGGCTGATCGTCGCTGAATGTCACACACAGCGATATCGCTGGTGAGCTCGCTGCTGCGTCACAAAACTAGTGACTCAGCAGCGATCTCGGTAGCGATATCGCTATGTGAGACGGGCCCTTAAGTGGAAAGCTTAATTGATTGCTTTCCACTTTCACTTCAGGTCAGCCAGGGACACAATCAGTGACGTCAGAGGGAACTGATTAACAAAAATAGGGGTTCCCTTCGAAAAAAAAATGGCGTGGGGTCCCCCCTATTTTTGTTAACCAGCCAGATGAAGCAGACCGCTGAGGCCTGGATTTTCAGGCTGTTAAGGAGCCAAGATCCATGGACCTTGCCAGTCTGATAATACTAGGCCACAGCAGTCTGCATATCTTGGCTGATTAACAAAAATAGGGGATCCCCTCGAAAAAAATTGGCGTGGGGTCCCCCCTATTTTTGTTAACCAGCCAGATGAAGCAGACCGCTGAGGCCTGGATTTTCAGGCTGTTAAGGAGCCAAGATCCATGGACCTTGCCAGCCTGATAATACCAGGCCACAGCAGTCTGCATATCTTGGCTGATTAACAAAAATAGGGGATCCCCTCGAAAAAAATTGGCGTGGGGTCCCCCCTATTTTTGTTAACCAGCCAGATGAAGCAGACCGCTGAGGCCTGGTTTTTCAGGCTGGTAAGGATCCAATATCCATGGACCTAGCAAGCCTGATAATACCAGGCCACAGCAGTCTGCTTAGCTTGGCTGGTTAACAAAAATAGGGGATCCCCTCGAAAAAAAAACGGCGTGGGGATCCCCCCTATTTTTGTTAACCAGCCAAGTAAAATGCAGACTGCTGCGGCCTGGTATTAAAAGACTGTCAAGGCCCATGGATTTTGGCCCTCAACAGCCTGATAATACCAGGCTACAGCAGCCCCACATTTGGCGCATCAAAAGATGTGCCAATTGTGGCACTTTACCCGGCTCTTCCCACTTGCCCTGTAGCGGTGGCAAGCGGGGTAATAAGGGGTTATTGTCACCGTTGATTGCACGGTGACAATAAGCCCGGTTAATAATGGAGAGGCGTCAATAAGACACCGATCCATTATTAATCCCAAAGTTATTAAATGCATAAAAAAAAGACAAAGCAAGAAAAAAGTCTTTTAATGAAATAAAAGAGACAACACAGTTTTCATTAATTTTATTATACACTCATTCCTGCGAGGCCATCGATCTCCTGTAAAAAAAGAAAAAAAACAAACCAACAGTATACCACCTGTCCGACGCAGTCCATAGTAACGACAGTCCCACGACGATCCAACTCTGCTACATCGCAATGACAGGCAGAGCCTGTCATCGCGACGCAGCACAGCTGATTACCTGCTTCCCCGGCGGTGACGTCATCGGACTGACTGCTTTATGGCCGGGATTACCCAGCAGTCACTGCAGTTATCGCGAGAAACTGCATGTGACCGCCGGGGAAAGAAGATTGCGGCCATGAAGCAGTCCAGGACGTGACCGCCGGAGATCTTCTGCCAGGTAAGTGCCGCTGACTCCTGACAGACCCGACCGACGGACACTGACAGTGACAGTGACAATCCCGATTCCGGTATCCGATAAGACGAAAATATCGGAACTCGGAATCGGAATTCCGATACAGCTAATATCGGCCGATACCCGATATTTGCAGTATCGGAATGCTCAACACTAGCTGGGACCCACATTTACTGTATATACAGTATATCGAGAACACAAATGTGATTGACAATTTTCAGAACTCCTATAGAAATAATTGGAGAGAGCTGCACATGCGCCATTTACAGCTGAGTGATGGGGCCTTATATTTCAGCATGTTGTAGGTCACAGCGGTAAGACCCACACCTGTTATGTACGGTATCTATGGCATATCATGTGAATATGCCATAAACGTACAAGCTGCGCAGCTTTACTGAACTGCCTTACAAATCAATGGAAAGAGCTGCACTTGCGCATCCACTTCTCCACTGACAACTAACGTTGAGACCTGCATCTGTTAGACTTTTTTGGCATGTCCTATGGATATGCTCACTTCTACATGTTGGTTTAAACACCAATTTATACTGGATTGTATTTTCTTTATTTCACGAAAAATTAGGGGCGGGGTACGTATCAAACAATATCTCATTTGAGCACCAACGTGAACTGCACCATAACCCCAAATCTTGGCATTCTCCTTTGTGAACTGATTTAATCTCTGCATTAGTCCAGTCAATTGGCATCAGTCAATTTCAATTGACCATGTTAAGTACATTTCCACAGCCGTGGAGCCTCATGAGCGTTTTTAAAAACTTCTGACATATGGAAGATCTGGAACTTTCATGATGACTGGAAATAAGAAACCCCATGAGTTTAATCATCATGCTTACTTAGGCTTTGAGCTTGAAGATCTTGTATATCTAAAAATCTCAACGCAAATTTTGATATCAAAGCAACCTGGGCTTCCATAACACCTCAGCAGTGCCACAGGCTGTTTGCCTCCATGCCACGCCGCATTGATGCAGTAATTCATGGAAAAGGAGCCCCAAACCAAGTATTGAGTGCATTTACTGAACATACATTTCAGGAGGCCAACATTTCGGATTTTAAAATCACTTTCAATCTGGTGTTATAAAGTATTCTAATTTACTGAGATAATGACATTTGGGTTTTCATTGGCAGTAAGTAGTGATGGGAGAGCACTAAAATGCTCGGGTGTTTGTTGCTCGGGCCGAGCAAATTGGAATACTCGGGTACTCGGACAGAACAACGAGCCCAATGTAAGTCTATGGGAAACCTGAGCATTGTTACCGTGATCCCCCGGGGGTCCTTTTAAGGTCTAAAAATGTCTGAAAATGATGGAAACACTGCTCAAATGACACGGGGACATTATGGGGATCGTCCCAGGAAGCATTCCTGACTCCTAGTTCACAGCTTTTAACAATGTTGTCAGAGTTTCATGCCATTTTTACCGGTGCACCAAATAACATACCAAAATGAAAACAAAACGGATTTTGCTGGGAAATATGTTAAGGTACATCCTTTCCAGGTTAATGACTTGTATATAAGGCAAAATAAATAACCCAGACCAAAATGTTCCTCCACCACTTGGGCTATGTGTTTTTCAACTTTAGCATTGCTTTTAACCAAAACAAATGCATTCACTGGGAAATGTCATTGTAACATTTAAGAACCCTAGCTGTTATGAATGTTTTAGAAATGAATTCTGAGCAGAAGCTCCCTCTGGTGGTTACAAACAGTACTGAACCATTCAATGAGGATTGGCAATCAGGAATTACAGACTGGCTGGATATAAGGGAGGTTTCCCCCCATCATGGTTGCCGGTGATCAATTGTTCTTGTCTCAACTTTGTTTCCTGGTTCACTTGGAAGCTTGCTGAGTCTTGCCTCTTCTCCTGCTCTCAGATAAGATATTTTCTGTTTTTTGTTTTTGTGCTTGCCATTTGCATTTTTCTCTGCATTTCTGTGAGGTTGGCCAGGTTGCCCTCCCCGGGGGGCTTGGGCTCCTCTCGGTTCCTCTGGAGCCACTGTTGTTTGTTCATTTGCCTTTTCCAGTTTTTTCTGTGGCTGTGGCTTAGTTTTGTTACACCAGAGAACTAATTTAGGTGGTAGAGGTCGTGTGATCTCAGGTGTTTTTGCAATTAGTAGCGTTGGCTTTTTTTAGGGTTTTTTGGAATTGCAGTAAGTATCCTTCCTATACTTTTCTGTCTAGGCAGATTGGGCCCCAGCGTTTGCTCATACTATTTTCTGTCTGTGTCTGTATTTCCTCTTGTCTAACCGCCATTACATGTTTGGGGGCTTCCTATGTTCTTTGGGGATCTGCTCCGGGGAAGATAGCTTTCCTCTTTCTATCTTTAGGTGTAGTTAGCCTCTCAGGCTGTGACGAGGCGTCTAGGACCAACGTAGGAACGCTCCACGGCTGCCTTTAGTTGTGGTGGTTAGTCAGGGTACTGCAATCCAGTAGATTCCAACCTCTCTGGTGTATTGCCGTTTTTGCCTGCTCTCCTCAGCTACCAAAACATAACACCTAGCTGGCCATGTGGTGTGTGACACATAAGCAGACATATCTTGTTTCATTTATGAAGGAGGGACTCTTAAAGTCTCAGAGCCTATTTTTACAGGGGCATCAGGCAGCATCAATCTGCTTAAAGGGCCATTATTAAACAGTGGGTCTCCGAAACTGTTATAGCCTATGCAGTGAGTGCATGGAATGCCAAGAATTCCGAAGCACTCCAATACCCCTTTCACGAGATGTCCAGGATGGCTTCCATAAAAAATGTTGCATTGAATGCAAGGCCTGCTCTGCTTCCAAGTCATATGCACCCCAATAAGCCTTTGAACCCAGGTACTGGATTGGCCCAGGAAAATCCACTTCACATTATTCATTTTGTACTCCCATTCTGTTTTCTTATGCATTGACTGCAAGGCCTGCCCTGCTACCAAGTAATATGCACCCCAATAACTCCAATCCCCCCTTGGAAGAAACAGGGAGGAGGGCCTCTTACCAAAAAATGTCCCATTAACAAGGAGCGGGTCTCCTAGACTTGGAATGCCCATACACTTAATGTATGGGCTGGCAAACATTTCGCCTGTGGGGTACACCTCTACCTCTTTCAGAACAATAATTAATTAATCAAGAAATTGTCCCAGAAAATTATTAAATAGGCACTTCAAACTAAATAAATAACAATCCTGGAGTCTATCAAAAACCACCAGAAAAAGAAGCGATCCAAATTAAAAATAATTTTTATTTAATAACATTAAAATCACATAGCAACAACATAAAAAACAGAGTGTCCCAGAGAGAGACGCCACCATATTAATAACGCGGGTCAGTAGTGAATCCAATTATAATATCTACACACAATCAAATAGCAGTGTATATTAATATTTAGATATAGGAAAGATGTGTATCTTCGTACCGTGTTAGCCAGTAGATAGAAAAATATCACCAGAATATCAAGGAATCACCTGCTACATTACAAAGCTAAAGAAGAAAATAACCGGGTGCCTCTAGTGGTCACCTACAATCCAAGTCTGGAGATGCTAAGGGGAGCTGCACGGAAACTACAACCTTTACTACAAAAAGATGCCCGATTACAATCCATATTTCCAGACCCCCCACTACTATGTTTTAGGCAGCCCCCAAATCTAAGAAGCATCATTGTCAGAAGCTCCCTGTCCTCCCCAACAGCTGCAGGAACCTTTCCTTGCAGACAAAAGAAATGCAAGACCTGTACATCTATAATGACCACGGACAGGATAAAGATCCCCAACTCCCATCAGGACTACAAGATACCAGGTACTTTCAGCTGCATCACATCTAATGTGGTGTACCTAATTATATGTACTAAATGTCCAACTGGGGGTCTGTATGTGGGGGAGACCGGGCAAAAACTGAGAACAAGGATGAATTCTCATCGCCACACGATAAGAGAAAAAAGAATGGATTTACCTGTGGCCAAACACTTTTGTATGCCCGGTCATAGCATGACAGATATGGAATTACTTGTATTAAAATCTAACTTCAAATCTGAGAAGGATAGAAAAGTCTGGGAATATAAACTTATGATGACCTTTGACACTCTTAGTGCTGGGATGAATATATCCCAGAGTTTTATGTCGTTCTACAACAATTAAGGAATCTGCCTCCCTGACCTTTTAGGGTCATCACAACACAATACCATCAGAGGGTAATAAAACCTTCACTCCTTATCTATGAACTAGTCATATTTATGTTAATCCCTCTGCCATAATGACAGTTCTGCTTCATGTCACTTGTCCTACCTATTGCATTTTTTCTGTGCTATTTTGTGTATAAATATGTGATTCTTCAGATGTTGTATTAGTCTATGCCTGATGAAGAGACCTGAGTAGTCTCGAAAGCTTGCAATTTGTTACCATCTTTTCAGTTAGCCATTAAAAGGTATCAACCACTGAGGACTCTCAAGTCTAAATATTTTTCTATTAATATTTAGAAATTTGTGTAATAAATAAATACTACAATTAATAGAAACCAGAAATCCCCAATTCAACCCGAGTTATAAATATATATTAAGTTAAAGCCAGGAATAATAAATGTAAAGCCACATGATTATCAATATATCAAATGAAAACACTAGATTGGAAAGGGTTATAACTGCAAGGAAACTTGCTAGGAATGGGTATTCAGGGAATCCATGTAATCATTAACATCAGTGTGCTCAATACATTCAACAGTGAATATCACACAAATACCCAAATAAAACAGCCCGATCAAGTGCTGTCATAAATAATTATAATGTTACCAACAAAGGATATACTAAAGATCATTTAAGAGGCAAAGTATATACCTGGCAATATAACCGTGGTGGCGTCCCGTCACCCCGACGCGCGTTTCGCCGTCAGCTTCTTCCGGGGGCGTGGTTTAGTGAAGGATAGGGGAGTATATAACAAGCAGAATAGCCAATGGCAGTGCTGAAGTCAATTAGTGCCGTGACGTTACAAAGTATGATGCTTGGAAGGTGTGTCGACGCATATACGCTGATGCACAGCCCTTGGTGTAATTACAGTCATGGCCAAAAGTTTTGAGAATGACACAAATATTAATTTTTACAAAGTCTACTGCTTCACTTTTTCTAATGGCAATTTGCATATACTCCAGAATGTTATAAAGAGTGATCAGCTTAACAGCAATTACTTGAAAAGTCAATATTTGGCTAGAAAATGAACTTTATCCCCCAAAACACATTTCAACATCATTGCAGCCCTGCCTTAAAAAAGACCAGCTAACCTCTTTTCAGTGATTGCTCCATTAACACAGGTGTGGGTGTTGATGAGGACATGGCTGGAGATCAATCTGTCATGATTAAGTAAGAATGACACCACTGGACACTTTAAAAGGAGGCTGGTGCTTGGCATCATTGTTTCTCTTCTGTTAACCATGGTTATCTCTGAAGAAACATGTGCAGTCATCATTGCAATGCACAAAAATGGCCTAACAGGGAAGAGTATCGCAGCTGGAAAGATTGCACCTCAGTCAACAATCTATCGCATCATCAAGAACTTCAAGGAGAGAGGTTCCATTGTTGCCAAAAAGGCTTCAGGGAGCCCAAGAAAGACCAGCAAGCGCCAGGACCATCTCTTAAAAGTGTTTCAGGTGCGGGATCGGGCTACCAGCAGTGCAGAGCTTGCTCAGGAATGGCAGCAGGCAGGTGTGAGTGCATCTGCACGCACTGTGAGGCGGAGACTCTTGGAGCAAGGCCTGGTCTCAAGGAGGGCAGCAAAGAAGCTACTTCTCTCCAGAAAAAACATCATGGACAGACTGATATTCTGCAAAAGGTACAGGCAGTGGACTGCTGAGGACTGGGGTAAAGTTATTTTCTCTGATGAATCCCCTTTTCGATTGTTTGGGACATCAGGAAAACGCCTCATTCGGAGAAGACAAGGTGAGCGCTACCACCAGTCTTGTCTCATGCCAACTGTTAAGCATCCTGAAACCATTCATGTGTGGGGTTGCTTCTCAGCCAAGGGAATCGGCTCTCTCACAGTCTTGCCTAAAAACACAGCCATGAATAAAGAATGGTACCAGAATGTCCTCCAAGAGCAACTTCTCCCAACCCTCCAAGAGCAGTTTGGCGATCAACAATGCCTTTTCCAGCATGATGGAGCACCTTGCCATAAAGCAAAGGTGATAACTAAATGGCTCAGGGAACAAAACATAGAGATTTTGGGTCCATGGCCTGGAAACTCCCCAGATCTTAATCCCATTGAGAACTTGTGGTCAATCCTCAAGAGACGGGTGGACAAACAGAAACCTAAAAATTCTGACAAAATGAAAGCATTGATTGTGCAAGAATGGACTGCTATCAGTCAGGATTTGGTCCAGAAATTGATTGAGAGCATGCCAGGGAGAATTGCAGAGGTCCTGAAGAAGAAGGGTCAACACTGCAAATATTGACTTGCTGCATTAACTCATTCTAACTGTCAATATAAGCTTTTGTTACTCATATGTTTGCAATTATTATATTTCTGTCTGTGATAAAAACATCTGTCAAACACACATAAAAACCAGAGGGCAGCAGATCATGTGAAAATATAATATTTGTATCATTCTCAAAACTTTTGGCCATGACTGTAGACTTCCTGGATACCGCTCAGTGAATCGCATGCCAGAGAGGCAAGCGGTCACATATAGAGCACTCCCAGGAGTCTGCCAGGGTTCAGGGAAACCAGCGTATGCGTACCGCAACCAAGCGTTATAGTGAAAGTGCCGAAGTGCGATATAAAAACAAGATATAGATTGAGTGTAATTTGCCAATAATAAAGTGCAAATAGATAATACAATAAAATCATACAACATGAATGATACAATGAACCAAATAAAATGGTATAATGCAGGTGCATAATAAAGTGAAAAATGAAATAGCATAATATAACTCCTATTAAAATTAGGATAATATGACATATATAAAGTGCAATGAATATATTGACACAGAAATATATAAATAAATAAGGCATAATTAAATACAACAGGACAAAGGCCATTCCGCAATACTAAACAGAACAAAGGACTCTATTTGGACTTGATAGTAGTAGTCCAACTCCATCTTTCAGAACAAGTCTTTTACGCACAGCCTAACCACCCACCCTTGTTAATAATGCGACACTGGCTGTAGCAGCACAGAACACCTAAACCCTTTTGATATAGTGGCGGTGAATTATCAGATTTGGAGGAAGGCCTGAATAAAAAATAGGTCCAATTTCTAGGAGCTGGTCTCCTAGACTTGGAATGCCCATACATTTAGTGTATGGACTGGCAAACATTTCCCCTGTGGGGTACACCTCAACCTTTTTCAGAACAAGTCTTTTACGCACAGCCTAACCACCCACCCTTGTTAATAATGCTACACTGGCCGTAGCTGCACGGAACACGTAAACCCTTTTGATCTAGTGGCGGTGGATGATCAGATTTGGAGGAAGGCCTGATTAAAAAATAGGCCCAATTTCTAGGAACGGGTCTCCTAGACTTGGAATGTCCATACACTTAGTGCATGGGCTGACAAACATTTCCCCTGTGGGGTATACCTCAACATTTTTCAAAACAAGTCTTTTATGCACAGCCTAACCACCGACCCTTGTTAAAAATGCGACACTGGCTGTAGCTGCACGGAACACGTTAATTCTGGTGATCTAGTGGCGGTGGATGATGAGATGTGGAGGAAGGCCTGATTAAAACCTAGGCCCAATTTAAAGGAGCATGTCTCCTAGACTTGGAATGCCCATACACTAAGTGTATGGGCTGTCAAACATTTCCCTTTGTGGGTGTACATATTTTTTGTATTTTGGTGACGGTCATCATAACACCCTTGCCAAAGCATAGAGTGGCCGGAGCATGACTGAATACGTTCACCCTGGTGTTCAAGTGGTGGTGGACGGTGAGGATGAGGAGAAGGAGGAGGACACCAACTAGCCAATATCAGAAAGCGTATATCCATGTTTCGTTGTGAATAGGTGCATGGGAATACACCTCCCAAAAAAACACTACATTGGAGTTTAGTCTTCGCTGTCACCATTTGGTGGTATCGAGAAGTCAGGCCCAATCCATCCCTTGTTCATTTTTATAAGAGTCAGCCTGTCTGCATTTTCTGTAGAAAGGTGAATGCACTTATCTGTGATAATGCCACCAGCAGCACTAAAAACCCGCTAGGACAAAACACTAGTGGCAGGGCAGGCCAGGACCTCCAAGGCCTAGAGATCCA
The DNA here is from genome assembly GCA_033576555.1 of Oophaga sylvatica. Taxonomy (NCBI): domain Eukaryota; kingdom Metazoa; phylum Chordata; class Amphibia; order Anura; family Dendrobatidae; genus Oophaga; species Oophaga sylvatica. The sequence continues at coordinate 451,934,811 of JARQOD010000001.1, forward strand.
GCTCATGCCATGTGTCCAGCTTGGATACCCAATTAAAAGGCACAGAGGAATCACGGATGACGTTTGTACGGTCAGCAAGGTACTGCTGCAGCATCTTAGAGAACATTGCATGCCTTGTGAGATTACCCCACGCCTCAGTCCATGGGCGATGGGAGGGTCTTAGAAAACTGTCTCAGAACTTTGCCAGTGTTCCCCTGCCTCTGCTGGAGTGGACTTGTGTCTGTCTCGCCTGTTCTGCTTGGTTGGCCAACGAACTGTTATCTCTGCTGCGAGAGTTTTGAGATGGGAATTTTTTTAATTCTGCAACAATGGCCCTATGGTACTGCACCATTTTGGTACACCTGTCTGCCTCTGGAACAAGAGATGGAAAGTTATACTTGTACCGTGGGTCTAAAAGTGTCACTAGCCTGTAATGACTGGTACCCAATATTTTGACAATACGAGGGTCACGGGAAAGACAGCGCAACATAAAGTCAGTCATGCGTGCCAGACTGGTAACAGGCAAGACTTCCATGTCCCCACCAACAGGACGACTGACCAAGGTGTCCTCATCCTCCTCCTCTTCCTCTTCTTCCCTGTCCTTAGGCCATCCACGCTGAACGGACGGTATGACAGCTGTGGTTGTAGTCCCATCTATAGCGCATGAAAGTAGCGCCTGTTTTTTCTCCTCCTCCTCTTCCTCATTGTCAACCAATCCACGTTGGGATGACAAGAGGCTGGGCTGTGTGTAATCACCCTGTATGGTTCCTTGATCCATGTCCTCGTGCTCCGCCTGCAATGCCCCCTCTGTCATTGTGAGCAGAGAGCTTTTCAGAATGCAGGTGAGCGGGATGGTGATGCTAACTATGGCGTCATCGCCGCTCACCATCTTGGTGGACTCCTCAAAGTTTTGGAGGATGCTACATGTGACTGAGATCCATGTCTACTCCTGAGGTCTTATGTGTGGAGTCAAACCTGACAAACAACGGCCTTGTTGAAGCTTGTATTAAACAACTGTCCGCTTCTGCTCACAAATCCTTTCTAACATATGCAGTGTAGAGTTCCAATGGGTGGGGACATCACACACCAGTCGGTGAGCCGGAATCTACAATCGCTGCTGAAGCACAGCAAGGGCGGCTGAAGCTGTAGCTGACTTTCTAAAATGTGCACACAGGTGGCGTACTTTAACCAGCAGATCCGGCAGCTCCTGATAGCCTTTTAGAAAACGTTGAACAACGAGGTACAGCACATGGGCCAGGCATGGTGTGTCAGTTTGCCTCGCCTCAAAGCCGCCACTAGGTTCCTGCCATTGTCACACACAACCATGCCTGGATGGAGATTTATCGGTGTCAGCCACACATCTGCCTGCTCTTTTAGAGCTGTAAACAACTCTTCAGCATTGTGCGGTTTGTCACCTAAGCAAATTAGCTTCAGCACAGCCTGTTGCAGCTTTGCTTTGGCAGTGTTGCAGTGCTTCCAGCTTGTGACTGTGATCATTTATGACATGGAGGCTGAAGAGGAGGAGGAGGTGCAGGAGCTGTACACAGTGGGGGAAACCTTGATTGATGTAGGGCCCGCAACCTTGAAGTCGGGAGGACGTGTTCCATCCCTAGGTCTGACTGGGTCCTGGCTTCCACTATGTTAACCCAGTGTGCCGTCAGCGAGATGTACTATCCCTGGCACAAGCACTTGTCCATGTGTCCATGGTTAGGTGTACTTTCCCAGTAACTGCATTGTTGAGGGCACGGGTAATGTTGTGGGACACGGGCTTGTGTGATGATGGGACAGCACAGCGGGAGAAATAGTGGCGGCTGGGGACAGACTACCTTGGGACAGCCACTGCCTTCAGGTTGTGGAAAGCTTCCATCTACACGAGTCTAAAAGGCAACATTTCGACCGCAAGCAGACGAGAAATATAAGAATTGAGTACTGTGGCCTGTGGGGCGTTGGCTGCGTATTTCCGCTTACGTTCCAATGCCTGGGGTATGGACAACTGAAGGCTGCGCTGGGACAAGGACGTGGACGTGCTTGATGATGGTGCTATTTGACTGTGGGCAATGGCAGGTGCAGGGCAGAGGCCTTTTCGTATGCACCGTGGACAGGGGATTGGCTTGCACTCACAACAGTGGAAGAAGCAGTGGTGTCACACGCAGACACTGTTCCTGGAGCCTGGGTTTGGGCCCACAAAGTCGGGTGCTTTGCTGCCATGTGCTTGATCATACTGGTGGTGGTAAGGCTGGTAATTTTGCTACCCCTGCTGATGCTGGCATGACAAGTGTTGCAAATGGCCTGTTTGGGGCTATCGGCAGAATCTTTAAAAAATAACCAGACTTGGGAAGACCTAACAGTGGGACTGGCAACTTCCTTCATGTTGGTGTTATGGGGAACGGTTGCACACCATCTTTCTGCAGCCACCACACTGCTTCTTCCTGCCTGTAGTGGTGTGACGCCTACCTCCCCCTATGTGCTGCTGTCTTCGCTCTGCATGTCCTCCTGCCATGTTGGGTCTATTACTACATCATCCACCACTTCATCTTCCACTTCCCGACCCTGGTCCTCCTCCTGACTTTCTGGCAATTGTGTCTCATCATCGTCAACCTCTTGTGACTGTGGCTGCTCAAAGATTTGTGCATTGCTACATGGATTATCATCTTGCCCCGCTTCTAGTGGAGCAGGCGAGAGGCACGAATTTTCAAATGGAAAACTGAACAGCTCTTCGGAGTGTCCGATTGTGGGATCAGTTGTCTTAGGGCACACAGCATGGTGGGAGGAAGGAGGATCAGGGTAAGAAATATGCCGTCCAGATTTACGGCTAGTGTGACTTAACCGTGTCGAAGACAGGGTGCTGGTGTTGGTGGATAAGTAACTGGAAGTATTTTCCGCTATCCAATCAACAACCTTTTCACACTGCTCGGGCTTCAATAGTGCTGTCTTGCCGCGGTCCCCTAGCACCAATGTCCAGCGAGAAGATGTGGGTGTTTTCAGGTGGCCAATTTCAGCTTGACAAGAGCCTCAACCTGTACCATCACGTCCACTTCCCCGTCCCTTGCCACGCGTCTTACCCATTGTAAATGGAATAGAATATTTGTTCTATCTCCGACATCTAATTGTTTCTGACGTTTATTTTTCATAACTGTGTATATAGGAGTTTTAACAATCTGCTTGTTTTGGCTCCCTCTAGTGATCAGTGTCATATTCGCAGTTGTTTTCTTTCACTTTCAGTGAAATCTTTTCCCTCCCTTTGCAGTGCATTATGGTAGCTTTGCAATGCATCATGGTAGTTTTGCAATGCATTGTGGTAGCTTTCCCTCACTTTCCTCCATTTTCCTTCAGCCTGCATTCAGGAAACATCTCATCTGTTCCTCTCCCCTTGTGATAGCATCGCCGGTATGTACTCATGTTTTCTGTAGCTAATTCCTGTCCCATATTAGCCTGGTTTAATCAGTCCTGCTCCCTGTAAGGTATTAGTGTGCAAATCTTCATTCACAGTTTACTATGTATAGTTTGTATATCTATTGTACCCTGTAATGATTATGTGTATTATACTGTTTTCAGTTTCACCGCCTCAATATATCAAGTTCAATAAAAGCACAGACCACATTACAGTCTCCTTATTGGACCCCGGTATAGCGGTTTAGCTGTCTGTATAAGCTGCAATAAGTCTGCTTCATTCAGAGAGGACAGAACAGTGAAACGGCGGCCATCCAGCTAGTGGGATTCAGTGAAAAGACAGCCACACAGATTGCAGGATCTAGTGAAACTGCAGCCATCTACCTAGTGAGATTTAAGTCACCGGCTACACAGAGACTTAATACAGCTACATCAATCTCTGCACTGCCAAGCATTCCTCCAAGACACCATGTCCCAAAAATCACACAGGACAAAATCTGTTACTTCCGTCTCCTCAAAGACTACAGTACAGACCAAAAGTTTGGACACACCTTCTCATTTAAAGATTTTTCTGCATTTTCATGACTGTGAAAATTGTAAATTCACACTGAAGGCATCAAAACTATGAATTAACACGTGTGGAATTATATACTTAACAAAAAAGTGTGTAACAACTGAAACTATGTCTTATATTCTAGGTTCTTCAAAGCAGCCACCTTTTGCTTTGATGACTGCTTTGCACACTCTTGGCATTCTCTTGATGAGCTTCAAGAGGTAGTCATTGGAAATGGTTTTCACTTCACAGGTGTGCCCTGTCAGGTTTAATAAGTGGGATTTCTGGCCTTATAAATGGGGTTGGGACCATCAGTTGTGTTGTGCAGAAGTCTTGTGGATACACAGCTGATAGTCCTCCTGAATAGACAGTTAGAATTTGTATTATGGCAAGAAAAAAGCAGATAAGTAAAGAAAAACGAGTGCCATCATTACTTTAAGAAATGAAGGTCAGTCAGTCTGAAAAATTGGGAAAACTTTGAAAGTGTCCCCAAGTGCAGTTGCAAAAACCATCAAGCGCTACAAAGAAACTGGCTCACATGAAGACCGCCCCAGGAAAGGAAGACCAAGAGTCACCTCTGCTTCTGAGGATAAGTTTATCTGAGTCACCAGCCTCAGAAATCGCAGGTTTACAGCAGCTCAGATTAGAGACCAGGTCAATGCCACACAGAGTTCTAGCAGCAGACACATCTCTACAACAACTGTTAAGAGGAGACTTTGTGCAGCAGGCCTTAATGGTAAAATAGCTGCTAGGAAACCACTGCTAAGGACAGGCAACAAGCAGAAGAGACTTGTTTGGGCTAAAGAACACAAGGACATTAGACCAGTGGAAATATGTGCTTTGGTCTGATGAGTTCAAATTTGAGATCTTTGGTTCCAACCACCGTGTCTTTGTGCGATGCAGAAAAGGTGAATGGATGGACTCTACATGTCTGGTTCCCACCGTGAAGCATGGAGGAGGAGGTGTGATGGTGTGGGGGTGCTTTGCTGGTGACACTGTTGGGGATTTATTCAAAATTGAAGGCATACTGAAACAGCATGGCTATCACAGCATTTTGCAGCAGCATGCTATTCCATCCGGTTTGCGTTTAGTTGGACCATCATTTATTTTTCAACAGGACAATGACCCCAAACACACCTCCAGGCTGTGTAAGGGTTCTTTGACCAAAAAGGAGAGTGATGGGGTGCTATGCCAGATGACCTGGCCTCCACAGTCACCAGACCTGAACCCAATCGAGATGGTTTGGGTTGAGCTGGACCGCAGAGTAAAGACAAAAGGGCCAACAAGTGCTAAGCATCTCTGGGAACTCCTTCAAGATTGTTGGAAGACCATTTCCGGTGACTACCTCTTTAAGCTCATCAAGAGAATGCCAAGAGTGTGCAAAGCAGTCATCAAAGCAAAAGGTGACTACTTTGAAGAACCTAGAATATAAGACATAATTTCAGCTGTTTCACACTTTTTTGTTAAGTATATAATTCCACATGTGTTAATTCATAGTTTTGATTCCATCAGTGTGATTTTACAATTTTCATAGTCATGAAAATACAGAAAAATCTTTAAATGAGAAGGTGTGTCCAAACTTTTGATCTGTACTGTACATCCATCAGCAGCTCAGTCGGCATTGCCCGGGCAAATGCAGAAGTCGCCAAAATGCGAGCAAGCTTTGATGAAGAAAAGATGCAACTAAAATTAGAGAAAGCACGCCTAGATGACCAAGAGAGAAGGTCACGCATAGAGAGAGATGACTAAGAGAGAAATACGCAGTTAGAGAAGGCACGCGTGGATGCCGCCTTAGAGAGCCTAGCAGCAAAAACGGAAGCTGCCGCAGTCCTCACCAAAGCAGAATCACTAGAAGCCGCTCAAAACCCTGAGCTGCATAGCCGAAACAGTACGTCAAGTCTGGAGTTTCCACTGCAAGATTCACCACAACGCACATCTTAGTATGTTAATGAACTGCCTGATCCAAACTATAACCCTGAACCGGCAGCGGAACAAGAACATGACATCTCCAGTGAAGCAAGCGAGAGTCATCATGAGGCTCAGCTCCAGGACAGATACAAACACAAAAACGTGGAGCAAAATAACTCTGATAATGACTACCTTGCCCCTCACTAGGTAACCAATGTAAATCACCTTGCTGACACACCGCAAGTCAGACTGAAGCAACACGACACTCTCTGGCGCCACCCTGAGGATACTAACAGGTACGAACGCACCTCACATCATTATCAGGGCGACTCATCACCAGTATACTCTACTAACAACTGGTTCACAACAGAATTTGCTAAGTTCTTCACACGACATGAACTGGTTGCCAAGGGACTCATGAAATTCACTGACCAAGCTGAAGGTTACAGAGCTTGGAAAGCGTCCTTCCAAAATGTCACTAGAGACTTGGGGCTACAACACAGGGAAATACCTGGGGGAAGAGTCAGTCAAACACGCAGTAAGGATCAGAGGCATTAATATAAACCACCCTGAGACTGGCCTCAAAGAGATCTGGAAGAGGCTGGATGAGTGTTACGGCTCAGCAGAGGTAAAAGAAAGAGCCTTGTTCAAAAGAATCAATGACTTTCCTAAAATATCTAACAAAGGTCTCCAGAAACTTAGAGACCTAAGTGACCTGCTAAAGGAAGTCCAAGTTGCCAAATGTGAGGATGATCTACAAGGACTTGCATACCTTGACACAGCCAGAGGTGTTAACCCTATAGTTCAAAAGTTGCCCTACAATCTACATGAGAAGTGGCTCACACATGGTTCCACGTACAAATACAAACACAGTGTTCAATTCCCTCCCTTCTCCATTTTTGTAGACTTTATACACCAACAAGCGAGAATTAGAAACGATCCCAACTTTGCAATGTCATATGCCACACCATCACCAGCTGCAAATCCACGCAGAACGTCTGCGGCAGTGCACAAGACTTATGTTTCTTCTCCAGGTTCCAATTACAGGTCTGCTGGCTGTTCCCAATCAGAGTCAAAGGCGCAGGACCCTGACAAGCAGTGCCCGCTCCATCAGAAGCCTCATCCTCTCCTGAAATGGAGAACCTTCAGAGGAAAATCTATGTCAGATCGCAGAAGCTTCCTGAAAGAGAACGGTATCTGCTACAAGTGCTGCTCATCCACAACTCATCTTGCCAAGGATTGCAAGTTCAGTGTAAAATGCACAGATTGTGGCACCACAGATTATAACACTGCTCTACACCCTGGCCCAGCTCCATGGAGTACACAAAACACGCCAGCTGACAGTGAGCATGGCGGGGAGGAAAGGAACACTGATGCAGCTATGCCAGAGATCACTTCACAATGTACTGAAGGATGTAAAGGGACAATAGACAGTAGGTCCTGTTCAAAAATATGCCTTGTCAGAGTGTACCCAAAGGGCCATAGAGACAAAGCTGTAATACTGTATGCTATCTTGGATGATCAAAGTAATTGATCCTTGGATAGATCAACATTCTTTGACCTATTCAACATCAAAGGGCCAAGCACCCCCTACTCATTAAAGACGTGTGCAGGTACTGTGACAACAGCAGGTAGGAAAGCTACTGACTATCAAATTGAGTCCTTAGACGGACTATTCTGCCTACAACTACCTATAATCATCGAGTATAATCAGATCCCAGACAACAGATCTGAAATACCTATGCCAGATGTGGAAATCCATCATGCTCACTTGAAACGCATAGCACACCTTCTACAGGAACTCGACCATGAGGCCCAGATAATACTGCTGCTGGGAAGAGATATCCTACAGGTTCATAAAGTGAGACGTCATATCAATGGACTCCATAATGCTCCATATGCCCAAAAACTAGACCTAAGATGGGTCATAATAGGAAATGTATGCTTGGGACGCATGCACGCCCCATCTTCTGTGACAAGCATGCTGACAAAAACACTAGAGAAAGGACGCCCATCTCTATTTCAACCTTGTAACAATGAATTCCATGTCAGAGAGCTACCAAACAGCATCCAACTGCCCAATCATCTAATAGACTTTACTCACGACAGCAGTATAGTGTCAGGAAGCTATGAGGATCAGTTCGGGTGCACAGTCTTCCAGAGAACTAAGCAAGACAACCAAGTGGCAATGTCAGTAGAGGACAAGTTGTTCTTAGAGGTAATGGACAAGGGACTTGTTGAAGATGAGACCAACAGCTGGGTCGCACCTCTTCCCTTCAGAACCCACAGACCACGTCTACCGAACAACAGAAACCAGGCATTAAAACATTTCTCCTCTCTCAAACATAATCTGCAAAAGAAACCAGGGATGAAAGATCACTTTTTCTCCTTCGTGTCAAAGATTTTTGAGAATTGTCATGCAGAGCTAGTTCCTACTCTAAAAGACTCTGAAGAATGCTGGTTCCTACCCATGTTTGGAGTATACCACCCTAAGAAACCAGGCCAAATTAGAGTGGTGTTTGACTCCAGTGCTAAGTTTGATGATATCTCCCTGAATGATGTTCTACTGGCAGGACCAGACCTCAATAACAAACTGCTGGGAGTACTTATGCATTTCCGTAAGGATTCCATTGCCTTCATCGCTGACATTCAGCAAATGTTCCATTGTTTCCTTGTGAGAGAGAGAGACAGGAACTTCCTAAGATTCTTCTGGTACAGAGACAATGATCCTGCTAAAGAAGTCACAGTGTATCACATGAGAGTGCACATCTTTGGCAACAGTCCTTCACCTGCAGTCGCCATTTATGGACTCAAAAGGTCGGCTCAAGAAGGAGAAACAGAATATGGATCAGATGTCAGTAGAGTTGAGCGATACTTTCCGATATCCTAAAGTATCGGAATCGGAATGGTATCGCCGATATCACTAAAATATCGGCGATACCCGATACCGATACCGGAAGTCCCATGTAAGTCTATGGGAACAAAATATTGCAACTAAAAAAACCCCATTCTTTCCTTGTAAACACTAAATATACACACATAGAATACATATATATATATATATACATGTCATTGTGACATATATATATACATATATGTATAGTTTATACACTTCTACATAGTAAAATATCCTTTGATTCAATTGCCGGGTAAAGCCGGCTTCAGTGAAAAGACAGAAGCACCCGACATGAAATGACACTTGGTGTACATAGGGTTAACCATGTCTTTTCATGTCGTTTGCTATCTGATTTGCACAAACAATTAAATCAGACTATGTGTGCAAAATTTCACACCTGTAGGGGTTAATTAAAGGTGTAAATTCGTTGTAAAAAAAACGGACTTTTTTGCTACGAATTTACACCTTTAATTAACCCCTACAGGTGTGAAATTTTGCACACATAGTCTGATTTAATTGTTTGTGCAAATTAGATAGCAAAGGACATGAAAAGACATGGTTAACCCTATGTACACCAAGTGTCATTTCATGTCGGGTTCTGCATTTTCACAAAAGCCGGCAATTGAATTAGCGGCTATTATACTATGTAGAAGTGTATGAACTACAAATATAAATATATATATATATGTGTCACAAATTCAATGACATGTATATATATATATGAGGTGTAAAATTGCTGAAAAAAAATGCGTGGGCTCCCGCCCTATTTTCGCAACCAGACAGACAAAGCCAGTGAGTGGGGGCAGATAATAATAGCCCAGAGAGGGACCATTATTTTTGCCCCCCCCCGGCTACTAACATCTGCCCCCAGACACCCCAGGAAAGACAAATCTATAATTAGATTCGCCCTTTCTGGCACTTTGCCCGTCTATTCCCATTGCCCTGTAGCGGTGGCGAATGGGTTAATATGGGGTTAAAGCCACCTTGCTATTGAAAGGTGACCTTAAGCCAGGTTAATAATTGAGAGCTGTCAATTAGACAACTATCAATTATTAATCCTATTGCATGAAATAAAAATAAAACACACACACTTTAATTAAAAATCATTTTAATGAAATAAAGACACATGTTTTTGACCATCTTTTATTTTACTGCAAAAACCATTTCCTGTAATAAAAATAAAATAAAAAAGCAAAATTATTCTTACCTATCCCATGCACAGTCAGGTCCCACGGTGTAATCCTTCAGAAAGGGTTAATGTTTACTGCAGGGACTGCAGCTAATGCTGCAGCCTCACAGTAAACCCCAAATGAATGAGTTCCTCTCCTGCCTGACAGGAGAGTAAAGGCTGGGTGTCACATAACGATACACCAGCGATCCCGACAACGATATGCACTTGTCAGGATCGCTGGTGTATCGCTACATGATCGCTGCTGAGCTGCCAAACAGGCAGCTCAGGCAGCGATCTGGGACAGCGACACTGCGGGTAACATCGCTTAAGGGCCCGTCTCACATAGCGATATCGCTACCGAGATCGCTGCTGAGTCACTAGTTTTGTGACGCAGCAGCGAGCTCACCAGCGATATCGCTGTGTGTGACATTCAGCGACGATCAGCCCCCTGCCGGGTATCGCTGATCGTCGCAGAAATGTCAGGACCTTTTTTTGATCGCTGGTTTCCCTCTGACAGGCACGCATCGCTGCGTGTGACAGGCGGGAAACCAGCGATCAAAGGTCCTGACATTTCAGCGACGATCAGCGATACCCGGCAGGGGGGCTGATCGTCGCTGAATGTCACACACAGCGATATCGCTGGTGAGCTCGCTGCTGCGTCACAAAACTAGTGACTCAGCAGCGATCTCGGTAGCGATATCGCTATGTGAGACGGGCCCTTAAGTGGAAAGCTTAATTGATTGCTTTCCACTTTCACTTCAGGTCAGCCAGGGACACAATCAGTGACGTCAGAGGGAACTGATTAACAAAAATAGGGGTTCCCTTCGAAAAAAAAATGGCGTGGGGTCCCCCCTATTTTTGTTAACCAGCCAGATGAAGCAGACCGCTGAGGCCTGGATTTTCAGGCTGTTAAGGAGCCAAGATCCATGGACCTTGCCAGCCTGATAATACCAGGCCACAGCAGTCTGCATATCTTGGCTGATTAACAAAAATAGGGGATCCCCTCGAAAAAAATTGGCGTGGGGTCCCCCCTATTTTTGTTAACCAGCCAGATGAAGCAGACCGCTGAGGCCTGGATTTTCAGGCTGTTAAGGAGCCAAGATCCATGGACCTTGCCAGCCTGATAATACCAGGCCACAGCAGTCTGCATATCTTGGCTGATTAACAAAAATAGGGGATCCCCTCGAAAAAAATTGGCGTGGGGTCCCCCCTATTTTTGTTAACCAGCCAGATAAAGCAGACCGCTGAGGCCTGGTTTTTCAGGCTGGTAAGGATCCAATATCCATGGACCTTGCAAGCCTGATAATACCAGGCCACAGCAGTCTGCTTAGCTTGGCTGGTTAACAAAAATAGGGGATCCCCTCGAAAAAAAAACGGCGTGGGGATCCCCCCTATTTTTGTTAACCAGCCAAGTAAAATGCAGACTGCTGCGGCCTGGTATTAAAAGACTGTCAAGGCCCATGGATTTTGGCCCTCAACAGCCTGATAATACCAGGCTACAGCAGCCCCACATTTGGCGCATCAAAAGATGTGCCAATTGTGGCACTTTACCCGGCTCTTCCCACTTGCCCTGTAGCGGTGGCAAGCGGGGTAATAAGGGGTTATTGTCACCGTTGATTGCACGGTGACAATAAGCCCGGTTAATAATGGAGAGGTGTCAATAAGACACCGATCCATTATTAATCCCAAAGTTATTAAATGTGTAAAAAAAAGACACAGCAAGAAAAAAGTATTTTAATGAAATAAAAGAGACAACACAGTTTTCATTAATTTTATTACTCTCTCATTCCTGCGACGCCATCGATCTCCTGTAAAAAAAGAAAAAAAACAAACCAACAGTATACCACCTGTCCGACGCAGTCCATAACGATAGTCCCACGACGATCCAGCTCTGCTACATCGCAATGACAGGCAGAGCCTGACATCCCGGCGCAGCACAGCTGATTACCTGCTTCCCCGGCGGTGACGTCATCGGACTGACTGCTTTACGGCCGCGATTACCCAGCAGTCACTGCAGTTATCGCGAGAAACTGCATGTGACCGCCGGGGAGAAGAGGATGGCGGCCATGAAGCAGTCCAGGACGTGACCGCCGGAGATCTTCTGCCAGGTAAGTGCCGCTGACTCCTGACAGACCCGACCGACGGACACTGACAGTGACAGTGACAATCCCGATTCCGGTATCCGATAAGACGAAAATATCGGAACTCGGAATCGGAATTCCGATACAGCTAATATCGGCCGATACCCGATATTTGCAGTATCGGAATGCTCAACACTAGATGTCAGACAATTCATAGAAAAAGACTTTTATGTTAACGACTGTCTGAAAGCCATGCCTTCAAATGAGACTGCCATCAGTCTTCTCAGGATAGCCAAAGATTTGCTTGCTTGCTCGAACCTCAGGCTTCACAAAATAGCCTCAAACAGCCAAGAACTCATGGAAGCATTCCCTTCACAAGACTTATGTAACAGTCTCAGAGACTTGGACTTGGGGTCAGACCCCGCACAAATGCAATCCAGCCTCAGGCTTCTCTGGAATCTTCAGTCAGACACTTTCACCTTCCACGTCAGCCAGGAAGAAAACTCTTTCACACGTAGAAATGTCCTGTCCACTATAAACAGTCTGTACGATCCCTTGGGTTTCGCAGCTCCTGTTACTATACAAGGCAAAGCCTTACTAAGAGAATTAACTAAGGAAACATCCGACTGGGATGCACCTCTGCCACCTGATAATAGAATCCAGTGGGAAGGATGGAAGAACTCTTTAGCAGCCCTCTCCAACCTGAACGTGCCAAGACCATACACCCCTGTGCCGTCTACTGAAATACAAAGCCAAAAACTGTACGTATTTGCGGATGCTTCTGTCAAAGCAATTGCCGCTGTCGCCTATCTCAAAACTGTAGACTCCAAATATCAGATTCATTGTGGTGAAGGCCAAATTTGCTCCACAGCCAGAGCACACAATACCCAGTTTAGAGCTTTGTGCTGCAGTCTTAGCTGTTGACTTAGCAGAGTTCATCGCATCTGAGATGGGAGGAGGAGGCCAACTCAAGGAAGCTAAAATGGAGTTTGACAAGAAATTCCCTCTTATCCTTCCCGGAAAATGTCATGCTGCCTACTTAATCGTACAACCTTATCACAATCTAGTCAAGCACCAAGGAAGTCTATTTACAGAAGTACCCAATATATCCTAAAGATCTAGACCTAGAAAAATGGCACTTCCATTCCATTCCAAAGTGGGGATTTTTCCCATGCAATACGTGCATCTCTTGTCCCAATATGACGCGTGCCTCCTCATTCACATCTAGTGATGGTAGTAGAGTATTCCATATCACCCAACATATTACTGGTAACTCCATTGGAGTAGTGTACTACGCCACGTGCCCGTGCACTAAAATATATATAGGCATGACATCCAGACCCCTCAAAGTCCGAGTTAGAGAACATTATAGGGACATAAAAAATGCTCGGGAGATTAATGACGCCACTATCCTGAAGCCTATACCTAGGCATTTTAAGAGCTGCCATGAATCAAACCCAAAACTACTTAAAGTAACAGGTATTGACAAAATTCTTGTGGATCACAGAGGAGGGGATTGGAAAAAGAAATTGGCCCAAGTAGAGACACAATGGATTTACAAAATAGGGTCTCTATATCCTGAAGGACTTAATGAGGTTCTGAGTTTTGCCCCCTTTCTATAAATAATTTTTTAGTGGTTTTGTGTTTTTACTTTTTATTCTAATGTATATGTTTTTTCCAGTTTAGAATTAATCTAATACACATACGTGGTCCTTATTGTGCGGATACGGTGGATACTTTGCATGTGAAAAGGGTTCCTAATCTGGAAGTATCAAGAGGGTAGAACTCCCATTTCGTCTATTGAAGAAAAGACAAGAGATGGATTCACGTCTTTTTAGTTATACCACAGAGAGGAACATGAATAACCTTTAATGGACATTCCATGGAACTTGAAAATGTCCATTTTCGTATTCGTAATTATTATTCGGCTATGCTATTGATATCATGTACACTGTATGCATTTTCCTTCATAATAAGTTGTTATAAAATATGCTCATATGGCAAATGCTGTTAGTTGGGACCCAATGGGGATCACGTTCTGTTTAGATTTTGCTATACACGTTAGTAGTTATTTGGTGATGGTTATTTTAATTTTAATATTATGCATTTATCTCCTTTTGTCTGGCTTTCAGATGATATACTGTTATATTGCCTACAATATGTGCAATCTTAGTATATATATATATGTGTGTGAATCATTGGCATCTGTTTTATGGAGTAATTTTCATTCTGATATTACATATTTACTCTGTTGATCTGTATACATATACTTCTAAACGATCTGCAATGACTGGTATGCGCTCATTTATCTTTTCTATTTTGGAAGCGCTTAGCCAGGAAGGGCTTCCAGCAATACATCGCTGTGATGCGTTCCTCGGTTTGGCCTGATACCGCCCCTCTGCCCTGACACGTCGGACGGAGGCGCGGCTAAGCAGCTGACGACGTAATCTCGCGATGTAGTGCGTTGCCTTGGCGACGCGTCCAGCCGAGTTTGTTGCGGCCTCTCCCCCATTCTGACGTGTCGGATGGAGGAGTGGCTGCACGGCCAGCGGAGGCGTCTCTGAAGCACGTCACACGCTGGAAGCAGCATTTTACCGCTCACATGTAGGAGATCAAGTAGGTAATTGCATAGCTGGGAAATGTATATATAGGCATATTCAGTACCATACCACATTAATATACTCCCCCTGGATGAAGCTAGCGTGAAACGCGCGTCGGGGCATCCAGGTTCTACCATAAGGTCGTATGTGTTCTGTTATCACTATTTTTGCAGTTATTGGAGGCTCTTAGGATTAATATGATTGCACTATAGCACTTTATTTTTCTATATATAAATCTTTGGGTTACCTACATCTCCAAGCCTCATGTTCTGTTTCTGTTTCAGTGGCTATGTCTTTAGAATTGCTATTATTGGAGGTCTTCAGCGCTAAGATGTTTGCACTATAGCACCTTACTTGTTGCGCTTTTATACTCCTCCTGGCTCCATATATATATATATATATATATATATATATATATATATATATATAGCCATGCCCTGTTACAGCCATCATAGCACTGGTCACTACATACTGCTCAATGTAGCAACAAAAAACTTTTTTCTTGATGTCATTTAAGACCTATATACTTGTCTTCTTCTTTTTTGTTACAGTATACATTCAGTATCAGGATATTATTGAATTCTTGTATATATCTGTTTATGCACATATTGTGACAGCAGGCATTTATATATGAGTAGTTATTGGTGTCAATTTACACATATGTACCTATGGGAGAATATTGGACATACATCCCATTTTTAAGTGTTTTTTGTGATTTTCTTTATGTGTTTTTCAATAAAGTCTTTATTATATGGCCGTATGCTTCCAGTGCTTTTTGGATTCATATATTTACAGAAGGAGCCTTCAGAACTGCTGGCCTGTGGATTGTCAGTGCAAAGAGACTCATCAGTAGTGTCATCTACAAATGCGTTACCTGCAGTAAGCTTCGTGGCTCGACTCAAACCCAAAAGATGGCTGACCTACCAGCAGATAGACTCAGCCCAGACCCTCCTTTTACCAGCGTTGGTCTCGATGTGTTTGGGCCTTGGTCAGTTGTTACATGCCATACGAGGGGCGAACAAGCCAATAGTAAACATTGGGCTGTCATGTTTACCTGTATGTCAATCACAGCCGTCCACATAGAGCTCATTGAGTCCCTTGACACTTCAAGCTTCATCAATGCTTTAAGATGCTTTATTGCCATCCGTGGTCCTATCAAGCACATATGTTCAGATAGAGGTACTAATTTCATTGGTGCAGCAAAAGAATTAGGAATGCCTTGAAATCTAGAATATTAGACTCGAGAGAGGTTCCTCAGTGACCAAAGTTGCACATAGTCATTCAACCCGCCTCACTCTTCACACATGGGTGGATCATGGGAACGAATGATTGGTCTAGTACGGAGAATTCTTGACTCCTCTCTTCTTCAAGAAGGAGCAGCGAGTAGAGATGAGCGACTTTGCCTTTTTAGGGTCGAGTCGGGTTTTGTGAAACCCGACTTTCTCAAAAGTCGAGTCGAACGAAGTTGGCCGACTAACGGAAATGGTCGGGTCGGAGTCGAAAATCCAACCCAAATGCAAGTCAATGGGGAATAAAAGTCGACAGGGAGTGGAGGACAGTAAACACACCTACAGTGCCCATTTCAATGCCAACGACATCAATTCTTATTACTTAAGCCTGTCAACCTTAATTTACTTTATAATAATAGTAATGCATTGAAAACTGGGGGTTATTTGGCTAAAGTTGTGGGGGGGCAGTGCTGGTTTCTGGTTTTCATGGGCTACGGACAGAAGAGTCTCAGTGGGCCCCTTTAACATATACCACAATTCATGATGCTCCGATACGGCAGAGAAATATAGGTATAGTACAATGCCAAATACTTCACTTCTTACATTACATGAGTGATATCTATTTTAAATTCTACAATAGCTCAAAAAACGGACAGTATAGTCCTCCATACAGTATTATGGGCACCACATAGTGCGCCATACAGAATAATGAACCCCATGTATTGCTCTATACAGAATAATGAGCCCCATATATTGGTCAATACAGAATGGGCTCAATATAATGCTTCATACAGAATAGGCCCCATATGTGCTCCATATGATGCTCCATATATAAAGGGTCCTATATGATGCCCCATAAATAATGAACCCAATATGATGCTCTAGTATATGATGTGCCCCATATATGATGCTCCAGTGTATGATGAACCACATATAATGCTCTAAATATAATGGTCCCCATATATAATGCTTCATATATAATGGTCTCCATGTGATGCTCCATATATAATGTGCCCCATATGATGCGCCATATATAATGGGCCCCATATGATGCTCCAGTATATGATGTGCCCCATGAATGATGCTCCAGTGTATAATGGGCCCTATCTATGATGCTCAAGTGTATAATGGGCCCCATATATAATTCTCCAGTGTATAATGCTCCCCATATATTGCTCAAACCATTAACAAAAAATGAAATACCTCTCCTCGCTGGGCACTGCTCTACTCTGGACTCCTCAGCGTCGCCATCTTACAGCTGTCTGCACTGTGACTGTTCTGGCAGAGGGCACACAGATGTGACATCATCGTGCTTTCTGACCTGAATGCCACTGTCAGGAAACGCGGAAGACGTCACAGTGGTGGAGCAGGGAGAGGTAAGTATTGCAAGTGCTGGGGCCCTGAGCTAGCAGGAGGGGCATACTTGTGGGCGCAGAGAACTGGCACAGGGCCCCTCATAGTACTCCGGTGTCTCTGACGGCGAGTGGGTCCCCCCCCCTGCTCAGGGCACCGGCACTTGCCGGGTGAGCCAGGTGCTGACGCCGGCCCTGGGGGGGGTACAGCCCAGGTAGGGAGGTGGAAAAACTGGCATATGTTGAGGTAAATTATACCACTTCATGAATAAACACAACTATATAAACAAAATTAAGAATTAAATCATAATGCATGAATAGTTGTATGGATAGTTATAGCAGGGAATATTCGCTGAAATCAGAACACCACAAAGAAAAAATATGCGAAAAAAACACCCAACAGATGTAAACGTAAAAAATACAATTTTATTAATGAGCACATATAACAGGGGTAAGGAAACAAGGGGGTAGAGAGATAGAGGTCAATTGACCTTATGCCATATGTTGGACAGGGGACAGCAGGAATCAATTGTTTAACCAATACTATACTCAAATGGTAGTGCAAAAAGTATATGCATATATATAGTTAGACATTCGCAGAAATATTGCACTAATCCCAACAAGAGTAAATAATAATAAACACGTGCTAATATGGCTGTGATAGCATTAGTATATCACAGGGCATAATTATAGTTATAAGATGCAGATCACAGCAACCATAAGTAATGTGGATAAACTACATGTCAGCATAGTTATAAAATGTAGATCGCAACATCCATAGGTAATGTGGATAAACTAAATGTCAACAAGATAAACATAATCCATAATTCAATATAGTAGCTCCCACATATTACCTTAGCACGTGTACAGCAATGATAGCCTGGTGTGCCCTCCCCGACGCGCGTTTCGGCAGATTGCCTTTCTCAAGGAGAAACGCGCGTCGGGGAGGGCACACCAGGCTATCATTGCTGTACACGTGCTAAGGTAATATGTGGGAGCTACTATATTGAATTATGGATTATGTTTATCTTGTTGACATTTAGTTTATCCACATTACCTATGGATGTTGCGATCTACATTTTATAACTATGCTGACATGTAGTTTATCCACATTACTTATGGTTGCTGTGATCTGCATCTTATAACTATAATTATGCCCTGTGATATACTAATGCTATGACAGCCATATTAGCACGTGTTTATTATTATTTACTCTTGTTGGGATTAGTGCAATATTTCTGCGAATGTCTAACTATATATATGCATATACTTTTTGCACTACCATTTGAGTATAGTATTGGTTAAACAATTGATTCCTGCTGTCCCCTGTCCAACATATGGCATAAGGTCAATTGACCTCTATCTCTCTACCCCTTGTTTCCTTACCCCTGTTATATGTGCTCATTAATAAAATTGTATTTTTTACGTTTACATCTGTTGGGTGTTTTTTCGCATATTTTTTCTTTGTGGTGTTCATATGTTGAGGTGTAGTCTGGACATTCAGCAGCTGCAAATGGAGGAATTGGAGAAGTCGGAGGAAGAAGAGGACAAAGCGAGCCATTTTGCTGGCAACCTATGTGTCATCAGGGGAAGGTGGTACAAAATCCTTTGAAACCCAGGCATGGTTCATTTTAATTATTTTCAAAGTCCTTACAATAACAGTGGCCATAGTCACTTCAAAAGTATATTGTGAGACAGTGAGAGTATGTGTGTTGAATGGGGTGTACATTTCACCTAGATACTTTGCTGACTGGTATAAGGGAAATGTATGGCTTTGTAAACCTAGTGGTAGAGAAAGGTCACTACACCTTACATTCAGTACACACTTGCAGCTCAGGCCTGAAACCACTCAGCTGTTAATTAGGAAACCAGAAGTAGGTGTCTGGGAACACAGTCAGAGAGCTCGCTTAGTCTGGACAAGGAGTCCAGGCACAAGAAGGAGTCTCCAGGAGTATGAGCTGTCTCAGTCTGGGTGCTCGATGTACCCCGGACACAGGAGTAGTCTCTGTGAGAATCCATGCGGATAGCTGCTGAATAGGAGGGGAGCTCTCTCAAGTCTGGACGTTGGATATGCCTTCAGACACAAAGAGGAGACTCTGTGAAACTCCATGCTGGTAAATGCTGAACATATGTGTTGTTTTGGGGACAGGCTGTTAGAGTCTGGACCCGGATAGATAGGGAAATCTATCTAAGTGTAGTAAGTGGCTGGACAAGCCCAGGGCTTATGTTTATGATTTGGTTTTGATTATGTTCTGTTTGCTGTGGACTTTAATAAAACTGGTTGCGGCCAGTTTTACCAGAACTGCTGTCTGTGAATGAACTGTTTCTGTGCCACTCCGTCTACCCGGACGGCGATCCCAGAGCTATATCCCCTGAAAAGCTTACAATTGGTGCTGGAATGTGCATGCAGCACAGTGGCGAGAGACAGCAATAAAAGGTGAAGTCTGTTGAAGCAGCAGCAGAGAAAGAAAAAAAAAAAAAAAGTGTGTCAATAAAGGAGAAACGTCTGTTGGAGCAGTCTTAAAGAGACAGTGGCCCTAATAGAGTTTGCAGAGAAAAAAAAAAAAAAAAAGTGTCTGCACAGCAAAGCTGAATTTTCTGTGGAAAAGACTGTGGAGTGTGTATGTCTTGAGTGAAGACTGCCGTTGTTGAGACAGAGAAGTCTGACAGCATGGATGACAGCATGGAGGCGCTGTTTGAACAAATGGCGCAAGTTAATGTGCAACATAAGACTGCCGTGGTTGAGACAGATAAGTCCGGCAGTATGGAGGAGCTCGTTGAGTACCTGGTCCAGGCCCAGCGAAGCATGCAGCAGAGCATGGAGCGGCAGCGCCTGCAGCACCAGCAGCGCATGCAGCAGGCCCAGCAGCAATTCCTGCAGCAGCAGCAGGAGAATAACCGGTTGTTTTTTGAGCAGGTTGCAGCACTACAAAAGACTTGCAGCGCATCGTCCCAAAGTAATGTTGCAAAGTCACCTGCATTGTCCGCTGTAAAGAAGGCGGTAAGACGGTCCCTGAAAAAGATGACACCTCGTGACGATGTGGAGGCATATCTCACTAGGTTTGAGGGACTGGCAGAGAAGGAGAATCTGCCCCTATCTGAATGGGCCATGATGGTCGCACCCTATCTGATTGGAGAACCCCAAAGGGCCTATGCTGACCTGAGCGAGCAGGACAGCCAAGACTATGTCAAGCTGAAAGCGGAGATTCTTACCCGGCTGGGTGTTACGGTGGCAGTCCGTGCCAGGGGAGTCCATGACTGGAGATGCAGTTGGGAGTCTGCCGTCGGCAACCCTGCTCATGGGATCAAGGAGGTGATAGTGGACCGCTACACCCGCGCACGTACTCCTGAGGTACAGCCTGAGGTCGGACAAGGAGACCACCAGGACGCCAATCGTCTGGTCAGCCTGATGGAGAAGGCCTTCACCAGCAAAGACTGCCTCCGTGACCAGCCGTCTGAGTGGTCGGCACTTCAGAGTTCCTGGACGCCGAACTCTCCCGGTAAAAGCGTTCCAGCTGTTGGGGACATGGGGTATGCTGATAAGCGGGTTCAGGCCCGAGGGGACATATGGGTGGGAACGTGTGATGGACAGTGTTGGAGATGTCGTGAAATTGCAGCCAACTGTCCAATAGAGGGGGAGCCTATGTGTTGTGATGTTGGCGGATCCCTCTCTCCCTGCGCAGAGCCTGTGTGTGTGTCCACCTCAGCCGAAGAGACTGGACCACAGGTGTTCCCGGTGGTTGTAAATGACTGCCCAGCACAGGCCCTCTTGGACTCGGAGAGTCCAGTGACTTCCGTGTGTGACAGCCTGATTGATTGGGACTTCATCCCTGATAAACACCTGAGTGTGGTGTGTGTCCATGGAGACACCAAAGTCTACCCAGAGACTGTCGTGGACTTGATCCCCAAACGCGGGGAGGTTTCATGTGAAGTGGGGGTAGTGAAGAACCGGGTGCACCCCGTCATATTGGGTAATGACTTTCCCCGGTCTAAGGATCTCTGGGGGAAAAATGTTTCTGATGGACAGTGTGATGAAGCTCCTACTGAGGGTGCGCAGTCCCGAGGGGCGGAACACAATGCTAGTGGGCCGTTAAACTTATGTGATAATGATGATGATGATGATGATGATGATGATAATGATGATGACCATGATAATGATGCTGATGCTGATAATGATAATGATGATGATCATGATAGTAATGATGATACTGATCATAATCATGATAATGATATTGATAATAATGATGACTGTGATAGTGATGAAATTCCTTTGCAGGTGATGTTGGGAGACGAGGATGGTGGTTCTCGGGAACCGAGTGTCCCTGACTTACCTGTGTCCTGTGACAATTTTGAGAGTGAGCAGTGGCGAGACCCTCTCTTAAAACGGCCCAGGAAAATATAAATGTTCTAAATGAGGTTTCCCAAGAGCCTGGCTCTGAGGAGAAGTTTCCTCATGTTGCCATAAACACTCACCTGTTGTATAGGGACACTGAAGTCCAGGGAGAGGTCGTGAGCCAGCTCCTAGTACCTGAGCTATATGGAAGTATAGCGCTGGGGTTGTCACATAGTCACATACTTGAGGGACCACCTGAGGGAAACCAAGGACCAGATGGTGAAGTTAATGTTGTGGATAGTGTTGAGCGATACGATACTGCAAATATCGGATATCGGCCGATATTAGCTGTATCGGCCTTTCGATTCCGAATACCGATATTTTCGTCATATCGAATACCGAAATCGGGATTGTCACTGTCATTGTCAGTGTCCGTCGGTCGGGTCTGTCACTGTCAGTGTCCGTCGGTCGGGTCTGTCAGGAGTCAGCGGCACTTACCTGGCAGAAGATCTCCGGCGGTCACGGCCTGGACTGCTTCATGGCCGCCATCCTCTTCTCCCCGGCGGTCACATGCAGTTTCTCGCGATAACTGCAGTGACTGCTGGGTAATCCCGGCCGTAAAGCAGTCAGTCCGATGACGTCACCGCCGGGGAAGCAGGTAATCAGCTGTGCTGCGCCGGGATGACAGGCTCTGCCTGTCATTCTGATGTAGCAGAGCTGGATCGTTGTGGGACACTCGTTACTATGGACTGCGTCGGACAGGTGGTATACTGCTGTTTTTTTTTTTCATTTTTTTACAGGAGATCGATGGCGTCGCAAGATGAGACTGTAATAAAAGTAATGAAAACTGTGTTGTGTTTTTTATTAAATTAAAAATTTTTTTTATGAACATTCACCCGTCCGGGTACATCAACAATTTAACTATTTACATATTTAACTATTTACATACAGGGACCCTGTCCGGGTTATTTATAATTCTTTGGCAGGGGTGTTCCAGGTACCACCTGGTACTCTTCTGATGCTTGCCAAACATCCGAGACACCAAGGACCACCAGGACCTGATGACGTCGTGTGGCCTGTACAGTCAAGTCGTGACCCGCTATCTGGGTCTGTGTGGCCACCTCTTTCATCTCCCTCCGGGTCTGGAGCCCTATGTCACGGACTGAACGAACCCCAGGGGGCCTAACAGACGCCGGGTACGGGCCAGCTATACTTATCATGTCCATAGCTGGGGCTGCTGAGGAGACCACTGAGGGAGGCTGGGGAGATTTACGGCGTGGGGTGGGCACTTTTGCAGAGGCCTGGATGTGGGAGGCTGAAGGCTCCGAGGGTCTCACAGGTTCCTGACACTCTGGGGAGTAGGGGTCGCACCTGGTAACATTTAGGGCGTACCATCCATTGTAACCCCAGTGTCGGGTGTAAGTCACCAAGTCTCCTGGCAACAGGTCCCTCCCCGGGTGTCCTTCTGGGAGGTGAGCCTCCACGTCCCGCCGGTTCACAAAAACTTCTAAATAAAGTCCAGGCTCCTGGATGAAGCCCCAACCACCTTTCAATTTAAATCTCCGTACTGCACCCTTACGCCGCGGCTCCATCAGGGTTCCTTTATCTTTTCTCATCCGGTCCTTATCTGCCCGGTCCTTCTCCAGCTGACGTTGGCGAAGCTTTTGGGTTTCTCGCTGCTCCCTTTGTCGCTCTGCTTCCCGCTCCCAACGTCTCCACTCTTCCTCCTGACGCCGGTTGAAATTCTCCTCCACCAGCAGCTCCATGTCTCCAACATCAAACTGCAGCTTACAGTGTCCGGTTTGCGGTAGCTCTCCTGGCGCCCCCCAGTCCTGGCGGCGCTCACCTGCGGAGGAAGCAGCCGGCTCTGGAACAGATGACAGTCGGGGCTCCGGTACAGACTGGTAGACCTCTGGTGCCTGCGCGGCCTCCTCCATGAGGACGGGTGTCGCTTCTTCTGTCTCAGCGACGGGGGCAGACAGCGGGATCTGGGGTGCTGCCGGTGCAGAGGTTTTTGCAGGAACGGGTGCCTCCACTGCGACAACGTCAACCGGATCACATTGCAAGGGCTGGGATGCCCGCACGGACTCCTCTACTAGAACGGGTGCCTCACCTTCCGGTACAGACACTTCAGGTAAGAGGGATTGGCGCCGCTCCAAGTTTAGTTTTACGGCACGCCAGCTGGCTTCCATCCTGGTGACCTCCTCCCGGTGCCGGGCCAGGCCTCTTAGGGTATCCTCCGCTTCTTGCAGCGTAGGAGGGTTTACAGGCCGGGTGCCCAACGGTGGTTCCGTGGCGATCGGGTCGCTTCCGTGGGGGGAGAGCTCTGACTGCTCCATCCCTTCACACTTCTGCTCATGTCCATTAGCCATCTCTGCCAAGTCACATGTGTCATTAGCATCTGGAGAGGGCCCCTCTTTTGTAGTGAGGCGGGACCTTCGTGTTAGTTTCCGCACACTGAGGAGGATGAGGAGGCGGAACTCAAGAGCTGTGGGGCACGATCTTACATTGCAGTACCATTTAGAGTGGTCGGCCACTGAGTGAGTGTACACCCACGAAGAGCACGCCCTTCTTCTTCACCAGTGCCTCGTCGTGACGCAGATATGGCGGAAAAATGGCAGATACATTCTCTGATGATTTTAGCAATTCTCAAGCACAAAACCAGTTCAATTCAGGCACACAGGACTCGCTTATAGCGAGCTACAGAATCCTGTTCGTGACGCCCAAGTTGAGTCGCACAGAGCAAGAGGTTTTGGGGGTACTCGGCACCGAGCCCGTCGACTTCTATGGGGTATGTCACGGCTTTACCCGGCAATTGAATCAGAGTCTATTTTACTATGTAGAAGTGTATAAACTATAAATATATGTATATATATATATATATGTCACAATGACATGTATATATATATATATGTATTCTATGTGTGTATATTTTGTGTTTACAACGAAAGAAAGGTTTTTTTTGGTTGCAATTTTTTGTTCCCATAGACTTACATTGGACTTCCGGTATCGGAATCGGATATCGACGATATTTAGTGATATCGGCGATACCATTTCGATACGATATTTTTAGATATCGAGCAGTATCGCTCAACACTAGTTGTGGATGACATGTTAACTAAGGTTCCAGATCAAGATGTGAATGAGAATGAATTGTATAACCCTGACAGTGAGCAGGATGTGAATGAAAATGAAGTGTATAACCCTGAAAGTGAGCAGGATGTGAATGAAAATGAAGTGTATAACCCTGAAAGTGAGCCAGATGTGGCTGAGAAAAAGGGTCAGACAGGGATAGTGGTAGTGATAGTGAATCATCTGATGACAATCAAGCAACCAGTGCAAATGAGGAAGGCATGGTAGCAGAGGAGGTTGAGAGTCCTGAGAGGAAGGCTGATGCTGACCTTGCAGTCGGACAGAAGATGGCATCTGAAGATGTTTTACAGTTGGCCGGTTCCCTGGCGAAGACTAAGGTGAAAGGAGGAGAGCTGAGCTTTAAAGGCAGGACTCTGAAACTGAACACAGCCCAAGTAGATGCTGTTGGAAATGTGAAGTTACCAAGTTATGGTGTGGATCTGTATCGTGCCAAGGACTCTGAGGGAGATGCTGCAGAGGTGGAAAAAGCCATAGAAGTGGTAGTCACCAAGCCAGATGCCTCATCAGAAGCTGAGGTCTCAAGTGAAGCTGTGAGGAACAAGACTGAAGATATGGGGACTGACTCTGTCCAGGAATCTGTTTCTGTCGAAGACAGCGGCGTGGACGGGTTGCGGTTCGGATCAGTAGCTGCAACTCGTGAAGCTCAGGCTGGAAGTTCGGCGCCCGGAGCCCCAGCGGTGTTCCCGAGTGACACCAAGGATCTGGATAAGTCACAAGATGAGATTTTGAGACATCAGGCTGGCGTTGGTGAGCTCAAGCGCACTTTCATGGAGTCTACATCGGAGCCACGTCCCAACAAATGGGAAAAGCGATGTGTCACTCCATTGCCGCTGCAGACACACGGGAGCTCAGATGGTGGAAGAGAAGAATCCGGCAGGTTCTGAGTATACAGATGCAGCTATCAAGGAGAACTTGAAAGCCGGAATAAATGGAAATATTGGAGACCATAATGATGTGACTGAAGAGGTAGAATGTAAGACTGACGGTAGGGCTTCTGAGCATGTTCTACCAGAAGAGCCTGAAGAAGGGGCCGAAGACATAAAAGACGTCCAACAGGTACCAGATGAATTGATGACTTCTCAGAAAAAACTCCAAACTGTGATGAAGGAGTGTGATGAAAGCCATGAGCATCTTCGTGAGAAGGTCAATGAAGTAAAAGGAAGGATACAGGGAATCTCTTCGTTGCAAGAGCAAATGCTGCTCAATAAGTTTAAGGCTCTATATAAGAATGCTGTTGTCACGGTAGGACATTACAATTCAGCTGGAGACTTAGCGGATGAATTATGTGTACTGCAAAAGAAAAACGATCTGCTCCTTCTACAGTCCCAATCATTTGAACAGAGTAGATTAAAATGGTCAGAGACCATGGCAGAGGAGCTTAAGGTCTGTGAAATAGACTTTATGAGTCAACCGATATTCAAGAAAATAGATGGGAGGAACAGTCCTCCTAGGATATTTAGCACATTGATCTAACATTCGGAGGCTTAATCCTAAATTCACTATGTCATGGCTTTGCTAATAATTCCTCATGTTTTGTGGGCTAATTAAATTAATTTTATATTAATTTTTGTAATGTACAACAATGATGTGTTAACCACTGGTAACCATTTGCCCTTTTATATTGATGACAACTGGTGTTAAAAACTCCCCCCTCTCCTTTTGGAGGTCCATTGTCCTGTTTTTTAATCTGTGTTGTTTATTTTAAATAATATAATAAAGCAATATGTTTTTAGAAACTCTTTTTGCTCCTCACTTTTGCATCATCTGTGGGTGTTCCATGAATGATTTGGTGTAATAAATGGTTCATTTTAATGAAGGTGAGATTATCAACATTTTAGGTCGACAGTCGGGTCCTTCTTTCTGTCAGGATTGATCCAGCAGCACTGAAGACTCTTTGTGATAGCACACTACCAGCAGGGCAAGGGAGCTCCTGTAAAGCATATTGTGCCAATTCAGGCCAGGTGTCCAGTTTACAGTCCCAGTAGTCAAAGGGGAATGAACTGTGAGGGAGAACATCGATAGGGGAGGAGAGGTAATTTTGAACCATAGTTGACAACTATAGTCTCCTGTCTGTTGCAATCGATTCAGTATTACCAGTCATGTGAGCGGTACTCGAGAAATCAGACCACAACATGGTCATGAAACCCTTGTCTCCAATTCCACTTCGGCTGTGTGCACCACGAAGACCTCTTCCATTTGGCCCAGTACAGCTCGTGGTAGAACCTGCACCGCTGCTGTGTGCTTGGAATGCATCTAACAAACGCTTTACCAGAGTTGCTTGTTTGTTCGCCAATGTTAGCTCTAGGTTCTCCTGTGGCATGATCTTCTGTAATTAGCCTTTATAGCGTGGATCGAGGATGCTGGCCAACCAGTAGTCGTCATCCTTCATAATTTTGGCAATGCGGGGGTCCCTTTTTAGGATCCGCAAGACATAATCACACATGTGGGCTAATGTTCCAGGTGTCAATGATGCACTACCAGTGGTGGGTGGTTGAGCATTTTCTGCCAAATCTGCATCCCTCTATTCACGCACAAACCCTGTACCTGACCTTGGCAAGCCAACATTTTCTCTTGCCCCCTGAGAAGCATCCTCCCAAAAATAATCATCCCCATCATCCTTATCCTCCTCCTATTCTTCCTCCACCTCTTCCAGGACAGTTCTCTGAGCAGACAATGCCTGACTGTCATGAAGGCTTCCCTCCTCCTCCTCCTCTGCTGCAGACGTCTGATCCTTAATGTGCATCAAAGTTTTCATGAGCAGACGCATAAGTGGGATGCTCATGCTTATGATGACGTCGTCTGCGCTAACCAGCCGTGTGCATTCCTCAAAACACTGAAGGACTTTACAGAGGTCTTTCAGCTTTGACCACTGCACACCCGAAAACTCCATGTCCGCCCTCAAGCTGCCTGAACGTGGATCCTCCCACAAATGCATTACAGCCTGCCTCTGTTCGCACAGCCTCTCAACCATGTGCATGGTGGAGTTCCACCTTGTTGCAATGTCTATGATTAGGTGGTGCTTGGGGAGGTGGAGCAATCACTGCAGCCTCTGCATACGACTGGAGTCCATGGGCGAGCGACGGATGTGCGAGAACAGTCTTCACACCTTATGGAGCAGGGCTGGTAACGCCGGATAATTATTTAGGAAGCACTGCACCACCAGGTTCAAGGTGTGAGCCAGGCAAGGTATGTGTCTGAATTTTGCCAGGGCTATGGCCGCCACAAAATTACGGCCATTATCACTGACT
This sequence comes from Oophaga sylvatica, assembly GCA_033576555.1. NCBI lineage: Eukaryota > Metazoa > Chordata > Amphibia > Anura > Dendrobatidae > Oophaga > Oophaga sylvatica. Next base: position 451,962,704 of record JARQOD010000001.1, read on the forward strand.
ACCTTGCCTGGCTCAAGATGTAGACTGCCCAACCCTGACTCAGTTTCTTGCTGCAAGTAGTCGGCCAGTACCTCCAGGGTGTGTCTGTTGTCGCCCAAAGACATCATCTTTAAAACAGCCTGCTGACTCTTACCAGTAGCTGTTCGATAGTGGGACACCTCGTGTGCAACACTGGCAGCTGCGGATGGAGTGCTCGTGTGACTGCGCTCTGTCGACGAGCTTTTGCTTCTGGAGGAGGGTCGAAAGCCTACAGGCAACTGTGGCCTATACCGTGGGTTAGGGAGCACTGTCCCATCGCCGCTGTCCCCTGTGGACCCTGCATCCACCACATTAACACAGTGCGCAGTGATGGACACGTAACGGCCCTGGCCATGCCTACTGGCCCATGCATCTGTTGTGAGGTGCACCTTTCCACACACTGATAGTTTAAGTGCATGGACAATGCGGTCTTTCACATGCAGGTGGAGGGCAGGGATGGCTTTTCTAAAAAAGAAGTGCCGACTGGGTAGGTCATAGTGTGGGACAGTGTAGGCCATGAGCTCTCGGAACGATGCGCTTTCAAGCAAACGGAAGGGCATCATCTCTAATGAGATCAGTTTGGCAATGTAGGCATTCAAAGCCAGTGAGGTTTTGTAGTCCGTCCACGCTTGCAAGTGCATGGTGTTTAAATGTCTAAGCATGCAACTGGTATTCAATTTTCTGAGATTTTTCCCTCAGCTAAAGGTCCTTCCGCACTTCTTACAGATAATCTTTGCCTCATTAATAGGATTTTGGTCAAAAAAGTGCCACACTGCACTCTTCCAACTATGAGATAAATTTTCAGGGCTTGCACGCAGTGCTAATTTGCTGTCTGGCCAAGCTGTACTGCAACTGTTTTTGTATTTTTAACACATTTTTGTATTGTTACGGGCCTGCCAGATAACCGCAGCTGCAATGTCTATGCCTGCTGTGGATCCTCCTACTCTTCAGAGCTATTGCCAGCCGCACCCTCTTCCCCCAATGGATGCCAATCCGGGTCAACAACTGGGTCATCTATCACCTCCTCTTCAATTTCAACTGCACCTTCCTCTGTGTCACCGTGTAAGGTGTTAGAGTATGCGGGAAGGGATACCTGAGTTTCATCAGGGTCAGATTCTGGCTCAGTAGACTGGAAGGGCAATGTAGTGCTCTGGGTGAATGTACCAGCAGAGTCAGATAGCAGTGGCTGTGCATCATTGCACTCCATGTCATATTCATCTTGGACTGGGGAATTCAGGATTTGACTTGATAACCCAGTCATGGTATGTGAAAAGGGCTCCATGGAGTAATCTGAAGTGTGTCCTGCCGCATCCTTCACTTTTGGTGGGGGCGAAGGACGCAAGGAAAGGTGTCGTTCCTGACCAGGAGCCTGCACTGACGATTCAGTGCTTGCATTTTTTGCAAGTTCAGAAGTGGAGACGATAGAGCTGGAGGCTGTTTCAGCAATGTAAGCCAAAACCTGTTCCTGATGCTCTGGCTTTAAAAGCGGTTTACCTACTCCCAGAAAAGGGAGCCTTCCAGGCCTTCTGGAGCCAGACGATGATGCAGGCTCAACACCTCCTGCCTTAGGTGCTATTGGGCTTTTGGCAGTACCAGCAGATGCACCACCACCACCATCATTCCCAGCTGGCCCCCCCTGCCCACATCCGCGGCCTCTTCCACCATACTTCCTCATGTTTGGGAAAATGTACCAAAAATACCAGCAGATATATGGTACTGTATGCGGAGCGTACAGCTGTATATGGCATAGGGGACAATTTAAATCTCTGTATATATTTCCAGAGTCACACACAGACGCTCACTCAGTATGGATTTGACCGTAATACAAAGAGCAGATATACTGTACTGTCTCAGAAGCGTACAGCTGTATACGGTGTAGGGGAAAATTGCAATCTCCGTATATATTTCCGGAGTCACACACAGATAGTCAGCATGTATTTGTCCATGATACCAGCTGGTACACGGTAGTGTGTGAGGAGCGTACAGCTCTATACGGTGTGGGAAAAAATGAATGGTCGGTAAGTGTGCAGAAAAAAAAGAATAAAAGTATTAGTGTTGTATAAAAAGCAGTCTGCACAGCAGTGTACACACAGCAATAGAGTTATCAGGCAGCCTAATAACCAGCACTGCTGCACACAAGAAAATCCTCCCCTGTCACTGCACACTAACTGTACAGCACAATTGCTATCAGCACAAGCACAGAAGAACTTCTCTTTCCTGCCTAACTCTCTCCCTACTGATAAATAGCGTCCTTCTCTAAGATGGTGGTGGATGCTGCACATGTCATCTTGTTGCCCACAGTGTACGTCCTTGCTCATTGGCTGAAAAAAGGCGCCTGCAAGCATTATGGGAAAACCAACTTGGGCGCTGAGGTCGACGACCGCATGGCCGAGTGCACGCTATAGTCGGGTTTCAGCCAACGAAACCCGACTTTGGCGAAAGTCGGCGACTTTTGAATATGACCGACCTGTTTCGCTCAACTCTAGCAGCGAGGCTTACCCACGAAAGCCTAATCACCTTGATGGCAGAAGCTGTAGCTATAATCAATGCAAGACCCTTGTTTCCAGTCCCTAACGACCCGAGGAGCCTTTGTCATTAACTCCAGCTATTCTCCTTACTCAGTAAACAGGACTATCCCGTGCCACTCTAGGAGGATTCGATGCCAAGGATCTCTACAAGCGCCAATGGAGACAGGTGCAAAGTCTTGCAAATACTTTCTGGGACAGGTGACGCAAACAGTATTTGTCCACCCTGCAGCCACGGACGAAGAGGCAATCCACCAGTCCTAATCTGGGCATTGATGACCTTGTTATTGTGAAAGACTGCCAAGTTCACCGGAACCAGTGGCTACTTGGTCTAGTGACTGCAACATTCCCGAGTAAAGATGGCAACATCCGCAAAGTTGAACTGAGGATGGCCAAAGGGAATGAACCTAAGACATTCTTCAGACCAGTATCTGAACTGGTCTTATTGTTGCATTCGGAGGAAAAGGATAGTGACATCCGTTGATGCCAGACGGGGAGTGTTCTGTCTCCGACATCTAATTGTTTCTGATGTTTATTTTTCATAATTGTGTATATAGGAGTTTTAACAATCTGCTTATTTTGGCTCCCTCTAGAGACCAGTGTCATATTCGCAGTTGTTTTCTTTCACTTTCAGTGAAATCTTTCCCCTCCCTTTGCAGTGCATTATGGTAGCTTTGCAATGCATCATGGACAAGTTAGCTTCACATTGCATTGTGGTAGCTTTCCCTCACTTTCCTCCATTTTCCTTCAGCCTGCATCCAGGAAACATCTCATCTGTTCCTCTCCTCTTGCGATAGCATCGCCAGTATGTACTCATGTTTTCTGTAGCTAATTCCTGTCCCATATTAGCCTGGTTTAATCAGTCCTGCTCCTGGTCAGCTATTATTGTGCAAATCTTCATTCACAGTTTACTATGTATAGTTTGTATATCCGTTGTACCCTGTACTGATTATGTGTATTATATTGTTTTCAGTTTCACCGCATCAATATATCAAGTTTAATTAAAAGCACAGACCCCATTACAGTCTCCTTATTGGACTCCGGTATAGCGGTTTAGCTGTCTGTATAAGCTGCAATAAGTCTGCTTCATTCAGTGAGGAACAATGTTATACGCGCTCACTACAAAAGGGTGATTTGGGAGTCAACTTGTATGTGATACGTGTGCTTGAAAACCACACTTTTACCTATCTCGACCTTACAGTCATGGCCAAAAGTTTTGAGAATGACACAAATATTAATTTTTACAAAGTCTACTGCTTCACTTTTTCTAATGGCAATTTGCATATACTCTAGAATGTTATAAAGAGTGATCAGCTTAACAGCAATTACTTGCAAAGTCAATATTTGGCTAGAAAATGAACTTTATCCCCCAAAACACATTTCAACATCATTGCAGCCCTGCCTTAAAAGGACCAGCTAACCTCTTTTCAGTGATTGCTCCATTAACACAGGTGTGGGTATTGATGAGGACATGACTGGAGATCAATCTGTCATGATTAAGTAAGAATGACACCACTGGACACTTTAAAAGGAGGCTGGTGCTTGGCATCATTGTTTCTCTTCTGTTAACCATGGTTATCTCTAAAGAAACACGTGCAGTCATCATTGCAATGCACAAAAATGGCCTAACAGGGAACAGTATCGCAGCTAGAAAGATTGCACCTCAGTCAACAATCTATTGCATCATCAAGAACTTCAAGGAGAGAGGTTCCATTGTTGCCAAAAATACTTCAGGGCGCCCAAGAAAGACCAGCAAGCGCCAGGACTGTCTCTTAAAAGTGTTTCAGCTGCGGGATCGGGCTACCAGCAGTGCAGAGCTTGCTCAGGAATGGCAGCAGACAGGTGTGAGTGCATCTGCACACACTGTGAGGCGGAGACTCTTGGAGCAAGGCCTGGTCTCAAGGAGGGAAGCAAAGAAGCCACTTCTCTCCAGAAAAAACATCATGGACAGACTGATATTCTGCAAAAGGTACAGGCAGTGGACTGCTGAGGACTGGGGTAAAGTTATTTTCTCTGATGAATCCCCTTTTCGATTGTTTGGGACATCAGGAAAACGCCTCATTCGGAGAAGACAAGGTGAGCGCTACCACCAGTCTTGTCTCATGCCAACTGATAAGCATCCTGAAACCATTCATGTGTGGGGTTGCTTCTCCGCCAAGGGAATCGGCTCTCTCACAGTCTTGCCTAAAAACACAGCCATGAATAAAGAATGGAACCAGAATGTCCTCCAAGAGCAACTTCTCCCAACCCTCCAAGAGCAGTTTGGCGATCAACAATGCCTTTTCCAGCATGATGGAGCACCTTGCCATAAAGCAAAGGTGATAAATGGCTCAGGGAACAAAACATAGAGATTTTGGGTCCATGGCCTGGAAACTCCCCAGATCTTAATCCCATTGAGAACTTGTGGTCAATCATCAAGAGACGGGTGGACAAACAAAAACCTAAAAATTCTGACAAAATGAAAGCATTGATTGTGCAAGAATGAACTGCTATCAGTCAGGATTTGGTCCAGAAGTTGATTGAGAGCATGCTAGGGAGAATTGCAGAGGTCCTGAAGAAGAAGGGTCAACATTGCAAATATTGACTTGCTGCATTAACTCATTCTAACTGTCAATATAAGCTTTTGTTACTCATATGTTTGCAATTATTATATTTCTATCTGTGATAAAAACATCTGTCAAACACACATAAAAACCAGAGGCAGCAGATCATGTGAAAATATAATAT
>JARQOD010000001.1:451968480-451997599 GCA_033576555.1 Oophaga sylvatica
TTTTTTTATGTCCCAAAGGTTCTCTGACTCGGATTTTTTGAGGGGTCTGGATGTCATGCCTACATATATTCTGGTGCACGAGCACATGGCGTAGTACACTACTCCAATGGAGTTACAAGTAATATGTTGGGTGTGTAGAATACTCTACTGCCATCACTAGATATGAATGAGGAGGCACGCGTCTATTGGGACAAAGAAATGCACGTATTGCAGGGGAAGAATCCCCACTTTGGCCCTATAGACCCAAAGGTCTTCTCTGGTTTTTGACCCCCATGATAGCGGGTTACCAGAGTATCTCAAAGATTGTTTGATCTCCTATATGTAATAGAAGGGAATTTGGGGGACAAATTTTTTTTAAAGTCCTATCTGTCAGGAGTAGTGGCCAAATATTTTTTAAGGCATTTTTAACCTCCCTCCATTTATCATTGTAGGTGGATATAAATCTCACCTTTTGTTGATCTATATTTTATTTTTATTATTGGGAGTTAATAAATATTTTGCACAGCTTTTTTGGGCCCCCTTTTTATTGCCTCTTTTGATGCCCCATTTAGAATATCCTCTCGCTGAAAATCTTAAGGTTAAGTCAGGGAACTTGTTTCTCAAAACCTCCTCACTTGAGAAAATGCGTCTTGCCCTCAGGAACTGGCCAGTTAGAATTCCCTCTATTGAGATTTTGGATGGGAGGAGGTTGCATGCAGAACAGAGTTTACTGCAGTTTCCTTCCGATGTACATCATTTGTAAGTAACCATTCTCACCTTTAGATATCAGGATGTCCAAAAATCAATGCTGGTCTAAATGTACTTGCACGTCAATTTAATGTTTAGGGAGTTGTTGTTTAGATACCCGGGAAATCGAGAAGGTCCTGTTCTGTCCCCTGCCATATCATCGTAAAATCATCTATATACGGACCCAGAGCAGGACCTCTCGATATAGGCGACGGGGTTCGTAAGGAAGATCCTCCTTTCCCACATTCCTAAAAACAGGTTGGCGTATGGGGGACAAAGGCTGCCCCCATAGCCGTACCCTGCCTTTGAAGGTAAATGGTCTCCCCAAACAAAAAGTAATTGTGTCCAATGCCCAAATTTCAATAATATCAATAATAGCTCAATCAGCCGGCCTTTAAAATCAGACATCATGAATACATCTTTGTGGCTTGCAATCCATCCCCATGTTGTATACATGTATACAATGATTCAACATCAAAGCGACCGCCACATGTCCATATCCATAGGATTCCTTCAAATTTTTTGAGAACATCTCCAGTATCTCTGACATACGAAGGGGATCCATGACTATAGGTTTCAAATAGAAGTCTAAGTATTTAGAAATAACTTCGCATAGGCTTCCATTTCCCGATACAATAGGGCGTCCCGGGGGTATCGTGCTATTTTTGTGTATCTTAGGTATAAAGTAAATACATGCCACCTTCGGGTATTTTGGTATTAAATTATCCGTTAATTCTTTGGTGATAGTGCCCTCTCTAAATGCTTTCTCCAGAATTTCCTGGATCTCATTTTGATATACTGTAGTAGGATTGAAAGTCATTTTGTGGTAACATACAGTATCCCGTAGTTGTCTATGAGCTTCTTTTTCATATAATTTTGTTGGCCAAATTACCACATTACCCCCTTTGTCCGCAGGTTTTATAACCACCTCTTTGAGGTTACGTAGTTCTTTGATTGCTTGCCTTTGGACAAAGGGTAAGTTACCATGAGTAATGTGTGGGGAGATTTTTTCAAGCTCGTCGGATACCAATTTTACAAATAACTTCACATTTGGAGAAATATTCAAAGGGGGAAATTTTTTGGGGATTGGTGGCCTGAACTTACCCCTATAATCGAATGTTCCACCCTCCTCACTTAATTCTTCCAGAGTGGAGATTGCTTCAAGTTCCCTACTGCTCCATTCCTCACCATGCTCATTTTTTCATGAAGTTTTTTAAGTATTAATTTACGTGCAAATAAATGCAGATCGGTCAGTGCTGAAAAAGAATTAAATGGGGCTGTAGGTGAAAATGAAAGTCCAAGACTGAGGACCTCCATTTGAGGTTTTGTTAATTCAATGTCAGACAGATTAATTACCTGTAATTTCGAAGGTGCAGACATATCAGTTCTATCTTTTCTCTTATAGTAGTCATTGCGCCTTCTATTGACATTTCGCCTCAGATTATAAATACGGTTACCTCCATAATTATCATCTTCTCTAGATGAGATAGAAGATACAGATGACGATCTTATGCTGCTACCTCCATCCCTTATGCTTGTTTGCCATCTATAAACGGTTCCGTTCTTGAAATCATTGAGATCTCTTTGAAACTTTCTGGCCTTTGTATCCTTTACTTCCTTCTCCCAAATATTTAATTGGGTATCCATTACTTTATAAAAGGCTTCTGCCTCTAATCCAGAAAGTTTCTCAAGTAATTTAGCCTTAGTTAGTTCAATGTCTGAGTCCAGTTTATCCAGACTTTTTTTTATTGTTGCCAATAAGTAATTCAATAAGAGACCTTGAGCAGACATTACAGGCATCCTCCCACCTAGTCTTAAAGGTGGGATCTTCTACGGGATAGGAGGGCATAATTCTTACTCTTAATCCTCTAGGGATGAGATTCTTGGCCAAATAGTTTTCTAGTGAGGCCTTGGTCCACCACATTCTAGTTCTTTTTTTAAGTAGAATCCTCATGGAGCTCTTGAGGTCTGATTTTTGCCCACTCTCTACAGAACCACTGGATATAGCATCCCCATTAAAAACCGTGTCCATACACGTGAGCCAGGTATGGTCCCTGGCTTTAATGTCCATACTGGTCCCAAAAACTGTAACAAAGTACAGAAATAAAGTCACAATATATCCTAAAGATCTAGACCTTTTTTCTTGATGTCATTTAAGACCTACATATTTGTCTTCTTTTTATTATTATATACATTCAGTATTAGGATATTATTGAACTTTTGTATATATCTGTTTATGCATGTGTGGCATATATTGTGACAGCAGCCATTTATATATTATAGTAGTGATTGGTGTCAACTTACACATACGTATCTATGGGAGAATATTGGATATACATCCCATTTTTAAATGTTTTTTGTGATTTTCTTTATGTGTTTTTCAATAAAGTGTTTATTATATGGCCATATGCTTCCAGTGCTTTTTGGATTCATATACTTGGTAGGAAGTGCCATTTTTCTAGGTCTAGATCTTTAGGATATATACCTATGACAACCTGTTCATTACGCAGAATTATGAACCCCTTGATTTTGTAACTCTGAATCCATTAGAGAATAGCAACTCTGCTAGCAAGCAGCGAGCGTCTATTTTTCAGCAGACTGTCACAGGCAAGAAACCTTTATGTAATATCCGATGATTTAAACCTGTGTATCTAGACAGGGAACTAAATACATTTTCTAATACAGATACAGGTCGACTCCAAGCGCGCTGTGTGGCTGAAAACAGGGCTGCATCTGAACCAGGCGAACACCGCGATTCAGATGTTGAGCTCGTGGAGGAACCCCAGGATTCCGATGTCGAGTTCGTAGAACGGGACTATAATCCTGTAACCCGCGTGATACCCGACGCTCCTAAAAGATGCGGGAATTCGTTAAGCACCCTGCTCAGGAATAGAAAAGGTAACGGATCCTTGAAACACGCACGACTCTCACTTTTATGTGCATGTATCCTGTGTAGATAGCATTTCTTCGATAACTAGTAGATATATTTTATTTACATGTGTCACGCTAGTAACGTATCTTTGAAATACATACGATCCCGAGCTTTGTGTATGTATCCTGTGAAGATATAATTTCTGGGGTAGCTAATAGTTATATTTTATTTACAGGTGATAAACTAGTAGCCAGGAGGTTGCAATTTGAAAAAGAAAATATCCCCATACGACACCGATCGAGCAGCGAGATGCCCGCTAATTCAACAGCCTCAGAAGTGCAGTACCCGACTCATACTTGTAAGTATATACAGTATAAACCAAAAGTTTGGACACACCTTCTCATTCAATGATTTTTCTGTATTTTCATGACTATGAAAATTGTAGAATCACACTGAAGGCATCAAAACTATGAATTAACACATGTGGAATTATACATTACACTTTACAAAAAAGTGTGAAACAACTGAAAATATGTCTTATATTCTAGGTTCTTCAAAGTAGCCACCTTTTGCTTTGATTACTGCTTTGCACGCAGAAAAGGTGAACGGATGGACTCTACATGCCTGGGTCCCACCATGAAGCATGGAAGAGGTGGTGTGATGATGTGGGGGTGCTTTGCTGGTGACACTGAAAATTTTGTAAACAAAACTAGAACATACTGTGTAGGGCACACCAACATCATCTACGACAATTTTGGTTTCATTAAAAAAAACTTTGGCAGTGCTAAAGTCAAGGTCTATCCACCGAGAGATTTATTTTTTCCTGTTCAGCCACTAAAACTCGACAATAAATTAATGTCACCCCTTTGCAATACACACGCTGTAAATTCACAGGCAGCGGAATGCACACATCGACAGATGTCCAAGTCTTTCTTAAATTCTTTATGGGACAGGTTTGCTCAGCGACCTAATCTAACAAGCACCAACGTTGTTGGGGACCCAGGTGTGGTTTTTAGCTAACTGTTCCTGTCCTACTATGACTTTTCAATGTTGTATTTTATAGACTGCTTTACAAGCGCGTATGCATGGCTAGAGATCTATTCGCTGCTGGACAGGCTGCAGGAGAGGTGCCTTTATCACGATACAGATTCGGTTATCTTTGTGTGCAGTGAAGGTGAGTGGCAGCTGCTTTTAGGTGATTACCGGGCGGCATTGATGAGTGAAATACCCGAGGGCACATACATCACAGTTTGTTTCTGCGGGCCCAAAACTTACGGCTACAAACTCGACACGGGGGAAACTAGCTTAAAAGTGAAGGGAATAACACTAAATGTTGGTAACTCTCAATCTATTAATTTTAGCAGTCTGAAAGATCTAGTTCTGGACTACTCGCGCAATTCTGCCGCAGAGACTCAGAAGCTTATCGTCGTGCAGCAGCAGGGCATTGTGAGAGATAAAAAATATTGCAATATTGAATCGCGTATCCTACAAAAAACCCAAAAGTGTGCTTACACAAAGCGACGACTATTAGACAAATTCACCACCCTGCCGTTTGACTATTAGCTGAGTATTGTGATGGATATGAGTCTACAACACCCGCTCTCATGCATTCTAGCAGGCCGTCTAATTCTGGAAAGAGTTATTTTGTAAAACAATTGCTATGTAATATTGAAACTAATTTTTCTCACAAACCGGATAATATTGTTTGGTTTTATTCATGCTGGCAGAAACTATATGATGAAATCTCTCTCTCTCTCTTCCCAACACCAGATTTGAGGAGGGTCTGCTGAATACATTCGTAGATGACGAATTATTCCCGCCGGACAAGGTGAATTTGGCGATTCTTGATGAACTCATGGAGAGTGCTAGCGAAAATTGTGAGATAGAAAAAGCATTTACCAAGTATGTGCACCACAGAAATCTCAGTATTTTCTACCTGGTACAAAACATATTTTGACAGGGTAAGAAAACCCGCACCATCAATTTTAACACAAATTACATGGTGCTTTTTAATAATCCTCGAGATAAATCACAAATTTTAACTCTATCTCGTCAGATGTACCCCAGAAAAACACGTTTTTTCCTAGAAGCATTTGAGGATGCCATGCGAGAGCCTTATGGGTATTTGCTGGTCAATTTGAGAGCTAATACCCCTGAGGATCTCCGCTTACGGACGGGGTTGTTTCAACCGGCATTCCCCGCTGTCTATGTTCAAAAGAAAATCACTTCTAAAAAGTGAATTTTATGCAGCATCGCACATTCCACGCTGTGTGCGTTGTAATGTAAAGATGTCTGAGAGACTCCGGCGTAACTGAGCTCTCTTAAAAACCCTGGTGAAAGCAACCCCAACCGTCTGGAAATCTATTTTGCGCAATGCAAGCGTGGATTTAATTTCAGCCATAGGTGAGATTGCTTTAAACATCTTAAAAGGCAGAATCCCGCTGAAAGAGCGCCAAAAAGGCATACTGAAGAAGTGGCGTAAAGCTATATGAGCCATGATGTTAGGGTCTGCGGAACGCACCAGATAACTATAAATAGTGGGTGCGTTCGCAGCCCCGGGGTCCACCATGCAGGCAGAGCCTGTTGCTAGTAAGATGACGGTATAGGCAAACTCTGTTACTTCACAGAGTCGCAAATATAGATACTGTGGCACAATATGGCGGTATAAGCGAACTCTGTTACACCACAGAGTCGCTGAGGTAGAGACGCAGAGATAGGTACTGTGTCCTGTTAACTCCACAGGGAAACACAGATAACTGCTGCGCGGATAGCAGTCTGTGATCATGCAGACAGCAACGCAATCAAGCAATCTCCTCACCGGAGAAGCCGGTATTCTAGGGGCTTATTTCAGCCAAGCCCTAACCACGTGCACACAAATCTCCTCACCGGAGGTGCCGGTATTCTAGGGGCTTATTTCAGCCGAGCCCTAACCACATGCATGCATGATCACACTGGCGCAAAGCACATAATGCAATTGATACTAGCGCATGACCGCATGGCCATACAACCCTTTTATAGTAGCAACTACAGGGCCTGCCAGAAAAGGACCAATGAGAAACTGTTCAGAACACATGTAGTTTCAGGACCTTCCTGGTGGACCAATAAGAGCTGCTGCAGTATCTGAGCATGTGACCCCTGATCTCCAATGAGAGATCTAGTCCTAAAGACGTCTGCTCGCCGCTGACCAGTACTGGCCACAATAGCAGAACCTGGAGAGGCAGCAGTAAACCTCTGCACAGTACTAGGCTGAGCAAGACGCTGGGACAGACGCCTCTGCTGAGGAGACTCCACTGCGGCCGGAGACGGATGGGGGACCGCAGCGGGAATGGCTCGAGATTCCCCCTGTGCAGAAGCGGGAACTCGACCTCAAACATTACCCCCCCAGGACCACTCCTTCCTTGGGCCTCGCTACGTTCAAAGGCAGCAATGAGCTGCGGAGCCTGAATATGCTCAGAAGGCTCCCATGACCTATCCTCAGGCCCATAACCCCTCCAATCCACCAAATAAAACTTTTTGCCACGTACCACCTTGCACCCCAGAATAGCATTCACCTCATAGTCATCCGTAGACGAACCCAATGTCACGGCAGATGTCTCGGAAAACCGAGACAAGTATACGGGTTTAAGGAGGGAGACATGGAATGTGTCGGTGATACCCAGGCGTGGCGGAAGGGCTAGATGGTAGACCACAGGATTGACCTGTTCGAGGACCTTGAAGGGACCCAAGAAGCGAGGTGCAAACTTAGTGGACTCTACTCGCAGCTGATGTTACGGGCGGAGAGCCACACTAAGTCGCCAGGGGCAAAAGTCAGAGCGGGGCGCCGATGTGCGTCTGTGGTGGACCTCATCCTCTCCTTGGAGGCCAGAATGGCATCCTGAGTGCGGTCCCAAATGTCCCGTGCCTCCACAGCCCAGTCTGCCACCCTGGAGTCAGTGGAAGACACGGGCATAGGTACAGGAACCCGCGAATGCTGACCGTAATTAAGGAGGAACAGAGTTTGTCCTGTGGAATCAGCCACGGCGTTGTTTAATGCAAACTCCGCCCACGGTAGCAAGGATGCCCAGTCATCCTGCCTGGCCGAAACAAAATGACGCAGATATGTGACCAAGGTCTGGTTGGCCCTCTCTACCAACCCATTTGTCTCGGGATGATAGGCAGAAGAGAGATTTAATTCTATACTGAGAAGGCGACAAAGCTCTCTCCAGAACCGAGACGCAAACTGGGGGCCCCGGTCACTGACAATTTTGTTCGGCATACCGTGTAAGCGGAAGATGTGTCTAATAAACAGTGCCGCCAATGCCCGTGCAGAAGGTAACCGAGGTAGCGGTGCCAAGTGCACCATTTTAGAGAAGTGGTCGGTGATAACCCATACGATGGTGCAACCACGAGACTTGGGTAGGCCTACCACAAAGTCCATCCCGACCATCTCCCAGGGCCTGTCTGCCACCTGCAATGGATAAAGTAACCCAGCTGGCCGTTGACGAGGGGCCTTATTTTTGGCACAGGAGACACATGCCCGAATATAGTCTCCATCGTCCCGGACCATATGCGGCCACCAGTACATACTCGCCAGAAGCGCGGATGTCCTTTTTTTCCCAAAATGTCCACCCACCCTGGACGAATGGGCCCAAGAGAGAACCTCCAGTCGCAAGTTAGATGGTACAAAAGTCTTGCCGGATGGCACAGACTCTAGCGACACTGGAGCTACAGTTCTCAGGCTCTCAGAGGGGACAATAAGCCGCGGCTCCCCCTCCTCCTCGGAGGAGGACACGATGGAGCGAGAGAGCGTCAGCCCCGATATTCTTCTCTGCCGAAAGAAAATGGAGGGTGAAGTGAAAGCGGGAGAAAAATAAGGACCATCTGGCCTGACGGGAATTTAGCCGCTGGGCAGTTTATAAATCAACCAGATTTTTGTGATCAGTAAAAACTTGGAAGGGAAAGCGGGCCCCCTCCAACAGATGTCTCCACTCAGAGAAGGCCAACTTCATTGCTAGCAACTCCCTGTCCCCGATGGAATAATTCCTCTCCACTAGTGTGAAGGTCTTGGAAAAGAAGAAGCAAGGATGCTTCCGACCTTGAGCATCCTTCTGGAAGAGGACTTCTCCAGCACCAACGGACGAGGCATCCACCTCCAAAATAAAGGGCTTATCAACATCGGGGCGATGTAGGATGGGAGCACTAGCAAAATGGGACTTACTGGAAGTGAAGGCCTTGGAGACCTGTTCTGACCACAATTTGGGATTTTCTCCCTTCTTGGTGAGGGCTACCAAGAGAGCTACCAAAGTTGAAAAGTGGGGAATAAACTGACGATAGTAATTAATGAACCCCATAAAGCGCTGCACCGCTTTCAGAGAATGGGGTTCTTGCCAGTCCATCACCGCCTGTAGTTTTGCAGGATCCATAGCCAGTCCCTGGGCAGAGATGATATAGCCCAGGAACGGTAAGGACTCCTGCTCAAACATACATTTCTCTAACTTAGCGAAGAGAGAATTTGCCCATAAGAGGTCAAAGACTCTGCAGACATCTTACCGGTGGGAGTCAATATCTGGGGAGAAGATGAGAATATCATCCAGATAGACTACGACTGAGGTGGAAAGCATATCCCGGAAGATGTCGTTAAAGTCTTGGAAGACGGCTGGGGCATTACAGAGCCCGAAGGGCATCACCAGATATTCACAGTGCCCATCTCTGGTATTGAAAGCCATCTTTCATTCCTCCCCCTCACGGATGCGAATCAGGTTATAAGCACCCCGCAGATCTAATTTGGTAAATACCCTTGCTCCCTGTAGCCTATCAAAGAGCTCAGAAATCAGGGGCAACGGGTATTTATTCTTAACGGTAATGGCGTTAAGACCCCTATAATCGATGCATGTACGTAATTCTCCATTCTTCTTCTGAACGAAGAAGAACCCCGCCCCTGCATGTGACACTGACTTCCTAATGAATCCTCTTGCCAGATTTTCCTGAATGTATTGAGACATAGCCTCCGTCTCCGGGAGAGAAAGGGGATAAACTCGTCCTCGAGGAGGTTCTGCTCCGGGCAAGAGGTCAATAGGACAGTCATAGGGACCGTGAGGCGGAAGGATCACCGCAGCCTTCTTGGAGAACACGTCTGCATAGGCCCAATAGTATTTGGGAAGGGAAGTAAGATCTGCAGGCATCTCTGTAGTAGCCACCTGAATGCATTCCCTCATACATCTGCCTTTACACGACTTACTCCTACCCAATATCCTCCCAGAGATCCACTCAATGTGTGGGGAATGGAAACGGAGCCAGGGCATCCCCAGCAATATCTCGTCTATTCCCTCGGGAATGACAAGGAGTGCGATAATCTCCTGATGAGAAGCGGACATAGATAACGTGAAAGGGATGGTCTGATGTGTGATTTGTGAAGGCAGTGTCGACCCATTCACTACTCAAACAGTCACGGGTTTGGCGAGCATCACCAGAGGTATAGAGTGGCGGAGAGCGAAGGTAGAGGACATGAAATTTCCTTCGGCTCCAGACTGAGTCCACACAAAGCATTACTGTTATAGTGGATGAGACTAAATTGATTGCCCCCTTAAAGGACAACTTGGAGGCGTGTACTGCTGTGTCTAGTGAATCCCCTCCAATGGTAACTAGACGCGGTTGTTTTCCCGACCATTGTGGACATTTATTTGCATAATACCCTAACTGTTGGCAAACATTAGACTTAGGTCTCGCTCGAGAAACCTCCGTGGCCTCAGGGGAATTGGGCGCCTGAATGGAAGATTCAAGAGGTCTGGCGAAGGTGGGTGCCAGCCGGAACCTCTGCCTACACTGGGTCCGCTCCAACCTCCGCTCGTTAAAACGGAGGTCGATGCGGGTAGATATGGTAATGAGCTCCTCCAGTGTGGCAGGAATCTCCCTGGTGGACAAGGCGTCCTTCACATGGTCTGCCAGTCCCCTCCAGTACACTGGTATAAGGACTTTATCTGGCCACAACAGCTCAGAGACCAGAGTCCGAAATTGGACGGCGAACTGGCTGATCATGGATGAACCCTGGGTGATTGCCAACAGTTGGAGAGCCGTATCGTGGGTGACACGAGGTCCTAAAAAGACCTGTCTCAGAGTATCCAAGAAGAGAGGAGCACTCTGCACCACACGATCATCGCGCTCCCACAACGGCGTTGCCCACTCCAACGCCCTGCCTGACAAAAGGGATATGATATAACCCACTTTCGCCCGCTCCGTGGGAAAACGTGCAGCCAGGAGCTCTAAATGTATGGAGCACTGACTGACGAAACCCCGACATTGTTTACTGTCACCAGTAAACTTATTTGGAAGTGGGAGGCGGGAAAAAGTCGGAGCAGGGGTAGCAGAGGACAAACTGGCTGCAGCCACACTAGCAGACTGAACAGCGACTGCGGTAACATCCACAGCTGAGGTTGTGCGCTCTAGAGTCGCCAACGTACCCTCCAGCTGCTGAATATACCGCTGCAGATGCTGGTCGTCCGCCATTTTACTAGCCAGACCCTGGCACTAGTATACTGTTAGGGTCTGCGGAATGCACCAGATAAATATAAATAGTGGGTGCGTTCGCAGCCCGGGTCCACCATGCAGGCAGAGCCTGCTGCTAGTAAGATGGCGGTATAGGCAAACTCTGTTACTTCACAGAGTCGCAAATATAAATACTGTGGCACTATATGGCAGTATAAGCGAACTCTGTTACACCACAGAGTCGCTGAGGTAGAGACGCAGAGATAGGTACTGTGTCCTGTTAACTCCACAGGGAAACACAGATAACTGCTGTGCGGATAGCAGTCTGTGATCATGCAGACAGCAACCCAATCAAGCAATCTCCTCACCGGAGAAGCCAGTATTCTAGGGGCTTATTTCAGCCAAGCCATAACCACGTGCACACAAATCTCCTCACCTGAGGTGCCGGTATTCTAGGGGCTTATTTCAGCCGAGCCCTAACCACATGGGTGCATGATAACACTGGCGCAAAGCACATAATGCAATTGATACTAGAGCATGGCTGCATGGCCATACAACCCTTTTATAGTAGCAACTACAGGGCCTGCCAGAAAAGGACCAATGAGAAACTGTTCAGAACACATGTAGTTTCAGGACCTTCCGGGCGGACCAATAGGAGCTGCTGCAGTACCTGAACATGTGACCCCTGATCTCCAATGAGAGATCTTACCCTGGGCATGCTCAGAAGGGGATACGCAGGACTTAGTCCTAAAGACCTCTGCTCGCCGCTGACCAGTACTGGCCACAATAGCAGATCCTGGAGAGGCAGCAGTAAACCTCTGCACAGTACTAGGCTGAGCAAGACGCTGGGACCGACGTCTCTGTTGGGGAGACTCCACTGCGGCCGGACACGGATGGGGGACTGCAGCGGGAATGGCTCGAGGTTCCCCCTGTGCAGAAGCGGGAACTCGACCTCTAACACATGAGTGATAGATCGCAGTCCATAAAGAAAAAGAAACGAGTACTGAATCAGACCGGAGGTTTTATCGGACCTCTTTTAGGTTTTGCAATACCCATAATAACGAGTCTGCTCGCAGGCAACTAATGGAGTATACAGAGAAAATGTATCTATCCCCCAAACACGAGCTGGTCAAACTAAGACCACCAACTACTGAGAGCATACGTGAAAGTGTTATTCGGCGCCTTGATGATGAAATTAACTCCGTTTTACAATGTCGTGACATCCACGATGACGTGAAAATTAAAATGTACAGCTCCGTGCTGGAGCGCTACTTGGTATATACGAGACACGGCTCGAAAGAATTAACAACATTAAATCTCGTTAGCACTCCTGATCCTGATCACCAACAACCGCCAAATACCGACCCTGATAAAAATCAAGAGGTCTCTGAAATTGTAAGCCATATAAACCAAAGATATAAAAAGAATGCTGAATTTTTACTAAACAGGTTACTCCAGAATAAAAATGTGTCAGCCTGGAATGATAAAGCCGAATTTATTTTCAAAGGCTCTGTAATATACCAGGGTCTAACTTACTGGATTTGGTACGTAGTACAATGCAGAGTCATGCTCTGACCAGCAGGAATTTACCTAGGGGCTTGGATTCGTTTATGCGGGCTATGGCCGAACTAAATATACCATCTACAGTTGTGGGTAATCCCACTACTAGACAGCAATTAGACGAATTAAAAATGTCCGCCAGTGAGGCTGTATCTACACCGATGAGGCTAGACACCTCCCCCCGTACAATTCATTCTTTGCACTCGCCGTCATTAGGCACCACACGGGGAACTCTGCTACCTAAAAAAAAGGTCACTACCGATACTACAATCCATGTTGCTCACGATGTAGCAGGTGTACTTGTTAATTATTTATTTTGTATGATGTGTAATGCTATATGTTAATTGTACATGTGATGCTTTTATATCATTCTGTATGAACTTTTAAATGATTGAAATGTATTTGAGCTGTATTTAATGATACTTTTTAAATTATTGAAAATGTCTTTGAGATGTATTTATTTATTACAATAAAATCTTTTAAACTTTTACAATACCACATCATTGCTTTTTTTTTACATACATATAAAACAGCCACTTTATAGTGAATGATGTTGTAACATGGCAATATACATAATATGCCCGTACAATGAGACGGGGGTTATAAGTCTCATATAAAATCATAATCTATGTTGTAACACGGCCGTATACATAATATGCCCGTACAATGAGACGGGGGTTATAAGTCTCATATAAAATCACAATCTTAGTGATGAGACCGCTTTTTAGTGAATGATGTTGTAACAAGGCCATATACATAATATGCCCGTACAATGAGACGGGGTTATAAGTCTCATATAAAATCACAATCTTAGTGATGAGACCGCTTTTTAGTGAATGATGTTGTAACAAGGCCATATACATAATATGCCCGTACAATGAGACGGGGGTTATAAGTCTCATATAAAATCACAATCTTAGTGATGAGACCGCTTTTTAGTGAATGATGTTGTAACAAGGCCATATACATAATATGCCCGTACAATGAGACGGGGGTTATAAGTCTCATATAAAATCACAATCTTAGTGATGAGACCGCTTTTTAGTGAATGATGTTGTAACAAGGCCATATACATAATATGCCCGTACAATGAGACGGGGGTTATAAGTCTCATATAAAATCACAATCTTAGTGATGAGACCGCTTTTTAGTGAATGATGTTGTAACAAGGCCATATACATAATATGCCCGTACAATGAGACGGGGGTTATAAGTCTCATATAAAATCACAATCTTAGTGATGAGACCGCTTTTTAGTGAATGATGTTGTAACAAGGCCATATACATAATATGCCCGTACAATGAGACGGGGGTTATAAGTCTCATATAAAATCACAATCTTAGTGATGAGACCGCTTTTTAGTGAATGATGTTGTAACAAGGCCATATACATAATATGCCCGTACAATGAGACGGGGGTTATAAGTCTCATATAAAATCACAATCTTAGTGATGAGACCGCTTTTTAGTGAATGATGTTGTAACAAGGCCATATACATAATATGCCCGTACAATGAGACGGGGGTTATAAGTCTCATATAAAATCACAATCTTAGTGATGAGACCGCTTTTTAGTGAATGATGTTGTAACAAGGCCATATACATAATATGCCCGTACAATGAGACGGGGGTTATAAGTCTCATATAAAATCACAATCTTAGTGATGAGACCGCTTTTTAGTGAATGATGTTGTAACAAGGCCATATACATAATATGCCCGTACAATGAGACGGGGGTTATAAGTCTCATATAAAATCACAATCTTAGTGATGAGACCGCTTTTTAGTGAATGATGTTGTAACAAGGCCATATACATAATATGCCCGTACAATGAGACGGGGGTTATAAGTCTCATATAAAATCACAATCTTAGTGACGGATTTAAAATCCTTTTAGCCTGTAAATAGTCTGCTAAGATATAAGTTCGTATCAAATGCTGCAGAAGCACACACTCATTTTGGACTATGGGATCCTCTCGCTATCAAATAACATACATGAAATATACATTACTATAAAATCACACTATCAAAACGTGTTATAAGTCGACTATAACATGAGAATCATACTGACACGATATAAAGTGTGATTCAAATAAAATACACTGCTCTGATAAGAGCAGCAAACTCATATCATGATCATATCAAAATGAGAATCAGATCCACAGCTCTTGATAGAGCAGCTTTTGATATCACAAGGATATCAAAACCACTATCAAGAGCACAGCAAAATGATAGGAGCGGGACCACCTGTCAAATTCAGTTTGATGAAACGTAGTGTTGTTACACTACTACTGACAACATATTGGCTAGAGTCTTGGATGTTTTGGCTACAAATAGCACTCCATTATCTAAAATGGTGTTAATTTTTTTTTATCTTGTCTCAAAACCGGAAGATGCCGTTTTATTATATTGACTATTTGTGGATATTCAATGGAAAATGGTGTAGAAAAAAAAATTCTTGTTGTTGAGAATCATATATACTACAATCCATTAAGCGTTGCTCTCTATTTCTGCTGCATGCTATATTTCTAGCCCTGTTCACACATGCCTGTGAATAACCACGTTGCTTGAATCTCCTTGCTATTACTTTGCACTCCTGATTGAATTCCACATCATTAGAACAAGTACGCCTTGCCCTAAAAAATTATCCTATGGGCACATTCTTTATTATGTGAACAGGGTGTGCACTAGGTGCATGCTAAACTCCATTACCTGTAGTAGGCTTGCGATATAATTTACTGGAGATTTTACCATTGTCCACTTGACCTTCAACAAATACATCGAGAAAAGGGGAACTTTGATCTTTATATTCTGAAACAAACTGTAAATTTCGATCATTACGATTCAAAAATTCAAAAAACACTTGATGATCTCCTGTCACTTCTTTTTTATTAAAAATCAAATCATCAATGTAGCGTCCTGTCCACACAATCCTGCCATAATATGGATTAGACTTTGAAAACAAATAATCATACTCCCAACATATCATGTAAATATTTGCCAAAGAAGGGGAGCATTTGCCCCTCATCGAGCAACCTTTGACCTGTTTATAGTATTTTTTGTTGAATAAAAAATGACTATGGGGTAGTAAAAAGGATACCACATTAACAATTTTGACTGTAATCCACTCTGGCATTGTAGTATTTTCATCACCCTAAATACAGCCAATAATGTTTCCCGATGCGGCATAGATGAATAAAGCGAAACCACATCACTAGTGACCCATCCATATTCTTGTTTCCATTTTAATTCTTTAATATTCAAAAAAGCTTTTGTATCTTTAATATATTTGGGGGTATATGATACCAAAGGTTGCATGAAGCGATCTGTCCAGGCAGATAACCTCTCAGAGAAAGATACAATGCCAGAAGTTATAGGACGCAATTTAGGAGAAAATACTTCTTTGTGTCTTGGGAATACAATGAAATATTGGTATTTTTCGATCATGTACCCTCACATATTCTTTTTCTTTAACCAACATAACATTACATTCTACCAGCAGACTTTTAAATTCAGCCTGATATTTTACAGTTGGATCACCACTCAATATTTGATATGTATCATCTGAACTTAACATTGCAGTTACCTCACGTTCATATAAGTCCCTGTCCAGTACTACTATTTTGCTGTCTTTATCTGACTGACAAATTATAATATGCTTCAAGAGATTTTAATGCCAAAAATTTATCATATTTCACATTATACTTTTGATTTTTCCCATAGTTTTTTTTACATCCAACAGCTCTTTAACTTCTTTCATGACATGTTTTTGGAAAATATCCATACCCTTAGACCTGGATTGCACAGGATAGAACAATGCATTCAGAATATTTTTTGGTGTATATTGCAAACATCAAAACTAAGCCTACAAACATGATACACAACTCAAAATAATACAAATAACCATGTTTATTGATTGATATAATAAAGAACAAATAATAAAATATTTACAAATTACAATCAGGGGAACAACTAACACAAGTGGAAAATGGGCACCAAATAGTGTAACCAAGAGTATTAGAATCATATCAAGTAATAATACATATAAACTTCACTAGACATCAGAATTAAAGTACTGTGATATAAAGTGCAATACCAATATATTTATACTAGCTTTAAACCCGTTCTACACCCGGGTGGGAAGCATTTTTACTGGTATATGGTCTCCCATCCTGGTATGTGCTGCCCCCCTCCTATCCTGTTATGCATGGCACCCCTCATCCCTATCCTGGTATGTATGGTCCCCTCACCTCCACCCAATCCTGGTATGCATGGTACCTGCTCATCCATGTCCTGGTATTCATGGTTCCCTCACCCCCCAGTCTTGGTATGCATGGTACCCCCTCATCCCTATCATGGTATGTATGGTCCCCTCACCCCCCAATCCTGAAATGCATGGTCCCCTCACCCCCCCAATCCTGGTATGCATGGTCCCCTCACCCCCAATCCTGGTATGCATGGTCCCCTCCCCCCCAATCCTGGAATGCATGGTCCCCTCACGCCCAATCCTGGTATGCATGGTGCCCTCACTCCCCAATCCTGGTATGCATGGTCCCCTCACCCCCCAATCCTGGTATACATGGCACCCCTTACCTCCCAATTTGTAGCCAAAAAATCCAAGACTCTAGACAATATGTTTTCATCCAGTTTATATGTGGGATCAAATAATTTTGAAAAAATAACTTATTCCTAGTTAGAAAGTACGGGTAACTATAAATGTGGCATGAGTAGATGTGGAATATGTCAATACATGCAAAAAAAACACAAAATTTAGAGCAAAAGATGCACAGCATGAATATACTATCAAATTTTTTGCTAATAGCAACTCTAGATCTGTAGTATATTTGGCTTCTTGTCAGGCATGTAATATGCAATATGTTGGATCGACCACACGCAAATTAAAGCAGAGAATTTAAGAACATGTATCAGGAGCTACTACAGGCAATTACAATGATAAACGCTCTTTGCCAGGAGTGTCTTGACACCTCAAGGAGGTTCGTGCTGGCAACCTGACTTCTATGAGAGTAACTGCCATTGCACAAGTAAAGAGGGCAGTCAGATGGGGGGATACAGTTTCCACTTTGCGAGCCAGATAAGCAGCTTGGATCTTAAAATTAATCACCTGTTTCCCCAAAGGAATGAATTTATAAAACAGATCTGATGTATATTTATTAAATGATGTTTTCGTGCATAAATGTAATAAAGGTATGTGGTCTATGCATATTTATTCATATGTATTTTCATGTATGTATTGTAAGGATTAGGCCTCGCTTGAGTGCGACCGGAGGTAAGCAGGAGGGCGACTTCACTCGTTCTTCAAGCAAGTTTATTCAAACTTCATAAACTGCTTACAACAGAAAACAAAAACAGCCTTCTCTGGCACAAAGTAACAAAAAGGCATCTATACTGTCCTGGTATTCTAGCAGAGTAGTCTCCTCAGAGCACACACACTGGAGGTCTCCACACCTCCAGCCACTCACACCTGTGGTCAGCAGTAGGCTCATTTATATCGCAGACATCCAGCTAACACAGAACACATGACTGGTCATGTGGCCATGACCTCATCACAGGTCCTCAAACCACATACAAAGGTATAGTGATGCCCTACTCTCCCATCTGTCTATGTGTTCATCATATCGCTACATACCTCCCCCCTCTGCCTAAAGCCGTGGGCTTGGCACATTTCATTCACAGACTAGAAACTCTTTTCAGTCGTCTCCACAATTAACTGGTCTGTCACAGTTTGGCTTAGGTCACTGAGTCCTGAGCTAATTGAGGTGTCACTGCCTCTACCTCTCATTTCAGGCCATCTATGTCCTGTCTTAGTTCCACTTCGATGACTTTCACTCTGAAGCGAACTTCTGCGCCTCTCTATATTACGGGTTGAAGGTGGCTGCCTGTTTTCCCCCAACTCTTGCAGCTGTCTGTTGGTCTGCTCCTCCTCAATTCTTAGCTGTTCTATTCTTCCCTGGTGCACCTCCAGGAGCATCCGGATCTTCCCAAGGTTTTCCACCAACCCCTTCCGACTTGGAGGTTTTCTCGTTGGCTCCCGACGTCTCTGCTTCTCGCGGAGGCCATCTGGGTGGCGGTTCCCTTGCTGACTTTTTTCCTCCGTTGAGGCCCCTTCTTTGGTCATCTTCTCCAGTTCACTCTCCTCCCGTACGCTCGGACCAGGAGAGCGCAACCGTTCGGTTTCCCGGACTGTCGTGGATTTCCTGAGGTGGGCATTAGCTTCCTTCTCTATTTGGAGTTCTTTGAGAATTTTCTCTTGCTCCTCTGCCCAGCAGCGGTGCTCCTCCTCTCTCCGTAGAAGTTCCTGCTGATGCTTCTCCTGGGCCGCTCTGCCCATCTCCGTATCTTTCACTAGGATTTGGGTTGCCGTCTGGCACGCTGACAGTTGACCTTGGACTTTAGAGACTTCCTTCTCCAGGTCCTCCACTCGTTGCTCAATCCCTTGTCTCCGTATCCTTTCTTGCCCGACTGTCTCTTTAAGCAGCTCCATCTCATGGACTTGCTCTCTTTTATCCAGTACATGTGGCACCATCCTTTCCCCCTTATTTCTCTTCTTAGAGAGCATAGGCTGTCTGGCCTTCCTGCAGCCCCTGCGGTGAGGAGGAGATCTGCTACTTGTACCCGACTCCACCTTGCTGCACTCGCTTTCACTTGCGGTTAAGTTACAGTCTGCATAGGAGCCATTCCCACTCCCTCTGTCATCTTGGAACAGCAAGTCCCCACTTAACCAGGTGTCAGCCCCTATTCCTGGAGCTACCCAGTTTTCTGTGGTCCTATATTTGGTCACCCCAAAGTCCTCACTTTGGTCTGAGCCACACTTTCTTATGGTCACCAGGCACTGGGTATCTTTGACTTTAGGGGTGGCTAGTTACCTCTGTTTTACCCACCACACTATCAGCAACCACTACAGCCTCCTGCAGGGATGGGCCTCTCTTAGGGTCATTCTGGTTCCCTTCTGAGCAATCAGCCAGTGCTTCGTCCCACACCTCCCAAAACCGTTTACAATCCTGGCCTATTATTATAGGATATGGTAAGTCTGGGACTACAGGAACATCATGGGTAGAAATAATAGTGGACGTCTCAACGATTACCCTGGATACTGGATACTCCCTAGTGACCCCATGAACACAAGGGACTTCTATCTTCTTTCCGAGAATCTGATAGACAGGGAGTGTGTCGCTCAGCAGAGTCACCTGGCTTCCTGAGTCTAGAAGTCCACTCACACACTCTCCATTCACTATTAGAGAACAGTTCAGTGCCCCCCGGTCAGACGTAAAGTCAGTACACCATTCGCGACATACGCTGTTCAAACCCTGAACCCGGCAATAGTTCCTCGGCTCATCCGCCGCCACTTCTTTTCTCCTCATCGACTCAGTTTGGGACTCCGCCCCTTCTGAGTGTGGCAGTAGTTTATTAGGGTTTACTGGTTCCCCATTCTCGCTAGGGACCTCAGAACTCTTTCTCCACAGATCCCAAAACAGACAGAAATCCCGGCCTATAATTATAGGACGCACCAAGTCCCGAACGACGCCGACTTCATGGGACTCAGTGCCATGCGTCGTTTCAATGTCCACTCTGGCCATAGGGTAGTCCTTTACATCACCATGTATGCATTGAACACCGACTTTTTTCCCTGGTAATATGTTGAGAGGAAAAGTGGCCCTGATCAAGGTCACTAAGCTTCCAGAGTCTAGCAGCGCTGTTACTGCTTCACCAGTCACCTTCACGGGACAGACTTGAGGACCCTGATTGGGAAACGGGTTTCCACTGCAGGCTGGATATGCATACCATGAAATACGGTGTCCTATGCTGCAGTCCATCTGCTCGGTGGTCTGCGGACACCGGGCAGCTATATGTCCTGGCTCGTGGCACCTCCAACAAATAATTTCACCCGCAGTGACCTTGGGCACCACCTCCCCCCGCCATTTTGACCTTCGGCGCTCCACCCCTTTTTTGGGACTCTGCCCCCTGTTGGGGCCGCCAGTACATAATGGGCTGCTTCCCCACTGCTCCTTCCATCCCCTGGTACCTCTCGACCAGTCCGACCAGTTCGTCAGCATTCTGGGGATCACCCTGGGCAACCCAGGTCTGCAGGGGCTTTGGCAGGGAGTGCACAAACCGATCCATTACTACTCTTTCTACCATCTGGGCCAGTGTAGCGGACTCTGGCTGCAGCCATTTCTGGACCAGATGCAGCAGGTCAAACATTTGGGAGCGCGGTGGTTTGTCCCTGTGATAAGCCCAGCGGTGCACTCTCTGTGCCCTGACAGTCATTGTTACCCCCATACGTGCGAGGATCTCAACCTTTAGCTTAGGATATTCCTGAGCGTCCTGCACCGTCAAATTGTAGTACGCCTTCTGGGGCTCCCCTGTCAGGTATGGGGCCAGTACCTCTGCCCACTGCTCTGGGGAAGTCTTTCCCTCTCAGCAACCCTCTCAAATACAGTCAGGAAGGCTTCAACATCATCCCCGGGGGTCATTTTTTGTAACGTGCGTCTTACCGCCTTTCTGACGTGGTTGTCATTAGCCAGACCTGGGGTTGGGGCGCTCGTCCTGCCCTGGATGGCGGTTGTCAGAAGCTGTATCTGCTGCCGATGTTCCTGCTGGCTCTCCTGCATCTGCTGTTGGTGCTCCTGCTGGCTCTGCTGCATCTGTTGCAACAACATCCTGTTGGTCTCTTGTTGCTGTACCTGCGCCTGGACCAAGTGTTTCAGCAGGTCCTCCATTTTCTCCGGCAATGCTGGCTGGCTTGCTATAGCCTTGACCCACGACATGCAGTAACCAGTCCCACTTCTCTGCTGGGAACGCTGCTCGCACGTCTCCACCAATTGTAAGGTTTAGGCCTCGCTTGAGTAAGACCGGAGGTAAGCAGGAGGGCGACTTCACTCGATTCTTCAAGCAAGTTTATTCAAACTTCATAAACTGCTTACAACAGAAAACAAAAACAGCCTTCTCTGGCACAAAGTAACAAAAAGGCATCTATACGGTCCTGGTATTCTAGCAGAGTAGTCTCCTCAGAGCACACACACTGGAGGTCTCCACACCTCCAGCCACTCACACCTGTGGTCAGCAGTAGGCTCATTTATATCGCAGACATCCAGCTAACACAGAACACATGACTGGTCATGTGGCCATGACCTCATCACAGGTCCTCAAACCACATACAAAGGTATAGTGATGCCCTACTCTCCCATCTGTCTATGTGTTCATCATATCGCTACAGTATATTGATGAAGGGTATTGCTGTAACTTCATTATTTGTATTTGCAATGTTGTATACAGAATTAGTGGCTATAAGATTAGTATAACAGTGGGCTGGGTGTGTAACTTCTTCCACCGGGTACTCAGGTGTTTGGTATATGGTAATTGACATGTATAGTGATTGGTTGTAGCCATATATTATGTGCCTTATATATTGTGTTGTAACATGTTTTGTATTATGCAATGATTAAGGGTGGTATTGCCTGAAACGCGTCAGCTTGTTTTTCTGATGCGCTAATAAAGGACAAGATTTTTATTCTATTTTCATCTCCTCCATTCAATATGTGCATAAGCTGGACAAGTGAGTGATTTGCATTTTTATCTGGGAGTCGGCCGGCAGGAACTTGATGGTGATCCATGCTCTGCACATGTCTAATGAGAATTGGATTCCAACACTTCTGGTTGGGTGAGCTGATGAAATCCTAGTATTTGCAATGGTAAATAAACACACTGTTAGGGTTGGCGGATTGCACTAAATAAAGACGAGTAATAAAGTGCAATCGCAACCCGGAGTCCACCGTGCAGATATATAAAACTGCTGCTATAGAGTAATGGCGGAACACACGCAAGCATATATCTAAACATGACTGCATTGCTCCACGTAGTGTAAACAGAGCTCACAACACACAACTCTGTTAACTTCACAGAGAGAAGTAGCTAAGGGTTGAGCTCGCTCTGTAATTGACCCGTGCCAATCGCACACATGGACGAAACAGTTGCTGAGTCAAAGAAAAAGCTAAACTGACACTAGTTCACTACAACATAACCCTGTAGCACTCACAGGGGAGCAAAAAGGCTCTGTGGTTGGACTTGCTCTGTAACTCAGCTGTGCTAACCACACACACAACCAGATACAGATGCTGGAAGCTAAGCGACAAGCAAAAACCCTAACTCCAAGCTAAGGTGAAAGGTGAACCAACACACACACACGTGCAGACAGAGAAAGCCGAGAGGTAGTTACTCTAGTCCCATACTCTATACTCCACCACGCAAGGTAATGGAATCTTTTGGCTTCTAATTATGGATACTCCATTATTAGATACTCTCTATACTTGATCCTGTTTATTGGGGAATTTGGAGGTTGCACCTTCTTTGCACTGTTTACACTTTATAATATTTAAAGCCATATCCCCACATTCTTTCCTGTAATTATCTTGCTCAGGGATATTTTTTGATTTTTTGTGGAGCCTGTCTATTTTACGATTGAGGGTTTGCTATTAATGGATTGCACTATATTTTTTGGCCACAAGAGTCTTATATAATGATATATGGATATTGCATTAATACTGATTATTTTTACATTATACTTTGGTGGCATTATAGTTTACGATATTTTCCATTGAATTGCTGATATTGTATTCATTCCCTCATTTCCTACTTGTGGTGTTCCTTTTGGTGTCCCTTATGGCATTTTGCTTTTTTATATATGTTTTAATGTGAACAATAAAGCTTTTTGTTTTATATTTCAGGATCTCTTGCTGTACAGCACAATTGCTATCAGCACAAGCACATAAGAACTTCTCATTCCAGCCCTAACTCTCTCCCTACTGATAAACAGTGTCAGCAACCTCTCCCTACTGTTAAGATCGTCAGAAGTAAAATGGCGGTCGGCGGTCAGGGCTTTTATATACACTATGATGCCCCCCAAAGCAAGCCAATCACTGCAATGCCCTTCTCTAAGATGGTGGTGGACGCTGCCCATGTCATCTCGTTGCCCACAGTGTACATCCTTGCTCATTGGCTGAAAAAACGCACCTGCAAGCATTATGGAAAAACCGACTTTGGCGCTCGTTTTACCAAACGCATGGCCGACTTCACGCTATGGTCAGGTTTCGCTCAGCGAAACCCGACTTTGGCGAAAGTCGGCGACTTATGAATCTGACCGACCTGTTTCGCTCAACTCTAGTGAGAAGTATTCGTGAGAGAAGGACTGTGTTTGGTGTTTGCTGGATACCTCTGAGACTAAGAGGTCTCTGGGAACCTGTGTGGCCGATGCCAACAGGTAACGGTGTTATGTTTCGTTAGCTGAGGAGAAATTGCAAAAATACCAAAAGTAGTAATACACCAGAGAGGCTGGAAACTATTGGATTGCAGTACCCTAAACTAACCGCCACACTAGAAGTAGCCGTGGAGCGTACCTATGGTGATCCTAGACGCCTCGTCACAGCCGGAGAGCTAACTACACCTAAAGGCAGAAAGATGAAAGCTATCTTCCCTGGAGCAGAACCCCCAAAGAAATAGGAAGCCCCCAAACATGTAATGGCGGTTAGACAAGAAGAAAATACGGACACAGACAGAAAATAGAATGAGCAAACGCTGGGGCCCAATCTGTCTAGATAGAAAAGTATAGGAAAGAATTCTGATTGCAATCCAAAAAAACCCTGACAAAAATACCAACACTTCTGATTAACAAAAAACCTGAGATCACACGATCTCTACCACCTAAATCAGATCTCTGGTGTAACACACAGCAATTCAGCAAAAAAGTGACAAAGAAACAGAGCGAAAGTGCAAATACTAAATGAGCACAATTGCAGCGCCAGAACCCAAAAGGGGACCAGGCTGAAGTCCACTGCAAGCAGCAAACCAGGCAAGGAAAATCCAACCAGAGGAAAAAAAAACAGCAAATCACTTATCTGAATGAGAGCAGGAATGCAAACTGAGCTCCAAGCTAGACAGGAAGAACAATTGATTACCGGCAAGGCTGAAGGGAGTTCAGGTCACTTATATCAGACCATTCAGAGCCAGCTGAAGGCCATTCGGCAATAAGTTCATTACCCTCAGCAACCATCGAAGGGAGCTCCAGCTCAGAAGTCGCCTCCAGATTATTCACAACATAACGGTCTAGAAAACAGTGTTATGCAGATCGAGATCAGTAAGAAGTATTATTGAGAGAAAGACTGTATTTTTGTGTCAAGTTTGCTGTAATAAAGTAAATGAACTATTGTTTTCACCCTGAGCATGCCAGTGTTTACCTCGAAGACCAGCAAAGCGAGTGATCCCCGTCCACACACAGTGTGGAACGTCACAGGGGGCATAAGTAGGAATTACTATTGCATGGAGACCACAAAGGAGTCATATGCACTAATATGTGAGGGTTCCAAAGATAGACATCACTCCTGGGTTATATTTTATTTTTGCAGATACTGTTACTGCGAGGAGTACAAAAAGGAGATACTGTTTTTCTGTACTAAGGCAGCACAATTTTCTTTGTTAACTGGCGCAGTGTAGAAGTGGGGGGAAATGTGGAGGGTAATGTAGATGTAGTCAACCATAGACGGATGTGTGTTACTTTCTGCAAAGACGAGTCCTAATTTGCAGTCAAAGCCGTCTATGCCAGATGAAGAATAAATTACTTCATTTGGAGCCGTTACTGGTAATTCACCAAATTTAACTGATGTACACTCAATATGATATATGGAGCTCCTGTGAATATTGTCACTGGTGGGATTATTAGTTTTAGTACTGTAGGTTTTGATAATGAGTATGGTGGTATTATTTAGTTACTATGTGGTGTGGTCAAGGTGTGAAGGTATTTGTCCCTTGTATGTGGTATTATTGGTATATCAGTCTTGGTATAGGAAATTTTATTCAGTAACATGATGTTGGTCAGGGGCAGACATATCATTGGTGCAACCTTTGCAGTTGCACAGGGACCCAAGAGATACAGAGGGCCCATTTCCACTTCCAAACCATGTGGAATTGTGCATTATAATGAGCTATTGGCCTGCAAGGGTCCCATATACTGTTCTTGCACAATGTCTCTTTCCTGTCTGTGTCCTCCAGTAATGGTGGTTATACTCATACACTATGTGGTGATAATATATGGTCATAGTTAGGCCGTATTAAAGGGAATCTATCAATAGGGTTTTTGCTCCCCCACCTGAGAGCACCTTCAAGTTGTGGCTGAGACCCTGATTACAACAATGTATCACTTAATGTGCTGCTTGCTGTTATTTTGATAAAATCACTGTTTTATCTGCTTCAGATCTGGCAGTTCTCTAAATATTGAATATTGAATTGAATGGAGCAGGTCAGATATGACCTTGGTCAGATGTGACATCATTTTAAGTGTGACATCTTTGAAGTGTTACATCAGAAATATATCCAGAAATAGTCCAGAAATCGGTCAGAAGGTAAGAATAATCACTATCTTCTAATTTTACTTGCCTTTCTTTTACCCTGCTTTTAACCATGCTTACATTTGCCCTCACCGTTTTTGCTCCACTAATCTTCACTCTCCTTCGCTATCCCCAAACCCCTGCAAGCTCGAACCAAATAACTGTCTCCCCCTCTCTCTTACCCCCCACATCGCCTCATGTGCAGACCTGCTTCTTAACCTCAGACCTCTCCCACAAAAATATAATGTAAGCCGGTCACTCTCCTTCACCCACCTGCTTTCCCTTTCTCTGCTGCTTCTCACTGCTGGCAACATATCCCCCAATCCTGGCCCCCCCTGCCCCATACATCCCACTAATCCTCACCCCTATACTTCTCACAGTAAGAGAAACTACCGCAATCCCTCACACTTAAAACCTGTACCACTGACCCCTACCCCCCAGCTTCCTCTCTCTGGAGCACTCTGGAACGCCCGCTCCGTCTGCAACAAGCTCCACGTGATCCACGATCTCTTTACTTCCTGCAACCTCTCCTTCCTGGCCCTCACTGAGACCTGGCTGACGCCCCCTGACACGGCCTCCCCTGCTGCACTGAGTTACGGTGGCCTCCACTTCACCCACACTCCTTGCTCTGGCAACAGACATGGTGGAGGCGTGGGTTTCCTTCTCTCTAATAACTACTCCTTCAATCCTATTCAACCCCCACCCTCCCTCATCCTCCCTTCCTTTGAGGTCCACTCAGTCTATATCTACTCTCCCTCTAATCTCCAAATGGCCGTCATATACCAACCACTGTGCTCAGCCACTGCCTTCCTTGACCAATTCTCCAGCTGGTTTCTTCACTTTCTCTCTGCTGACATCCCCACCAACATCATGCGTGACTTTAATATCCCTACTGACGCCTGCCAGCCCGCAGCCTCCAAACTCCTGTCACTTACTTCATCCTTTGGACTTACTCAGTGGTCCTCCACAGCCACCCACACAGACGGACATACATTAGACCTCATCTTCACCCGCCTCTGTTCCCTATCTAATCTCACAACCTCTCCCCTCCCCTATCTGACAACCACCTACTCACCTTCTCATCCATGTCCTCTTCACCTGCCCCCTATGTTCAGCCACTGGCACATCCTCGCAGAAACCTCGCACACCTAGACATTCACAGACTCTCAGACTCTCTTCTACCCCTGTCCTCCATATCTTCACTCCACGACACAGACAGCACCACCGCTTTCTATCACACCACCCTCACATCTGCCATAGACTCAGTTGCCCCTCTCACGCACGGCAAAGTGCGACTAATTAATAGGCAACCCTGGCACAACAATCTCACCAAAAAACTTCGACAATCGTCCAGGGTCGCGGAGCGGCATTGGAAGAAAACACGCCTGCCAGACGACTTCACTGCTTTCAAACAAGCTACACTTGCCTTCAAAATAGCCCTCTCCTCTGCTAAACAGACCTATTTCGCAAACCTTGTATCTTCATTATCCTACAACCCAAAACAACTGTTCAGCACATTCAACTCTCTCCTCCGCCCACCACTGCCACCTCCAACTCCCCTCATTTCTGCCAAGGACTTTGCCACCTACTTCAAAAATAAGATCGACCAAGCAAGGCAAATCTTTACTTTTCCCACACCCCAACCACTCCATATACCAGACCTCTCTCCTTACCTACTAACCTCCCTCTCCAACATCACTGAAGGAGAGCTTACTCATCTCCATTTCAAATCACACCTCACCACCTGTGCACCTGACCCCATCCCTTCCCACCTGCTCCCCAACCTCACTAACACGCTCGTTCCAGCCCTAACCCATCTATTCAACCTATCGCTATCTTCTGGTACCTTTCCCTCTGCCTTCAAACATGTCACCATCACACCCATCCTCAAAGAAACAAACCTTGACCCAACTGCTATGCCCAGCTATCGCCCAATATCATTGCTCCTGTTTGCTTCCAAACTCCTTGAGCAGCATGCCCACGCTCAACTTTCCTTCCACCTCTCATCTAACTCTCTCCTTGACAACCTCCAATCTGGCTTCCGCCCCCACCACTCCACTGAAACTGCCCTGACCAAAATTACTAATGACATACTCACAGCCAAAGCTAACAGACAGTTCTCCATCCTCCTCCTCCTTGACCTGTCCTCTGCCTTTGACACAGTCGACCACTGCCTACTGCTACAGATTCTTTCTTCCCTTCGCATCAAAGACCTTGCCCTGTCCTGGATCACCACTTACCTTTCCGACCGCACATTTAGCGTCTCCCACTCCCACTCTACCTCCTCATCCCGCCCTCTCTCTGTTGGAGTCCCTCAAGGCTCTGTCCTGGGGCCCCTACTTTTTTCCATCTATACCCTTGGCCTAGGACAACTCATAAAGTCCCATGGCTTCCAGTACCACCTCTATGCGGATGATACTCAGATTTACCTCTCTGGCCCAGAAGTCACCTCTCTGCTGTCCAGAATCCCGGAGTGTCTATCAGCCATATCCTCCTTCTTCACCTCTCGCTTCCTAAAACTCAATGTAGACAAACCGAACTCATCATCTTTCCTCCATCTCACGTATCTTCCCTACCCGATCTATCTATTATGGTAAATGGCATCACGATCTCTCCCGCATCTGAAATCCGCTGCCTCGGAGTAACTCTCGACTCTGCCCTGTACTTCAAATCACACATCCAAACTCTTGCCACTTCCTGTCGCCTCCAACTTAAAAACATTTCCAGAATCCGTCCCTTCCTCAGCCCTCAATCTACTAAAACTCTTGTGCATGCCCTCATTATCTCCCGCCTTGATTACTGCAACACCCTCCTCTGTGGCCTCCCCGTCAACTCTCTTGCACCACTCCAGTCTGTCCTCAACTCTGCTGCCCGACTAATCCACCTCTCCCCTCGCTACTCCCCTGCTTCTCCCCTCTGTATATCCCTCCACTGGCTCCCAATTCCCAACGAATCCAATTCAAACTACTAACACTGACCTACAAAGCGTCCACAACCTGTCCCCTCCCTATATCTCTGAACTAATCTCCCAATATCTTCCTTCACGTAAACTTCGATCCTCCCCAGACCTCCTACTAGCCTCCACACTTATTCGTTCCTCACACAA
>JARQOD010000001.1:451997699-452061136 GCA_033576555.1 Oophaga sylvatica
TCCTAGACGCCTCGTCACAGCCGAGAGGCTAACTACACCTAAAGGCAGAAAGATGAAAGCTATCTTCCCTGGAGCAGAACCCCCAAAGAAATAGGAAGCCCCCAAACATGTAATGGCGGTTAGACAAGAAGAAAATACGGACACAGACAGAAAATAGAATGAGCAAACGCTGGGGCCCAATCTGTCTAGATAGAAAAGTATAGGAAAGAATTCTGATTGCAATCCAAAAAAACCCTGACAAAAATACCAACACTTCTGATTAACAAAAAACCTGAGATCACACGATCTCTACCACCTAAATCAGATCTCTGGTGTAACACACAGCAATTCAGCAAAAAAGTGACAAAGAAACAGAGCGAAAGTGCAAATACTAAATGAGCACAATTGCAGCGCCAGAACCCAAAAGGGGACCAGGCTGAAGTCCACTGCAAGCAGCAAACCAGGCAAGGAAAATCCAACCAGAGGAAAAAAAAACAGCAAATCACTTATCTGAATGAGAGCAGGAATGCAAACTGAGCTCCAAGCTAGACAGGAAGAACAATTGATTACCGGCAAGGCTGAAGGGAGTTCAGGTCACTTATATCAGACCATTCAGAGCCAGCTGAAGGCCATTCGGCAATAAGTTCATTACCCTCAGCAACCATCGAAGGGAGCTCCAGCTCAGAAGTCGCCTCCAGATTATTCACAACATAACGGTCTAGAAAACAGTGTTATGCAGATCGAGATCAGTAAGAAGTATTATTGAGAGAAAGACTGTATTTTTGTGTCAAGTTTGCTGTAATAAAGTAAATGAACTATTGTTTTCACCCTGAGCATGCCAGTGTTTACCTCGAAGACCAGCAAAGCGAGTGATCCCCGTCCACACACAGTGTGGAACGTCACAGGGGGCATAAGTAGGAATTACTATTGCATGGAGACCACAAAGGAGTCATATGCACTAATATGTGAGGGTTCCAAAGATAGACATCACTCCTGGGTTATATTTTATTTTTGCAGATACTGTTACTGCGAGGAGTACAAAAAGGAGATACTGTTTTTCTGTACTAAGGCAGCACAATTTTCTTTGTTAACTGGCGCAGTGTAGAAGTGGGGGGGAAATGTGGAGGGTAATGTAGATGTAGTCAACCATAGACGGATGTGTGTTACTTTCTGCAAAGACGAGTCCTAATTTGCAGTCAAAGCCGTCTATGCCAGATGAAGAATAAATTACTTCATTTGGAGCCGTTACTGGTAATTCACCAAATTTAACTGATGTACACTCAATATGATATATGGAGCTCCTGTGAATATTGTCACTGGTGGGATTATTAGTTTTAGTACTGTAGGTTTTGATAATGAGTATGGTGGTATTATTTAGTTACTATGTGGTGTGGTCAAGGTGTGAAGGTATTTGTCCCTTGTATGTGGTATTATTGGTATATCAGTCTTGGTATAGGAAATTTTATTCAGTAACATGATGTTGGTCAGGGGCAGACATATCATTGGTGCAACCTTTGCAGTTGCACAGGGACCCAAGAGATACAGAGGGCCCATTTCCACTTCCAAACCATGTGGAATTGTGCATTATAATGAGCTATTGGCCTGCAAGGGTCCCATATACTGTTCTTGCACAATGTCTCTTTCCTGTCTGTGTCCTCCAGTAATGGTGGTTATACTCATACACTATGTGGTGATAATATATGGTCATAGTTAGGCCGTATTAAAGGGAATCTATCAATAGGGTTTTTGCTCCCCCACCTGAGAGCACCTTCAAGTTGTGGCTGAGACCCTGATTACAACAATGTATCACTTAATGTGCTGCTTGCTGTTATTTTGATAAAATCACTGTTTTATCTGCTTCAGATCTGGCAGTTCTCTAAATATTGAATATTGAATTGAATGGAGCAGGTCAGATATGACCTTGGTCAGATGTGACATCATTTTAAGTGTGACATCTTTGAAGTGTTACATCAGAAATATATCCAGAAATAGTCCAGAAATCGGTCAGAAGGTAAGAATAATCACTATCTTCTAATTTACTTGCCTTTCTTTTACCCTGCTTTTTAACCATGCTTACATTTGCCCTCACCGTTTTTGCTCCACTAATCTTCACTCTCCTTCGCTATCCCCAAACCCCTGCAAGCTCGAACCAAATAACTGTCTCCCCCTCTCTCTTACCCCCCACATCGCCTCATGTGCAGACCTGCTTCTTAACCTCAGACCTCTCCCACAAAAATATAATGTAAGCCGGTCACTCTCCTTCACCCACCTGCTTTCCCTTTCTCTGCTGCTTCTCACTGCTGGCAACATATCCCCCAATCCTGGCCCCCCCTGCCCCATACATCCCACTAATCCTCACCCCTATACTTCTCACAGTAAGAGAAACTACCGCAATCCCTCACACTTAAAACCTGTACCACTGACCCCTACCCCCCAGCTTCCTCTCTCTGGAGCACTCTGGAACGCCCGCTCCGTCTGCAACAAGCTCCACGTGATCCACGATCTCTTTACTTCCTGCAACCTCTCCTTCCTGGCCCTCACTGAGACCTGGCTGACGCCCCCTGACACGGCCTCCCCTGCTGCACTGAGTTACGGTGGCCTCCACTTCACCCACACTCCTTGCTCTGGCAACAGACATGGTGGAGGCGTGGGTTTCCTTCTCTCTAATAACTACTCCTTCAATCCTATTCAACCCCCACCCTCCCTCATCCTCCCTTCCTTTGAGGTCCACTCAGTCTATATCTACTCTCCCTCTAATCTCCAAATGGCCGTCATATACCAACCACTGTGCTCAGCCACTGCCTTCCTTGACCAATTCTCCAGCTGGTTTCTTCACTTTCTCTCTGCTGACATCCCCACCAACATCATGCGTGACTTTAATATCCCTACTGACGCCTGCCAGCCCGCAGCCTCCAAACTCCTGTCACTTACTTCATCCTTTGGACTTACTCAGTGGTCCTCCACAGCCACCCACACAGACGGACATACATTAGACCTCATCTTCACCCGCCTCTGTTCCCTATCTAATCTCACAACCTCTCCCCTCCCCCTATCTGACAACCACCTACTCACCTTCTCATCCATGTCCTCTTCACCTGCCCCCTATGTTCAGCCACTGGCACATCCTCGCAGAAACCTCGCACACCTAGACATTCACAGACTCTCAGACTCTCTTCTACCCCTGTCCTCCATATCTTCACTCCACGACACAGACAGCACCACCGCTTTCTATCACACCACCCTCACATCTGCCATAGACTCAGTTGCCCCTCTCACGCACGGCAAAGTGCGACTAATTAATAGGCAACCCTGGCACAACAATCTCACCAAAAAACTTCGACAATCGTCCAGGGTCGCGGAGCGGCATTGGAAGAAAACACGCCTGCCAGACGACTTCACTGCTTTCAAACAAGCTACACTTGCCTTCAAAATAGCCCTCTCCTCTGCTAAACAGACCTATTTCGCAAACCTTGTATCTTCATTATCCTACAACCCAAAACAACTGTTCAGCACATTCAACTCTCTCCTCCGCCCACCACTGCCACCTCCAACTCCCCTCATTTCTGCCAAGGACTTTGCCACCTACTTCAAAAATAAGATCGACCAAGCAAGGCAAATCTTTACTTTTCCCACACCCCAACCACTCCATATACCAGACCTCTCTC
Organism: Oophaga sylvatica; assembly: GCA_033576555.1. Classification (NCBI taxonomy): domain Eukaryota; kingdom Metazoa; phylum Chordata; class Amphibia; order Anura; family Dendrobatidae; genus Oophaga; species Oophaga sylvatica. Next base: position 452,001,344 of record JARQOD010000001.1, read on the forward strand.
CTTACCTACTAACCTCCCTCTCCAACATCACTGAAGGAGAGCTTACTCATCTCCATTTCAAATCACACCTCACCACCTGTGCACCTGACCCCATCCCTTCCCACCTGCTCCCCAACCTCACTAACACGCTCGTTCCAGCCCTAACCCATCTATTCAACCTATCGCTATCTTCTGGTACCTTTCCCTCTGCCTTCAAACATGTCACCATCACACCCATCCTCAAAGAAACAAACCTTGACCCAACTGCTATGCCCAGCTATCGCCCAATATCATTGCTCCTGTTTGCTTCCAAACTCCTTGAGCAGCATGCCCACGCTCAACTTTCCTTCCACCTCTCATCTAACTCTCTCCTTGACAACCTCCAATCTGGCTTCCGCCCCCACCACTCCACTGAAACTGCCCTGACCAAAATTACTAATGACATACTCACAGCCAAAGCTAACAGACAGTTCTCCATCCTCCTCCTCCTTGACCTGTCCTCTGCCTTTGACACAGTCGACCACTGCCTACTGCTACAGATTCTTTCTTCCCTTCGCATCAAAGACCTTGCCCTGTCCTGGATCACCACTTACCTTTCCGACCGCACATTTAGCGTCTCCCACTCCCACTCTACCTCCTCATCCCGCCCTCTCTCTGTTGGAGTCCCTCAAGGCTCTGTCCTGGGGCCCCTACTTTTTTCCATCTATACCCTTGGCCTAGGACAACTCATAAAGTCCCATGGCTTCCAGTACCACCTCTATGCGGATGATACTCAGATTTACCTCTCTGGCCCAGAAGTCACCTCTCTGCTGTCCAGAATCCCGGAGTGTCTATCAGCCATATCCTCCTTCTTCACCTCTCGCTTCCTAAAACTCAATGTAGACAAAACCGAACTCATCATCTTTCCTCCATCTCACGTATCTTCCCTACCCGATCTATCTATTATGGTAAATGGCATCACGATCTCTCCCGCATCTGAAATCCGCTGCCTCGGAGTAACTCTCGACTCTGCCCTGTACTTCAAATCACACATCCAAACTCTTGCCACTTCCTGTCGCCTCCAACTTAAAAACATTTCCAGAATCCGTCCCTTCCTCAGCCCTCAATCTACTAAAACTCTTGTGCATGCCCTCATTATCTCCCGCCTTGATTACTGCAACACCCTCCTCTGTGGCCTCCCCGTCAACTCTCTTGCACCACTCCAGTCTGTCCTCAACTCTGCTGCCCGACTAATCCACCTCTCCCCTCGCTACTCCCCTGCTTCTCCCCTCTGTATATCCCTCCACTGGCTCCCAATTCCCCAACGAATCCAATTCAAACTACTAACACTGACCTACAAAGCCGTCCACAACCTGTCCCCTCCCTATATCTCTGAACTAATCTCCCAATATCTTCCTTCACGTAAACTTCGATCCTCCCCAGACCTCCTACTAGCCTCCACACTTATTCGTTCCTCACACAACCGCCTCCAAGATTTCTCCCGAATATCCCCCATCCTCTGGAATTCCACGCCTCAATATGTACGATTATCCACCACCCTTGGATCCTTCAGACGGAGCCTGAAAACTCATCTCTTCAGGAAAGCCTACAGCCTGCAATAACCATTCCGCCTCGCCGCCACCACCTTAGCTTCCACCTCGCCGCCACCACCCGAGCTGCCACCTCACCGCCACCACCAGAGCTGCCGCCACCACCAGAGCTGCCACCTCGCCGCCACCACCACCAGAGCTGCCGCACCCCGACCTTCTGTTTCTTCCCCATTATCCCGTAGAATGTAAGTCCGCAAGGACAGGGTCCTCTCCCCTCTGTACCAGTCTGTCATTGTAAATTTGTTTACTGTAAACGATATCTATAACTTTGTATGTAACCCCTTCTCATGTACAGCAGCATGGAATTAATGGCGCTATATAAATAAATAATAATAATAAAAATATTGAGCTCTGTATAATCCCATCCACCACTGATTAGCAATTTTCTGCCCATGTGCAGTGTACACAGAAAGCTAAGTATCAGTGCGGGGGAGGGTTATACAGAGCTAATGAATATGGATGACTACCAGGTAGCTGGTTTACTAGTCCCCTAATAATAATCTGCTGCTGATAAAACAGTGATTTTATCAAAACTACAGCAAGCAGCCCAGTATGTGACAAATCTCTTGAATCATAGTCTCTGTTTCTACATTATGCTGCTCTGAGATTAGGTGGCAAAAACCTGCTGCCAAATTTCCTTAACTTCTCTTCACGTGGTTTATTATTAGTATATTAGTTTTGTTTTATTGAACTTGCTGAATAATAGTATGATGATAATGTTTGTTATTTGGTAACTTTATGATCACTATTTCAAAGCATTACTTTGAAAATGATACTAGGTCAGTGTTTTCTATGTGTTTTTATATATATATATAAATATATATATATATATATATATATATATATCTTATCTATTGTGTTTTTTACATGTGGATTAGGGGGACCAAGACATACAGTACAGACCAAAAGTTTGGACACACCTTCTCATTTAAAGATTTTTCCGTATTTTCATGACTATGAAAATTGTACATTCACACTGAAGGCATCAAAACTATGAATTAACACATGTGGAATTATATACTTAACAAAAAAGTGTGAAACAACTGAAAATATGTCTTATATTCTAGGTTCTTCAAAGTAGCCACCTTTTGCTTTGATTACTGCTTTGCACACTCTTGGCATTCTCTTGATGAGCTTCAAGAGGTAGTCACCGGAAATGGTCTTCCAACAGTCTTGAAGGAGTTCTCAGAGATGCTTAGCACTTGTTGGCCCTTTTGCCTTCACTCTGCGGTCCAGCTCACTCCAAACCATCTTGATTGGGTTCAGATCTGGTGACTGTGGAGGCCAGGTCATCTGCCGTAGCACCCCATCACTCTCCTTCTTGGTCAAATAGCCCTTACACAGCCTGGAGGTGTGTTTGGGGTCATTGTCCTGTTGAAAAATAAATGATGGTCCAACTAAACGCAAACCGGACGGAATAGCATGCCGCTGCAAGATGCTGTGGTAGTCTTGCTGGTTCAGTATGCCTTCAATTTTGAATAAATCCCCAACTGTGTCACCAGCAAAGCCCCCGCACACCATCACACCTCCTCCTCCATGTTTCACGGTGGGAACCAGGCATGTAAGTCAATCCGTTCACCTTTTCTGCATCGCACACAGACATGGTGGTTGGAACCAAAGATCTCAAATTTGGACTCATCAGACCAAAGTACAGGTTTCCACTGGACTAATGTCCATTCCTTGTGTTCTTTAGCCCAAACAAGTCTCTTCTGCTTGTTGCCTGTCCTTAGCAGTGGTTTTCTAGCAGCTATTTTACCATGAAGGCCTGCTGCACAAAGTCTCCTCTTAACAGTTGTTGTAGAGATGTGTCTGCTGCTAGAACTCTGTGTGGTATTGACCTGGTCTCTAATCTGAGCTGCTGTTAACCTGCGATTTCTGAGGCTGGTGACTCGGATAAATTTATCCTCAGAAGCAGAGGTGACTCTTGGTCTTCCTTTCCAGGGGCGGTCCTCATGTGAGCCAGTTTCTTTGTAGCGCTTGATGTTTTTTGCAACTGCACTTGGGGACACTTTCAACGTTTTCCAAATTTTTCGGACTGACTGACCTTCATTTCTTAAAGTAATGATGGCCACTCGTTTTTCTTTACTTAGCTGCCTTTTTCTTGCCATAATACAAATTCTAACAGTCTATTCAGTAGGACTATCAGCTGTGTATCCACCAGACTTCTGCACAACACAACTGATGGTCCCAACCCCATTTATAAGGCCAGAAATCCCACTTATTAAACCAGACAGGGCACACCTGTGAAGTGAAAACCATTCCCGGTGACTACCTGTTGAAGCTCATCAAGAGAATGCCAATAGTGTGCAAAGCAGTCATCAAAGCAAAAGGTGGCTACTTTGAATAACCTAGAATATAAGACATATTTTCAGTTGTTTCACACTTTTTTGTTAAGTATATAATTCCACATGTGTTAATTCATAGTTTTGATGCCTTCAGTGTGAATGTACAATTTTCATAGTCATGAAAATACAGAAAAATCTTTGAATGAGAAGGTGTGTCCAAACTTTTGGTCTGTACTGTATGTCTTTACAGAATCGAGAATGTACAGGGGCCCATGCAACTGACTAACATGCTTCTGGGGGCCCAGGTCCAAATTTTGCACCGGGCACATCAGACATTAGTTTCGTCAATGATTAAAAACATGTTTGTTTCAGAAAGAACTGTCAAGCGCTGTATCACTTATATGACATGAAACATCGAGAAACAGTAAGTGACGGGACTAAAAGACTGCTCTGTGTACAGTGTCATGCTTGATGAATGTGTGCTCCTCACTGATTTGTCTTGTTTGGCAGTTGCCCATTTTGCGATTGTGCTCAAGTATGAGAAGAATCATGATGTCTGAAACCCTTCTATGGCAATACCACAGATGGCGTTTCTGCAGTTGCGTAAAAGCGAAGAGGATTTATAGAAAACTGAAGACAAAATTGATCATTTTATTCTCATGTTACACTGCGTTACACAGCTACAATATAGCAATATTGTCATATTTTGAACTTAACTCTGTGATGTTAACGTTTGTGAAAAGTGTGAACTTTTCACAAGCTTCCTCTGCCTTGGCTCATAGGCTTCCAAGCACTGTGTGATAGAAATTGAATGTGCATAGAAAGACATTCCACTTCAGGTAGCTGAGTGGTGTAAGGGTATGTGCACACGTTGTGGATTCTGCTGTGGAATTTTCCACGCAAATTTTACTAAATCCGCAGGTAAAATGACCTACGTTTTACGTGCCGATTTAGTGCAGATTTACTGCGGATTTACTGCAGTTTTTGTGCGGATTTCCCCTGCGTTTTGAAACCTGTGGATTCCTATAACTCAGCAGGTCTCAAAACGCTGCGAATCTGCACAAAAAAGTGACATGCTGCAGTTTTAAATCTGAAGCAAATTTGCGCGGAAAAATCCACAGCATGTGCACTGCGTTTTTTGATTTCCATTGACTAGCATGGTACTGTACATCACTTGCAGTTCTGCTGCGGATTCGGAAAGGATGAGCATTACCCAGGGCTGGAGGAGATACCGAGTGTTAATTTTTCCAAAATTTTCTGAGATATGGACCAATGTTTTTTTTCTCATACATCCAGACAAGCCTAATGGAACATACATTTGCATGTTGGATGGTCATTAATGATTTTAAAATGCAACTCATTTACTTCCAGAGCATATTACTGTAGACAATGAAGTTTTGTGAGCTACGCACTTCACTTGCAACATCTACAGATATTCAACTGTTTCAAGACAACATTGGCAATGCTCTCACTCTTTGGGTCAACATATCTACTTAGGACCTTCTCACACATAACATCCATCATCTCACACACATGAAGCAAACCTGCTATAGACCAGTTCAGCTCAAATGTGCCTAATTTGCACAATAAATGGAACATTTTTGTGAGGAAAGTCAGAGAGAAATGTCAAACTGAAATAGAGGTGTAACTTTGTGTTACCATATATGTAACACCAACCAATGAATCAGTTTGTGCTATATGACTTTCATACTGCACAGCACTTTTTTTGGAAATGGACACGGCGGATAGAAATTTGCATGATCTAAAGTGTATTTGGTGCCTCCTGACTTGTCCCTGACAGATAATGCAGTTGTGGTGGTGCGGGGGGAGAATTTGGCATGGTGCATGTCAATGCCTGATCCTTTTATAACAAGGTGAGATAAGCCATAGCCCAACATGTCTGGGGACAGCTTATGTACTTCTCCCCAATTAATAAACATCATCATCATCATCATCGCAATGCAGTAATATTGGTCTTGGTTTTTGTTTATCGTTTGTCCCATGTAAACGATAGATGTGCTGCCGATAAGATGATGTATGGGGAAAGAGCAATCTGTTAGTAATCATTCTAACCCTATCTAAGGTCAGTCAACAAGCTCCAAACAACTTGAATGGTGCTCGTTTAATGGCCTGAAACCAGGTCTCATGTTTCTGTGTGATGGTGTAACAGGTTGCGGGATGCAGTGACGGACAGGAGGCAGAGCAAGGGTTAACCACTTTAGTTAACAATGTGAGACTCCATGCAGGAGATAAACAGTTAAATGAGGGAATAAATGGTTCAATTTGCATAGGATATGCAGAGTTAAGGAACATTGAATCAGGTAACTGCAGAAGTTCCTCAGTCTGTAACTTCGGCTGGGAAGTTCACATAGCGTCAACAACGGCTGGCACAATGCTTATCCAAGGAAACTGTAGGAAACGAGGATCCGTCTTCTGGCAGCAGCTGTTGGTCTCCGGTACCTTCCGCTGAGCCCCTAGTCCATAAGTTGATGCGGCCGGGTCAATTAAGGCCGCATCGCTGTCCAGATCCAACGTAGACCGGCAAGTATCAACTGGCAAATCAGGGCGCAAGTGTCTGTCCCATACCCCGTTTCTCTTATGTGGCACATGCGCTGTCCTCACAGACACGGAACATATAGCACCTTGCTCTCTGGTAGTCACCGGGCACCTTGCACCTCTCTCTCAAGTCCCTGCTGGTAGCGGTGGGAGTTAACGGACGCAGGCCTACGCAGCACTGGTGCTCTTGGGACGGAACACTCCTCTCAGCCTGCTGCACGCCATCTGCCTGCGCCAAAACTGTCTGTAATACTATTGTAGGAACTCAAGGATTCTGATAGCGTGGGGCAATGAACAATCAGAGACGGGTTTCTTTGAATGCAAATAATGTATTTGTGAAACAGCAAAACACCCAAAAACAATATTCAAACAACCCGTAGTGACATGCAATGAAACGAGTCCATATATATACAAGTCCAGTTATATGAATCCGGATATATAAGTCCTTGAACCTCTATAGCGAGGGCGGTAAAGTTCTTACGACGGAGTCCTCACACAAATGTGACCACAAGGTAAGTCTGATGCACAGGTAACGTGGCTGGATTTACACACTGCTGGTGTGTGAAGAGTCAGATCCAGGTATGCAGAAAACACAGGGAGGTCCAGGAACAAGTTAATCTCAGTTGTGGCTTAATTCAGTGAAGTCCAACAACAAGTTCATATGTCAGTAAGATTCCAGTAACAGTTCCAACAGCTCTCACCAGAGGTAGTGCACGAAGGGTTAAACAGCAACAGTTCAGAAACACAGTTCTTATCAGATGGAGTGAACCAAGGGTTAAATTCCCAAGTCAACAGGTTAGTGATAACACAGTACGTGCAACTTACATATGCAGAGAATGTCCAGAGCCATGGGTAGAAACTGCTGTGGCTGAGAAACACCTGAAGATAAGGTTATGCACTTTCCTGGTAAATACACAAAAGATCTGTGAGGAACAAAGCAGCTGGGTTGCAGGGAAACGGAAGCAGAATACTCCAGCAGGGAAGCCAGCACCTGAGCCGGGTTTTAAACAAACGAACAGGAAGTAGGGCACACAAAACAGCAAACTCCATTTTAACAAAGGGCAAAATCATTGACAAAGTTACCTAGAAAACCCGGAATACTGACATTACTCCCCCCCTAAAGACGGCCTCCGGACGGTCCTGGACCAGGCCTGTCCGGTATCTCCGATGAAACTGAGCAATCTTCAGAGGCGCATTGATGTTACTTTTTTGTTCCCAAGAATCATTTTCAGGAGAGTAACCTTGCCATCTAACTAGATACTGAAGCCGGTTTCTATGAAGTCTCGAATTAACAATATCCTGTACCACGAATTGTTCTTCGCCATCAACCAACACTGGTGGGGGGGAGGTACGATACGTCCCTGAAACGTGTTAGGAGAGACTGGTTTTAATAAGGAAACATGAAATACTGGGTGTACCTTTAAAGTCCGTGGTAGCTTCAACCGACAGGCAACAGAGCTCACAATCCCAGTGATCTTGAATAGGCCGAAGAATTTCTGTCCCAGTTTCTGCGAAGGAACACCCAATTTTAGATTCTTGGTGGACAACCAAACCGAGTCTCCTACCTTATACATAGGTGCTGGTTTCCGGAATCTATCGGCCGACTTCTTGTAACGCTCCTGTGCTGTGGTCAGGGAGTCCTTCAAAACTTCAAGATTACGTTGCAACGCCGTCACTCTGTCTTCAACAGCTGGTACCGAAATCGTAACCGGAGACCTAGGCAAAATACTTGGATGATAACCCAGGTTGGCAAAAAAAAAGGCGTTACCTTCGTGGAACTGCTTTGGGAGTTGTTGTACGAAAATTCAGCTAAAGGAAGTAGCTTCAGCCAATCGTCCTGCAAATGACTGACGTAACAGCGTAGATATTGCTCCAAGGTTTGATTTGTCCGTTCGGTCTGCCCGTTGGTCTAAGGATGGTATGCAGAAGACAAGCAAACATTAATGTGGAGCGCAGAACAAAATCCTTTCCAAAATCTAGAGGTAAATTGTATTCCCCGGTCAGAAATGATGTCATCTGGTACCCCATGCAGCCGGAAAATGTTCTGGATAACTAGATCTACTGTCTCTGTAGCTGAGGGAAGACCAGCACACGGAATGAAATGAGCAGCTTTCGTTAAACGATCTACTACCACCAAAATAGTATTTTTACCACCAGAGGTGGGTAACTCCACAATAAAGTCCATCCAAATAGACCCCCAAGGGCGAGACGGTACAGGTAGCGGTTTAAGAAGACCAGTAGGTGAAACGCGAGGAACCTTGTACCGGGCACAAACTTCACAAGAGCGGACATAGTCATTCACATCCTTCAAGCAGGTAGGCCACCAAAAAAAACGAGTTAACAATTCCTGCGTCTTCTGTACCCCCCTATGACCAGCCAATTTAGAGTCGTGGACCAATTTGAGAACTCGAAGTCTTACAGCCTCTGGGACATAAATACATCGATCTCTAAGTCACTCACCATTCCGAAGGACAAGATTCACATTGTCAGGTGGAGCTGCAAGAAATACGTCACCGTCATAGGCCAGCTTGATCTCCTGCCACAAGTCCCGGTTCCGGAGCACTCCAACGAAATTGGCCTCCGACAAGATGGTCTTCGGCGGGGTCCCAGGCACGGAATCCACGGTATGGATTCGGGATAATGCGTCAGCTTTACCATTACGTGAACCTGGGCGGTACGAAATAATAAAATTAAACTGGTTCAAGAACAAACTCCACCTAGCTTGTCGAGGAGAAAGACACCTGGCAGACTTAAGGAATTCCAAATTGCGATGATCCGTGAGTACTACTACCTGCTGAGTTGCCCCCTGCAAATGGTGTCTCCATTCCTTAAAGGCAGAAATAATTGCCAAAAGTTCCTTATCTGCCACATCATAGTTCAGTTCTGCAGAAGATAACCTACGAGAGAAGAAGGCACACGGGTGCAGCAAACCTTTGTCTCCGGTACGTTGTGAGAGGATAGCTCCCAATGCACAGTCAGACGCGTCCACCTCCACGATAAAAGGCTGTGCAGGATCCGGATGCATCAATATTGGAGCCGTGGTAAAACAACCCTTCAGGCGATCAAAGGCTTCCTGAGCTTGCAAAGACCATTCAAACTTCTTCCCCTTCTTGGTGAGGAGAGTGATGGGACGGACAATTTCTGAAAAATTTCGGATAAACCGTCTATAAAAGTTAGCAAAGCCAATGAATCGTTGTACCTCCTTAATGTTTCCTGGTACCGGCCAGTCCAAGATTGCCTGGATCTTGCTGGACTCCATATTCAATCCCTGAGGCGAGATAACATAGCCTAAAAATTGAATTTCAGAACAATGGAACTCACACTTTTCGAGTTTGATGTACAAATGATTATCTCTCAAACGTCTAAGTACGGTTTTGACATGTTCCTGATGTTCCTGTAAGGAGTCAGAAAAGATTAAGATGTCATCGAGGTAAATTACCACATATTGGTCCAATAAATCCCTGAAAATGTCGTTGGCTAAATGTTGAAAAGCAGCAGGAGCGTTACAGAGTCCGAATGGCATCACCAAATATTCAAAATGTCCATACCGGCATCTAAAAGCTGTCTTCCATTCGTCTCCGGGCCGTATACGGAGTAAATTATATGCCCCACGAAGAACTAATTTGGTAAATACTTTGGCCTGGCGAACTCTTTCCAACAATTCTGGAATTAGGGGCAACGGGTACCTGTTACGAATGGTTACCTTATTTAACTCCCGGTAGTCAATGCAGGGTCTTAGAGTACCATCCTTCTTCTTTACAAAGAATATTGGAGCTCCCGCTGGTGAAGAAGATGGTCGGATAAACCCCTTGGCTAAATTCTCATCTATATACTCTCGTAAAGATTTTAATTCCGGAGCCGCCAACGGGTAAACATGGCCGAAAGGAATCGCTGCTCCAGGAAGCAATTCTATGGGGCAGTCATACGGTCTATGTGGGGGAAGTTGATCTGCCTTCCTTTTATCACAAATGTCTGAGAATTCCTGATAAATCAGAGGGAGAGTAGGTACCTGTATCACCTCTTCCAAGTTCTGGGTAACTGGAGCCGCTACAGTTGGACTGATGGTAGAACTGCACTTCGGGAGAAAGGTTATCTCCTTGGTTTCCCAATTGATGATTGGATTTTGTGACCGTAACCAGGGAATTCCTAAAATTACAGGAAAATGAGGAGAAGATATTAACATGAATGAAAGTGTTTCTTGATGGTCTGGTTCCATCTTACACTCCAGAGGCACTGTCTCCCGATCTACTGGTCCAGAAACTAATGGGGAACCATCCACCGTTTCCATAGTGATTGGTGAAGCTCTTAGTTGTGTCTTTATACCATGTTCCTTTGCAAAAGAAGAATCCATGAAATTCCCACCTGCTCCAGAGTCTATCATGGCAGAACTTGATATCTACTGTTCCTCCCACTGAATCTGAATAGGAAGAGAACAATGTGAATATTTCTCCCCTTGATCTTTAGGGGAAGTCGGCATCAGTATTGGGGGAAAACCGCATCTAGATGTAGACTGGTCTCCGAAACTTCAGACTCAGCGTCTGTGTTATCATAATCCCCTACTACCGCCAACACCTTGTTGGGTCGCCTGGGACATTTAGGACAATTGATGAGGAAATGGTCCGATTGACCACAATAGAAACATAAGCGCTCACGGAGACGGTATTCGCGGCGTTCATTATTCTCACGTCTCTGCAGTGAGTCCACCTGCATAGGCACCTCCTCAGCCTCTCCCGGGTTTTTGCCTGTGGTTTCCCTGGACGGAAGAGAGAAATTAGTAATGCGATTTACAGCGGCCCATTTTTCTTGTCTGCGTTCAGTTAAACGGATATCAATACGTACACAGTGCTGTATAAACAATTCAAACTCCTGTGGAGACTCTGAACGAGCTAGCTCATCCTTGATTGCATTTGACAAACCTTTTCTAAAGATTGGTAATAAAGCATTGTTTTCCCACTGGGTGTCCACCACTAACCTTTTAAATTCAGTAACATATTCTATGACTGACCGTTTCCCCTGGCGTAAGGAAAGCAAGGCAGATTCAGCGGTAGCATGGCGGTTGGGATCGTCGAACATTTGCGCCATGGCTGCCAGAAAATTGTCCAAATTATTTAGACGGGTATCGTGACTTTCAACCATAGGATTTGCCCAAGCCAGTGCCCGTGATGTCAACAACATAATAATACATAGAACCTTAGATCTATCAGACCGGTAATAGGAGGCATGTACATCAAAAAATAATATACATTGATTAACAAACCCACGGAATTGACTTCGGTCACCATTAAAACGGAATGGAGGCAATTTGGGCATACTGGTGGATGAGGTAGGCTCAGTAGGTAAGGCCTCCAGGACTCCTAACCTAGCACGTAGATCTTGGAGAGCCTGACCAAACCCCTGTGCATTGTGGTTAACCCGAGACTCCAAGTCTCTAATCTGATTGTGTGCAGCCGCCACCTCCTGATGCAAGGAGTTAACTATGGTGAACAATTTGTCTGCCCGTGTCTCCGTCATTGCCCCAGCAGAATCCCCTTTTTAGGCTGGAGTATCCTGTAATACTATTGTAGGAACTCGAGGATTCTGATAGCGTGGGGCAATGAACAATCAGAGACGGGTTTCTTTGAATGCAAATAATGTATTTGTGAAACAGCAAAACACCCAAAAACAATATTCAAACAACCCGTAGTGACATGCAATGAAACGAGTCCATATATATACAAGTCCAGTTATATGAATCCGGATATATAAGTCCTTGAACCTCTATAGCGAGGGCGGTAAAGTTCTTACGACGGAGTCCTCACACAAATGTGACCACAAGGTAAGTCTGATGCACAGGTAACGTGGCTGGATTTACACATTGCTGGTGTGTGAAGAGTCAGATCCAGGTATGCAGAAAACACAGGGAGGTCCAGGAACAAGTTAATCTCAGTTGTGGCTTAATTCAGTGAAGTCCAACAACAAGTTCATATGTCAGTAAGATTCCAGTAACAGTTCCAACAGCTCTCACCAGAGGTAGTGCACGAAGGGTTAAACAGCAACAGTTCAGAAACACAGTTCTTATCAGATGGAGTGAACCAAGGGTTAAATTCCCAAGTCAACAGGTTAGTGATAACACAGTACGTGCAACTTACATATGCAGAGAATGTCCAGAGCCATGGGTAGAAACTGCTGTGGCTGAGAAACACCTGAAGATAAGGTTATGCACTTTCCTGGTAAATACACAAAAGATCTGTGAGGAACAAAGCAGCTGGGTTGCAGGGAAACGGAAGCAGAATACTCCAGCAGGGAAGCCAGCACCTGAGCCGGGTTTTAAACAAACGAACAGGAAGTAGGGCACACAAAACAGCAAACTCCATTTTAACAAAGGGCAAAATCATTGACAAAGTTACCTAGAAAACCCGGAATACTGACACTGTCTCTAGGCCACCAATTCTGTCTGCTGCAGTCCATCAAAGTGCCGGCGGTTCAGGTGTGGAGCGCGCTGCCTGTTTTGCTGCTTGCCCGCTGAAGGCGGGGCCTCTCTGCAGCTTTGCCCGCTTTCTACCTCAGCTTCCGGCTGGGTTCTCTGACTAAACACGCCCCCTCTTCCTGGGTCATGGGCCTGTCCGTTCCCCTATTTCTTCCCTCGGGAAACAGGAGACACAACCTCGACAGTTCTGGACCCGGTGCCGCACAGGTACCCGCAGCCCGGTCTTCCTCCTTACAATGGTACAAATATGTTAGCACTTTTATGTTCCACTTTTAAGATTTTTTCCCAGGGCCACACTTTGCTTAAAACCTGCCGTGGTTGCAGTAAATCCTCAAAGTGAACGTCTCGCACAAAAAAATCTGTTCTATAAGAAATAGGACAATAGCATTTCCAATATATATGTATGTACACTACGTTTTGAGTTCAAGACGAGTTTAATCTGAGAATGTAAGGCATTATTTGTCTGTTTGTGCAGTAATCTGCTTAAGGAGAAAGTCTGTCAAGGAGATGAAGTCCTCCAGCTTGTTCCTTTTCTGTTCCTCCTACAACAGCACAATTAAAAAATACCCAGAAGATTTCCTGGTTCCATTAACTGGAAACCTACTTGGCACATAGGAATATGCACTACCAGCAATACTCGCAATGTGAATGATAATGCTGAATCTCTGCACTATTGTTAACCGCAAGATGCATCCTTTGTTGCTAAGCAGAGTAATGAGTATATTTGGGCCATTGCTGAAGAAACAACACAACCAAGAAATATTCCAATAAGATCTAGTTTGCTTATTTTTCTTTCAGCCTGTTTTTAGTATTTTGACATTTTCAGACTCTTCTCTGCCTGGCTTATCCAGATGTCTTTCAGCACCACTGAGCTGAACAGCGCCGTCTGCACAATGCCAGCCAATAGAAGAGCCCTAGCCTGGCTTCCATACACACCCCTCCTGACATGGAGATGCTGACTTCTTTTCAAAAAACAAGCCAGGGGCAAAGAGGGGGCTGCTGGGTAGTGGGAAATAAAAAAATAGGGAGGAAAAGGAGGGAGAAGAGAGCTCACATCAAAGTAGGATGCTAGCATTACTTTTTATCTGAAAGTGTGTGCCACATTCTATTTTACAGGCAGGTATTGCTTAGTGAGAAAAAGGTAACATACACAAGAAACAGTAATAAAATGTCAGTGAAAGCTGAATGTTCTGTAGGGAGAATGTAGAGATAAATATAAAAGGACAGGGAGAAGGAGAGGCATAATATGTGCTATATTATGTTGAAATATATAAAAAAATAATAAACTCTGAAAAAGTGTACTTCCAAGTGAATTTTCAGAATAAGACATCATGTCTGTATGCAGAAGTTCTTTCTAAGCAGAGCTCCAGGAGAGGACACAAGCTGCTCTGATGTTTTACTACACCCAATTCTCCCAGTATTCTCTACAGTTATGTGACTGCTTTTGATGAACTAGCCATGATCAGAGACCTTGGTGAGTTCCCCATATTCTTCAGTTTTCAATCTGCTCCTCAATGACACTTAAGAGCTGGCAGAATGCCTGTAGATGCATCAGAGCATCAGAGTGTTTAGGACATTATAGCTATTTTACAGTGAAAAGACCCAAGCATTGCTGTCAGATACACTTATTTATACTAGAATACAATCTGTTTGGCACATAATATCTGTTTTTGTACAGACATCCCACCTTTAGACATTGTCTCCCTGCATCTCTATGTCGTATGATTCTCTGCTGGAAAGTTCTGATGACTTGGATGTCTTAGGCTACTTTCACACATCAGGTTTTTACAATCAGGTACAATCCGTCAAAGTTGAGAAAAGCCGGATCCAGCCCAGATTGTAAAAAACTAACGTGACAGATCCGTTGTTTAGACGGATCCGTCATGAACTTTTGAACCTTGAGAAGTGGAGAGAGAGAGAGAGAGAAAGAGAGAGAGAGAGAGACCAAAAAAAACAATAGGAATAGTTCCAGGCGTGCTCAGAGTGGAAAAACGGAATCCGGTGACTGGATCAGTCTTTTTCCTGATCTGGCGGCCACAGACTTCCATTGTAGCAAAAAAACGGAAGCACCGCATCCGGCGCTGTCCAGTTTTTTGCCGCATACAAAAAACGTTGCGGGAATGAAAATTGTTTGCCGATTTGCCATTGTTGATCGCCAAACTGCTTTTGGAGGGTTGGGAGAAGTTGCTCTTGGAGGACATTCTGGTGCCATTCTTTATTCATGGCTGTGTTTTTAGGCAAGACTGTGAGAGAGCCGATTCCCTTGGCTGAGAAGCAACCCCACACATGAATGGTTTCAGTATGCTTAACAGTTGGCATGAGACAAGACTGATGGTAGCGCTCACCTTGTCTTCTCCGAATGAGGCATTTTCCTGATGTCCCAAACAATCGAAAAGGGGATTCATCAGAGAAAATAACTTTACCCCAGTCCTCAGCAGTCCACTGCCTGTACCTTTTGCAGAATATCAGTCTGTCCATGATGTTTTTTTCTGGAGAGAAGTGGCTTCTTTGCTGCCCTCCTTGAGACCAGGCCTTGCTCCAAGAGTCTCCGCCTCACAGTGCGTGCAGATGCACTCACACCTGCCTGCTGCCATTCCTGAGCAAGCTCTGCACTGCTGGTAGCCCGATCCCACAGCTGAAACACTTTTAAGAGACGGTCCTGGCGCTTGCTGGTCTTTCTTGGGCGCCCTGAAGCCTTTTTGGCAACAATGGAACCTCTCTCCTTGAAGTTCTTGATGATGCGATAGATTGTTGACTGAGGTGCAATCTTTCTAGCTGCGATATTCTTCCCTGTTAGGCCATTTTTGTGCATTGCAATGATGACTGCACGTGTTTCTTTAGAGATAACCATGGTTAACAGAAGAGAAACAATGATGCCAAGCCCCAGCCTCCTTTTAAAGTGTCCAGTGGTGTCATTCTTACTTAATCATGACAGATTGATCTCCAGCCATGTCCTCATCAACACCCACACCTGTGTTAATGGAGCAATCACTGAAAAGTGGTTAGCTGGTCCTTTTAAGGCAGGGCTGCAATGATGTTGAAATGTGTTTTGGGGATAAAGTTCATTTTCTAGCCAAATATTGACTTTGCAAGTAATTGCTGTTAAGCTGATCACTCTTAATAACATTCGGGAGTATATGCAAATTGCCATTAGAAAAAGTGAAGCAGTAGACTTTGTAAAAATTAATATTTGTGTCATTCTCAAAACTTTTGGCCATGACTGTACATTCCTGTACATACATAACTGTTAGGATTCAGCTCTGCTTGCTAGTTTGAGAGGTCATCACATGACTCAAAGTATTCAGTTTAAGTCCATTGAGAGATCTGGTTCAGAAGTAAATTGCATTCTTGCAGTCTTCTGAAAACTGCTCCAACTGGCAAGCAGGGCTTAATCCTAACAGTGTGTATATTAGTTGCAGTGTCTATCAAAAAACTCTCCTGAGGTGGATAACCCCTTTAATAATTGTGTAAATCAAAAGTTATAGGGTGCGGTTTTGGTGACAGCAGCCATAGCGGCAACTTTGGGGCCTGTGTTCTCAATAAGGCCTGGCTGTCCTGATATAATGAATAAAATAGAGTGGAGGAAGCACAGGTTATCATTCATTGTGTGAACTTAGCATGGGTAGAACTACAAGGCTCAAAGCAGAGTAGCAGTCTGCAGATTTAGACTGCATGGTTGTGGCTTTGATATAAATCCTTCCTCCTCTTCTGCAGCTAGTTATCACTTGCTTAGTCATGTGTGTTCCATTCCCCCACCAAACTCGTCTGACCTTAACCTCATAGAGAATCTATGGGGTATTGTCAAGAGGAAGCTGAGAGACACCAGACCCAACAATGCAGACGAGCTGAAGGCTGCTATCAAAGCAACCTGGGATTCCATAGCACCTCAGCAGTGCTACAGCCTGACCGCCTCCATGCCATGCCGCATTGATGCAGTAATTGATGACAAAGGAGCCTCGACCAAGTATTGAGTGCATTTACTGAACATACATGTCAGTAGCCAAGATTTTGGATTTTAAAATCATTTTTCAAGCTAGTGTTATAAAGTATTCTAATTTACCGAGATAATGACTTTTGTTTTTTGATGGTTACACCAGACCGATTCGAGCAATAAATAAAAACACAATCTTGTAGTGGAAGAAAAATGGCCGTGCGTTTTTATTTTGGGTTACTTTAATTTTAAAACCAAAACTCAATAAATAATTTATATAAATAACCAGATGTACCATACCAATGACCAATCCGCCCATAAAATGGGCAATTTTTCCCAGACGCCAGGGCTCAAGAAGTCGTTGCCCCCCCAAAACAATGCAGCCATTCTTCCACCATAAATTGCAAATTCAAATTAAATATGTCCAGCCCAAAATCCGACAAATGTACCATATCTTGACGAAATAAACTGGTAACAAAACCTTCTAGGTCCACATGCCTAAAGGAAAAACCACGAATTAAAGGTAAAAACTTTTGCATTCCCCTATTAACCCTCTTACGGATTTTATCCATAAAACGCAAATTATCTTTACCCCATAAAAGCCTTGGAATGATTTCAGAAAAAACAAAACCTGTATAAGGAAAAGCTTGTTAAAGACCAGAAAAATCCGATCTCATAAATGCAAACGGATCGCCCGCCAGGGCAGTGGGATACTTGGTACCGTCCAGTGTATAGAAGGGATGTGTCACAGCGGCAGTGACCTGGTCCGTGGCCCTGGGCGTAAAATAAAACGGGAATATTTACAGGGGATGATAGAGTTTGTAGTAAGGTATTCGTGATGCCACCCGTGGTTTCTGGTCAATGGTGACCAGTGCTGAGATGCAGATCCTCTGGGATAGATGGTGAGATGCAGCAGAGTTGGTACAGCCTCCCATATAAGAACGCTAACCAGCTCACCGGTTTGTAGAAGCACG
The DNA here is from genome assembly GCA_033576555.1 of Oophaga sylvatica. Taxonomy (NCBI): domain Eukaryota; kingdom Metazoa; phylum Chordata; class Amphibia; order Anura; family Dendrobatidae; genus Oophaga; species Oophaga sylvatica. Next base: position 452,019,124 of record JARQOD010000001.1, read on the forward strand.
GATCCTCCGCTTGATCAAACGTGAAGATACATGAGAAAATGAAGGAAAAAGGGATCCAGCTTCAATAAAATCTTCATCTTTATTGATTCATAAAAACATGAATAATGGCATGCTCCTGGACAAGCTCAGGACAAGGCTACGCGTTTCGATCACAGGGATCTTTATCACAGCTGACATATTCAGACAAAGGCACATATTTAAGACAAAGGAAGACCAATCACGATCAGAAAAAATGTCATGTGATTTTTGACAAGTCCTTTAACAATTTGCACATAACGAATAAAGAAACAAAAACAATATTTGCACAAATAAAATCAATGCAAAGAAATAAAATTAATAATGGAACATCAATTCGTTTCTTTTGTTGAGACCAAATGGATGTCTGGTATGTAGATTAAAGATCCAGAAAGCTTCACGTGTGAGGAGTCGCTGAAGTGCATCTCCACCTCGGGCAGACAGGTTAAAACTTTCAATACCTGTGACTTGGAAGGAAGAAACATTGCGAGCATGCTGAAAAATAAAATGTTTAGCAGCAGCAGAAATATTGCGATTTGAAGAGACATTCTTTATATCCTGCAAATGTTCAGCGATCCTGATTTTTAATTTCCTAGTGGTGCAGCCTATATAAGATAAATTGCAAATAGTGCACATAATTTTATATACCACATAGCATGAATTACAATTGATATATTTGTTAATGGTATAAATCGCAGTGCTGTCATTATTTTCAAAGGTTTTCGTTACACAAACATATTTGCAAAGTGCACATCTATTATGGCCACATTTATAAAAACCTTTATGTTCTGACCACAATGTTTTATGAGAAGAGAAATTATTACTGAACATGCTTGGAGAAACTTTGTTACCAATAGATGGCGCTTTCCTTGAAACAACATTAATACCTGATGAAAGAATGTCAGCAAGAGAGGGATCTTCATATAAAATAGGTAGCGATCTCAAAATGATTTTTTTGATGTCCCCAAATTGAGGACTATATTGAGCACAAAAATATGGTTTCACTGCAGGATCATTTTTTTGTTGTCGCCCTCCACTAATGAGATCCTCTCTGTTTTTATTACTTACAATTGTTCGTGCTCTTTTTAATGACCATTTAGGATAATTTCTGTTTTTTAATTTTGTATCCACACAATTAAATTCCGTTTTCAAAGCTGTAGGATCGCTGCAGTTTCTCAAAATTCTGGTATATTCACCCAAAGGAATCGATTTAATAGTATGTTTGGGGTGACTGCTTGCTGCATGCAAGATAGAATTACCAGCACAAGGTTTGCTGAACGTTTTAGTAATAATAACAGAGTCATGTACCCCATATAAATCAAGATCCAAAAAGAAATTTTGTTATGATGAAATTTATGAGTAAAATGTATGTTGAATGAATTAGAATTGATATAATCAATAAATCCGGATATGGCAGGCACATCACCACTCCAAATGATGAGTAAATCATCAATATATCTACCATACCAAGCAATCGAGTCAATAAATGGATTAGTAGCTGAAAAAATAAAAAAATATTCCCAATATGACATAACAAGATTAGCTAGGGATGGTGCAAATTTCGCACCCATCGCCACGCCAGATTTTTGTAAAAAAAATTTATTGTCAAATGAGAAAAAATTGTGGGTTAATAAAAATTGAATAACTTGTAAAATATAATTAATGAGATCCTGGGAATAATTACTGAATTTCGTTAAGACAAACTGCAGCGCTGTCATGGCAACATTGTAAGGTATACAGGTATATAAAGAAGTCACATCACAACATAACCAAGTATATTCTTTGAACCAGATTTTCTTGGAAAACATTGTCAGCACTTCTTTAGAATCTTTAATATAACCAGGAGTGATTTGTACTAGTGGTTGAAGTAGTGAGTCAACCCATTCACCCAGATGTTCATTTAAAGATCCAATCCCTGAGACAATGGGTCTCATGGGTGGGATTTTCATATCCTTGTGAATTTTTGGGAGACCATGCATGATAGGGATAATAGGATGAGACACTGTGAGATAATCAATTTGTTTTTTGGTTAGAATGCCAAGGCTGAAACCCTCATTGATAATTTGGATAATCTCACTTTTAAATTTATCAGTAGGATTTGTATGGAGTTTTTCATATACATCACTGTCAGACAAGAGAGACATAATTTGAGAATGATAATCCTCTTTATTCAGGATAACTACCATGCCACCCTTGTCCGACATTTTAATTATTATATCTGACATACTTTTGATCTCATCTAATGCAGTTTTCTGGGCTTTTGTTAAATTGGAATGATTTCTGCTGCTGCCCATTTTAACCCTATCATGAAGGATTTTTAAATCCCTCTCTATCACCTCCTGGTATTTAGTCATGCAATCAGGCCTGGATTGAATGGGATAAAAAGAGGGATTTTTGTTTTAAACACAGGTGCATGAATGGTATCACATTCATTATCATGGGAATGAGTAGACAAACTAAACAAAGTGTTGAGAGATACCTGTTCTCTGAAAGACAAGTCAGTAAATTCATTATTATATGTCAGTGACTCCTGCAAAGGGGTCTCATCAGAATGATTTAAAAAATGCTTTTTGATGGTAAGGTCTCGCATAAACTTATTGACGTCCAAAATAGTAGAAAAAAGATTGAAATTCTGATCGGGCACAAAATTCAGACCTAAAGACAAAACATCTAATTGTGTTTTGGTAAAGTCTCGTGCAGATAAATTCAAGACATTATCATGGTTTCTTATTTGCGATAATTCTTCCTGCGGCGTGTAATCATGACATGATCTTTGTCTGTGTTTTCTGCCACCCCGCCTTTTACGTTTTTTGAATGACGAAAAAACTTTGTGGTGTGAACACTGTCATTAGAGGAAACACTCAGATTATTGTCAGATGAATCCAACTCAGAGGATGTAAAACAGACATGTGGTTTAGATACCGGTTCATTGAGAGCATGGTTGCGTTTTAAAATAGATTTAGGAGTTCTATGACCCCGCTCCCAATGGCCCCAGTCATAGACTTTCTTGGTTGAATAGTCTTTTAGATCACGAGAAAATTTTCGTTTTTTCCGGTCCATGATATCCTTTTCTAGGCTAGAGACATTATCTTGCATTTTAGCCACAAGTGAGTCATACTGAGTCAACGATTTAAATTCAGTGAGGGCAGTATCTGCATCATTCATTTGTTTCTGAATATCCTCCAATTTATTACTCTCATATTTGACTATGAGTTGCATTAGTTTGGAAGAACAATTACTGAGTATCTGATTCCACTCTTCAATGAAAATGTCAGAAAAAATTGTAGTGGGGATTTTTTTAATACGAAGCCCCCTTGGAATCATATCCTTAGCTAGATAATTTTGGAGGGTAGTATGATCCCACCACAACTTTGTTTCTTGAAGCAAAAGTTTTTCCATTTTGTTGATATTTTCATTCAGATCAGGCATGTCTGGAATTTCATTAATATCACCATAAAACACTTGTGCCGCTTTAACAGATCTGTCTTGAACAAAAATAGATGCCATAATAAAGCTGGTGCCTGAGCTTAATGACTGAGTCCACTTTCAAAATACTTGAAAATATTGAGCATGAAACCGGGGGCACGGTAATCAAAAGTACAAATATAAGAACGCTAACCAGCTCACCGGTTTGTAGAAGCACGGATCCTCCGCTTGATCAAACGTGAAGATACATGAGAAAATGAAGGAAAAAGGGATCCAGCTTCAATAAAATCTTCATCTTTATTGATTCATAAAAACATGAATAATGGCATGCTCCTGGACAAGCTCAGGACAAGGCTACGTGTTTCGATCACAGGGATCTTTATCACAGCTGACATATTCAGACAAAGGCACATATTTAAGACAAAGGAAGACCAATCACGATCAGAAAAAATGTCATGTGATTTTTGACAAGTCCTTTAACAATTTGCACATAACGAATAAAGAAACAAAAACAATATTTGCACAAATAAAATCAATGCAAAGAAATAAAATTAATAATGGAACATCAATTCGTTTCTTTTGTTGAGACCAAATGGATGTCTGGTATGTAGATTAAAGATCCAGAAAGCTTCACGTGTGAGGAGTCGCTGACGTGCATCTCCACCTCGGGCAGACAGGTTAACACTCAAATCAAATCATTTTGAGATCGCTACCTATTTTATATGAAGATCCCTCTCTTGCTGACATTCTTTCATCAGGTATTAATGTTGTTTCAAGGAAAGCGCCATCTATTGGTAACAAAGTTTCTCCAAGCATGTTCAGTAATAATTTCTCTTCTCATAAAACATTGTGGTCAGAACATAAAGGTTTTTATAAATGTGGCCATAATAGATGTGCACTTTGCAAATATGTTTGTGTAACGAAAACCTTTGAAAATAATGACAGCACTGCAATTTATATCATTAACAAATATATCAATTGTAATTCATGCTATGTGGTATATAAAATTATGTGCATAATTTGCAATTTATCTTATATAGGCTGCACCACTAGGAAATTAAAAATCAGGATCGCTGAACATTTGCAGGATATAAAGAATGTCTCTTCAAATCGCAATATTTCTGCTGCTGCTAAACATTTTATTTTTCAGCATGCTCGCAATGTTTCTTCCTTCCAAGTCACAGGTATTGAAAGTGTTAACCTGTCTGCCCGAGGTGGAGATGCACGTCAGCGACTCCTCACACGTGAAGCTTTCTGGATCTTTAATCTACATACCAGACATCCATTTGGTCTCAACAAAAGAAACAAATTGATGTTCCATTATTAATATTATTTCTTTGCATTGATTTTATTTGTGCAAATATTGTTTTTGTTTCTTTATTCGTTATGTGCAAATTGTTAAAGGACTTGTCAAAAATCACATGACATTTTTCTGATCGTGATTGGTCTTCCTTTGTCTTAAATATGTGCCTTTGTCTGAATATGTCAGCTGTGATAAAGATCCCTGTGATCGAAACGCGTAGCCTTGTCCTGAGCTTGTCCAGGAGCATGCCATTATTCATGTTTTTATGAATCAATAAAGATGAAGATTTTATTGAAGCTGGATCCCTTTTTCCTTCATTTTCTCACAGCCTCCCATAGGTGAGACTATGATATCCCAGTGCAGGTAGATGTAGTAAAAGGTGGTAATGGTGCTGGGAGACGTAGCTGAGTGTAGTAGGTGATGCAGGAAGAAACTGAGAAACAATCAGCGAGTTGCAGTTTCCAAAGCTTTACTCACAGTTCAGTTGTCGGAAGTACAGATGCCCGCTTGGTACCGTGTCCTCCAGGTGAGGGGCTCAGTAAACCCCCAGGTAGATTGGGATACACCTTTCCAGGACTCCTTTCTATATTTGTGTTCCTTTCACTGGCCATCTCACTGTGCTGATTTTCCCGCCTTCTATCCTTCCAGCACCTTCACAAGCAGTGTCCCAGATCAGCAGCTGCGAATCCTGTCGGATAACGTCTTATTTCTGCATTCCTTTGATTCTATATAGCTACCTCTCCGGCGAAGATATTTGTGGTTATTGTCTGTGATCCCTATGTTATCACAGCAGTCGATTTGCTAGCTGAGTCATAAAATCCTCCACTAGGCTAAGGGGTTGAGTGCACTCTGCGACCCGGTCCCTCTGCCAACAGATCGGGACCGACGGATGGTTCTTACTCTCTCCGTATCTCAAAGACCCCTTCCTCTCTCACTCCAGAAGCTTCTCTTTCTCTCCGCTTTTGGACCAAGCTCTTCCAGCTTCTAGTCCCTTCTGAGTCTCTCTCTAGACTCCTTTCCTTTTCCACTGCAGCCTCCCCTCACTGGGAGCTGCTCCACTATACGTCTGTCTCCTTCCTCTTCCTCCTCACGACTCTCTAAACTCTGTTCTTGCTTCCTCAAGCTTCACTCCTCCTTGCTACTGACTACTCCACCCACCCATACACCCTTTCCTATCTCAGCCTGGGATGAGACCATACTCCCGCAGGGTACGTTCAGGGTACCCAGCTGTTCAAGTGTGAGTTGGGTGCAGGTGTTAGAGTCCGGGGTGGTGCTCCCTCCTTACCTGAGAGTGAAGTGACTAAGGGTGCTGCGTCACCTGAAACGCGTTGATAACGCATTCATCTGCTGCCATCTATGCTGATACTTCTTTGTATTTGGAATGACAAGTGACTAAAGAAATTTTTTTTATCTTCACTTCATCGTTGAGCTGGATTTTCTCTTTTTGCAAAAATTATACCACTGGTACCATGCAGCCGAATAATCGGCCCATGATCTTGCAGACAGAGAACGCTCAATAAAATACTGTATCAGACTGCAATTAAGTCCTAAATCTGTTTGTGGGCATGGGGTTGTCTCCAGGTCTGCATTTTGGCACCTGTAGATAAAAATTCGACCACTGACTTTCACAAAGAGAATTCATAGCTGCAAGCCATTTGCTTGTACCTAGCTTAGTTTTAATCCAAATATTGAATCTCAAACACAATAAAACTAGCTGTCTAATGATTCTGGAGGCCCATAAATTCTTGCTTGACAGAGTATTGATTGATAAAATAAACCCTTGATTAGGGAAAAATAAAATGAGTCTAGAGTTTCTCATAAAAGATCCCCAAATAAATATCCCAAGAAAAACAGTAAAAAGCTCCAGAACAAAACTGTTCCTAGCTAAAAAAAATCGCCGTCCAAAACTCTGGCCATGGACAGACCGTCCAGTGAGAAGAAAACAACACTGCACAACCAGCATTGCCATGAAGCGAAAAACAAAAAGGTAACAAATCAGCCGAAGAAAATGCAGATTGCAAGCAAGATTAAGGCTGGAGACACACTCATCGTACAAAAATACGGACCGTATTGTACGGCCGTATTACGCCAAAATGTTGCAGGCACAACAATCCGTATTTCATGCGTTTTCAGGGTGCAGCTGCGTATTTTGCGCATGTAAGCATCCGTATGCAATCCGTATGGCATCCGTATAGCGTATTTTTCTCGCCGGCTTGCAAAATGAACATTTAACGGTTTTTAGGCCTGAAACTCATTCAAATCATCATCAGCAAGACTATTTATTGCCTCTGAATCCAGTTGCAACCCCCAATCTTGCCATTTTTGTGGTCTGCTTGTGTTGGAGGGCTGCTGCTTGCTTGCCAACATGTCTGACAGTCTTCAGTTCACCCCAATTGATAGAGTGTTGTACAACTGGGTTTTGTCCTGCAGCTTTGGTCAGCCTTACCCAGTGCTCATTGATCCGCGCAGGAGGAGGTGAATGTGGGTGCATCCACATTTGAGGCAACGACTCACTAAAGGCCATTTTCACTGCCTGTATGCATCTCTGCGGAGTCATCCAGACAAGTTTTTTTCTGTTTTGTCGGATGACCATTCCCACATTTGATGTTTTGTTGGAGATTATGCGCCCTGGGATCACTTACCAGGATACCAGGATGCGCAAAGCTATCTCTGCTGAGGAGCGACTTCTCCTTACGCTACAGTGTTGTGAATATGCTGGATGCGGCTTCTGAGCTGGGGCTCCCTCCAGTGGTTGCTGAGGGTAATGAACTGATTAATGAATGACCTTCAGCTGGCACTGAATGGTAGGATATAAGTGGCCTGAGTTCCCAGCAGCCTTTCCGGTTATCAATTGTTCCTTCTGGTCTTGTTTGAAGCACTGCTAGGTTCCTGCTCTCCTTCAGATAAGTGTTTGCTGTTTTTTTTTTTCCTCTGTTTGATTTTCATTGCTGGTTTGCTGCTTGCAGTGGACTGCAGCCTGTCCCCTTTTGGGGGTCTGGCGCTGCAATTGTGCTCCGTTTTTGTCTGCACTTTTGCTTTGCTCCTTTGTTACTTTTTATTTGCTGAATAGCCTTTGTTACAACAGAGATCTGATTTAGGTGGATGAGATCGTGTGATCTCAGGTTTTTTGGCAATCAGAAGTGTTGGTATTTTTTAGGGTTTTTGTTGGATTGCAGCCAGAATTCTTTCCTGTACTTTTCTGTCTAGACAGATTGGGCCCCAGTGTTTGCTCATTCTATTTTCTGTCTGTGTCCGTGCTTTCTTCTTTTCTAACCGCCATTACATGTTTGGGGCTTCCTATTTTCTTTGGGGATCTGCTCCGGGGCAGATAGCTTTCATCTTTCTGCCTTTAGGTGTAGTTATCTCTCAGGCTGTGACGAGGCGTCTAGGATCACCGTAGGAACGCTCCACGGCTACCTCTAGTTGTGTGGTTAGTTCAGGTTACTGCAATCCAATAGGTTCCAGCCTCTCTGGTGTATTACTGTTTTTGCTATTTCTCCTCAGTTACCGAAAAATAACAGTACAAGACCAGAAGGAACAATTGATAGCCCGCAAGGCTGCTGGGAACTCAGGCCACTTATATCCTACCATTCAGTGCCAGCTGAAGGCCATTCATTAATCAGTTCATTACCCTCAGCAACCAACGGAGGGAGCCCCAGCTCAGAAGCTGCATCCAGCATATTCACAACACTACAGTATGTATTCCTCAGCTACATACTGTCTGTTGATGATGTGTTTTCCCACAAGTGTTCCTTTAGCCTTATGTCTGTAACTGAAATATCCTCAGAATATATCCCATATATCACCTAGAACTACCAGAACTATTATATGTATGTAAAAATGACAGAAACCTTTGACTTTTGGTAAATGTAAGTTAGGATTGTTTGTAACTGACATCATGTGACGGTTATGTATAGTGCGTTAGTTGTACCTTTGTGCATGTGTACTGATTGCTCTCTCTACATTTGGTTACTTGTAGGTTCCTAACTACTGGCATATCCTATGCGGCACTCCATCTGGAGTTCTTGATTGGGAGGTCCACCATATCTGGCATTGTGCGTGATACCTGCTCTCAACTCTGGGACAGACTTCATCAACTGGTGATACCTGAGCCAAAGATGGAAGACTGGAAGAGGATTGCCAGGGATTTGAGGAGCAATGCAAGTTCCCAAATTGTATAGGAGCCCTTGATAGGAAGCACATCCGTGTGCGTAAGCCGCCGAACTCAGGGTCCCAATTCTATAATTATAAACAATATTTTTCTGTTGTACTGTTGGCTCTGGTTGACAGTAACTACATGTTTATAATTGTAGACATTGGGACCTATGGAACAACTGGAGACTCTAGAGTCTTCAATTCTTCATTATGGGTCGGCGGCTTCGCAATAACGAGTTGCACCTACCACCAGCACGCCAATTTCCTGGCTCCAATCTGGAACCTGTCCCATATGTTGTAGTTGTAGATGAGGCCTTCCAGCTATCAAGGAATGTGATGAGGCCATATCCACAACGACACCTTGACCACTGTCGTCGGATCTTCAACTTGCGCCTATCACGGGCCAGGCGCCTGGTGGAGTGTGCCTTTGGCATTCTGTGTGCAAAATGGCAGGTCCTCCAATCTGCTATTCAGCTGAGTGAAGCCAACGTCAATGACGTCATAAAAGTATGTGTTGTTCTACATAATTTCACCAGAATGCAAGATTGTGGCCCATCAGATGTTGGTGAAAGTGTGGTCATCAATGTAGATATGCCTACGCCCCATATCATCCCATTACGTCGCCCACTCTCAGGACTCAAAACCCTTGATATCTTTACCCAATATTTTGTGTCACCTGAAGGTACTACTTAATTAATTTAAGAAAAAAAGGTAGCACACTGTAGCGCTATAGCTTGCGGACACAAAATATGAAAAATATGAAAAATGAATTGCATCACTGCCTTAGAAATATGAAAAATTGAGAAGTCTTAGCGCATAAAAAGGCCAATTTATGTGTACCTGGGAGCCACGTTAAGGCTCTTCTCGTATCCCAGGTCTTAACTATGCCAACCTCACTTAGAAAAGTCTGTCTGTATGGGAACATATGAATCCTCTCTTCAGACTAAAATCTACATCTCTGTGGAGGGGTAATGAATCTGGTGTAATTAAAAAGCCTGTGACCAACAGGTGGAGTGCTCAGGCAGAAGGTAAATGAATACACATCAAAAAAACTGACCGGCACATCCAAACATAGATCCAATGTGAACAGGTGCTAAAACCTAGAGTCACCAACTCATACATATTTAAGAAAAAAAGGTAGCACACTGTAGCGCTATAGCTTGCGGACACAAAATATGAAAAATATGAAAAAATAATTGCATCACTGCCTTAGAAATATGAAAAATTGAGAAGTCTTAGCGCATAAAAAGGCCAATTTATGTGTACCTGGGAGTCACGTTAAGGCTCTTCTCGTATCCCAGGTCCTAACTATGCCAACCTCACTTAGAAAAGTCTGTCTGTATGGGAACATATGAATCCTCTCTTCAGACTAAAATCTACATCTCTGTGGAGGGGTAATGAACCTGGTGTAATTAAAAAGCCTGTGACCAACAGGTGGAGTGCTCAGGCAGAAGGTAAATGAATACACATCAAAAAAACTGACTGGCACATCCAAACATAGATCCAATGTGAACAGGTGCTAAAACCTAGAGTCACCAACTCATACATATTTAAGAAAAAAAGGTAGCACACTGTAGCGCTATAGCTTGCGGACACAAAATATGAAAAATATGAAAAATGAATTGCATCACTGCCTTAGGACCTGGGATACGAGAAGAGATGACCTGAAGGTACTATAACATGGCAAGATGATGCTATATCTATGCTGTAATGTTTGTGTGTGTGTGTGTATTTAAGTAAACTCTTTCTTGTGCACATAGTCTCTGGCTGGTATTAATGGTCATAACACGTGTTGGTGGTTGAGTAAAAAAAAACTTATGAAAAAAGACTCCAAACTTTTTAGAAAAATAGATATTTATATGTGCAAACTGCCACTTGAGGAAGTGACTACCATATTTGCTTCAAATGGTATATGTATTTACAGCACAATAGTGTAAGTGTGCATTCTTACACAAGTACCAAAATAAGCCATGACAAAATTACAAATGTTTCTATACATAATTGTTATGTTTCGGTAGCTGAGGAGAAATTGCAAAAATAGCCAAAGTAGTAATACACCAGAGAGGCTGGAAACTATTGGATTGCAGTACCCTAAACTAACCGCCACATTAGAAGTAGCCGTGGAGCGTACCTACGGTGATCCTAGACGCCTCGTCACAGCCGGAGAGATAACTACACCTAAAGGCAGAAAGATGAAAGCTATCTGCCCCGGAGCAGAAACCCCAAAGAAATAGGAAGCCCTCAAACATGTAATGGCGGTTAGACAAGAAAGAAATACAGACACAGACAGAAAATAGAATGAGCAAACGCTGGGGCCCAATCTGTCTAGATAGAAAAGTATAGGAAAGAATTCTGACTGCAACCCAAAAAAACCCTGACAAAAATACCAACACTTCTGATTAACAAAAAAAACCTGAGATCACACGATCTCTACCACCTAAATCAGATCTCTGGTGTAACACACAGCAATTCAGCAAATAAAAAGTGACAAAGGAACAGAGCAAAAGTGCAAATACAAAATGAGCACAATTGCAGCGCCAGACCCCAAAAGGGGACCAGGCTGAAATCCACTGCAAGCAGCAAACAAGCAAGTAAAATCCAACCAGAGGAAAAAAAACAGCAAATCACTTATCTGAATGAGAGCAGGAATGCAAGCTGAGCTCCAAGTCAGACCAGGAAGAACAATTGATTACTGGCAACGCTGAAAGGAATTCAGGTCACTTATATCAGACCATTCAGAGCCAGCTGAAGGCCATTCAGCAATTAGTTCATTACCCTCAGCAGCCACCGGAGGGAGCTCCAACTCAGAAGTCTCCTCTAGAGTATTCACAACAGTACCCCCCTTGAGAAGGGGTCACCAAACCCTCACCTGCGCAATCAGGCCGATCAGGATGAGCTCGATGATAGGCACAGATAAGTCTCCCAGCATGGATGTCCGAAGCAAACACCCAAGAATTGTCCTCCTGACCATAACCTCTCCACTTAACTAAATACTGTAGTTTCTGTCTAGCAAACGAGAATCCAATATTTTCTCAACCACATACTCCAAATTGCCCTCAACCAAAAGAGGGTCGGGAGGCGCAGCGATAGGAACCACTGGCTCGACAAACCTCTTCAATAAGGACTTGTTGAACACGTTATGGATCTTAAATGTCCCTGGAAGAAGCAAACGGAAGGAAACTGGATTAATAATTTCCATGATCTTATAAGGTCCAATGAACCTTGGCTTAAATTTTGGAGATGAAACTTTCATAGGGATATTTCTTGAGGACAACCAAACCAAGTCCCCCACTTTAAAACGAGGACCATCAGTCCTATGCCGGTTGGCAAACCGCTGGGCCTTCTCCTGAGAGAGAGAGACAACCTCTCCACTACCTGGTCCCAAATCTGCTGCATACGCTCCACAATAGAGTCAACCCCCGGACAGACAGAAGCCTCTGCCTGTTCTGAAGAAAATCGAGGGTGAAACCCAGAATTTCAGAAAAATGGAGACAGAGCTAGCCCTATTATTAAGAGCAAATTTAGCCAAAGGCAAAAAAGAGACCCAATCATCTTGATCAGCAGACACAAAACATCTCAAATAAGTCTCCAAGGTCTGGTTTGTTCTCTCGGTTTGTCCATTGGTCTGAGGGTGAAATGCAAAGGAGAAAGATAACTAAACACCAAGTTTAGAACAAAATGTCCTCCAAAATCTGGAAACAAACTGGACTCCTCTGTCAGACACAATGTTCTCCGGAATGCCATGTAACCGAACCACGTGCTGAAACAACAAAGGCACCAATTTGGAGGAAGACGGCAACTTAGGTAATGGCACGAGATGTATCATCTTGGAAAACCTATCACAGATTACCCAGATAACGGTCATTCTCTGAGAGACAGGGAGGTCGGAAATAAAATCCATAGAAAAAAGTGTGTCCATGGCCTCTTGGGTACAGGTAATGGCATTAACAAACCACTAGAACGAGAGCAAGGCTTGGAACGAGAGCAAGTCCCACAGGACTGCACAAAGTCCCTGACGTCACGAGACAAAGTAGGCCACCAAAAGGACCAACTCACCAAGTCTCTGGCACCAAAAATCCCGGGATGACCAGCCAACGCGGAACAATGAATCTCAGACATCACACTCTTCTTCCACTGGTCTGGGACAAACAATTTCCCAACAGGGCAGCGCTCAGGTTAATCCTCCTGACACCCCTCCAGAGCCAGTCTCAAATTGGACGAGATGGCGGAAAGAACTACACTCTCTTTCAAAATAACAGCAGGATCAGATAACTCAGGAGAATTCGCAAAGAAACTCCTCGAGAGGGCATCCGCCTTAACATTCTTAGTGCCAGGAAGAAAAGAAACCACAAAATTAAAACGTGTGAAAAACAAGGCCCACCTGGCCTGTCTAGGATTAAGTCGCTTGGCTGATTCGAGATAAACCAGGTTCTTATGGTCCGTGAGGACCACCACCTGATGTTTGGCTCCTTCCAGCCAATGTCTCCACTCTTCAAAGGCCCACTTCATGGCCAATAACTCCCGATTACCCACGTCATAATTACGTTCAGTTGGAGAAAATTTTCGAGAGAAAAAGGCACAATGGTTACTCTTAGAGGTCTCTGGATCCCTTTGGGACAAAACGGCACCTGCCCCAATCTCAGAGGCATCAACCTCCACCTGAAACGGCAGAGAAACATTAGGCTGCCGTAGAACAGGAGCAGAAATGAATCTCTGCTTAAGTTCCTGAAACGCAGAAACTGCCTCAGGAGGCCAATTCACCACATCGGAACCCTTTTTGGTCAAATCAGTCAATGGTTTAACAATACTGGAGAAATTACCAATAAATTTACGACAAAAATAGGCAAAACCCAAAAATCTCTGAAGAGTCTTCAATGAAGTAAGTTGAACCCAATCACAGATGGCCTGAACCTTGACCGGGTCCATTTCAATAACAGACGGAGACAAAATGAATCCCAGAAATGAGACCTTCTGTACGCCAAAAAGACACTTTGATCCCTTCACATACAGTGCATTCTCTCTCAAAATCTGGAACACAGTCCGAACATGTTTCACATGAGAGTCCCAGACATTGGAAAAAATCAAGTTATCATTCAAATAAACAATCAGAAATTTATCCACAAAATCCCTGAAAATATGATTCATGAATGATTGGAACACGGAAGGGGCATTAGTAAGTCCAAAAGGCATCACTAGGTACTCAAAATGCCCCTCTGGGGTATTAAACGCCGTCTTCCATTCATCCCCGTGCTTAATGCGAACAAGGTTATACGCCCCCCCTGAGGTCAAGCTTGGTAAACCAACTAGCACTTTTCACTCTGGAAAATAGGTCAGAAATCAAGGGTAATGGATATTGATATTTAACAGTGATCTTATTCAGGAGGTGATAATCAATACATGGCCTCAATGAATCATCCTTTTTAGCCACAAAGAAAAAACCGGCGCCCAAGGGTGAAGAGGGTGGTCTGATATGACCCTTCTCTAATGACTCCTTGATATAAGATCGCATAGCATCGTGTTCAGGTACAGATAAATTAAAAAGGCAACCTTTAGGAAATTTACCACCAGGCACTAACTCAATAGCGCAATCATAACTCCTGTGAGGAGGTAAGGATGCAGACTTACTTTCACTAAACACATCAGAAAAATCAGTCATAAAGTCAGGGACATCCTGAGACTGGGGAGAGGCAGAAAAAACAGGAGTGTCAGTATTAACACATTGGCAGCCCCAACTGGTCACAGACACAGATTTCCAATCCAAAACAGGATTATGAGTCTGTAACCAAGGGAAACCCAGTACAATAATGTCATGCAGATTATGCAACACCTGAAATTTGCAACTCTCCTGATGATCTGGTTCAACCCTCATTATCACCTGAGTAGAAAACTGGAGTTTATTCTCCGCCAAAGGGGTAGAATCAATGCCCAGTAAAGGAATAGACTTCCGCAGGGGTATTATGGGAAACCCACAATGTTTGGCAAAGTCAAAATCCATCAGCTTAATAGCTGCTCCTGAATCAACAAAAGCCTGAGTCGAAAATGTGGACAGGGAGCAAATCAGAGTAACAGTCAACAGAAATTTAGTCTGAACACTACCCAAGACAACTGAGCACGCAAAACGTCTTCCCCGCTTAGGGCAGAGGGAAATAGCATGGGAAGCGTCACCACAGTAGAAACATAACCCATTGCGCTTACAAAACTCATGATGCTGAGCCCCAGAAGTCACTCCATCACACTGCATGGGCTCAGGAGCTGGCTCACAAGGCAACACTATCTCACGCATACCTCTGCGCTCACGCAAACGTCTGTCAATTTGAATAGCCAAAGACATAGAATCATTGAGACCAGAGCGAACAGGGAATCCCACCATAACATCCTTTACATTTTCTGACAGACCCTTCCGAAAAAGGGCTGCCAAAGCATTATCATTCCATTTGGTCAGGACTGCCCACTTTCGAAATTTCTGACAGCACATCTCAGCGTCTTCACAACCCTGATTTAATGCCAACAAGGTCTTTTCAGCTTGATCAGTGACATTAGGTTCATCGTACAATAACCCCAGAGCCTGAAAAAATACGTCAACATTATTCAAAACAGGATCCCCAGGTGTCAGGGAAAAAGCCCAATCCTGAGGGTCGCCGCACAGCAGAGAGATGACAATTTGAACCTGCTGTGCTGCGTTCCCTGAGGACTTAGGCTTTAAGGCAAAAAACAACTTACAGTTATTTTTGAAATTCAGAAATTTAGACCGATCCCCCAAAAATAAATCTGTTACGGGGATCCTAGGTTCCACAACCGGCAACCTAGCAAGATAGATAGAAATGCTCCGAACCTCAGTGGCAAGCTGCTCCACATGGCCAGACAACTGTGCAAACTCCATTGAGAGAAAAAAAATTCCTCCTCAGCACCCAGAGAAAAAGAGGGAAAAAAATGCAGCAAACAGAGAAAAAAAGAAATTTCTGACAACTCCCTTTTTTTCTTTTTCCTTTTTACTATTTTTCCCTTCTGTGAGTACGATATAATTTTCAGTTAGGCCGGTAATACTGTTATGTTTCGGTAACTGACGAGAAATTGCAAAAATAGCCAAAGTAGTAATACACCAGAGAGGCTGGAAACTATTGGATTGCAGTACCCTAAACTAACCGCCACACTAGAAGTAGCCGTGGAGCGTACCTACGGTGATCCTAGACGCCTCGTCACAGCCGGAGAGATAACTACACCTAAAGGCAGAAAGATGAAAGCTATCTGCCCCGGAGCAGAAACCCCAAAGAAATAGGAAGCCCTCAAACATGTAATGGCGGTTAGACAAGAAGAAAATACGGACACAGACAGAAAATAGAATGAGCAAACGCTGGGGCCCAATCTGTCTAGATAGAAAAGTATAGGAAAGAATTCTGACTGCAACCCAAAAAAAACCCTGACAAAAATACCAACACTTCTGATTAACAAAAAACCTGAGATCACACGATCTCTACCACCTAAATCAAATCTCTGGTGTAACACACAACAATTCAGCAAATAAAAAGTGACAAAGGAACAGAGCAAAAGTGCAAATACAAAATGAGCACAATTGCAGCGCCAGACCCCAAAAGGGGACCAGGCTGAAATCCACTGCAAGCAGCAAACAAGCAAGGAAAATCCAACCAGAGGAAAAAAACAGCAAATCACTTATCTGAATGAGAGCAGGAATGAAAGCTGAGCTCCAAGCCAGACCAGGAAGAACAATTGATTACCGGCAAGGCTGAACGGAGTTCAGGTCACTTATATCAGATCACTCAGAGCCAGCTGAAGGCAATTCAGCAATTAGTTCATTACCCTCAGCAACCACCGGAGGGAGCTCCAGATCAGAAGTATTCACAACACATAATAGTATATAAAGACAAAAAACAAAAGTCAATATGGCTAGTGCTGATCATATGTGGCCCATATGTGTGTTTGGTGACATTAGACAAGTGCAAAGATGCATTTGATAACTGTGAATTAAATTAAATATAACAAAAGAACATACTTTCACTATGTATAGTGAAGACCATATGTTACCCATATGTTTGGTTCACAAGATTACACTACTGCAAATATGCAATAGACAGCATGGTTTAAAAAAAAACCAGACAAAATAACAAACTTTGCCATAAATTATAATAAATAAGCAAAATAACAAACTTTCACTATCACTAGTGAGCACCATATCTACCCATATGGTTGGGTTCTAAGACAAGACTAATGCAATGATGCATTAGCCAACAATTTGTAAAATGGATGGGGAAAAAATAACAAACATTGGTATAAATTATAAGATCTAACGAAATAATAAATTGTCAGCTAGGCCACATCCCACCAGCTAAGTACCATTTGCACTTTGTGGCCATTCAGATGAGTGCAAATATGCTTTACACATCATTGTTTATAAATAAATTTTAACAAATAAGTACCTTTTGTTTAAAGCATAACACATAAAACACATACCAAAATTTGAGTAGGACTACACAATAGCATATTTTTACCATATGTAGCTTAGATGCATCTAGATTGGTGCACATTTCTGTAACACAACAGGACTCTAAAGTAAATTTAAAAAAAAATGGATAAATACTTTGGACTTCATAATATCTAAGTCAAATAAATAATCAGAGCTGGTGGTATGTGGGTGGTGGGGTTGGCGGGTTCCCAGCATCTCTGTGTGGTTGGCTATGATAAGAACCTTGACCATCAGCCTGTTGGGGTTGATTTTCAGGCTCTGAGCTAACATCTGCCCACTGTCAGGTTGGTGTGTGGGCACATTGCCATACAGATAAGGGAGATTATATTCCTGTGGAAGATGATAGCCGCAAGAATCATACCCCCCAATATGTCCATGTTGAGCATATCCAGGTTGGGACCAGCCTCCAACACTGGATCTGTACAAGTGGCCATATTGGGAAGTGGGATTATAGCCTGCCATTTGACCCTGTTGTTGCCAAGGTTGGTTGGGTGGGGGAATGGGTTGAGGTGTAGGCGCCCGTGCAGGAGAATCATCAGATCCTAATTGAGCATGCACATTTTAATGGGGGGCAAGGCGCATAAGGTTACGGAATGAGAGCTGCCACCTCTCAAGGAATTCAAACACCTCATATGGAGTATTGAGGGGTGTGCATGTGTCAATTAGGATCTGAATTGATCCTCGCACACGGATCCTGACTTCTCGGGGTAGGGGACGAAGGTAGCGGGCAAGGCTACGGGCATAGGCCTCCTCACCCTCATCCACAGCTGCCCTGGAAAGGTAATTGCATACCCCAGTGTCCACATGCCTACGTGTGTCTGACCTAGTGATGTCTCTCTGTCTTCTCCCACGCCGGGATATAGCAGCAGGCTGGGGGGAGCACACAAGAGGTACAGTGGGGCTGCTGCTATTGGCTGCTTCCTCTACACTGGGCCCTGCTGCTGCAGCAGGTGGGTCAGGTACAGGTTGCGGTCCAGCTGCTTGGTCAGGTCCTGGTGCTTGTGAAGCTTGGGGGATGCTGCAGGAAGGCTCAGAAGATGGGCCAGCCATCTCTTCACCTCCCCCAACCGGGTCAATAATGACCTCTGAGTCGGAGACAGTCTCCCTCTCAGTGAGGTTGGATTGGGTTCTGTTGGGAAATGAAAGGGGATAAGAACATGTAGGAGGGGTGAGCCTAAACTGCATATGTGTTATGTGGTGTGATGTATGTACTTACGGTCTGAGATCCAGAATAGGTGCAAGAAAACCCAGCCTGTCAAAGTAAACATACTTTCGTTTTCTGGGTGCTGCTGACCCGCTCTTGCTCCTCTGCTGGCGTTCCTGCCTGTATTGGTCGCGGATGCTTATCCATCTTCTCATAACATCATCCACTGCAATGAGACATATAATGTAAGCAATTAGCTAGCTGCACAAAGCCAAATTCTTGCACATACACCTAATATAGTCATGGGGGCCTAGTAGGATGAGACTATACTAACATTTTTGCGCCCCAAAAACAAAAAAAAACATTTTGGGGCAAATTCTGCGCTATAAATCCTCTGTGACCGTTAAGAAGTTTGTAAAAATATCAAGTAACTTACTGATTCGCTGCTGCTCCTCGCGTGGGCTGTCGCCAAAGTGGCGAAACATTTGCCCACAGATGCGCCTCCATGCCACCTCTTTCCTTGCGCGGTCAGCGTAATGCGCATCTCTTTGGTCCCATATTTCGGGCCTCTCCTGCACCAATACAATGAGCATCTCCACATTGATGAGGGTGGACATCATGGCCGACACCGTGGAGGCATTCTTCCGGGATGTCTGGCGCTTTTTTTGAGCTACTTTGCATGTGTTAGCTTCCTCCTGCATGTGTTGCACCATTTCCTGGGAGCTGCAGAAGTCTTCCGTATTTCTTGCAAGTCACACGCATGGTCCGTGTGTAATCCGTTGTTTTCTCGCACCCATATACTTTCATTGGTGTACAACGGGCGTAATAAGCATCCAATCGCAGCATGCTGCGGGTGTCTCGCACAGGAAGAGACGGCCGAGAAAAATACGCATGATCAGAGCTGCCCCATAGAGAAATATTGGTCCGTGTGTAATTGTCACGCTGTCTAGCAGATGTATAAATATATAATGTCAGTAATCTATCAAGTGGACAACATTCTATATAACATATAAATAGGTAACATTAACATGTATATATAGCATAGTATTACCTGACATAATATCCTGTGGGTCAATACTGAATCCTTTTCACGCTGTCTCTGGCTAGAGGTGGACCGGGGTCTATGCTGACCCTAAACTGGGGTCCTGACTAGTCCCTCTACCTGGAGGTACTGTTAATGGTACAGAGGTCCAGGCCACCAGCGTAAACCCTGTCTACTATAAATCCCTGACCACTGTAATCTAGTCCTTAGAAGGACCCTGATTACCACCATAGGGAATGGACAGGTAAAGGTTAACAAACAGTATAGACAAACGAGACAGACAGGGGATAAAGTAAATACTGTCTTGCATACAACATTAAAACACAGAGGGAACACCAAACGTCTAGGAGATAAACTATAAGCAAGGTGAGGAGAAACAACAAAAGAGCTCTTAGCTTAAGTCTTCTCAGAACCGATCCTATCTGCAGTCTGTATGAATGCTTTCACCGGCATCTAACCAGCAGACTGGCAGCTATATAAAGGAAGCTAATTAGAACATAATCAAAAGCAGCCGGGCGAGGCTGGACCTAGTCTTAGCAAAGAGCTAGGTAAAATTAACTCCCTCATTACCAAACACAAAGAAACAGCAACTCAGCTGCGAGAAGTCAGAATGTGCAATCGCGACAATCTTCGTGGCGATGCACCCATGACAGTACCCCCCCTTCTACGAGGGGCCTCCGGACCCTCAGGGCCAGGTCTGTCCGGGTAAGTCGTGTGGAAGGTCCGAACCAATCGATCTGCGTTAATCTCAGACGCAGAGACCCACGTCCTCTCCTCAGGACCATATCCCTTCCAATGAACCAAATACTGAAGGGATCGGCGATTCAGACGTGAGTCAATGATCTTCAACACTTGAAATTCTAAGGTACCATTGACCACCACTGGAGGAGGAGGTAGAAGTGACGGTATAACTGGCGCCACGTACCTCTTAAGCAACGATTTGTGGAATACATTATGGATTTTAAACGTAGGAGGAAGGTCCAGACGAAATGCCACAGGATTAATTATAGAACTGATCCTGTATGGACCGATGAACCTGGGACCCAGTTTCCAGGAGGGAACTTTGCGTTTTATATTCTTGGTAGACAACTACACCAGATAGTTCACACCTAGGTCCGGACCAGACACTCTCCTCCTATCAGACCTCCGCTTGAAACAGTTCCCCATAGCACTCAGACCATTCAGCACTCCTCTCCAAACTGAAGCAAGTGACGACGAGAATCGTTCCTCCTCAGGAACCCCAGATGGACGGGTATGTGGGGTCTTAGAGCGAGCACAAACTCCACAGGACGCGACAAAAGTTATTACCTCTTTATTTAAGTTAGGCCACCAAAACCGGCGAGAAAGGAGATCCACAGTTGCTTTACTCCCTGGATGTCCTGCTAAAGCAGAACTATGATGTGCCTCGATAACTTTTTGTCTTAACTGATTAGGAACAAACAGTTTCCCTGGAGGTCCTACAGGGGCGTCCCCCTGAGCCTCCAACACCTCCTCCTCAAGCTCAGAGCACACAGCCGACACCACCACTCCTTCCTGAAGGATAGGAACCGGGTCATCCGTCTTTCCGGCCCCTGGGAAACTACGAGATAAGGCATCAGGAAGCAATTTTATTGAGCAGTCATACGTGCGATGAGGAGGTAACTTTTGACACCCCTCCTCTGAGAACATCTCCCCAAAGTCCTCCAGAAAAGGAGGCAAAGTCCTAGGCACGACCGCACCGATGACCGTGTTCATGCAGTTATTCTTGCAAAATTCACCCCACTGGCTTATCTTTCTGGATTGCCATTCAATCACTGGGTTATGTTTAGCCAACCAGGGAAGTCCCAACACAATAGGAGTAGGAAGACCCTCCAACACATAACAAGACAACTGTTCTTTATGTATTGCCCCTACTCGAAGGTCTATGTTATGAACAGCTTGTACAAAGCTACCTTGACCGAGAGGTCTGGCGTCAATAGAAAGTATAGGGATCGGTTTGGCCAATACACTCAGTTGCATACCTTGCACCTGGGCAAACTGAGCGTCCACCATATTAGCCCCAGACCCACTATCAAGAAGAACAGAAATCCTCTCAACTCTCGCACCAACCACCACCTCCGCAGGCACGAGAAATTGAGACGGACCTGGGGACGAAATACCTACTCCCAGGTTGTCGTCCACCACACAACCTGGGATTAACAATTTTTCGGTGACTTTTTTGCTCAATGAGGCACGGGAGGGACACCCCCCAACAAAATGTCCCTCTCTCCCGCAGAAGAAACACCTTCTTGTCTTGCGGCGCACCGCCGATTCCCTCCTACAAAATGATGTCCCACCCAACTGCATAGGTTCCTCAGAACAGACCAGGGGAACCTCCATATAAGGGACTTTAGTAGTGGGTGGAGTAATAACAGGGGGCGGAGTTACCTCGCACCTCCCCCGAAGCCGTCTATCATTCTGAATAGCAAGGGCCATAGCAGCCTCCAGTGACGGAGGAGAATCATACTGAGCCAAAACATCTTTTAATTTGTCAGATAACCCTTGACAAAACTGGCTCCTAAGAGCTGGGTCATTCCACTGAGTATCTGTGGCCCATCTACGGAACTCAGAAGAAAATTCCTCCGCCGGACGATCTCCCTGCTGTATCCTACGTAACTTCGTTTCAGCAAGGGAGACCCGATCCGGGTCATCATACACCAGCCCCAGGGCAGCAAAAAATCGATCTACTGACTGGAGGGCCGGGGAGCCCGGAGGAAGAGAGAACGCCCAGGATTGAGGGTCCCCTTGTAAGAGCGAGATGACAATTCCCACCCTCTGCTCCTCACTCCCCGATGACCGAGGCCGTAGCCGAAAGTACAATTTACATGCCTCCCGGAAGGTAAAAAATTTGTCCCGCCCACCAGTGAACCTGTCCGGGAGAGCAACCTTAGGTTCAGATCTGGTTTGCTCCGGGGGGGACAAAACCTTGGACTTAATGTCCGCAAACTCCATGGACAATTTCTGCAACTGCAGGGCAAGCTGGGCTACTGGATCCATGGTAGCTGGGGAGAATCTATAGTTTGGCCGGTGAAAATGTCACGCTGTCTAGCAGATGTATAAATATATAATGTCAGTAATCTATCAAGTGGGACAACATTCTATATAACATATAAATAGGTAACATTAACATGTATATATAGCATAGTATTACCTGACATAATATCCTGTGGGTCAATACTGAATCCTTTTCACGCTGTCTCTGGCTAGAGGTGGACCGGGGTCTATGCTGACCCTAAACTGGGGTCCTGACTAGTCCCTCTACCTGGAGGTACTGTTAATGGTACAGAGGTCCAGGCCACCAGCGTAAACCCTGTCTCCTATAAATCCCTGACCACTGTAATCTAGTCCTTAGAAGGACCCTGATTACCACCATAGGGAATGGACAGGTAAAGGTTAACAAACAGTATAGACAAACGAGACAGACAGGGGATAAAGTAAATACTGTCTTGCATACAACATTAAAACACAGAGGGAACACCAAAGGTCTAGGAGATAAACTATAAGCAAGGTGAGGAGAAACAACAAAAGAGCTCTTAGCTTAAAGGTACTGCCACACTACACAATCCCGCTAGCGATCTCGTTAGCGTCGCATACTAATGAGATCGCTAGCGGGATTGTTTCTATATCGCTAGTAGCTACCTAACTTAGCGATGTCGTTAAGGACGCTATCGCGGTTAGCGATCTCCTTAACGACTTTAGCGGTACAAAAGTACCGCTAAATCGCTAAGAAAAGGTGCTACACTTAGCGATTATACTTACCCAGCGGGAGCGCCGGCGATAAAATAGGGTCCGGAACGATTCCAGCGACGAGCGAGATCACAGCAGGAAGCTCGTCGCTGGCAGCTGCCGCACACAACAACATCGCTAACGGGATCGCTAAATAGTGACGTTTTTTAGCGATCCCGTTAGCGATGTTGTTTAGTGTGGCATACCCTTAAGTCTTCTCAGAACCGATCCTATCTGCAGTCTGTATGAATGCTTTCACCGGCATCTAACCAGCAGACTGGCAGCTATATAAAGGAAGCTAATTAGAACATAATCAAAAGCAGCCGGGCGAGGCTGGACCTAGTCTTAGCAAAGAGCTAGGTAAAATTAACTCCCTCATTACCAAACACAAAGAAACAGCAACTCAGCTGCGAGAAGTCAGAATGTGCAATCGCGACAATCTTCGTGGCGATGCACCCATGACAGTAATGCTTGGTTTTCACGCCTCTCACTCATCCGTATTCTCCTTAGTGTGACGCCGGACTAAATTAAAATCAGTCAAAAAAGAAAGCCAAACCTTAGCGTCATCCTTCATATCAGAACAAATTCTTTGTAGCATCATATAATCTTCTGGAGAATGACCGGCCCATGGGAATAATACGGAGGGCAAAATTCAACAACCCCAGAAGCGATTGTAACACAGAGTTTAGAATTTTTTTTTACTTTCACAAGGGTAACAGGAGAAAATGTTATAAATCCCATTTTTCACACGAAAATGTTTTTTGGCCCCAAATTTTGAATTTTAATAAGGGTGACAGGAGAAACTGCAGTATAGATTCCATTTTTCACACAAAAATGTTTTTTAGCCCTAAATTTTGCATATTAATTAGGGAAACAGGAGAAACTACAGTATCAATTTTGTGGTGCAATTTCTCCTGAGCATGCCGATACCCCATATATGGGGGAAATCTATTGTGTGAGCACACAGCATGGCTCAGAAGGGAAGGAGCGCCATTTGAGTTTTTGAATGTAAAATATGCTGGAATAATTAGTGGTTGCCTTGTCGCGTTTGGAGAGCCCCTGATGTGCCTAAACAGTGGCAACTCCCTCAAGTGACCCCTTTTTGGAAACTAGACCCCTTAGGGAACTTATTTAGATGTGTATTGAACACCTTGAACCTACAGGTGCTTCACAGAAGTTTATAACGTAGAGCTGTGGAAATTAAAAAAATCACATTTTTCCCAAATAAATCTTTTTAGCTCCAAATTTTGCATTTACATAAGTGTAAAAGGAGAAATTTCTCCATAAAATTTGTTGTACAATTTCTCCTGAGTACGCCGATACCCAATATTTGGAGGAAAGCAACTGTCTGGGCGCACAGCAGGGCTTGGAAGGGAAGGAGTGACATTTGACTTTTGGAATGCAAAATTTGATGGAATAATTAGCGGATGCCATGTGGTGTTTGAAGAGCCCCTGTTGTGCATAAACAGTGGAAACCCTCAACAAGTGACACCAGTTTGGAAACTAGACCCCTTATGAAACTTATCTAGATGTGTATTGAGCACCTTGAACCCCCAAGTGCTTCACAGAAGTTTATAACTGAAAATAAAAAAATCAAATTTTTACTACAAAAATCTTTTTAGCTACAAATGTTGTATTTTCACAAGTGCAAAAAGAGAAAATGGACCCCAAAGTTTGTTGTCCAATTTCTCCTTAGTTCACTGATACCCCATATGTGGTCGAAAACAACTTTTGAAGCACAGTGCAAAGCTCAGAATAGAAGTAGCACCATATTACAGTGCAGCAAAATTGTTTAAGGGTGCCATGTTACATTGACAGAGCCCCTGGGCTGCCAGAACAGCAGAACACCCCATAAGTGACCCCATTTTACCACTTAAAC
This sequence comes from Oophaga sylvatica, assembly GCA_033576555.1. Classification (NCBI taxonomy): domain Eukaryota; kingdom Metazoa; phylum Chordata; class Amphibia; order Anura; family Dendrobatidae; genus Oophaga; species Oophaga sylvatica. The sequence continues at coordinate 452,044,311 of JARQOD010000001.1, forward strand.
CTCTCAATGAATTCATCTAGGAGTGCAGTGATTATATTGACACCACAGATGTGTCACAAACTTTTATACCATTGGGCAGTGAAGAAAAAATCATTTACATTTTTACCACCAAGATTGTGTGTTAGACCCAATTTTACATTTCCACATTGGGAAATGGGTAAAAATAGCACCAGAATTTGTCCCACAATTTCCGCTGAATGTAGAAATACCCCATATGTGGCTGCACAGTACTACTTTTCCATACAGAGTGACTCGGAAGGTACAGAGCGCTATTTGCCTCCTGGAGCACAGATTTTCCTAGAACAGTTTGTGGATTCCATGTAAAGAGCCTGGAAAAACAGTTGATTCCTTCTGCTCAGGCAATGTTCCCCAACTCTGAGGACTGTTTTTTTCCAGCAGGACAATGTGCCATGCCATACAGCTAGGTTAATCAATGTGTGGATGAAGGACCACTTATATGTGTGTGTGTTTTGAAGAATATTTCCTTTGAAAACGATGTGTAAATGACGGAGAATTGCAGTATGTAAAAGTTCATATTAAAATCGCATTGCAATCGGGATAGCAATCGCACTGCATTCAGATGTAAATCGGATGCTAGATGTGAGAAATAACATTGTACTTGCATGACACTCACATTACACTCCTGTAAGTCTCGGCAGGGAGACTTGGACCGATTTGGTAAGTGTGAAGCCGGCCTAAGTCTAAATATCACCAGTGACTAATGTGAAAATTGCAAAATTTCCCTTTTTTTTATATACAGATTGTGATATGAAAAAAACATTGGCAACATTTTTAAATAATACATTTAATATGAAAACATTATTTAATAAACAATAGGTAAATTTCTGATGGTAAAATCCTTTAACCCGTGTATCATAATAGTATGCACATGTTAGTCTCCATCTGTTTGGTGCGTGCTCCGGCGCTGAGCCCGCACCTTTCCGTGCACATGACAGCTGATCTATGCAGCTGACATGTGCCCGCAACAGCAGCGGGTGCAATCGCGATCCACCCATGGCTGTTTCAGAAGACCTCTGTGGTTGTCATTGCCAGATTGCCACATATTTGGTATCGCCGAGTTGACAGTCGCCTAATCTATCAATATAAAAAGTAATTAACTCAATCGCTAAGCGGCGTAACAAGAAAAAAATTCAAAACACCAGAATTATGATTTTTGGTTGCCGCTACATTGCAGTAAAATGCAATAACGGGCGATTAACACATTGTATCTGCACCAAAATTGTACCAATAAAAACGACAGCTCGTTGCGCAAAAAATAAGACCTCACTCAGCTCCAGATCATGAAAAATGGAGGCGCTACACATCTCGTAAAATGACGCAATTTTTTTTTTCACCATTTAACCCCTTAACGACCAAGCCATTTTGTAGGTTAATGACCAGGCCAATTTTTACATTTCTGACCACTGTCTCTTTATGTGCTTATAACTCTGGAACGCTTCAACAGATCTTGGCGATTCTGGCATAAAAATTAAAAGTTTGAAAATTGCAAAATTTTTGCCATATTTCCGTTTTTTTCATAAATAAATGCAAGTTATATTGAAGTAATTTTTCCCCCTATCATGAAATACAATATGTCACAGAAGTTTATAATGTAGAGCCGTGAAAATAAAAAAATCATATTTTTTTCCTCAAAAATGACCTTTTTGCCCCCAAATTTTTTTTTTATACGGGTGTTTACACGCAGTGGTAGTTCAAAGGCATGACGTGCACAGTCCGTCAAGGAGCCAAAACTGACACCTTGCCATGACGGACTGTGCACGTCAGTGGACATTAAGGGGTTAAATAAAAAAGAACCTAGACATGTTTGGTGTCTGTGAACTCGTAATGACCTGGAGAATAATAATAGCAGGTTAATTTTAGCATTTGATGAACATAGTAAGAAAAAAAAAACCAACTATGGAATTGCACTTTTTTTGCAATTTCACCATACTTGGATTCTTTTCCCCGTTTTTAGTACACAATATGTTAAAACCTATGGTGTAATTCAAAAGTAAAACTTGCAAAAAAGTAAGCCCTCACATGGCCATACTGACCAAAAAATAACAAAGTTATGGATATGGGAAGAAAAAGAACCGCAAAGCAGAAAATGGCCCGGGGGTTAGTTTTTCATGGTGTACTCCATGTTTATCGTCATACTTTTAACAAAAGGAATATAACGCGTAACATTTTTAAGCGTGTGGACAATGTAAAGATTTGCAAGTGTATTATTTGCTTTTTTGTGTGTGTTTTTTATACTTCAATGAACAAATGATTCTCTGTGTATAGAAAAATGAAATGAGAACAGCAGGGTTCTTTTTAAGAAGTTGATACCTAAATTGCTTCTGCATTAACAAAATGGTTTTCTTCTGCTGATAATTTCGTTTAGACAATATTTAAACTTATGAGTTTTGCATTATATACCATGAACATAGTGATTATATATAAATGCACAAACTCATCAGCTTGGAGAATAATAAAGAGCACAGTTCAAATAGCTTCCCGAAGAACAGGAAACAACTTGTCTTATTATCATGACAAATTATTTTATATACATTTCAGGGGGTTTTATGCTACATCTGATAGAAAGTCCATGCACAAGTTCTTTACTTAGATCCCTTTCACAATGAGCTTTGCCCCACGTTCGTTGGTCCCATTGGAGCTTATGTCTTAACTCCCACCCCCGGCAAGATGGGATTCGGGCATATGCACCGATGGAGCTATAGACTATAGTGGTGCCAAGAGTCATCATTTTCAGGTATATAAGTCTACTGAAGGCAGACACTCAGACATAGTAGACTGAGGTATGAGTTTTCCATTCGTGGTTAACATTTCCTGAAAATACCTGGATCCTGCTCAATCATCCCTCTTAACCCTTTAACGACCGTCGATATGCCTTTTAATGGCGGTGTTTAAGGGTACTTAAAACACAGCGCAGTGAATCCACGGCGCTGTGCAGAAAGTATATAGCGCCCCCCAGAGTCTGATTTTCTCTGGGGTTTCAGCTACCGGGGGTAGCCGAGACCCCAGAGAACATGATTCGAGTCGATTTTTACCGACCCCGCTTTTGCGATCGCCGTTATTAACTGCAAAAAAAAAAATCTGCGATTTTGCATTTAATTTCTCTCTCCTCTGATGTGATGACACATCAGAGGGGAGAGAAATAGGCTCCCCGGGTCCCCCGATCTGTTCCCTGTACCTCCCGGTGTCCTCCCATGGCTCCCGCAGCTCCCGGCATCTTCTTCCTGCAAAGAAAATGGCGGATGCATGCTGGCTGGCAGATTCATTCATTCACTGCAGGTACATTTTGATAACTGTGATAAAGCATTAGAATTAGGGTTAGGGATACAATTAGGGTTGGAATTAGGGTTGGGATTAGGGCTAGGATTAGGGTTATGGTTGGGATTGGGGTTAGGGTTGGGATTAGGGTTAGGAGTGTGTTGGGGTTAGGGTTGGAGCTAGAAATGAGGGGTTTCCACTATTTAGGCACATCAGGGGGTTTCCAAACACGACATGGCGTTCAAAAAGTCAAATAGTGCTCCCTCCCTTCTGAGCCCTGCCGTGTGCCCAAACAGTGGTTTACCCCAACATATGGGGTATCAGCGTGTACTCAGGACAAATTGCACACCAATTTTGGGTTCTAATTTCTCCTGTTACCCTTGGGAAAATAAAAAATAGCTGGCTAGAAAATAATTTTTGAGGAAAAAAATTTTTTTTTCATGGCTCTGCGTTTATAAACTTCTGTGAAGCACTTGGTGGTTCAAGGTGCTAACCTCACCACACATCTAGGTAAACTCATTGGGGGGGTGTAGTTTCCAAAATGGTGTCACTTGCGGGGAGTTTCTACTGTTTAGGCACATAAACAGCAAACACAACATGACGCCCACAGAACATTCCATCAAAGTCTGTATTACAAAATAGAGCTCCTTCATTTCCAAGCTCTCCCATGTGCCCAAACAGTGGTCCCCCCCACATAGGGGTATCAGCGTACTCAGGAAAAATTGCACAACTTTTGTAGTCCAATTTCTCCTGTTACCCTTGGGAAAATAAAAAATAACGGGCTAAAAAATCATTTTTGAGGAAAAAAATGATTTTTTATTTTCACGGCTCTACGTTATAAACTTCTGTGAAGCACTTGAGGTTCAAAGTGCTCACCACACATCAAGATAAGTTCCTTAAGGGGTCTAGTTTCCAAAATGTGGTCACTTGTTGGGGGTTTCCACTGTTTATGCACATCAGGGCTCTCCAAACGTGACATGGCATCCAGCCAATTCTGTGTTGAAAAAGTCAAACGAAGCTCCTTCCCTTGCGACCTCTGTCGTGCGCCCAAAAAGTGGTTTACCCCCATATATGGGGTATCGGTGTATTCAAGAGAAATTGCACAACAAGTTTTGTGGTTCATTTTCTCTTTTAACACTTGTGAAAATAAAAAAAATTGGTTCTTAAGTAAATATTTTTCAAAAAATGTTAAATGTTAATTTTTTCCTTCCACTTTTCTTCAGTTCCTGTGAAGCACGTAAAGGGTTAATAAACTTCTTGAATGTGGTTTTGAGCACCTTGAGGGGTGCAGTTTTTAGAATGGTGTCACTTTTGGGTATTTTCTATCATATAGACCCCTTAAAGTGACTTGAAATGTGATATGGTCCCTAAAAAAAATGGTGTTGTAAAAATGAGCGTGATCACAGCGTTCAGAGGGGAGGCAGAGGGCCGGGAGCTCCCTCTGCCTTAGATCGGCGTCCCCGCAATGTAATTGCAGGGCCCGATCTCTGCCTTGATGACCCGGGGTTGTCATGACAACCTCCGGGTCATAAAGCTACGAAAAGCCGCTGTGACCATTCTCACAATATGGTCACAGCAGCTTTCTCCATTGGTATAATACATTGCAATGTATTATACCTGCAATCAAAAGTGAAAAAGTGAAAGTCCCATAAAGGGACTAGGTAAAAAAAACATTTTTTTAAAAAAATTGTAAAAAAAATATTAAAAAGTAATAAAAAAATTCCCCTAAAAAGTACACATTTTTATGTAAGAAAAAAAACAAAAAGCAAAAAAATACACGTTTGGTATCGCCGCGTCCGTAAAAATCCCATCTATAAAAGCGTAATCCTAGTTAACCCCTTCAGTGAAAGCAGTAAAAGAAACCACAAAAAAGTAGTAAATTATACTTTTTCCAAGCGGTATCATCATACCGCTTGGAAAAAGTGCAATAACACGCGATCAAAAAGACGTATATAAATAATCATTGTACCGCTGAAAACATCATCTTGTCCCACAAAAAACAGCCACCAAACAGCATCATCAGCGAAAAAATAAAAAAGTTATAGCTCGCAGAATAAAGTGATGCAAAAATAATTATTTTTTCTACAAAAGTTTTTTTTGAGTAAAAAACACCAAAACATAAAAAAGATATAAATGAGGTATCGCTGTAATCGTAGTGACTCGAAGAATAAAGCTGCTTTATCAATTTTACCGCACGCGGAACGGAGGAAAAAAAAAAACTTTTTCTGAATTGCTGGTTTTTGTTCATTCTGCTTCCACAATAATCGGAATAGGAAGCGATCAAAAAACGTTATGTACCCGATTATGGTACCAATAAAAACGTCTGCTCGTCCCGCAAAAAATAAGCCCACAGATAACTCTGTCGGCCAAAATATGGAAAAATTATAGCTCTCAAAATATGGCGATGCAAAAATTTCTTGCAAAAAATTCTTCCAAAAAAAGCGTCTTTTAGTGTGTGACAGAAGCTAAACATGAAAAAGGGTGTAAATCTGGTATCGCTGTAATCGCACCGATTCGAAGAATAAAGTCGCCTAATCAATAATACCGCACGAGGAACGGCGTAAAAAATAAAACCAATTCTTCACCTTTTGTGGATTTGTTCATTCTGCCTCCCAAAGATCGCAGTAAAGCGATCACAGTGGTTCCCCCCACATATGGGGTATCAGCGTACTCAGGAAAAATTGCACATCAACTTTTGGGGTCCTATTTCTCCTGTTACCCTTATAAAAATAAAAATTTGGGGCAAAAAGATCATTTTTGGGGAAAAAAATATGATTTTTTTTTATTTTCACGGCTCTACGTTATAAACTTCCGTGAAGCACTCGGGGGTTCAAAGTGCTCACCACACATCTAGATAAGTTCCTTGGGGGGTCTAGTTTCCAAAATGTGGTCACTTGTGGGGGGGTTCTACTGTTTAGGCACATCAGGGGCTCTCCAAACGCGACACGACACCCGCAGACCATTCCATCAAAGTCTGCATTCGAAAACGGTGCTCCTTCCCTTCCGAGCTCTGCCATGCGCCCAAATAGTGGTTTACCCCCACATATGGGGTATCAGCGTACTCAGGACAAATTGCACAATAACTTTTTGGTTTCTGTTATCCTTTAGAAAATAAAAATTGGGGGTGAAAAGATCATTTTTGTGGAAAAAATATGATTTTTTAATTTTAAGTCTCTACGTTATAACCTTCTGTGAAGCCCTAGGGGGTTCAAAGTGCTCACCACACATTTAGATAAGTTCCTTGGGGGGGTCTAGTTTCCAAAATGGGGTCACTTATGGGGGGTTTCCACTGTTTAGGTACATCAGGGGCTCTCCAAAAGTGACATGGTGTCTGCTCTCGATTCCAGCCAATTTGACATTCAAAATCTCAAATGATGCTCCTTCCCTTCCCTAAAGAATGGTCTTCCTCCACACATGGGGTATCGGTGTACTCAGGAGAAATTGCACAACAAATATTGTGGTTCAATTGCTCCTGATACCCTTGACAAAATTAAAAAAATTGTGTCAATAGAAAAGTTTGGGGGAAAAAAGTTACATGTTCATTTTTTCCTTCCACATTGCTTCAATTCTTGTGAAGTACCTAAAGGGTTAATAAACTTCTTGAATGTGGTTTTGAACACCTTGAAGGGTGCAATTTTTAGAATGGTGTCACTTTTGGGTATTTTATGTCATATTGACCCTCAAAGTCACTTCAAATGTGAGGTGGACCCTAAAAAAAATGGTTTTGTAAATTTTGTTGTAAAAATGAGAAATCGCTGGTCAATTTTAACACTTATAACTTCCTAACAAAAAAAAAATTTGGTTCCAAAATTGTGCTGATGTAAAGTAGACATGTGGAAAATGTTATTTATTAACTATTTTTTTGTGACATACAGTACAGACCAAAAGTTTGGACACACCTTCACATTTAAAGATTTTTCTGTATTTTCATGACTATGAAAATTGTACATTCACACTGAAGGCATCCAAACTATGAATTAACACATGTGGAATTATATACTTAACAAAAAAAGTGTGTAACAACTGAAATTATGTCTTATATTCTAGGTTCTTCAAAGTAGCCACCTTTTGCTTTGATGACTGCTTTGCACACTCTTGGCATTCTCTTGATGAGCTTCAAGGGTAGGGCCAACCGCATCAGCACAAGGGATCAGAGGATCTCATCTCAGTACCTAATGGCAGTCAGGCTACCTCTGGCGAGCACATGGAGGCCTGTGCGGCCCTCCAAAGAAATGCCACCCCACACCATTACTGACCCAAACCGGGCATGCTGAAGGATGTTGCAGGCAGCAGATCACCCTCCATGGTGTCTCCAGACTCTGTCACGTCTGTCACATGTGCTCAGTGTGAACCTGCTTTCATGTGTGAAGAGCACAGGGTGCCAGTGGCGAATTTGCCAATTCTGGTGTTCTGTGGCAAATGCTAAGCGTCCTGCACGGTGTTGGGCTGTGAGCACAACCCCCTTCTGTGGACGTCGGGCACTCAGACCATACTCATGGAGTCGGTTTCTAACTGTTTGTGCAGACATATGCACATTTGTGGCCTGCTGGAGGTCAGGAGGTCATTTTGTAGAGCTCTGGCAGTGTTCCTCCTGTTCCTCCTTATACAAAGGTGGAGGTAGTGGTCCTGCTGCTGGGTTGTTGCCCTTGTACAGACCCCTCCACGTCTCCTGGTGTACTAGCCTGTCTTCTGGTAGCACCTCCTGCCTCTGGACACTACGCTGACAGGCACAGCAAACTTTCTTGCCACAGCTCGCAGCACTACCTGAGCCACTTGTGTGGGTTGTAGAGTCCGTCTCATGCTACCACAAGTGACAAAGCACAGCCAACATTCAAAAGTGACCAAAACATCAGCCAGAAAGCATTGGTACTGAGATGTGGTCTGTGGTCCCCACCTGCAGAACCACTCCTTTATTGAGTGTGTTTTGATAATTGCCAATAATTTCCATCTTTTGTCTATTCCATTTGCACAACAGCATGTGAAATTGATTGTCAATTAGTGTTGCTTCCTAAGTGGACAGTTTAATTTCACAGAAGTTTGATTTACTTGGAGTTACATTCTGTTGTTTAAGTGTTCCCTTTATTTTTTGAGCAGTGTATATATATATATTGTGAGACAGTGAAGGGGTGCGTACTGGACGGGGTGTATATCTCCCCAGGTTTCTTAGCTGGGGCGCATAAAAAGTAGGTTGTCAGTGCAGTGTTCACTCCATTCCCATCTGGGACAGGTTTGCAGTTCAGCCCAGAGTAAACACAGCTGCTTAATTAGACAGCCAGAAGTGCCTGCTTGGGAGTTCAGAGGGGGCTCTCTCTCTCAGTCTGGATCTGACTTCAGACGCCATTGGAGCCTCATGTGAGCTGCACGCTGGTAACTACTGAACATATGTGTTGTTTTGGGACAGACTATTAGAGTCTGTACCCGGATAGAAAGGGAAATCTATCTAAGTGTAATTAGTGGCTGGAGAAGCCCAGGCTTTATGTTTATGATTTGGTTTTGATTATGTTCTGTTTACTGTGGACTTTAATAAAACTGGTTGCGGCCAGTTTTTAACAGAACTACTGTCTGTGAATGGTCTCTTTATGCCACTCCGTCTCCCCAAGACGGCGATCCCAGAGCTATATCCCCTGAAAAGCTTACAATATATATATATATATATATATATATATATATATATTATACAGTATGTGTCACTGACATCTATATATATTATATATATCTATATCTATATCTATATATATATATATATATATATATATATATGTATTCTAGGTGTATATATCTATTCTTTTCTAAGCTGTCAGTGTGATTTTACTGTACACTGCAAATGAATTGTGGGCTTTTCAAAGGACACCGATGCGTAAACATCGGACAGCACTTGCATAGTGCGAGTTCTGTGCGATTTTTTTTTGCCTCCATTGACTTGCATTGGAGGGTCTCGTCCGAGATACACAGCAAATGCGATTTTTTTCTAAGTCATAGAGTGACTACAGACTTTCATAATAAACCTGGACCTCCCATTTTAAATAAAATGTATACATGTATATTATCAGGAAATATGACATAATGTCTTATTGTTCAATCACACCTACAGAGCTCTGCTGCATCTCCTGGGTTTGGAAGTGACATGCAGGCACAGCTCACAGACATTCCCCATCACTAAGCTGCGGCCCCCCTCCCTCTCCCCTGCTATGCAAATGTGTAACGTGAGACCCTATTGTGCCAGCAGCACACAGAGCAGTTTACGACCCTAAGGCCGGAGTCACACACAACGATAAAAAATCGGACCGCATTATACGGCCGTAATATGCAGAAAAGTCCCCTGAACAGTGATCCGTATGTCATCCATGTGCAATGCGAGGATGCGATTTTCTCACATCAAAATATCCGTGTGTCATCTGTATGGCATCTGTATGGCATCCTTATGGCATCTGTTATGTTTCGGCAGCTGAGGAGTGCAGGCAAAAAAGGCAATACACCAGAGCAGTTGGAATCTATGAGATTGCAGTACCCTGACTAACCACCACAACTAGAGGCAGCCGTGGAGCGTTCCTACGTTGGTCCTAGACGCCTCGTCACAGCCTGAGAAACTAACTACACCTAAAGATAGAAATAGGAAAGCTATCTGCCCGGAGCAGAACCCCAAAGAAAACAGAAAGCCCCCAAACATGTAATGGCGGTTAGGAAAGATGAAATACAGACACAGAAAGAAAATAGTATGAGCAAACTCTGGGGCCCAAACTAACTAAATAGAAAAGGATAGGAAGGGTACTTACTGCAATCCCAGAAAACCCTGAAAAGCACCAACTCTACTAATTTCAAAAACACCTGAGATCACACGACCTCTACCACCTAAATTAGTTCTCTGGTGTAACAAAATCAAGACAGCAGCCACTGAAAAAGCTGGAAAAAGCAAAAGTACAAACATTAGTGGCTGAACTAAACTGAGAGGGCAAAAGCCCCCGGAGGGGACCCTGAAGGCCCCCACAGAAGTGCAGGACAAAATGCAAAAATATAGCACAAAAACAAAAAGAAGAAAATGTCTTATCTGTTAGCAGGAGATGCAGACACGACACAGCAGGCTACAAGGGAAACAGGAATGAAGGATTCAGACCAGAACAATTGATCACCGGCAACCCTGATGGGAAGGTGACTCCCTTATATAAGACCAGTCAGTAACACCTGATTCCCAGTCCTCACAATCTTCACTGGACAGACCAGCACCGCTTGTAACCACCAGAGGGAGCCTCTGCTCAGAACTCATCTCAAACCCATTCACAACAGTACCCCCCCCTTGAGGAGCGGTCACCGAACCCTCATTTGAGCAACCAGGTCGGTCAGGATGAGTTCTATGATACGCACGGATAAGTCTCCTAGCATGGATGTCCAAAGCAAACACCCAAGAATTGTCTTCCTGACCATAACCTCTCCATTTAACCAAATACTGGAGTTTCCGTCTAGAAAAACGAGAATCTAATATTTTCTCAACCACATACTCCAGATTGCCCTCAACCAAAACAGGGACAGGAGGCACAGCAGCAGGAACCACTGCCTCAACAAACCTCTTCAACAAGGACTTGTGGAACACGTTATGGATCTTAAATGTCCCTGGAAGAAGCAAACGAAAAGAAACAGGATTAAGGCCAGGCCAATTTTTACATTTCTGACCACTGTCTCTTTATGTGCTTATAACTCTGGAACGCTTCAACAGATCTTGGCGATTCTGGCATAAAAATTAAAAGTTTGAAAATTGCAAAATTTTTGCCATATTTCCGTTTTTTTTCATAAATAAATGCAAGTTATATTGAAGTAATTTTTCCCCCTATCATGAAATACAATATGTCACAGAAGTTTATAATGTAGAGCCGTGAAAATAAAAAAATCATATTTTTTTCCTCAAAAATGACCTTTTTGCCCCCAAATTTTTATTTTTATACGGGTGTTTACACGCAGTGGTAGTTCAAAGGCATGACGTGCACAGTCCGTCAAGGAGCCAAAACTGACACCTTGCCATGACGGACTGTGCACGTCAGTGGACATTAAGGGGTTAAATAAAAAAGAACCTAGACATGTTTGGTGTCTGTGAACTCGTAATGACCTGGAGAATAATAATAGCAGGTTAATTTTAGCATTTGATGAACATAGTAAGAAAAAAAAAACCAACTATGGAATTGCACTTTTTTTGCAATTTCACCATACTTGGATTCTTTTCCCCGTTTTTAGTACACAATATGTTAAAACCTATGGTGTAATTCAAAAGTAAAACTTGCAAAAAAGTAAGCCCTCACATGGCCATACTGACCAAAAATAACAAAGTTATGGATATGGGAAGAAAAAGAACCGCAAAGCAGAAAATGGCCCGGGGGTTAGTTTTTCATGGTGTACTCCATGTTTATCGTCATACTTTTAACAAAAGGAATATAACGCGTAACATTTTTAAGCGTGTGGACAATGTAAAGATTTGCAAGTGTATTATTTGCTTTTTTGTGTGTGTTTTTTATACTTCAATGAACAAATGATTCTCTGTGTATAGAAAAATGAAATGAGAACAGCAGGGTTCTTTTTAAGAAGTTGATACCTAAATTGCTTCTGCATTAACAAAATGGTTTTCTTCTGCTGATAATTTCGTTTAGACAATATTTAAACTTATGAGTTTTGCATTATATACCATGAACATAGTGATTATATATAAATGCACAAACTCATCAGCTTGGAGAATAATAAAGAGCACAGTTCAAATAGCTTCCCGAAGAACAGGAAACAACTTGTCTTATTATCATGACAAATTATTTTATATACATTTCAGGGGGTTTTATGCTACATCTGATAGAAAGTCCATGCACAAGTTCTTTACTTAGATCCCTTTCACAATGAGCTTTGCCCCACGTTCGTTGGTCCCATTGGAGCTTATGTCTTAACTCCCACCCCGGCAAGATGGGATTCGGGCATATGCACCGATGGAGCTATAGACTATAGTGGTGCCAAGAGTCATCATTTTCAGGTATATAAGTCTACTGAAGGCAGACACTCAGACATAGTAGACTGAGGTATGAGTTTTCCATTCGTGGTTAACATTTCCTGAAAATACCTGGATCCTGCTCAATCATCCCTCTTAACCCTTTAACGACCGTCGATATGCCTTTTAATGGCGGTGTTTAAGGGTACTTAAAACACAGCGCAGTGAATCCACGGCGCTGTGCAGAAAGTATTATAGCGCCCCCCAGAGTCTGATTTTCTCTGGGGTTTCAGCTACCGGGGGTAGCCGAGACCCCAGAGAACATGATTCGAGTCGATTTTTACCGACCCCGCTTTTGCGATCGCCGTTATTAACTGCAAAAAAAAAAATCTGCGATTTTGCATTTAATTTCTCTCTCCTCTGATGTGATGACACATCAGAGGGGAGAGAAATAGGCTCCCCGGGTCCCCCGATCTGTTCCCTGTACCTCCCGGTGTCCTCCCATGGCTCCCGCAGCTCCCGGCATCTTCTTCCTGCAAAGAAAATGGCGGATGCATGCTGGCTGGCAGATTCATTCATTCACTGCAGGTACATTTTGATAACTGTGATAAAGCATTAGAATTAGGGTTAGGGATACAATTAGGGTTGGAATTAGGGTTGGGATTAGGGCTAGGATTAGGGTTATGGTTGGGATTGGGGTTAGGGTTGGGATTAGGGTTAGGAGTGTGTTGGGGTTAGGGTTGGAGCTAGAAATGAGGGGTTTCCACTATTTAGGCACATCAGGGGGTTTCCAAACACGACATGGCGTTCAAAAAGTCAAATAGTGCTCCCTCCCTTCTGAGCCCTGCCGTGTGCCCAAACAGTGGTTTACCCCAACATATGGGGTATCAGCGTGTACTCAGGACAAATTGCACACCAATTTTGGGTTTCTAATTTCTCCTGTTACCCTTGGGAAAATAAAAAATAGCTGGCTAGAAAATAATTTTTGAGGAAAAAAATTTTTTTTTCATGGCTCTGCGTTTATAAACTTCTGTGAAGCACTTGGTGGTTCAAGGTGCTAACCTCACCACACATCTAGGTAAACTCATTGGGGGGGTGTAGTTTCCAAAATGGTGTCACTTGCGGGGAGTTTCTACTGTTTAGGCACATAAACAGCAAACACAACATGACGCCCACAGAACATTCCATCAAAATCTGTATTACAAAATAGAGCTCCTTCATTTCCAAGCTCTCCCATGTGCCCAAACAGTGGTCCCCCCCACATAGGGGTATCAGCGTACTCAGGAAAAATTGCACAACTTTTGTAGTCCAATTTCTCCTGTTACCCTTGGGAAAATAAAAAATAACGGGCTAAAAAATCATTTTTGAGGAAAAAAAATGATTTTTTATTTTCACGGCTCTACGTTATAAACTTCTGTGAAGCACTTGAGGTTCAAAGTGCTCACCACACATCAAGATAAGTTCCTTAAGGGGTCTAGTTTCCAAAATGTGGTCACTTGTTGGGGGTTTCCACTGTTTATGCACATCAGGGGCTCTCCAAACGTGACATGGCATCCAGCCAATTCTGTGTTGAAAAAGTCAAACGAAGCTCCTTCCCTTGCGACCTCTGCCGTGCGCCCAAAAAGTGGTTTACCCCCATATATGGGGTATCGGTGTATTCAAGAGAAATTGCACAACAAGTTTTGTGGTTCATTTTCTCTTTTAACACTTGTGAAAATAAAAAAAATTGGTTCTTAAGTAAATATTTTTCAAAAAATGTTAAATGTTAATTTTTTCCTTCCACTTTTCTTCAGTTCCTGTGAAGCACGTAAAGGGTTAATAAACTTCTTGAATGTGGTTTTGAGCACCTTGAGGGGTGCAGTTTTTAGAATGGTGTCACTTTTGGGTATTTTCTATCATATAGACCCTTAAAGTGACTTGAAATGTGATATGGTCCCTAAAAAAAATGGTGTTGTAAAAATGAGCGTGATCACAGCGTTCAGAGGGGAGGCAGAGGGCCGGGAGCTCCCTCTGCCTTAGATCGGCGTCCCCGCAATGTAATTGCAGGGCCCGATCTCTGCCTTGATGACCCGGGGTTGTCATGACAACCTCCGGGTCATAAAGCTACGAAAAGCCGCTGTGACCATTCTCACAATATGGTCACAGCAGCTTTCTCCATTGGTATAATACATTGCAATGTATTATACCTGCAATCAAAAGTGAAAAAGTGAAAGTCCCATAAAGGGACTAGGTAAAAAAAACATTTTTTTAAAAAAATTGTAAAAAAAATATTAAAAAGTAATAAAAAATTCCCCTAAAAAGTACACATTTTTATGTAAGAAAAAAACAAAAAGCAAAAAAATACACGTTTGGTATCGCCGCGTCCGTAAAAATCCCATCTATAAAAGCGTAATCCTAGTTAACCCCTTCAGTGAAAGCAGTAAAAGAAACCCCAAAAAAGTAGTAAATTATACTTTTTCCAAGCGGTATCATCATACCGCTTGGAAAAAGTGCAATAACACGCGATCAAAAAGACGTATATAAATAATCATTGTACCGCTGAAAACATCATCTTGTCCCACAAAAAACAAGCCACCAAACAGCATCATCAGCGAAAAAATAAAAAAGTTATAGCTCGCAGAATAAAGTGATGCAAAAATAATTATTTTTTCTACAAAAGTTTTTTTTGAGTAAAAAACACCAAAACATAAAAAAGATATAAATGAGGTATCGCTGTAATCGTAGTGACTCGAAGAATAAAGCTGCTTTATCAATTTTACCGCACGCGGAACGGAGGAAAAAAAAAACTTTTTCTGAATTGCTGGTTTTTGTTCATTCTGCTTCCACAATAATCGGAATAGGAAGCGATCAAAAAACGTTATGTACCCGATTATGGTACCAATAAAAACGTCTGCTCGTCCCGCAAAAAATAACCCACAGATAACTCTGTCGGCCAAAATATGGAAAAATTATAGCTCTCAAAATATGGCGATGCAAAAATTTCTTGCAAAAAATTCTTCCAAAAAAAGCGTCTTTTAGTGTGTGACAGAAGCTAAACATGAAAAAGGGTGTAAATCTGGTATCGCTGTAATCGCACCGATTCGAAGAATAAAGTCGCCTAATCAATAATACCGCACGAGGAACGGCGTAAAAAATAAAACCAATTCTTCACCTTTTGTGGATTTGTTCATTCTGCCTCCCAAAGATCGCAGTAAAGCGATCACAGTGGTTCCCCCCACATATGGGGTATCAGCGTACTCAGGACAAATTGCACATCAACTTTTGGGGTCCTATTTCTCCTGTTACCCTTATAAAATAAAAATTTGGGGGCAAAAAGATCATTTTTGGGGAAAAAAATATGATTTTTTTTTATTTTCACGGCTCTACGTTATAAACTTCCGTGAAGCACTCGGGGGTTCAAAGTGCTCACCACACATCTAGATAAGTTCCTTGGGGGGTCTAGTTTCCAAAATGTGGTCACTTGTGGGGGGTTCTACTGTTTAGGCACATCAGGGGCTCTCCAAACGCGACACGACACCCGCAGACCATTCCATCAAAGTCTGCATTCGAAAACGGTGCTCCTTCCCTTCCGAGCTCTGCCATGCGCCCAAATAGTGGTTTACCCCCACATATGGGGTATCAGCGTACTCAGGACAAATTGCACAATAACTTTTTGGTTTCTGTTATCCTTTAGAAAATAAAATTGGGGGTGAAAAGATCATTTTTGTGGAAAAAATATGATTTTTTAATTTTAAGTCTCTACGTTATAACCTTCTGTGAAGCCCTAGGGGTTCAAAGTGCTCACCACACATTTAGATAAGTTCCTTGGGGGGGTCTAGTTTCCAAAATGGGGTCACTTATGGGGGGTTTCCACTGTTTAGGTACATCAGGGGCTCTCCAAAAGTGACATGGTGTCTGCTCTCGATTCCAGCCAATTTGACATTCAAAATCTCAAATGATGCTCCTTCCCTTCCCTAAAGAATGGTCTTCCTCCACACATGGGGTATCGGTGTACTCAGGAGAAATTGCACAACAAATATTGTGGTTCAATTGCTCCTGATACCCTTGACAAAATTAAAAAAATTGTGTCAATAGAAAAGTTTGGGGGAAAAAAGTTACATGTTCATTTTTTCCTTCCACATTGCTTCAATTCTTGTGAAGTACCTAAAGGGTTAATAAACTTCTTGAATGTGGTTTTGAACACCTTGAAGGGTGCAATTTTTAGAATGGTGTCACTTTTGGGTATTTTATGTCATATTGACCCCTCAAAGTCACTTCAAATGTGAGGTGGACCCTAAAAAAAATGATTTTGTAAATTTTGTTGTAAAAATGAGAAATCGCTGGTCAATTTTAACACTTATAACTTCCTAACAAAAAAAAAAATTTGGTTCCAAAATTGTGCTGATGTAAAGTAGACATGTGGAAAATGTTATTTATTAACTATTTTTTTGTGACATACAGTACAGACCAAAAGTTTGGACACACCTTCACATTTAAAGATTTTTCTGTATTTTCATGACTATGAAAATTGTACATTCACACTGAAGGCATCCAAACTATGAATTAACACATGTGGAATTATATACTTAACAAAAAAAGTGTGTAACAACTGAAATTA
>JARQOD010000001.1:452061236-452077114 GCA_033576555.1 Oophaga sylvatica
CGCCATTTTGAAGGAGGACATTTTCTTTTTTCCCTACAAAGATAGCGCTGCAGGTGCCTGCGCAGTAATAGCTATCGGATCACCTTTATATACACCAATAGCTGCTACTGCGCAGGCGCAGCCATTGCCATTTTCAAATGGATTTTTATTTTTTTATGAATTTCAGGATAACCTCAAACAAATGAGTTATATACACATTACATACAGTACAGACCAAAAGTTTGGACACACCTTCTCATTCAAAGATTTTTCTGTATTTTCATGACTATGAAAATTGTAGAATCACACTGAAGGCATCAAAACTATGAAGTAACACATGTGGAATTATACATTACACTTTACAAAAAAGTGTGAAACAACTGAAAATATGTCTCATATTCTAGGTTCTTCAAAGTAGCCACCTTTTGCTTTGATTACTGCTTTGCACGTAGAAAAGGTGAACGGATGGACTCTACATGCCTGGTTCCCACCGTAAAGCATGGAGGAGGTGGTGTGATGGTGTGGGGGTGCTTTGCTGGTGACACTGTTGTGGATTATTCAAAATTGCAGCGGTGAGCGGTCCAGCTCACCCCAAACCATCTCGATTGAGTTCAGGTTTGGTGACTGTGGAGGCCAGGTCATCTGGCGTAGCACCCATCACTCTCCTTCTTGGTCAAATAGCCCTTACACAGTCTGGAGGTGTGTTTGGGGTCATTGTCCTGTTGAAAAATAAATGATGGTCCAACTAAACGCAAACCGGATGGAATAGCATGCCGCTGCAAGATGCTGTGGTAGCCATGCTGGTTCACTATGCCTTCAATTTTGAATAAATCCACAAAGTGTCACCAGCAAAGCATCCCCACACCATCACACCACCTCCTCCATGCTTCACGGTGGGAACCAGGCATGTAGAATCCATCCGTTCACCTTTTCTGTGTGCAAAGCAGTAATCAAAGCAAAAGGTGGCTACTTTGAAGAACCTAGAATATAAGACATATTTTCAGTTGTTTCACACTTTTTTGTAAAGTGTAATGTATAATTCCACATGTGTTCATAGTTTTGATGCCTTCAGTGTGATTCTACAATTTTCATAATCATGAAAATACAGAAAAATCTTTGAATGAGAAGGTGTGTCCAAACTTTTGGTCTGTACTGTATGCGATCGTGCTGCAGCGCAGGCGCCTGCCTGCAGAAGGTTTTTTTTTCTGTCTATATATAATAGTCATTATGTAAACTATGGGGCAGGTCCCTGAGGAAACAATGGCCTGTCAGAAGCCATACAGGTGAATACCTAATCAGATCACCACATGAAGACCCCCACAGCCCCACCCACTGGCCGCCCCGGAGCACGAGCATATCATTAACTCAAATGTGAAAATAAAAATTAAACAACAACCACGAGATGGATTTCATCAACCAAGGTATCATTTTAAACAGTATGATGACGCCAACCAGACACTGCCTGGCGGTTACTGTGCGCAATCCTGATGACAGGTTCCCTTTAAGAAAAACCAAAGCACCATAAACAAACCTTTATGTGATATTTAGGATCTTGATTACTTTTGTAGCGTTATATATATTTCCTTTACTTTGTGTTTAGCTACTTTTGTACAAATTTTCTCAGACCCACTTTTTTTTCCAGCTGCACACCTCTCTTCACACACAGCCTTAACCTTCCTTAGGCCGGAGTTACACTTGCCGTATGAAAAATCGGTCTGATTTTCTCGGCCGAGAATCGCACCAATGTTCTTCGTATGGTGATCCGTATGTAATCCGTTTGCAATGCGATGATGCGATTTCCTTGCATCTATGTACCCGTGTGACATCCATATGGCATCCGTATGTCATGCGTATGCCGTGATTGTATCGCAGACTTGCAAAATGAACATATAATGGATCCATGGCCTGAAATGAATTATAAACCTAATCAAGGACCCTATTTATTGGCTCAACAACAAGTTCCACCCTCTAATCTTTGCATTAGAGTCAGTGCTTGTGTTTTGGTATTGCTGCTTTGTGTCAAACATGTCAGACAGGCTTACTTTATACACTACTGAGTGGGTTCTTTTACACTGGATTTTGTCCCGACGTTTTGGCGAGTCTTACCCACTGATTGTGGATCCGAGGAGGCGAAGACGAATGTGGGTACATCCGCTTTTGAGGCGATGGCTGATTAAAGGGCATTTCCACCATCTGTATGCTTCTGTACGCAGCCATCCTGACAAGTTCTACCAGTATTGTGGATGAGGGTGCTAACATTTGACATTCTGCTGGAGACTGTGCACCCTAGGATCACTTTCAAAGACACCAAGATGTGCAAGTGTCTTTCCGCCGAGGAGCGCCTTTTACTTACTTTACGGTATGTATTCATCCTCTATGTTGCTTATGTATTTTAATTGTGTTTTTGCTAAATACACTGTTCCCTTCCTTTCGTTGTAATGGTTTGTTCCCTTTTGTTTCTTTTTTTTATATTTCATTTTGCCTTTGACATTCCATGCTGTTTGTAATATTTCCGTAGCCATTGAATTGTGTTGTCCTTTGTTTAGGCAGGGCTTAGTTTCCACTGGCCATAACTTTTATGATGTGTAAGGATTGTACTCACTCAGGTGCGTAGGAGGAAACAGGAGGCACGATCTCTTGAAAGTCCATGTGGGTTTAATTGCTTCATAAACTATCAAGTAACCAACAAAAGGTAAACGGTCGTTACATCAGACAGACAAAACCTCAATGTCCATAGCGTAGCTCTTCTCTCTCAGTCCTGTGGGCATACAGGCTCTGCAATGTCCAGCACACAGGCTCAGTCTGGAGACACACACACAGGCACACAGACTGCTCTGTAGTGTCCAGCCTGGACACATAGAAATCTGTCCACACTGACAGACTCCCAAACACTCACAGCCATGTGCCAAACACACCTCCATTACATAGCTGTAACCACACCCAGGTACCTATCACATGGCTAGTCACGTTCGTGACATCACCGCAGGTTCTCAAACTCACAACCACACACACAGGGAAAAAGGGGTACAGTGAGCACCCTCACCTCGGGGTGAAGTATATGGGTAGCCAGACAGTCCCATCTCTCAGATCTACCCGCAACCCGGACACAAGTGTGAACAACAACTACTTAGCGCTTACATGCACTAAAGAAAAAATATTCCGGGTTACAACACAGAGAGCAGCCATCCCTGTGACACATAACTCCCATTAAATATGCAGCCATTAGTCACACTACAGATGTTATAAACTGTTTAGTTGAGGCATGGATATGTACTTTTCTAATTTTTTTATTCAATTCCCTTATAGATTCCTATCAACTGAGCTCTCCTATGCGGCTCTTCATCTTGAGTTTTTAATTGTGAAATCCATCATCTTAGGCATTGTCCGTTCTACGTGCTCAGAAATATGGTCCCGACTGCATCAATCGGTATTACCTGAGCCCAGAAAACAAGACTGGCTGCGGATAGCCCGTGGCTCTGAGGAAACGTATCAGTTTCCAAACTGCATTGGATCCCTGAATGGTAAGCACATCCGTGTGCGTAAGCCGCCAAACTCAGGGTCCCAATATTATAATAATAATCAGTTTTTTTCTGTAGTGCTGTTGGCCCTGGTCAACAGCACATAAAGGTTTATAATTGTAGATATTGGGGCCTATGGAAGAACTGGAGACTCCAGAGTCTTCAATTCTTCCATAATGGGTCGACGGCTACGCACTAATGACTTGGACCTCCCACCCCCACGTCAGCTACCAGGGTCTACTATGGAAGTGGTGCCTTATGTGATGGTTGCTGATGAGGCCTTTCAATTAACCCACAAAATCATGAGGCCCTATCCATGTAGACCCCTGGACCACCGTCGCAGAATCTTTAATTTCTACCTATCCCGTACACGACGACTGGTGGAGTGTGACTTTGGCATTCTCTGTGCCAAATGGCAGGTCCTGCAGTCAGCCATTCAACTTAGTGAAGGAAATGTGAATGAGGTTATTAAAGCCTGTGTGATACTTCATAACTTCACCAGAATACATGACTGTACATCAAATGATGGTGATGAATTGGCGGATGGAAATAACAGCATGGCTACTACACATGTACTTCATCCAAGTCATCAGCTGTCTGCACTTAAAGTGCTGGATGTGTTTACAAATGATTTTGTTTCACCAGAGGTATATACTCCATGGCAAGACAATGCAGTGTCTATGTTATGATTTTTTTGTTTTTTATTATTAAAAATAAAGTTATGTTATGTTAATGTTTGAAGTGTGTGTTGTGTTGGCCTAATAATGATCTAAAACTGATATTAATGACATCATCTATATCGTTGTTACACCACAAACCACACAATGATGGCGGGAGGACAACATGAGCCATTTGGCTACTTTGTGTGGCAACCTGAGTGTGACCCTGAGAGATGGATGATGATCCAGGATTACGGACCAATGAAGGTACCTTTTGGGGAGCACAGTACTATGCAGTATGCTAAGGATGTTGGTAATCCTGTGCAGTGGCATGGCCCATTTGTTCATACCCACCAAAATGGCCATGTCAAGCATACCCATGCTGGGACCACTCTCCAACAGTGGGTCTGCTCAAGTGACCATATTGGGCAGGTGCAGCTGTAACCGAAAATTGGACATGTGTTTGCCGATGTTGGTTTGGGGCATGTTGAGGCTGAGGTGATGGCATATGTGTGGGAGGTGGTTCAGCAACTGCTAGTGCCTGCTGTTCCTGGATTCCAGGCATTTGGAGTTGGTTGTTTCTGGACATTTGCCACCTTTCTAGGTATACAAATACCAGATTGGGATTATTTGGTGGGGTCCAAGTATCATTTAAAATTTGGATAGCCCCTCTGGCCTGCAGCCTCACCTCATGGGGAATTGTACATAGATAGTGTGCTAGTCTGCGTGCATAGGCTTCCTCACCGTTGTCATTCACAGTGCGGGAAAGGTAGTCCAATACCCCAGTGTCCACTTGATGCCTATTAACGGTAGTTACTAGTTCCCTCCTGCGACAGCCACGGCGTGGGATGGCAAAGCTGAGGTGAAGTGTCCAGGGGTAATGTTGGACTACTACTGTGGCCCCGGTCCTCGTCGTCTGGATTGCCCTCCTGTTATGCCAAAGGCGCTGCTGGTGGTGGTGGTTGGGTGGAGGATGATGCTGCCAAAGATGGGCCAGCTACTTCTTTACCTTCAACAACTGAGTCGATGTTCACCTTGGAGTAAGAAGCAGTTTCCCGATCAGTAAGGTTTGAGTCATTTCTAATTTTTAGCACAAAGTTGAAAAAAAAAATTAACATTTGCCCGTAAGGCCATGTGTAAAATGTGGGGTCATGCATGCACTTACGGTCTTAGATCCATAATGGGAGCCAGAAAATGTAAGCGATCATAATATAGGTATTTTTGGTTTTCTGGGCCCTTAGCATCACTCCTGGCCCACTGCTGGCCCTCATGGTAGTACTAGTCACAGTAGCTGCGCCACCGTCTAGTGACATCAGACACTGCAAAGTAACACAATAAAGGTTTTAACTTTCAATCACACTGTTTGCCTTGCCAAATGTAGGCTATAGTGTAATGTGGCATGCTACTTGCCAAGTGTAAAGTATGAAATAGGCAGGATATTACAAACAACATCACATATGATGATGTTATGTTCATTTGTTGCTTCATTTGCACATTTTTTTTAAGTTTGTTATGATTGTACTTATTAATTTCTTGTTGGACCTTACAAGGACTTTCCTCATAATTGGGTAATATTTGAGTGCAAATTTGCTTCCATGTTCCAAAGTAATATGCATCATGCTGGTCCCATATTTCTGGCCTCTCCTGAACCAGAACTATCAGCATCTCGACATTGATGTGTCTGGCTATGCTGCTGTACTCCGTGGAGGCGTGTTCCTGGATTTTTCTCTGGTTGCCAGTGAATTTGCATGCCAAAGCTTCTTTACAATGGATGAGGCAATTTCCTGTCACCTGGAACATGCTTGCGTATTTCTCGCAAGTCACACTGATGGTCCGTGTGCTGTGCGATTTTTTTTCTCGTACCCATAGACTTGCATTGGCGAGACTCGGACAATATACGCGGATAATTACAGCATGCTGCGATTTCACTCGCACGCAGAATACGGCCGAGAAAAAAAACGGTGATGTGAGCTGCCCCATAGATTAACAGTGGTCCGAGTTTTATGCGATGTTTTCTCGCATAGCACTCATCCATGTTCAACGCTAGTGTGACTCCGGCCTTATGCTGAGTATCCACCTGCATCAAAATTACAAAGGAATATGTGATATCACAGCTCAATATACATCGAAACCTTGTAGCCTACAAAATCTGCTCTTTATGTATAATGAGGTCTCAAGCTAAACACATAGTAAAAAGCAGTCACGATTACTTTTGATGACTTTTGGCTGCAGGTACCAGAGAGGAGGATTCGAAGTACATTTATGCCATTTTAACTACTTTTACTGAATTTCCAACAGGGAGAATTGTATAAAAGCAGGTGCAAGATCTTCATGATGCCCTCTGCATTTTAGTGGTCATGGGGCTCTATGTTGAAAAATCAATTTAATTTGTATTTTATCTACCTAAGGATTAAAAGAAAGAAGTAGCGCAAGTGCAATCCCAAAGCATCATAGGTGTCAAGGTTTGTTCTCCATCTGAAGATGAGAAAAAATAGCATATGTCTGTAGGATCAGAATAAAAATAGGACTTATAAGTAGTCAGATAATATGGAGACACAAAAAGAAGTTTTTAGATGTAGCATGTAGAAGAGCTCAGAAATCTGCCCCCTGCCCACAAAACACCTTTCTATGTACACTATCTATTGACAGAGAGCTTTTTTCATGGTAGAGGGTATGGTCGGACCAAAGCTCACATGAGCTGTAGTCCAGGCACTGATTAGTGATGAGCGAATGCATTCAGTAGTATTTTTTACTTGCACGAATAGTACGCTAATTTGTTACTCGGTGAGTAATATGGTAGTTGCCTCGGTATATTTGAGTGACCGGCTCAGCGTGTTTGGTGCTTTATTTGCAGCCAATGAACATGCTGGGCTTGCTTGCCAATCACAGTAAAGCCGGCACCATCTTTGGTGTGGCAATACTGTGATTAGCTGGCCTTACAGCGTTATAGGGGACATTTAAACCCTGCCGGCACCATCTTGCACACATTACAGACGGAAACAGCATAGAGTGAGCATAGGGAGAGTGAAAGCAGTGTATAGAGAGAGTTTGTGATTTCAAAAAGCTCTTTTAAGAGCTATCGAGTGTGAAGATTAGTTCTTTGTTAGGTGAAAATTGCTTAGGGAGAGATTTAATATGAGGGAGAGTGAAAGGCAGGCACCTGGGTGTTATCATTGCAAGTACATGCTGCAGATCTCTGCTAGTTTGCATTGTGTTGTATAGTGTAGGAACAGACTGTGGGATTAGGGAGAGATAGACAGGGTTTCATCCACTACCATAATAAACAAATCAGCTCTTTTTAGAGTCAAATAATATGAGTTAGCACCAGCATATACTTGACCAATTTTTTGGAGCTACATAATATTCAAGCGTGCCATTTTTTTTACAGCTAAATAATATTCCTCAGTGCCAGCAGATAGTAAACATCTTTTTTAAAAGCTAATTGCTAAATAGTACTCGCCTGTAACTGAAATAGCTAATATTTATCTAGTAGTTGTGCGACTGGCACAAAACCTACTGAGCTACGAAAACGTCACTATTTATCAGTAATTTCCCTGAGTCTGCTGTTGGCGTGTGTCATAAAGGTGATGTAAAAAAGCAAAAAAAAAGTATATTGGTTAAATAAATAGCGTATATTTATTTAGTATTTGTGCAGCTGGCACAAAGCCTGCAGAGATACGCAAACGTCACTATTTACCAGTGACAATAAGGCTATGTGCACACGTTGCGGAATTGCCATGGAAATTTCCGCGGCAATTCAGCACCTCCCTGCCGTGGGAAATCCGCATATTATAAGTATGCGTATTCCCGCTAAACACTAGCGTTTTGCAAGTGGAATTAGCTTGCAGAATGCTAGCGTTTTACAAGCGATCTGACAGGTTGGTCACACGAGTCAAACAAGTGTTTGACTCGTGTGACCAACTTTTTACTATTGATGCCGCCTATGTCGCATCAATAGTAAAAAGATCTAATGTAAAAATAATAAAAAAAATAATAAATAATGATATTCTCACCTTCCGGCGGCCCCTGCAGCTTTCCCGCCTTCAGCGACGCTCCCGGCAAGTTCCGTTCCCAAGAGTCCTTTGCGACAATCATCCCGATGACGTAGCATCTCGCGAGACCGCTACATCATCTGGGTGATCTCGCAAAGCATCACTGGGAACGCGATTGGCGGGAGCGTCGCTGAAGGCGGGAAAGCTGCGTGGGACGCCGGAAGGTGAGAATATCATTATCTTTTATTTTAATTATTGTTTTTACATGGATATGGTACCCAGCCTCCAGACCATGGGTACCATCCGCACATGAACCGCTTACTTTCCGCATGGTGGGCACAGCCACATGCGGAAAGTAATTGGTTCAATGCATTCCTATGGCGGCGGAATCGCCGCGGTTCCGCAAAAAAGAATGAGCATGCTGCGGATTCTCCCGCGATGCGATTCCGCCGCGGAAAGACCCGCAGCATGTGCACAGCATTGCGGAATCTCACAGGCCTTAATGAGTTGTATTGTGTAAGCGGTTTTGCCGCGGTTTCGCGGCGTTTCCGCCGCGAGAAAACCACGGCAAAACCGCTAAGAAACCGCAACGTGTGCACATAGCCTCATTTTCCTTACTCTGCTGCTGGTATGTGCAAAAAAGGTGATATAAAAAAATGCTAATTTTGTATTAGTTAAATAAATAGCATATCTTTATCTAGCAGTTGTGCAACTGGCATGAAGCCTGCAGAGATACGCAAATGTCACAATTTACCAGTGACAATAATTTTCCTTACTCTGCTGTTGGCGTGTGTCATAAATGCGATATAAAAAAATACCAATTTTCTATTGGTTAAATAAATAGCGTATCTTTATCTAGCAGTTGTGAGACTGGCGCAAATCTTGCTGAAATACGCAAACGTGACTATTTACCTGTAATTTTGTGAGTCTGCTGTTGCCGTGTGTAATAAAGCTTGATATCTTACAAAAAAATGCCCACACATTGCTAGATACAGGTAATGTGACGGTACATGTGAAAAATAAAGCCAGGAATTTTTTTTTTCATAATGCATTCAATATGGGAAGGGTGACGTTAAGAAATGAGGACGTGGATATGGTGGTGACTGCCAAGGTCGTGTGACAGATCAGAAGATGACTGTATCTCATTCTAGCTTCCTGTCAAAGTTTGGTCAGTGCTCTACACCACTGTCAATTAGCAGCACCACCAAGTCTTCCATACGGTCCAGTCTCAGTAGCCAAGAGGCTGGGCCTCAGAATCCTCAACCTGGTCTTACTTCCCCCTCCATGAAGAGTCCCAGGAGACATATGACCCCAGTGGTGGCCACTCAGAGGAACTGTAAGGTTCTTTGTCTCTTTTGACATGTTCCTTGAAACTCAGTTTTCCGTCGGCCATTTTGCTTTCTGTCTTGCTGCAGCTATCTTGCCCTCAGTTAATATGGAGGTTCCAGCTTTCATGTTCCCGCCCTGATTCTCTCCTCTTGCTTCTTAAGCAGCCTCAGCTGAACAATCAGTGCTCCTGAATCAAGCTTCAGTCAGCCTGTGACCTGACTCCTGGAAACCTAGGATTTTGGACTCCAGCTATTTCCTACTGAGGAACTTTGGAACACTTTTGGACTCTGGAAACCTGCTGTCTGGTGAATCCATGTTTGCAGAGGAATTACGGTACAGAGAAGAGATCCTGAACCTGCTTTGGAGAGTTATTGTAGAGCTTGAAGTTACTGCCTGCTGTGTCTCCTGCCTCTGTTCCTGCAAACTGTGTGACCTTTTCTGCATGCTTGTATGAAGTAATACAAGTCATTTCATATCAACCTGTGTCTCATGTGTTTTCCTCGCACCCAAGCACAAGACGCTATAGGAACTGTACACTATACATGACAGGAACAGTTTATGTTCCCTTATAATTATTCAGGTCTGTCAATGTGCACCATTAAAGAGTCATAAGGAGATGGAGTGCACTGATGTGCAAACATTTGAGCAACTATGGGCAAGAGAAAGCCATGTTGGGGAAGGTCAATTCATGTCTGAAGAGGTGGAGGATGATCATGATGCACAGTTACCATAAGGCCTGCCTAAATTAGCAACTCAGAATAAGGATCAGACTGGTGAATTGGAAGACGAAGTGGTCGATGATGAGGCCACTGATCCAACCTGGCATGGAGGCACAGAGTGCAGAGAGGAATGGATCCGTAGGACAAAAACAGGCAAGAAGAAGTAGTGGTTTGACCAGGGAGAACTCGGTCAACTGTTATACAGAGCCCCCCTAGTCGGCTAGACAACAGGCCAAGGGTGCGTTGTTTCCATGAATGGCAGGTTTTTTTTTAAAGTCCTTCAGACAAAAACAACTAATTTGCAGCATCTGCCATGCCAAGCTGAGAAGAGGCAAGAACACTGCAAACCATAGCACCACCAGCATGCAGAAGCACATGACAGCCAAGCCCCTTCCCCTGTGTTATGACCTTCTCACTCTGCTGTCCAGGAATCAGGTGCTGTTGCCTCCTGCCCACAACCTGTGGTTGCACGGACACAACAGCCAGCAACCACGTCCAGTTCGTTGTCCCAGTGCAGCGTTCACTTGTCCCTGCCCTAAATGTTTCACAGGAGGCAAAAATATCCACCCAACCACCCACAGGCTCAAATGCTAAACACCCACAATGCCAGATTGATTTCCCTGGAAATGTTGCCATTTCAGCTTATGGTCCCTGAGTCTTTCCGCGACCTCTTGGCCGTGGCAGCCCCACGGTACTTGATTCCCAGCTGCACACGATTTTTCTCAGTGTGCCATCCCCGCGTTACATAAGCACGTGTTACTCAATATCATCGGTGCTCTGGCCAACACAGTCACTAGGAAAGTCCACCTAATCACAGACAAAAACAAGTTCTTGTGGACAGGGATGCTACATTTCCTTGATGGCACACTGAGTGAACCTGGTGGAGTCTGGGACAGAGTGAGAGACTGGGACATCACACATTTTACCCACACGAAGAATAGTGGGCTGAACTTCCATCTGTGTTTCAGTCTCTTCATATTTCGGTTCTTGTCACTCCTCCTCCTCCTCATCCTCAGCGAAACTAGCCTCCCCATCACTCCCCAGGTGGGAGGTCTGCAGCACTGCCTTGGTGAAGCGACAGCATGTTGTGCTGAAGCTCATCTGTTTAGGTGATAAAGATCACAATGCAGCAGAGCTGTTGAAAGGGATAAAAGACCAAACCGTTCAGTGGCTCTCCCTGCTGAATTTCCAACCAGATCTGGTTGTGTGCGATAATGGGCGTAACTTGGTGGTGGCTTTAAAGCTCAGCAAACTGATATACATTCCACGCATGGTCCACGTGCTGAACTTGGCTGTCCAACTTTTTTTAAATACATACACTGACCTGCCGGACCTACTTGCCTAGGTATGCCGTGTCAGCGCCCGTTTCGAAAGTCATCTCAGGATTTCGCCGGTCGGGCTTCACTGCAGCAGCACTTTAATTTGCCTTTGTGACCTGCCCACACGCTGGAATTCGACCTTTCATATGTTGGCAAGGATTAGTGAGCAGCAGAGGGCAGTGTCTGAATTACAGCATCTTAATGCCCGTCAGAGTTTTACTCAGCCCCCACATATAACAACTGCTGAATGTGTGTGGATTGCTGATATATGTGAGGTTCTTCAAAACTTTGAGTACTGCACCAAGATGGTGAGCGCAGATGATGATATTACCAGCATAACCAACCCGCTGCTCTCTCTATTAAAACGTTTGCTGCAGAATCTCAAAGAGGAAGCTTTGAATGCCGAGCAGGTGGCTATGGAGCAAGATTTTACAGTTGCTGATTAATGATGAGTGAGCAATAAAATACTCGGGTGCTCGTTGCTCGTGTCGAGCAAATTGGAATACTCGTTTACTCGGACAGAACAACGAGCCCAATGTAAGTCTATGGGAGACCCGACCATTTTTACTGCGATCCCCCCTGGGGTCATTTTAAGATCTAAAATCATCTGAAAATGATGGATACATGGCTCAAATGTCACGGGAACATCATGGCAACTGCCCCTGGAAGCATTTCTCACTCCTAGGTCACAGCACTAAACAATGTTGTCCAAGTTTCACGCCCTTTTTACAGGTGCACCCAAAAACCTACAAAAACTAAACCAAAATGGATTTTGCTGGGAAATATTTTAAGGAACATCCTTTCCAGGTTAATGACTTTTATCTAAGACAAAATAATTAACCCAAAACAAAAATGTTCCTCCATCGTTTGGGCTATGTTCACACACAGCGTTTTTGAGGCGTTTTGCAACTTTAGCATTGCTTTCAACCAATAAAAATGCATTCATTGGAAATGTCATTGTAACATTTAACAAACCTAGCTAGCCATGTGGTGTGTGACACATAAACAGACACATCTTGTTTCATTTATGAAGGAGGGACTCTTAAAGTCACAGAGCCTATTTTTACAGGGGCATCAGGCAGCATTAATCTTCTTAAAGGGCCATTATTAAACAGTGAGTCTCCTCTGCTGTTATTGTCTATTCAGTGAGTGGATGGGCTGCCAAGAATCACAACACACCTCAATACCCCTTTCATGAGAGATACAGGAGGGCTTCCTTAACCCCTTCACCCCCAAGGGTGGTTTGCACGTTAATGACTGGGCCAATTTTTACAATTCTGACCACTGTCTCTTTATGAGGTTATAACTCTGGAACGC
Source organism: Oophaga sylvatica (assembly GCA_033576555.1). NCBI lineage: Eukaryota > Metazoa > Chordata > Amphibia > Anura > Dendrobatidae > Oophaga > Oophaga sylvatica. The sequence goes on from JARQOD010000001.1 coordinate 452,074,069, forward strand.
TTCAACGGATCTTCGCGATTCTGAGATTGTTTTCTCGTGACATATTGTACTTCACGTTAGAAGTAAAATTTCTTCGATATACCTTGCGTTTATTTTTGAAAAAAACGCAAATATGGCGAAAATTTAGAAAATTTTGCAATTTTCAAACTTTGAATTTTTTTTCACTTAAAACAGAGAGATATGTCACACAAAATAGTTAATAAATAACATTTCCCACATGTCTACTTTACATCAGCACAATTTTGGAACCAAAATTTTTTTTTGTTAGGAAATTATAAGGGTTAAAAGTTGACCAGTGATTTCTCATTTTTACAACAAAATTTACAAAGCCATTTTTTTAGGGACCACCTCACATTTGAAGTCACTTTGAGGGGTCTATATGGCAGAAAATACCCAAAAGTGACACCATTCTAAAAACTGCACCCCTCAAGGTACTCAAAACCACATTCAAGAAGTTTATTAACCCTTCAGGTGCTTCACAGGAGCTGAAGCAACGTGGAAGGAAAAAATTAATATTTAACTTTTTAGCCACAAAAATGATCTTTTACAAACGTTTTTTTATTTTCACAAGGGTAAAAGGAGAAAATGGGCATATAAAGTTGTTGTGCAATTTCTCCTGAGTACGCCAATACCCCATATGTGGGGGAAAACCACTGTTTGGGCACACGGCAGAGCTCGAAAGGGAAGGAGCGCCGTTTGACTTTTTCAAACTAAAATTGGCTGGAGTTGAGATTGGACGCCATGTCGCGTTTGGAGAGCCCCTGATATGCCTAAACAGTGTAAACCCCCCACAAGTGACACCATTTTGGAAACTAGACCCCCTAAGGAACTTATCTAGATCTGTTGTGAGCACTTTGAACCCCAAAGTGTTTCACAAAAGTTTATAATGCCTGGGTGTGAAAAAAAAAAAAACAATTTTCCACAAAAATGATTTTTTAGTCCCAAATTTTTGATTTTTCCCAAGGAAATTGGACCCCAAAAGTTGTTTTCCAATTTGTCCTGAGTACGCTGATACCCCATGTGTGTGGGGGGAAACTGTTTGGGCGCACGGCAGGGCTTGGAAAGGAAGCAGTAACGTTTTGGAATGCAGACGTTGATGGGGGTCATGTTCCATTTGTAGTGCCCCAGATGAGCCTAAACAGTGGAAACCCCCCCAAGTGACCCCATTTTGGAAGCTAGACCCCCTAAGGAACTTATCTAGATCTTTGGTGAGCACTTTGAACCCCCAAGTGCTTCACACAAGTTTATAATGCCCGAGCATGAAAATAAAAAATCCTATTTTTTTCCCACAAAAATTATCTCTTAGTCACTAATTTTTTATTTTCCCAAGGGTAACAGGAGAAATTGGACCAAAAAATTTGTTGTCCAATTTGTCCTGAGTACGCTGATACCCCATATGTGGGGGGGAACCACTGTTTGGGCGCATGGCAGAGCTCGGAATGGAAGGAGCACCATTTGACTTTTTCCAACCAAAATTGGCTGGAATTGAGATTGGACGCCATGTTGCATTTGGAGAGCCCCTGCTGTGCCTAAACAGTGGAAACCCCCCACAAGTGCCCCCATTTGGGAAACTAGACCCCCTAAGGAACTTATCTAGATCTTTGGTGAGCAATTTGAACCCCCAAGTGCTTCACACAAGTTTATAACGTAGAGCCGTAAAATTAAAAAATCATATTTTTTCCACAAAATTGATTTTTTCACCCCAATTTTTATTTTCCCAAGGGTAACAAGACTCCAAAAGTTATTGTGCAATTTGTCCTGAGTGCGCTGATACCCCATATGTGGGAGTAAACCACTGTTTGGGTGCATGGCAGAGTTTGGAAGGGAAGGAGCGCCGTTTGACTTTTTCAACGCAGAATTGGCTGGATGCCATGTCGTGTTTGGAGAGCTCCTGATATGCCTAAACAGTGGAAACCCCCCAAAAATGACACCATTTTGGAAACTAGACCCCTCAAGGAACTTATCTAGATGTGTGGTGAGCACTTTGAACCCCAAAGTGCTTCACAGAAGTTTGTAACGTACAGCCGTAAAATAAAAAATCCTTTTTTTTTTTACAAAAATGATTTTTTCGCCCCCAATATTTTATTTTCACAAGGGTAACAGGAGAAATTGGACCCCAAAAGTTGTTGTCCAATTTGTCCTGAGTACGCTGATACCCAATATGTGGGAGTAAACTACTGTATGGGCGCACGTCGGGGCTCGGAAGGGAAGTAGTGACGTTTTGGATTGCAGACTTTGATGGAATGGTCTGGGGGAGTCATGTCGCATTTGGAGAGCCCCTGATGAATCTAAACAGTGGAAACCCCCCCACAAGTGACCCCATTTTGGAAAATAGACCCCACAAGGAACTTATCTAGATGTGTGGTGAGCACTTTGAACCCCGAAGTGCTTCACAGAAGTTTATAACGTACAGCCGTAAAAATAAAAAATCCTTTTTTTTTTTACAAAAATGATTTTTTTCGCCCCCAATATTTTATTTTCACAAGGGTAACAGGAGAAATTGGACCCCAAAAGTTGTTGTCCAATTTGTCCCGAGTATGCTGATACCCAATATGTGGGAGTAAACTACTGTATGGGCGCACGTCGGGGCTCGGAAGGGAAGTAGTGACGTTTTGGATTGCAGACTTTGATGGAATGGTCTGGGGGAGTCATGTCGCATTTGGAGAGCCCCTGATGCGCCTAAACAGTGGAAACCCCCCACAAGTGACCCCATTTTGGAAAATAGACCCCACAAGGAACTTATCTAGAAGTGTGGTGAGCGCTATGAAGCTCCAAGTGCTTCACAGAAGTTTTATAACATACAGCCGTAAAAACAAAAAAAATCATTTTTTTTTTACAAAAATGATATTTTCGCCCCAGTTTTTTATTTTCCCAAGGGTAACAGAAGAAATAGGACAAATTGCACAATAACTCTTGTGGTCCAGAGTACGCTGATACCCCATATGCGGGAGTAAACTACTGTTTGGGCGCATGGCAGAGCTCAGAAGTGAAGGAGCACCGTTTGACTTTTCAACGCAGAATTAGCTGGAATTGAGATCAGACGCCA
>JARQOD010000001.1:452077214-452404346 GCA_033576555.1 Oophaga sylvatica
TTTATTATTTTTTTTATTATTTTTACATTAGATCTTTTTACTATTGATGCGGCATAGGCGGCATCAATAGTAAAAAGTTGGTCACACGTGTCAAACACTATGTGTGACTCGTGTGACCAACCTGTCAATCAGTTTTCCAAGCGATGCTACAGATCGCTAGGAAAACGCTAGCATTCTGCAAGCTAATTACGCTTGCAAAACGCTATTATTCTGGCGGGAATCAGCATACAAAAAACGTGCGTATTTCCTGTGGGAGAAGTGCGGGATTGCCGCGGAAATTTCCGCGGCAATTCCGCAACGTGTGAACTTAGCCTTATGATTTCCTTTTCCTGAAAAACAAGCCTATAGCATTATCCTCCTCTATCAAACTGGACAGTGGACACAGTGCAGCAGGTGGGTAATGTTCTCCTGGCATTCACCAAACCCAGACTCCTCCATCAGAGAAGTGCGATCCGTCACTGCACAAAACACGACTGTGGCGCCCCTGAGGGTCCAGTCGCCACAGAAGTACTGCACCTCAGCCAGAAGTGTAATGCTATGTTTTATATTTCCAATATTTATATGCAGCGTTCGTGTGAAAAATACCTCCCATAAAGGGAAGAAAGAATTACCTGTATAATTCTTTACCCTGTTGAAATGCATTTCAGAAAATTATTTGCATGCTTTAAAAACTGTTTTGTTCTGTTCCAGCCTGAGAACGTGGTGTGTTTTATGGGGAGGGGGTATATGGCACCCAGAGGGTCGAGTCGCCAGAGAAGTACTGCACCTCAGCCAGAAGTGTGGTACTGAGCTCTCGGGTAAGGAGGGGGGCACTACCTGGTACCTGCACACTAGCATTCAATACAACACCTCCCTATGCCAGGGAAGCTGGGCGGGCCCATCTCAGGCTAGAGGAGGAACCAATTAGAAGGTGTAGGTGCAGGAAGTGAGGAGTTGGTGGTGGGAAGTTGAGAGGAGCAGTTGTGAGGAAAGGTGCTCCTGAGGCAAGAAGTGGTCCTAGGGGCCAGGGACGAGAGGAATACACCCGTAGCACTCATATCCAGGCCGACCGTAGTTGGACGGAGAGACCAGGTCGCAGTGGGGAACCGGCCCCAGACTAATGGAAGGGCTGTAGGACTCAGCTAGCAAACTGGATGCTGTAGTGACTGTAAGTGCGACAGCCAAATCCACACCCATTCGCTGAAAATGTAGCCACGTAGGATCAAGGGGACCAGGAGGACGTCTGTGTAGCCCTGGTGTTAGGCACACGCAGTACCCTGGAGAGTGTGTGGAGAGATGGCAGTTTAATGCTCAATACCCATTCACTCAACATACACTAGACACACCCTTAGGGTAGTGTAGTTACTTGTGAGGGAGTGGTCAGTGTGTGTATTGGTTGAGTGATTTTAGAGTAGTCAGTTTCCTGTCTTCGGACAGAGCAGACGTGTGGAGTCTAGCTGGGACTTGGAGGGAGGAAGCAGTCCAGCCTGGTTCTGCAGCAGTTCAGCAAGTGGAGGCCAGTAAGGGCGAGATATAAATCACCTCAGCCTGGTCAGAGCTGTACCTCACTTGAAGACACTGATAAAGAAAGAAGAGCTTAGTACAGAAATACTTCAGTCACCTGTCTCAAGGACAGTGAAAGGTTCAGAGACGTGCTCCTGCCTAGTGGATAACTGAGAGTCTGTTAACTAACTCTGAAGGAAGGAAAAGAAGGGAGTGACTATACGACTTTTTGCAAGTGTGAGTATTTATGCTACAAGCGAGGACAAGGCGAAAGGCACAGTGGAAAGAATATTTGAAAAGTGCTTTTGGATTGAAGAAGTCCTGCACATTGTAACCGGTCACTGGGGACCGAAGGATCACTATTAGCTTCAAGCATAGTGGTAAGAAAACCAGAGATTTACCGGACCTTAGGTCGCGGCAAACAGCCCCAAATAGTCAGTACGTAACTGGGGTCAGGGGAAGTGAGGACCTTGAGTCTCTGCAGGACAAGACAGGAATTCAGCTTTCTCACAGGAAGGCTCCGACCACAAAACTGACTGGGCAGTACAGCTTTGGAAAAGCTGGAGTTATAGAGGGAACTACGCTTCATGCTGGTTGTACTCATCGTTGTGGAAGTAAAGGAGGCCCCTAACTTGTCCAGCTGCTATCTCAAAACACACTCTCCTTGGATCAGCCTCCCTGGGACCTGCCTGAACATCTTACAAGTAAAGGTATGGAAAGACGCTGACCGTGTGAGACTGTGTTATTTATCTGCACCCGACTTCACTAACTTCATAGACTTTGAGGGACCAGTCCCACCTGTAGGGGACCCGACATCTAGCTGCCTCACCATCCCCTCAGAGATCTACAGCAGCGCTGGTACAAATTACCAGAAGACTACAGGTGGCGTCACGAACTGTATATAAATCTATCCCCTGTAAATATTCCCCAACATACGCCAGACCGCCAGGGCCACAGACCGAGCCACCGCTACCTGTGACAATCCCCATAGACTTCCATGGGCTCGGCTCTGAGTACCCCATTGCCCTGGTAACCCACAATTGTGGTGGCGGGTCGAGACAAATTGGCGTCACGAACAGGATGCGAAACTCGCAAAGTTGCGAGCCCTGTGTGCCTATGGAGTTGTTTTTGTGAAAAGGACTGTTTGCACTTTTGGCGCCAAAAATCGCCATCTTTGTCGCCATATTCGCGCCCTCAGGCGCTGGAGAAGAAGGTGGGCGTGCCTTCGTGGGCGTGTACCCCCCAGTGGCGCGAAGAAAATGCCTGCCCTCTCAAAGTGCTATTACAATATGCGATCCTGCCCTACAGCAAAGGAGGTCCGCCTCCTCTTCACCTTTCCTGTAAAGAGGAGGAGACGCAAACCCCGCCTCCACGGAAGAGACCGGACGTCTCTGGAGGAAGATAAAAGAATCTTCTGGAACATCATGGAAGCAGGACGTGTGCAGCCGAGCAGGGAAGCAGAGGAAGGCAGGCCCCGTGCCCCAGCCAAGCTGCCACCAGCACCGGAGTCATCCGTGGTCCTGCACCTGCAGCAGGCGTTGCTAGAAATTCAGGAAGAAAATGCACGCCTGAAGAAGATGGTCCAGCACCAACCTGGATTTGAAGAGATCGAGAGACGCCGGCGTACCCTCGAGCAGCGGAGGCTGTGGGACGCGGTGATCTCTCCCCTCAACGACCCCCCACGATTCGAGTTACCGAAGATTCTGCTGCCCAAGGCGAAGGAGCAACCGGAGGCTGCCCCCGAAAGTACCAATCCTGATCCCACCGGTGAAGCAGTGGAGGCGAAGGAGGTTGAGGAGGTACCGCCAGTTCCGGAACGCCCGCCCGGCCAAGAGGCCGCAGCAGATGATCGGTCCCCGGCAGGGACATCGGAGGGGTCCTGTCCGTCGTTACCAGACGTCGACTGGGACGAGATGGCGCGCCTGGATGACGTCGCCTACACCGCCCAGTGGGAATATGAGTGGCAGCGTCGTGAGGAGAAGCAGAAACGCCAGCAGTAGGAAGAGCGGGAAGCTCAGCGGAACCGTCAGCGGCAACATGCAGAGCTGATCGCGGACAAGGAGAGTGTCCGGAGAGAGAAAGGTACCCTGAGGGAACCGCGGCGGCAGGGGTGTGTGACTGAGTTCCAGCTCCGGAAGGGCTGGGGCTTCATCCGTGAACCGGGCCTCTACCCAGGGGTCTTTGTTAGTCGTAGGGACGTAGAATCCCACCTACCGCAAGGCCATCCCGGGAGGGACTTAGTAAATGGAGACATTGTCACGTATACACGGCACTGGGGAATGAAGGGATGGTATGCCCTTAACGTCACCATCGTCCGTGACCCCGTCCCAGACGCAGGTAACGTCACCACTACCGCAGCGTCCCCGTCTCCAGCTCAAGCAGTATCCGGCCGTGCCCCAGCATCGCCCCCTGCAGGTTCATCGCAAATGAAAGCAACATCTACATCGCAACATGCGACCCAGTTTCCATCGCAATCCATGACACGATCCATATCGTTAACTGTGACTCAGATTGAAACGCAATCGGTGTCTCGCAAGGAGAAGGTACCCGTTGCGCCCCTAGAGGTTCGCACGAGAACTGTGGCGACCCAGACCCTAATAGCAGCGCATGACTTGTTAGTAATGGGATCTAGGGACCATCGCATTGTTCCAGCCCCCGGGGTGGAAAATGTATTTGAAAATAATTAACCAGTAAAAGAAAAACCGGTGAGATCCAGATAGGGGTCTACCATAAGTAATATTGTAAAAAGTTTAAGTATGTTTACAAATTTTTGCACAAGTTAAATGAGTATAACGAATATAACATATATATATATTGCCAACAGTAGAATGCCCGGCTGGGTAAACAGAGAAAAAGTTTTGCACTTTATTATTATTATAATGTGATATAATATGTCTTTGTTTTACAATGGACTTTGAGGTTGAGGACTGTGCCAGCCCAGAACTTATTTGTATATAGTTGCGCTTCGGTGCTTTATCTTGGTTTTACATAAAACCATCACAACTACCTCTGAACATAAAACCCGTGTGGTGTGGCACTGAGTGAGGTCTGCATTCGGATGTCCTGCAGCCCACCCAGGACCCACGTTGAAGGTTTGGTGCGGGTCCTTCACAAGAATACTGTGTATTTATTGAATGTTTTGATGCTTTAATACTTTTGTATTTTTCTATAATCAATGTGTTGTTTGCAACGTTCAAGACATCCTCACCTCCCGGATGGGACGAATTAATGTTTATTGTTGATGTTTAATGCATAAACAAAATGTCTCTTTGTATTTTACAGCCCGGGAGTGCTGTCTTTTACCATGGGGGAATGTGTAGCCCTGGTGTTAGGCACACGCAGTACCCTGGAGAGTGTGTGGAGAGATGGCAGTTTAATGCTCAATACCCATTCACTCAACATACACTAGACACACCCTTAGGGTAGTGTAGTTACTTGTGAGGGAGTGGTCAGTGTGTGTATTGGTTGAGTGATTTTAGAGTAGTCAGTTTCCTGTCTTCGGACAGAGCAGACGTGTGGAGTCTAGCTGGGACTTGGAGGGAGGAAGCAGTCCAGCCTGGTTCTGCAGCAGTTCAGCAAGTGGAGGCCAGTAAGGGCGAGATATAAATCACCTCAGCCTGGTCAGAGCTGTACCTCACTTGAAGACACTGATAAAGAAAGAAGAGCTTAGTACAGAAATACTTCAGTCACCTGTCTCAAGGACAGTGAAAGGTTCAGAGACGTGCTCCTGCCTAGTGGATAACTGAGAGTCTGTTAACTAACTCTGAAGGAAGGAAAAGAGGAAGTGACTATACGACTTTTTGCAAGTGTGAGTGTTTATGCTACAAGCGAGGACAAGGCGAAAGGCACAGTGGAAAGAATATTTGAAAAGTGCTTTTGGATTGAAGAAGTCCTGCACATTGTAACCGGTCACTGGGGACCGAAGGATCACTATTAGCTTCAAGCATAGTGGTAAGAAAACCAGAGATTTACCGGACCTTAGGTCGCGGCAAACAGCCCCAAATAGTCAGTACGTAACTGGGGTCAGGGGAAGTGAGGACCTTGAGTCTCTGCAGGACAAGACAGGAATTCAGCTTTCTCACAGGAAGGCTCCGACCACAAAACTGACTGGGCAGTACAGCTTTGGAAAAGCTGGAGTTATAGAGGGAACTACGCTTCATGCTGGTTGTACTCATCGTTGTGGAAGTAAAGGAGGCCCCTAACTTGTCCAGCTGCTATCTCAAAACACACTCTCCTTGGATCAGCCTCCCTGGGACCTGCCTGAACATCTTACAAGTAAAGGTATGGAAAGACGCTGACCGTGTGAGACTGTGTTATTTATCTGCACCCGACTTCACTAACTTCATAGACTTTGAGGGACCAGTCCCACCTGTAGGGGACCCGACATCTAGCTGCCTCACCATCCCCTCAGAGATCTACAGCAGCGCTGGTACAAATTACCAGAAGACTACAGGTGGCGTCACGAACTGTATATAAATCTATCCCCTGTAAATATTCCCCCAACATACGCCAGACCGCCAGGGCCACAGACCGAGCCACCGCTACCTGTGACAATCCCCATAGACTTCCATGGGCTCGGCTCTGAGTACCCCATTGCCCTGGTAACCCACAATTGTGGTGGCGGGTCGAGACACGTCGCCCAACAGGATCTGAGGCTGCTGGCTTGGGACACTGTGTGTGAGGCACAGGGGAAGGGCGTAAGCCTGCGCAGGAAGAGACGACCCATGAAGGGACACAAGAAGGGGGTCCCAGTATGGTGTACCCCAAACAACCCGAGAGCTAACTGGACCACCAACCCGGAGGACACAGCACCCGGCTGGTGATTGTAACCTAAAGACCGTGAGTAAAGTGTGGAGACTGCACCCTGCTGTGTCCTCAGATTAATTTACTGCGTCACCTACCCTGCACTACAACTGTTACCATCATCAAATGAATCCTATAACTGCTCTGTGGCCTAACTCTGTCCGTTGAGAGCTGTAACATCTCTGCTGCGTCACCAACTGTCCCTGTCGACCTGAATCACAGCGTCAGCCATTTTATTGCCGAATACCACAAGTGGCGTCCCAACTTTAGCACTTAATGTCCATTGACGTGCACAGTCCGTCATGGCAGGATGTCAGTTCTGACACCAGGACGGACTGTGCATGTCATGCCTTTGAACTACCACTACGTATAAACACGCAGTGGTAGTTCAGTGCCGACAGCTGTATATGACAGCTGACAGGCACGGCAAGAGGTGCGGGGACCCATGCCATCGGTACCCGCACCCACAGCGCTGTGATTGGTCAGTCAATCTGACTGACCAATCACAGCAGCGATCGGGCAGGAGATGCTGAAATTTCAGCATCTCCTGCCCGATTAGTGCAGTGGCCGAGCTTCCTGCACTGACAGCCAGGAGCGGCGTCCGCGCCGCCCCTGGCTGTTAACCCCCTGACTGCTGCGATCGGGCGCGATCGCAGCGTTCAGGGGGGCAGGCAGAGGGTCGGTCGCTCCCTCTGCCTCAGATCGGCGTCCCCGCGATGTAATCGCGGGGCCCAATCTCTGCCTTGATGACCCGGGGTTGTCATGACAACCTCCGGGTCATCCAGCTACGGAAAGCCACTGAGATCATGCTCACAACATGGTCTCAGCAGCTTTCTCCATTGGTATAATGCATTGCAATGCTGGAGCATTGCAATGTATTATACCTGCAATTAAAAGTGAAAAAGTGAAAGTCCCATAAAGGGACTAGTTAAAAGAAATATTTTTTTTAAAAATTTGTAAACAAAAAAATATTAAAAAATAATAAAAAAAATCCCCTAAAAAATACACAATTTTATGTAAAAAAAACAAACAAAAAAAAAAATACACATGTTTGGTATCACCGCGTCCGTAAAAATCTCATCTATAAAATCATAACCCTAGTTAATCCTTCAGTGAAAGCCGTAAAAAAAAACAAAAAAGTAGCAAATTATATTTTTTCCAAGCGTATCATCATACCGCTTGGAAAAAGTGCAATAATACGCAATCAAAACAATGGATATAAATAAACATGTTACCACTGAAAACGTCATCTTGTCCCGCAAAAAAACAAGCCGCCATACAGCATCATCAGCGAAAAAATAAAAAAGTTATAGCTCGCAGAATAAAGTGATGCGAAAATAATTATTTTTTCTATAAAAGTTTTTATTGTGTAAAAAACGCCAAAACATAAAAAAATATATAAATGAGGTATCGCTGTAATCGTAGTGATCCGAAGAATAAAGCTCCTTTATCAATTTTACCACACACGGAACGGAGGAAAAAAAAAAAAACAATTCCTGAATTGCTGGTTTTTATTCATTCTGCTTCCACAAAAATTGGAATAGGAAGCGATCAAATAACGGTATGTGCCCGAATATGGTACCAATAAAAACGTCCGCTCGTCCTGCAAAAAATAAGCCTGCAGATGACTCTGTCTGCCGAAATATAGAAAAATTATAGCTCTGTAAATACGGCGATGCAAAAATTTCTTACAAAAAATTCTTCCAAAAAAAAGCATCTTTTAGAGTGTGACAGAAGCTAAACATGAAAAAAGGATGTAAATCTGGTATCGCTGTAATCGCACCGACCCGAAGAATAAAGTCGCCTAATCACTAATACCGCACGAGGAACGGCGTAAAAAATAAAACCAATTCTTCACCTTTTGTGTATTTGTTCATTCAGCCTCCCAAAGATCGCAGTAAGGCGATCACAGTTGTTTACCTCCACATATGGGGTATCGGCGTACTCAGGACAAATTGCACAACAACTTTTGGGGTCAAATTTCTCCTGTTACCCTTATAAAAATAAAAATTTGGGGGCAAAAAGATCATTTTTGTTAAAAAAAAATATGATTTTTTATTTTCACGGCTCTACGTTATAAACTTCTGTGAAGCACTTGGGGATCAAAGTGCTCACCACACATCTAAATTAGTTCCTTGGGGGGTCTAGTTTCCAAAATGGGGTCACTTGTGGTGGGTTTCTACTGTTTAGGCACATCAGGGGCTCTGCAAACGCAACATGACACCCGCAGACCATTCCATCAAAGTCTGCATTCCAAAAGGGCGCTCCTTCCCTTCCGAGCTCTGCCATGCGCCCAAATAGTGGTTTACCCCCATATAGGGGGTATCAGCGTACTCAGGACAAATTGCACAATAACTTTTGGGGTCCTGTTACCCATTGGAAAATAAAAATTTGGGGTGAAAAGATCATTTTTGTGGAAAAAATATGATTTTTTAATTTTACAGCTCTACATTATAAACTTCTGTGAAGCCCTTGGGGGTTCAAAGTGCTCACCATACATTTAGATAAGTTCCTTGGGGGGTCTAGTTTCCAAAATGGGGTCACTTATGGGGGTTTCCACTGTTTAGGTACATCAGGGGGTCTCCAAACGCAACATGGTGTCCGCTCTCGATTCCAGCCAATTTGACATTCAAAATCTCTAATGATGCTCCTTCCCTTCTGAGCACTGCTGTGCGCCTAAAGATTGGTCTTCCTCCACACATGGGGTATCGGTGTACTCAGGAGAAATTGTACAACAAATACTGTGGTTTATTTTCTCCTGATACCCTTGACAAAATAAAAAAAAAATTGTGTAGAAAGAAAAATTTTGGGGAAAAAAAGTAAAATGTTAATTTTTTCCTTCCACATTGCTTCAATTCTTGTGAAGTACCTAAAGGGTTAATAAACTTATTGAATGTGGTTTTGAACACCTTGAGGGGTGCAGTTTTTAGAATGGTGTCACTTTTGGGTATTTTTTTGTCATATTGACCCTCAAAGTGACTTCAAATGTGAGGTGGTCCCTAAAAAAAAATGGTTTTGTAAATTTTGTTGGAAAAATGAGAAATTGCTGGTCAACTTTTAACACTTATAACTTCCTAACAAAAAAAAATTTTGGTTCCAAAATTGTGCTGATGTAAAGTAGACATGTGGGAAATGTTATTTATTAACTATTTTTTGTGACATATCTCTCTGATTTAAGGGCATAAAAATTAAAAGTTTGAAAATTGCAAAATTTTCGCCATATTTCCATTTTTTTCATAAATAAACGCAAGTTATATCAAAGAAATGTTACCACTAACATGAAGTACAATATGTCACGAGAAAACAGTCTCAGAATCGCCAAGATCCGTTGAAGTGTTCCAGAGTTATAAGCACATAAATTGAGAGTGGTCAGAATTGTAAAAATTGGCCTGGTCATTAACCTTCAAAATTGCTTGGTCCTTAAGGGGTTAATCCCCTATAAACTTTTCCCCCTTAATTTCATTGCACGCCCAGGGCCACGGACCGGGTCATCACTGCTGTGACCTTCCCTCCAAAGAACTGTCTGACTCAGATCGAGTACCCTATGGCCCTGGGGGCATCGCACGTCTCCTCCAGAGTCCAGTGGTGGCATCTTTACACCACTCCATCCGACGCTCGGCATTGTGCTTGGTGATGTAAGGCTGCATGCAGCAGCTCGGCCATGAAGCTCCTGGGCAATGTTTGTGCTGATGTTGATACCAGAATAGATTTGGATTCTGTGGATTCTGTAGTTATGGGATCAGCAGGCAATCGGTAACTTTTATGCAGTGTTATGGTGCATATGTGATCTGACCAATGACTCACAATCTTCCCATGGGAGGTGAGCCTCATCTATTAATGAACTGCACTTCAGGAAAGTTCATACTATATACGACCTGTATTTTTTAATTTAGTACAGATCTTGAAGGATATTTGCAGCGGAATAGCCGTATCTCTAGTCACTGAAAACATCTGAAGCGTAGTTCGGAATAGCTGTAAAATCAGCTGAATCCAAAGTTTTCACAGTCAAATAAAGAATCTCCCACAGGTAGCTGTTAAGCAGGAAAACCAATATTGTAAGGATTTGCTAAGATTCTACAGTTACTTAACACAGAAAGACAATTTCTTCAAGAAAATCCATCAAGTCAGCTTGATCGCTTCGCTGTTGAGCATTTGAATGAAGGGCTTATCAAAAGTGTGCCAGGAATGTATTGAGTAAGGTGAATGTGAATCTGTGCCAATAGCTTTTTTCTTGCATGTGTTTAAGGTGATGAAAGGCTCGAAGAAATGACTTAGGGTGTGTTTCCACGGTAAGGAAATGCTGCGTGTTTGACTCTGTGTACAGCCGCAGCGTCAAACACGCAGCGTCCAGATGTTACAGCATAGTGGAGGGGATTTCAAGAAATCCCGTCTCCACTATGCGTAAAAACACGCAGGGGGCAGACCTGTGTAAACGGACATGCGGCGCGTCTTTTCAGATCGCAGCATGTCCTTTTACCTTGCGACGACGCTCCGTCGCCACGAGGTAAATAGCAGAGTCCTATCTAGCGCTGCGGCGATTCCGGATGTGTTCAATGAACATCGCTTGTTCAGAAGGGGGCGGGGCTTTGGGCGGAGCGAGGTTTCGGCTCCGTCCAAAACGCCGTGCTTACGCTACGTGGAATCATACCCTAAGACTCAAAGTTAAAAAATAATCTATTTGAGGTCAATTTTTTTAAACATTTTCTTTCAATATTTTAGAGACGATTCTAATTTTTTTTGTCTTGATCTCGAACTGTATTCAAATTGCCATATTTCAAGTCTGGAAGGAATTTGCCACTAATGTGAAGCTATCGGCAACTAGCTCATAGCAGGGATTTGTCTTAAAAAATTACAATGTTCCAATCTTGGAGATGGTTGACACTCATCCTGCGGTATTAGGTCCTTTTGTTGTTCTTCCTATTTGTGATTACTAATCTGGTAAACTAATTCTTCTCATGGGAAGAGGAATCAGATCAACTTAAAATGAACCTTGGTCCTAAAATAGGCTCTTACAGGCCCATTACAGCCACAAGAAAAGGCGACCACAAAATTTGGTTAACCTGCATATTTTAGGAAAACTGGTTTTCAGTCTAATGTGTTTGAATGGCCAATCATCTAAAATGGTAGAAAATGTCTAAAAAAAGAAAGATCGGGCAGGTTGGTTTTCAACATGCCCAATCATTTTGACTAATAGCAGGATAATCTGCAGATTTCAGCAGATCTAACCAATCATCTAATGTGTTTAAGGGTTCCAACTATCTAATATGGTAAGAGATGGAGAAAATAATGGTTAGGAAGGAGGATTTTAACATTTGTGATCCTTTTAACTAACAGATTTAAGCAGGACCACCCAACCATCTGATGTGTTTTGGGATCAACTAATCTAATGTGTTCGCAAATATCTGATGAAGAAATGTGTTAGTATGGTTGGTTGCAAAATTCTTTTGAAATAACATTGTGTTTGAGGGGCCAAATATTTAATGTAATAGCAATGTCAGAAAAAAAAGGTTGGACAAGTGGTTTTCAATATGTCTGATCCTTTTGACTAACATCAGGTTAACCTTCAGTTTTCAGCATGTCTGGTCAAGCATCTAATGTGTTTTGTTGGCCTACCATTAAGTGTTATAGCAAATGTCAGGGAAAAGAAAGATCAGACAGGATTGTTTTCAACATGCCTGATCCTTTTTGCTAACATTGGGTAAACTGGAAAATATCAGCAGGACTGGACAACTACTGTATCTTATGTGCTTTGGTGGACAAACATAAAAATGATACCTAGAAAAATAAAGATTGGGCAGATTGTTTCTCAACATGCCCAAACCTTTTCAGTGGAGAAATGCTGCAACCAGAGGTGTCTGGCAGTGACTTATTCCCTTATGTCCATGTTGAAAATACTTTTTTGGCAAAGCCATCAAGGGCACAGTGAAAAGCCTGTCACTCACGAACCTACCCAAAAAGTTTATTATACCTCTGGCGAGCACATGGAGTGCTGTGTGGCCCTCCAAAGAAATGCCACCCCACATCATTACTGACCAACTGCCAAACCGGTCATGCTGAAGGATGTTGCAGGCAGCAGGTACACACTCAGCACATGTGACAGACGTGACAGAGTCTGGAGACACCATGGAGAGTGATCTGCTGCCTGCAACATCCTTCAGCATGACCGGTTTGACAGTGGGTCAGTAATGTTATATGGTGGCATTTCTTTAGAGGGCCACACAGCCCTCCATGTGCTCGCCAGAGGTAGCCTGACTGCCATTAGGTACCGAGATGAGATCCTCAGACGCCTTATGAAACCATATGCTGGTGCCGTTGGCCCTGGGTTCCTCCTAATGCAGGACAATGCCAGACCTCATGTGGCTGGAGTGTGCTATCAGTTCCTGCAAGATGAAGGCATTGAAGCTATGGACTGGCCTGCCCGGTCCTCAGATCTGAATCCGATTGAGCACATCTGGGACAGCATGTCTTGCTCCATCCACCAATGTCACATTGCACCACAGACTGTCCAGGAGTTGACGGATGCTTTAGTCCAGGTCTGGGAGGAGACCCCTCAGTAGAACATCCGAAACCACATCAGGAGCATGTCCAGGTGTTGTAGGGAGGTCATACAGGCACGTGGAGGCCACACACAATACTGAGCATCATTTTGACTTGTTTCCACTTTTATTTTGGGGATCTCTCCAAATCCAGGCCTCCATTGGTTAATAAATTTGATTTCCATTGATGATTTTTGTGTGATTTTGTTGTCAGCACATTCAACTTTGTACAGAACAAAGTATTCAATGAGAAAATTTCATTGATTTAGATCTAGGATGTGTTATTTGAGTGTTCCCTTTATTTTTTTGAGCAGTATATATATATACAGTACAGACCAAAAGTTTGGACACACCTTCTCATTCAATGATTTTTCTGTATTTTCATGACTATGAAAATTGTAGAATTACACTGAAGGCATCAAAACTATGAAGTAACACATGTAGAATTATGCAATACACTTTACAAAAAAGTGTGAAACAACTGAAAATATGTCTTATATTCTAGGTTCTTCAAAGTAGCCACCTTTTGCTTTGATTACTGCTTTGCACACTCTTGGCATTCCCTTGATGAGCTTCAAGAGGTAGTCACCGGAAATGGTTTTCACTTCACTGGTGTGCCCTGTCAGTTTTAATAAGTGTGATTTCTTGCCCTATAAATGGGGTTGAGACCATCAGTTGTGTTGTGCAGAAGTCTGGTGGATACACAGCTGATAGTACTACTGAATAGAATTTGTATTATGGCAAGAAAAAAGCAGCTAAGTAAAGAAAAACGAGTGGCCATCATTACTTTAAGAAATGAAGGTCAGTCAGTCCGAAAAATTGGGGAAACTTTGAAAGTGTCCCCAAGTGCAGTTGCAAAAACCATCAAGCGCTACAAAAAAACTGGCTCACATGAGGACCGCCCCAGGAAAGGAAGACCAAGAGTCACCTCTGCTTCTGAGGATAAGTTTATCCAAGTCACCAGCCTCAGAAATTGCAGGTTAACAGCAGCTCAGATTAGAGACCAGGTCAGTGCCACACAGAGTTCTAGCAGGAGACACATCTCTACAACAACTGTTAAGAGGAGAAATTGCGCAGCAGGCCTTCATGGTAAAATAGCTGCTAGGAAACCACTGCTAAGGACAGGCAACAAGCAGAAGAGACTTGTTTGGGCTAAAGAACACAAGGCATGGACATAAGACCAGTGGAAATCTGTGCTTTGGTCTGATGAGTCCAAATTTGAAATCTTTGGTTACAACCACCGTGTCTTTGTGCGACGCAGAAAAGGTGAATGGATGGACTCTACATGCCTGGATTCCACCATGAAGCATGGAGGATGAGGTGTGATGGTGTGGGGGTGCTTTGCTGGTGACACTGTTGGGGATTTATTCAAAATTGAAGGCATACTGAACCAGCATGGCTACCACAGCATCTTGCAGCGGCATGCTATTCCATCCGGTTTGCATTTAGTTGGACCATCTTTTATTTTTCAACAGGACAATGACCCCAAACACACTTCCAGGCTGTGTAAGAGCTATTTGACCAAGAAGGAGAGTGATGGGGTGCTACACCAGATCATCTGGCCTCCACAGTCACCAGACCTGAACCCAGTTGAGATGGTTTGGGGTGAGCTGGGCTGCAGATTGAAGGCAAAAGGGCCAACAAGTGCTAAGCATCTCTGGGAACTCCTTCAAGACTGTTGGAAGGCCATTTCCGGTGACTACCTCTTGAAACTCATCAAGAGAATGCCAAGAGTGTGCAAAGCAGTAATCAAAGCAAAAGGTGGCTACTTTGAAGAACCTAAAATATAAGACATATTTTCAGTTGCTTCACACTTTTTCGTTAAGTAAATAATTCCACATGTGTTAATTCATAGTTTTGATGCCTTGAGTGTGAATGTACAATTTTCATAGTCATGAAAATACAGAAAAATATTTGAATGAGAAGGTGTGTCCAACCTTTTGGTCTGTACTGTATATATATATATATTGTAAGGATTTGACTCGCTCAGCTGCGATGGAAGCAATCAGGAGGCAGGTTTCTTTCAAAAGTTCATCAGGTTTATTGCTCCATAAGCCATCAAAGCACAACACAGTACCAATGTCCAGTACTTCAGGCTCAGTCCTGAAGCCTCAAAACACACAGGAGGCTTCCACCTCCACACATACAGCCCATGTGTTCAGCAATAGCCTACCTTATATAGCTATAACCATAGCTAACAACATCACATGACTAGTCATGTGGTAGTATAGAAAGAGATGCTCGGCACACCAAAGGATATAATAATATCCAGAGTGATTTTTAATCAACAAGTTTTTTAGTACATACACAACGTTTCGCTCTGCAGTTAGACCTTCTTCATGGTACCATATATGTACTTTCACTTAGTTACACAGATTCCTATTTGGCAAGAAGAGCCCCGTTGTAGAGAGCTGGAGCAATACAGTGATTATTCAGTGACAGTGGACTACGAGCGCTGTAGTGTGGACGCGGTATCCACCGCTTGTCCTGTGTGCTGAAGGTCTAACTGCAGACCGAAACGTTGTGTATGTACTAAAAAACTTGTTGATTAAAAATCACTCTGGATATTATTATATCCTTTGGTGTGCCGAGCATCTCTTTCTATATATCACACTGGGTTAAGACCCTACTCGTGCACCCTCCTATACGGTTGTGCTATAACGTTGTGGCATTATATTAGTCATGTGGTAGTGACATCACCACAGGTCCTTAAAACACATACAAAGGCACGGTGATGCCCCTACCCAGGGCTGAGGTATATGGGCAACCCGACCCTCTCTCAGTGCTGCCCGTAACCCGGACCCAAGTGTATCAAATGACCCATCAGTGCTTACGTGCACTAAAGAAAACACTCCAGGTTACATCACAAGTGAGCTGCCATCCCTGTGATACATACCTCCCATTCACAATGCGACCATTAGTATCGCTACATACCCCTCCCTATGCCTAAAGCCGTGGGGCTTGGTACCTTCCATTACCCGACTAGAGACTCTTCTCGGTCGTCTCCGACAGTTAAACCGTCTGTCAAAGTCGGGCCCTGCTACTGAACCGTTATGTAGGCATCCGTCATCTGACTCTGTCACGTCCTTTGATAGCGATGCCCCCTTGTCAGACCACCCGCATCCCCAGTGGTCAGTACGGCGTCGCAATTCCCTTGCACCCATACGTCCTGTCTGGTCTGACTCCTTTTCATTTCGTCCACTACAGGTTCTCCTGCTTAGGTCACTCAGCCCTGAGCTAACTGAGGCATTACTACTTCTACCTCTCGCATCAGGTCACCTATGTCCTATATTAGCGCCAGCTTGAGGACTTCCAGTCTTAAGCAAACATCTTCGCCTCTCTACACCGGGTTGAAGGTGGCGGCCGTCTTCTTCCCATTTCCTGCAGCTCTCTGTTGACCTGCTCCCTCTCAAGTCTTAGCTGCTCTACTTCTTTCAGTTATGACACTCGATACTCCAGGAGCATATGGATATTCCCAAGGCTCTCCATGGATCCGACAACGAGGAATGGAACCATCCCATCTTCCCCACGACCTGGACTTCGTCATCAGCCGGAATCCTTACTCTTATCACACCGGACCTATTCACCATCTCCTGCATCACTTTCCCAAGTCTTCCAATGACTTTCCTCACCAGACCTCTGGGCACTTGAACTATGTCTTCCACCAATCCAAGCCGACTTTGAGCTTTTCTTGCTTGCTCCAGACGTCGAACGGCTTCCTTATTTCTCAACATGATCATCTGTTTCGTTCGGAGGCATTGTAGATGCATATCTCTCAGGACAGCCACCCGCTTCATTGTGACTTCCCTAGTCGACAGTATGACCAACTGTTTCGTCTCTGGTGCCCAGTTCACACTACATGCTTCTCCCGCATTTCTAAAGCCCTCATGCACATCCTCACTGGCACACGCTTCTCGCATGTCTTAAGGTATCTCAATTACACACTTGAAAACCGAAGTCTCACCTTCTTGGACAGACTGTTGGATCTCCTCGTCCTGAGAGTCAGTGCAGTTTTCCAAGACATCGATTTCCCTTGTGTGACCATCTGGGGGGCACTTCCCCTGCTGGATTTCTTTCTCCGTCGAGGCCCCTTCTTTGGTCAACCTCTCCAGCTCACTCTCCTTCATTGGTATCAGATCAGGAGAGCGCAACAGTTCGATTTCCCGGTCACCCGTGGATTTCTGGAGCTGGGCATTAGTCTCCTTTTCTATTTTGAGCTCTCGGAGAACTTTATCTAGCTCCTTTGCCAAGCAGCGACATTCATCCTCTCTCTTGAGAAGCTCCTGCTGATGCTTCTCTTGGGCCTCTCTGAGCACCTCCGTATCTTTCAATAGGGCCTTGTTCATAGTCTGACATGCTGACAGGTGACCTCTGAGCTTAGAGACTTCCTTCTCCAGCTCATCCACTCTGTGCTCAATTACTTGTCTTAGGACCTTTTCTCGCTCAACTGTATCTTTCACTGTCTCTTTAAGCAGCTGTATCTCATGGTCCTGCTCTCTTTTAGCCAGCATATGTCTCACCATCACTTCTTTAATTAGATTTTCAGAGGGGCTCTCTTTCCCACCCACACTCTGCCTCTTCAGAGTTCCGCTTGTTCCTGCATCCACAGGTTCAACTGTCTCTCGACTCTCGGTAACTTCAGAGAACTCCAGCTCTTCAGCATTTGGTACTCTGGAGCCTTCATCATACTGAGCCATTTCACCCTTTCCCGGCATTGCAGATGTGGGTCTACTACAGGTCTGTTCTAATTCCAGCCCTACTTCTGTGCTGGGATTTGTCAGAGATAAAGTGGCCTCCTTATCAAGGACAGTAACCTGATCTGTACCTGACCCTGACTCTTCCTCATCATTTCTCTTCTTTGAGGGTGTAGCTTGTCCCGCCTTTCCGCGGCCCCTGTGGCGAGAGGAAGATCTGCCATTTTTACTCGGCTCCACTTTACTGCACTCGCTTTCCCTTGCATTTGAGTCACAGTCTGCATAGGAGTTATTCCCATTCCCCCTGTCATCCTGGAACAGCAAGTCCCCACTTAAACAGGTGTCGGACCCTATTCCTGGAGCTACCCCGTTTCCCACGGTCACACGTTTGGTCACTCCAAAGTCCCCAAGTTGATCTGACCCACACTTTCTTCCTGTCACCTGGAACTCGGGACTATCAACATTAGGTGCCGCCATCTCCTTTTTACACATCACACCACCAGGAACCACTACAGCCGCCTGCTGTGGTGGGGCTCACTTAGAGTCATTCCGTCTCTCCTCTGAGCAATCCCACACTTCATCAACTTCCCATGCATCCTCAAAGAACATAAAGTCCCGACTCCTCTCAAAGGTGTACAATACATTTGGTGGTATACCGCCATCTTGGCACCCGACACTTTTGGACATTTCAATCATCACTCTGTCCACAGTATAGTCCACAGTGACCCCATGGATGCAGCGAACCTTGACCTTTTTTTCGGTCAGACAGAGAACGAGAGGAGTTCCTGTCAGAGTCACCTGACTCTTTGAGTCCAGCCGTCCAAAGACTCCTTCACGGTGTAACATCACGGTACACACCTGTAGCCTGTCGTCATACGGAAAGTCTATACCGCACTCAGAATAAGTCAGACACAAACATCGCTGTTCCTCAGACATGTCCACTGAGGTAACCAGTGCCGCCCCTTTTGGAAGCTCCGACCATTTTTGAGCCGCCACCCCAATTTGGGTTACCGCCCCCTTTTGGGACTCTGTCCCCTTTTAGGCAACTGTTCCAATTTGGGATACCACCCGCTTATGGGACTCCAACCCCTGTTGGGCACCCATCCCTGATTGGATTACCACCCCCTTTTGGGACTCCACCCCCTTTTGCCAACCATCCCTGTTTTTTGGGTCACTGCCCATTTTTGGGACTCCACCCCTCTCTGGGTTACACACCGTGGACTCCCCCATGGCTCTACCAGACCCCAGTTCGCACAGACCCTTATGTCTCTTTGAGGCTGGTACTGTTCCTTTAAGAGGTCACCCCCTCTGGACCTCTGATATCCTTATGGCACCTCACCAGCTCCTACTGGCACTGCCACAACTCCTATTGTAGCCACAAAAGCCGGCACCTCCGGCTGCCGCTCACAAGCCGCTGCTGCCACTGCAGCTCCTGCTGCTGCAGAACCTCTTGCTGTAACTTGCCACAGCAGCTCCCACTGCCGCAAGTCTCTGCACAGCTCCGCACCGCAGACTTTGTGGACCCGCCGATCCACAGCCAACCGCTTGTCACCTTCTTGGCCCCGTCGAGCCACAGCAAGTTGAGAGGAAAAAAATACACAAAAAAACTTAGTGACCCTGCCGAGCCACAGCAAACACCTCACATGTGTCTTATAAGAAAAAAAAACAGTCTCACAACACAGACTCCTGTCTGTTACACTCTCGGCCACAGAGGTTCCAGGATACCTCTTCTCCTGAGAGGCATCCCACAAACATGATTACAAAATCTCTTCCTGACCCCGGTCAGCATATCACGGACTCCATTCCGTTACCTGTTTGTGTCAGCCACACAGGTTCCCGGACACCTCCTCTCCTCAGAGGCATCCCACAAACATGAATATGCAGTCTATTCTTGACCCCGGTCTGTACAACACGGACTCTCTTCCGTTACCTATTGGCCACGTAGGTTCCCGGACACCTCCTCAGAGGTATCCTATCAGCATGCTCCTTTCTCAATGACCCCGGTCAGCATAACACTCACGGTTTTCACGACCGTCCATTCCTTCTCTGGCTCCTGATTACCAGCACTGCAACATGTGCTCCTTGGATCGTTGCCCGCAGTCTAGCACAAATTGTAAGGATTTGACTCGCTCAGCTGCGACAGAGGCAATCAGGAGGCAGGTTTCTTTCAAAAGTTCATCAGGTTTATTGCTCCATAAACTATCAAAGCACAACACAGTACCAATGTCCAGTACTTCAGGCTCAGTCCCGGAGCCTCAACACACACAGGAGGCTTCCACCTCCTCACATACAGCCCATGTGTTTAGCAATAGCCTACCTTATATAGCTCTAACCATAGCTAATAATATCACATGACTAGTCATGTGGTAGTGACATCACCACAGGTCCTTAAAACACATACAAAGGCACAGTGATGCCCCTACCCAGGGCTGAGGTATATGGGCAGCCCGACCCTCCCATCTCTCAGTGCTGCCCATAACCCAGACCCAAGTGTATCAAATGACCCGTCAGTGCTTACGTGCACTAAAGAAAACACTCCGGGTTACATCACAGGGAGCTGCCATCCCTGTGATACATACCTCCCATTCACAATGCGACCATTAGTATCACTACAATATATATATTGTGACATTCCACACTGTGTGTGGACGGGGATCACTCGCTCTGCTGGTCTTCGAGGTAAACACTGGCACGCTCAGGGTTAAAACAATTGTCCATATTGTTTATTACAGCAAACTTAACACAAAAATACAGTCTTTCTCTCAATAATCCTTCTCACTGATCCTGTTCAGCATAACATGGTTTTCACTGTCACCTGTTGGCATCGGCCACACAGGTTCCTGGAGACCTCTTGTCCTCAGAGGCATCCAGCAAACACCAAACACAGTCTGTATCTCACAAATACTTCTCTCTGATCCCGAGCAGCATCAGCCACACAGGTTCCCGTAGACCTCAGCCTCAGAGGTATCCAGCAAACATCAAACAGTCTCTTTCTTACCAATACTTCTCATGACTTGAACACAGTCTTCATGACCCCAGTCATCTCACCACAGACTCCTGTCTGTCACCTGTTGGTCACGCAGGTTCCCGGATCCCTCAATCTCAGAGGTATCCAAATCCACACTTCTCACTTCACTCTGATCCCGATCAGTGCCACCACGGTTTTCAAGACCGTACATTCCGCTGGCTCAAGCTCGCCAGCCTTGCTTCCTCTGTCTGTGCGACATACAGCCTGGATGTCTGGGAGCTCTGTCGAGCCTGACAGACTCCCAGCACACTCACAGACTCTTCACAGTCTCAGACAGACTACAAGACAGACTCTCACCATGTGCCAAACACTTCCTTACATACCTGTAGCCACTCCCACAGCTGAAGTATTGAGCAAATGGTCTGGTCACATGCACATGACCTCATCACAGGTCCTGCAAAACTCTCAACTACCAGTGGGCGGTGTATGTGTGGTTAGCCAGTCCCACCCAGCTCACAAGCTAACCCTGTAAGCCACCCTAGAAAATAAACACAACTCTTATGGGACTACAAGTCCCAGAACAACATTACCTTGGCTTACAGCGCAGAGGAGCTCTGTGACACATGCCTTCCATTTACTACACTACCAGGGCCTATATTACCACTCAAATCACGCCTCCATGCATATCTTGAGGAGCCTACACAGCGCCCCCTAGCTGTAGCATGGGTCACTACACCACAATATATATAAACAAATGTCTACCAAAATCATGGCTGGATATTGGAACAAATACTTTTTTTTTTTAGGCATTTTATTTGCTATTTTTACAAGGATAAAAGTAGAGCATAAAGTAAAATGTTTTGGAGAAGTTGGAGTATCAGGTGTATCTAATTTATTCTTACTTTAGGCTTTTTTTGTTCTTTTAGATCAGACTTTGGCTACCAGTGGCTCTCAAGCTGTTGTTGAAGTACAATTCTCAGCATGGGTGTTATAATTCCAGAGCAGCAGGAGTGGCATACAGTACATTGACTGCCTCCTGTTTTGGCCATACTAACAAATTTGGAGAAAAACATTGTCATAAAAAAAGTCTAAGAGCCAATGAATTTTAATATTGTACTGGGAAATACAATCCAGTTTTCGTTTGGATTCATTTGTACAACCCCTGGCAAAAATTATGGAATCACCGGCCTTGGAGGATGTTCATTCAGTTGTTTTATTTTGATGAAAAAAGCAGATCACACACATGGCACAAAACTGAAGTCATTTCAAATGGCAACTTTCTGGCTTTAAGAAACACTAAAAGAAAACAAGAACAAATAATGTGGTAGTCAGTAATGGTTATTTTTTTTAACCAAGCATAGGGAAAAAATTATGGAATCACTCAATTCTGAGGGAAAAAATTATGGAATCACCCTGTAAATTTTCATTCCCAAAACTAACACCTGCATCAAATTAGATCTGCTCGTTAGTCTGCATCTAAAAAGGAGTGATCACACCTTGGAGAGCTGTTGCACCAAGTGGACTGACATGAATCATGGCTCCAACATGAGAGATGTCAATTGAAACAAAGGAGAAGATTATCAAATTCTTAAAAGAGGGTTAATCATCACGCAATGTTGCAAAAGATGTTGGTTGTTCACAGTCAGCTGTGTCTAAAGTCTGGACCAAATACAAACAACATGGGAAGGTTGTTAAAGGCAAACATGCTGGTAGACCAAGGAAGAGATCAAAGCGTCAAGACTGGAAACTTAAAGCAATATGTTTCCAAAACAGGAAATGCACAACAAACCAAATGAGGAACAAATGGGTGGAAACTGGAGTCAACGTCTGTGACCGAACTGTAAGAAACCACCTAAAGGAAATGGGATTTACATACAGAAAAGCTAAATGAAAGCCATCATTAACACCTAAGCAGAAAAAAACAAGGTTACAATTGGCTAAGGAAAAGCAATCGTGCACTGTGGATGACTGGTTGAAAGTCATATTCAGTGATGAATCGCGAATCTGCATTGGGCAAGGTGATGATGCTGGAACTTTTGTTTGGTGCCATTCCAATGAGATTTATAAAGATGACTGCCTGAAGAGAACATGCAAATTTCCACAGTCATTGATGATATGAGGCTGCATGTCAGGTAAAGGCACTGGGGAGATGGCTATCATTACATCTTCAATAAATGCACAAGTTTATGTTGATATTTTGAACACTTTTCTTATCCCATCAATTGAAAGGATGTTTGGGGATGATGAAATCATTTTTCAAGATGATAATGCATCCTGCCATAGAGCAAAAACTGTGAAAACATTCCTTGAAAAAAGACACATAAGGTCAATGTCATGGCCTGCAAATAATCCGGTTCTCAATCCAATTGAAAATCTTTGGTGGAAGTTGAGAAAATGGTCCATGACAAGGCTCCAACCTGCAAAGCTGATCTGGCAACAGCAATCAGAGAAAGTTGGAGCCAGATTGATGAAGAGTACTGTTAGACATTCATTAAGTCCATGCCTCAGAGACTGCAAGCTGTTGTAAAAGCCAGAGGTGGTGCAACAAAATACAGTCATGGGCAAAAGTTTTGAGAATGACACAAATATTAATTTTTACAAAATCTACTGCTTCACTTTTTCTAATGGCAATTTGCATATACTCCAGAATGTTATAAAGAGTGATCAGCTTAACAGCAATTACTTGCAAAGTAAATATTTGGCTAGAAAATGAACTTTATCCCCCGAAACACATTTCAACATCATTGCAGCCCTGCCTTAAAAGGACCAGCTAACCTCTTTTCAGTGATTGCTCCATTAACACTGGTGTGGGTGTTGATGACGACATGGCTGGAGATCAATCTGTCATGATTAAGTAAGAATGACACCACTGGACACTTTAAAAGGAGGCTGGTGCTTGGCATCATTATTTCTCTTCTGTTAACCATGGTTATCTCTAAAGAAACACGTGCAGTCATCATTGCAATGCACAAAAATGGCCTAACAGGGAAGAGTATCGCAGCTAGAAAGATTGCACCTCAGTCAACAATCTATCGCATCATCAAGAACTTCAAGGAGAGAGGTTCCATTGTTGCCAAAAAGGCTTCAGGGCGCCCAAGAAAGACCAGCAAGCGCCAGGACCGTCTCTTAAAAGTGTTTCAGCTGCGGGATTGGGCTACCAGCAGTGCAGAGCTTGCTCAGGAATGGCAGCAGACAGGTGTGAGTGCATCTGCACGCACTGTGAGGCGGAGAGTCTTGGAGCAAGGCCTGGTCTCAAGGAGGGCAGCAAAGAAGCCACTTCTCTCCAGAAAAAACATCATGGACAGACTGATATTCTGCAAAAGGTACAGGCAGTGGACTGCTGAGGACTGGGGTAAAGTTATTTTCTCTGATGAATCCCCTTTTCGATTGTTTGGGACATCAGGAAAACGCCTCATTCGGAGAAGACAAGGTGAGCGCTACCACCAGTCTTGTCTCATGCCAACTGTTAAGCATCCTGAAACCATTCATGTGTGGGGTTGCTTCTCAGCCAAGGGAATCGGCTCTCTCACAGTCTTGCCTAAAAACACAGCCATGAATAAAGAATGGTACCAGAATGTCCTCCAAGAGCAACTTCTCCCAACCCTCCAAGAGCAGTTTGGCGATCAACAATGCCTTTTCCAGCATGATGAAAGGTGATAACTTAATGGCTCAGGGAACAAAACATAGAGATTTTGGGTCCATGGCCTGGAAATTCCCCAGATCTTAATCCCATTGAGAACTTGTGGTCAATCATCAAGAGACGGGTGGACAAACAAAAACCTAAAAATTCTGACAAAATGAAAGCATTGATTGTACAAGAATGGACTGCTATCAGTCAGGATTTGGTCCAGAAGTTGATTGAGAGCATGCCAGGGAGAATTGCAGAGGTCCTGAAGAAGAAGGGTCAACACTGCAAATATTGACTTGCTGCATTAACTCATTCTAACTGTCAATATAAGCTTTTGTTACTCATATGTTTGCAATTATTATATTTCTGTCTGTGATAAAAACATCTGTCAAACACACATAAAAACCAGAGGGCAGCAGATCATGTGAAAATATAATATTTGTGTCATTCTCAAAACTTTTGGCCATGACTGTACTAGTGATGTGTTTGAGTGTTTTTTTGTTTGTTTGATTTTCATGATTCTATAATTTTTTCCCTCAGAATTGAGTGATTCCATACTTTTTTCCCTATGCTTCGTTAAAAAAATAAACATTACTGACTACCACATTATTTGTTCTTGATTTCTTTTAGTATTTCTTAAAGCCAGAAAGTTGCCATTTGAAATGACTTCAGTTTTGTGCCATGTCTGTGATCTGCTTTTTTTCAACAAAATAAAACAACTGAATGAACATCCTCCAAGGCCGGTGAATTTTGATTCCATAATTTTTGCCAGGGGTTGTATAAATGTTAGGCCCTAGAGATAATCTGTAGAAGTTTCACACAAACACTTATCGATTGGGTCCACAACCATCTCCACATGGGTTTGTCCGCTCTTGGATCTTTCAGGCCCATTGTCTGATACGCTGTCCCCATCAAAACTATACTTTTGACCATTCCAGGTCAAAGTTGCCAATATTTCTGTGGATGTTTAACCCCTTAACGACCGCAGATATGCCTTTTAACAGCGGTAGTTAAGGGTACTTAATCCACAGTGCCCTCCCGGTACCTTCCGGTGTCCCCCTGTCCTCCGGCAGCTCCCAGCCTCCCGGCGTCTTCATCCTGTAAAAAAAAAATGGCGGGCGCATGCGCAGTGCGCCCGCCGAATCTGCCTACTGGCAGATTCACTTATTCAGTGAAAATACATTTTGATCACTGTGATAAACTATCACAGTGATCAAAATAAAAAAAATGTATATAAACCCCCTTTATCACCCTCTTAGTTAGGGACATATAATAAAATAAAGAAATTGTATTTATTTTCATTTTTCCATTAGGGTTAGGGTTATAATTAGGGTTAGGGTTGGAATTAGGGTTAGGGTTACAATTAGGGTTAGGGTTATAATTAGGGTTGGGATTAGAGTTGGGATTAGGGTTAGGGTTAGGATTAGGGTTAGTGTTGGGATTAGGGTTAGGGGTGTGTTGGGGTTAGGGTTAGAGCTAGAATTGAGGGGTTTCCACTATTTAGGTACATCAGGGGGTCTCCAAACACGATGTGGCATTAAAAAAGGCAAATGGCGCTCCCTCCCTTCCGAGCACTGCCGTGCGCCCAAACAGTGGTTTACCCCAACATATGGGGTATCAGCGTACTCAGGAAAAATTGCACAACAACTATTGGGGTCCAATTTCTCCTGTTACCCTTGGGAAAATAAAACAATATTGGGCTAAAGAATCATTTTTGAGGAAAAAAATGATTTTTTATTTTCACGGCTCTACGTTATAAACTTCCTTGAAGTACTTTGAGGTTCAAAGTGCTCATCACACATCTAGATAAGTTCCTTAAGGGGTCTAGTTTACAAAACGGGGTCACTTGTTGGGGGTTTCCACTGTTTAAGCATATCAGGGGCTCTCTAAACGCGACATGGCGTCCAACCAATTCTGCGTTGAAAAAGTCAAACAGCGCACCTTCACTTGCAACCTCTGCTGTGTGCCCAAAAAGTGGTTTACCCCCACATATGGGGTATCGGCATATTCAGGAGAAATTTCACAACAAATTTTGTGGTTCATTTTTTCTTTTAACACTTGTGAAAATAAAAAAAATTGGTTCTGAAGTAAAGTTTTTGCAAAAAAAGTTAAATGTTATTTTTTTTTTCCCACATTGCTTCAGTTCCTGTGAAGCACATAAAGGGTTAATAGACTTCTTGAATGTGGTTTTGAGCACCTTGAGGGGTGCAGTTTTCAGAATGGTGTAACTTTTGGGTATTTTCTATCATATAGACCTCTCAAAGTGACTTCAAATGTGATGTGGTCCTAAAAAAAAATGGTGTTGTAAAAATGAGAAATTGCTGGTCAATTTCTAACCCTTATAACTTCGTAAAAAAAAAAAATTTGCTCCCAAAATTGTGCTGATGAAAAGTAGACATGTGGGAAATGTTATTTATTAAGAAATTTGTGTGACATATCTCTCTGATTTAAGGGCATAAAAATTTAAAGTTTGAAAATTGCTAAATTTTCAAAATTTTTGCCATATTTCCATTTTTTTCATAAATAAACACAAGTCATATAAAAAATTTTTTACCACTAACGTGAAGTACGATATGTCACAAAAAAACATTCTAAGAATCAGCTGGATTCGTTAAAGCATTCCAGAGCTATAACCTCATGAAGTGACAGTGGTCAGAATTGTAAAAATTGGCCCGGTCATTAAGCTGCAAATTGACTCTGTCACTAAGGGGTTAAGCACCCTCCCAAACTAGCACCTTCCACACCCAAAATTCCCTCCATCCGTCTTGGGAATATCTTTTACCCTCCATAGAATTTACAATTTTGGGTGAGATTTTGGCTCTGTAAAACCGTGAAATCATGGCTATCTGGCAAGTATGCCATCTATAAAGGTTTAGAAAAATTGTTAGAAATGTGATTATAGACTTAAACTAGAGGTGGTGTCAGTGCCATTTTAATTCAGACGTAGGCTTTCCCCCATAGGGGAGTCCTAACACTTTCGTGGCGAAATGGAAGTGACCTTTTAGAGTGATGAGGCCTATATAAAATGGCATGATGACATTTATTCAACGCCCTTATATTAATATCAGACCCCTTAAACTAATTTCAGACTTCAGACCGACCCTTTAAATATATTCAGACTCCACAACGTCTCAATTAATTTTATACTCCTTAATAAGTCCGGATCCCAAACCAGACCACCTAGATTTATATCAGAACTCCTAAATTAATTTCAGACTAAATATTTTAGATTCCACTCGTTATTGGGGGTACCTGTAATTATCAGTCTCATAATAGGGGTTTCCATAGCTGATACATTATGAAGGGTTCTTGTCATCAACATTGTCAAAAAATTAGGGGATTCCTCCAATTAGCACTCTCCAATAGATGTCCCGATAGCTGGCATTCTCAGTTGTGGAGGGTCTCTAGAGCTTGTAGCTTAGATGATACAGGGTTCCTTCAGCAAGTACCCTCAATAATATCATATGGGCTACCGTCAGATGACATCATCAATCATAGTGGTCACTTTAGCTGATATCCTCAATTATATTGGGTCAGTTCACCTGGGACCCTCAGTCGCAGTGGTCACAATAGCTGATACCCTCAAACATATGGGGTCCCTTCACCTGGCACCCTCACTCTTAGGGGGTCACTTTACCTAATACCCTCAATCATATGGGGCTTTTTCAGTTGACACCCTCAGTCATGGGAGTTTTTGTTAGTTGGTACATTCAATCATATTGGGTCCCTTTAGCTGACATCCTTAGTTGCAGGGGGCCTCTTTAACTGTGGTACCTTTGAAGTTGGGATTCACAAAAATAAGAGTCCCTTTGTCATGCCGAGACCACTTACCGGGGCACCAATCATTTCATGCTTACAGAAGCCAAGCTGCCAATTATGGGGAAGGTTTTCATTGGATCTGGTCCTCTGTGTGCCGATGTAGAGCCCCAACTCCACAGCTCACACATAAGCTCTAGCAAAAAAATTCTCTGTATGCCTCTTAAGTAAATCAGGGACCTATAGATGAAGAAGTGGACCTCTTAGGGAACCCTTTTGTGGCCCCATACAAAATGCATGCTATGTATATGACCTCTAGATGAAATACCTGAAAAGATGATATAGGAGCCACCACTCATCGCAGCTTTCACCGGCAATTGTATCTGAGTCTCGTGTCTTTGTGCAATTCAAAGCGGCTAGCGGGTACCAAAATTAACTTGTGTTCATCCCTGACAAGAATGATAAAATCGTAGCAAAGGAATGAGATTCAACAATTCATAAAATATCGCTTCACTCTGTATTGTCCTTTAGGAGTAAAAAAAAAGTGTTGTGGGATTTTGTGAGAACTCGATTTTCTAAAGTCTCTCTGAATCCTTTCTGTGTTTGATGTACCTCGGGGCCTTCTGAGTGCACTATTTTTCCATCACACACAAATCAATACCACCCAGCACACTTGGGCTTTTAGTCTAAAATAGAATTCATTCAATACTGCTTTTTATGCCTCCATAGACGTGATAGGAAGAAAATGATCTAACTAATCCTTTACCGGAAAATAAAAGTGGAAAGTCTCTTCTCTACAGGTGCCTCAGTGTTGAAACCTTCGAAACGCATCAATAATATTAAAGGCTGATAGTAATCGTTACCAAGAACCTGTCTCTTCGGCGGTCATTGATGTCATCCAAAACGCTTGATATTTTCTATTGCTATTGAAGGGGAACCAATTAAAG
This sequence comes from Oophaga sylvatica, assembly GCA_033576555.1. Lineage (NCBI taxonomy): Eukaryota > Metazoa > Chordata > Amphibia > Anura > Dendrobatidae > Oophaga > Oophaga sylvatica. The sequence continues at coordinate 452,106,029 of JARQOD010000001.1, forward strand.
GTAATTGCTGGCTTTATAACCCCCCCAGCGTACGGCAAACATAACAATAATAGTAATATCATGCAGGAATCAACTAAAATGCCACTTAGATTGCATAACTGTGACAATTCCCAATCATCCCTACTGATATACACTTCCAAAGGGTTAGAAATTGGGAGTATAAAGCTGCTTTCTTTCAAAAATGGCACCTATCTTGTGGCTGGATTTGCTATTGCAACATTTACCTGAGTTGAAATACATAACATATCGTTTGTGAACAAGTGTGGGGCTATTTTCTTATCTTAAGGCAAGTTTTTTTTCCTCAAATTTTTGTCCATTCATGGCAGATACGGTAATAATCTCAGGACCGGATAAGATATAAATACCCCTTTTCAAGAAAAATATTTTACTATAAACTCTGTTAGCAGTAAAAAAAAAGTAAAATTCATTTAGTTTTTTCACAATTTCCTGAAACAGCAGGAAATAGAAGTCTATATAAGCCCCAGTGGCCAATGAAAAAATTGCAATATTTCTTTTTTTATTTTTAATACAGATTTTGATAAGCAGAAAAAACAGCCATTGCCAAAATATTGAAAAGATATATTTAACCCCTTAACCCCTGAATAGCTTCTGTAGGCATTATAAATTGGATGCATTATAAATTGGATGTGTTATAAGGGCAACAAACTGCTGTCGGTAGAAAGGTTATCCAGGCAGTGGTCCCACCCCTAGAATGTCATACTTTGGTTTTCTCCTGGTGCTGTCAGGAGGGACGTCCTGGAAAACGGGGGATTAGTCCTACCGGTAACTGTGTTTCCCGGAGTCCATCCTGACAGCACGGTTAGTTTCCCTCCCTTAAGAATTTCTATTACTAATGTGATTTAACGTTATATGGGAATTTAGCCCCTTAACCCCCGTGCCATTTTCCGTTTTTGTTTTTTTCTCCCCTTCTTCCCATAGCCATAACTTTTTTTTATTTTTTGGTCAAAATGGCCATGTGAGGGCTTGTTTTTTGCAGGACGAGTTGTACTTTTGAACAACACAATTGGTTTTAACATATCTTGTACTGAAAAAAGGGAAAAAATTTCCAAGTGTGGTGAAATTGCAAAAAAATGCAATCCCACAGTTGCTTTTTTTTTTTTTTTTACCATGTTCACTGAATGCTAAAATTAAGCTGACATTATGATTCTCAAGGTCATTACGAGTTCCGAAACATATCTTGGTTCTTTTTTATTTAAATGGTGAAAAAAAATTCCAAAGTTTGTTAAAAAAAATAAAATTACATCATTTTTTAAGACCCGTAGAGTCTCCATTTTTCATGATCTCGGTTTGGGTGAGGACTTATTTTTTGCGCACCGAGCTGATATTTTTTAACAACACCATTTTGGTGCAGATACAATCTTTGGATCATGTGTTATTGCATTTTAATGCAATGTTTGTGGCGACCAAAAAAACGTAATTCTGGCATTTTCATTTTTTTCACGTTACGCCATTTAGCGATTGGGTTCTTTCTTTTTTATATTGATAGATCAGGCAATTCTGAATGCGGCGATACCAAATATGTGTATGTTTGATTTTTTTTATTGTTTTATTTTGAATGAGACGAAAAGAAGGTGATTTAAACTATTATATTTTTTCATTTTTTTATATTTTTTAAAAATATTTTTTTTTACTTTTTGCATGCTACAATAGTCTCCATGGGAGACTAAAAAATGCTTTAACCCGATCGGCTCTGCTACATACAAGCGATGATCAGATCGCCTATATGTAGTAGAAATGCTCACTTGCTATGAACGACAACCACAGGGCGGCAGTGACAACCATAGAGGTCTGCTGGAGACCTCTGGTTTTCATGCCAACCCATCGGTGACCCGCGATCACGTGACGAGGGTCACTAAAGAGTGGGATTTCTGGCACGCTTGACAGAAGCGCGAGTTAAATGCTGCTGTCAGAAATTGACAACGCCATTTAACTAGTTAACAGCTGCAGGTGGATCGCGATTCCCCCCGCGGCTGTTGCGGGCACATGTCAGCTGTATACATCAGCTGTCATGTGCCCAGAAAGGTGCAGGCTCAGCTCTGTAACCCGCACCAAACAGGGGGAGTCCGACATTGGAGTACTATTACGCCCAATGTCAGAAATTGGTTAATACAGAAACCTGATTTAAAGAATAGGTCATTTTTATGATTGTTTCCCTTTACAGAAAGATAAAAAAAAGCTAGAAAACACCCCAAACTGGAAGTTTGAAAAAAAATTACAGGTACTTGGCTGGATCTTTGGATGTGAAAAAAATGCAGGTGTCTGTGGTGGTGTAGCATTCGCAAACGAGTCTATTATTAAAGTCAAGCCAAGCCATATATGAAGATATAAGCCACTATGTACTCTAGCTGAAATGATAATAGAAGATAAATAAAATATTAATACTAAGGCATGCAAAAGCACAATTTCAATATCTTACTTCCATGTTTTTTTTTCCTGACTTTATATTATATTTGGTTCTCATTTATTGAGCAGTTATTTCAGCCTTCTAAGGTTGTGTTTTTTTTCTCTCCTTGCAGTATTTATCCTTTATATCAAATGTTTTTTTTTCCTGTTGTTACTGTAATTGTCATGCATGATCCATTATCCTTTTTGACATTATCTCTACATGAAATAATTTGAATTTCAAAGTAATTTTATACCAGTCAATCAATGTATAAAAGTATTTGCTTCAAATTGCAATTTTCAGGCGTTTTGACAGATATTTTTTTTTTTTTTATATTTGATTGTCATATTTTTTACATACTACTATTCATGTAAACTAGCTAAAACACCCTAAAAATAGATGATTTCCCCTTAACATTTTCCATTTACCGCTGATGATTTATTATTATTTGAAGATATTTTGTACAGATTTTTGAGTGATAGATGATATGGCCTCCATTGCAGCTTCCTCTGAAGTTCTAAAGCACTGCTTGACTCCAGCTTCATAGCATATTTGGGTATTATTGTAGGGCATAGCATTCCTTCCCTGGCATCTGATTGGTTCTAGAGTCTTGCCCTGCAGAATAAGATATGTGATAAATGTCACATAGTCAATGGGAGGCCCATTTTATGGAATTCTCATTGGTCAGTTCAAGTAATTCCTCTATCACTGAACAAGCCATGAATTTTTGTTCTGTAGATCACTGGTAGAGATGAGCATATGCTAATTTGGCCAGATTAAAATTAATTTTGAATATTTAGTAATTTGTTTTTCTCATGAAATCACTTCACTTATCTCTAATCTTAGGCAAAAATTTGAAGCAGATGCTCCAAGAGACATATACTTGAGCCATCAAAAATCTTCATTAATCTCAACTCTCTCTTTTTAGAGACCACATCCTCCACACCAGCTCCTCACCTTGTCTCCTACTGAATATGTGATTGCATGCACAAGAAATTTACAGGAAGTACCGGTTTCAGGAATATTTTGGCAGTACCTTGAGATTTGCAAACTATTCCGGAAGTCAGTAAAGTCCTCCTATTTCTGTTTGCTTAATGTTAACAGCCAGTTGATTGATGGTATAAAATCTAAGCAGGTTTCACTTATCTGGGTTTCATGGTCAGTGTATGGGCTGGGATATCCCGCCAGGACAAGGGTCTCATGATCCGAACTCAACCACCTAATTTATGCTTCGGGTATTGATTTCAGGATAGTACATGTTAGGGATCGAGTTCCCACTGCTGCAAAAGGGGAATCTCAAGCCATTCCCGCTGCGGTCCCCCATCCGTCTCCGGCCAAAGTGGAGCTTGGTCAGCAGAGACGTCGGTCCCAGTGTCTCGCCTGGTTTAATACTGTGCAGAGGCTCGCTGCTGCCTCTCCTGGTTCCTCTATTGTAACCAGTGCTGGAGCAGGCAGCTCTGGGACTAAGTCCTCTGTTTCTCTGTCTGAGCATGCCCAGGGCAAGATCTCCCATTGGAGATCAGAGGTCACATGCTCGGTTACAGCAGCGACTCCCATTGGTCCTCCAGGAAGGTCCTGAAGCTGTTTGTGTTCTGGAACAGGTTCCCATTGGTCGTTTCTGGAAGGTCTTGTAGTCATGGCTACTATAAAAGGGCTGCATGACCGCACGGCCGTGCGCTAGTACTAATTCTGTTATGTGCTTTGCGCCAGTGTGGTCTTATGCATGTGTTTAGGGACCCGGCTGAAATAAGCCCCTAGAATACCGGCACCTCCGGTGAGGAGTTTGTGTGCATGTGTGTAGCCCAGCTGCGCTTGGTGCCACATGTTACCCTGGAGGATGCATGAAAGGTAATTCACAATCACCTGATATTCATTCACACTTCACATTTCCCTGGTGCCACCAGAGGGAGCCCTTTAGATTACGCAGGTATATAAGGGTGTGGAGAAATATAGCAGAGAGATGAAGACAGTCTAGCTGAACGTTAGCTAGTTGTTGGTTGTACCTCAGACAGATCAGATCTCCTCAGAACACCGGAGTGAGAGGATTTCTGTCAGAGCTCAGATTACACTAGTCTGTGTCAGAGTGTGTTGGAGAGCAGACGAGCTAGTTACCTCAGACATGCTGAGAGGAAACACTAGCCAGAAAGAAAGACTTATCTGAAAGCCTGAGGACTTCAGCAAACACTCAGCTTATATCGTGGAGTCCAGTGTAGTGGAAAGCATTGCCACTTGGTCTGGTCAAGGTTGAGTCCACTGAGAGTCCAACAGTGAGCTGTTTCAGAAAGTAAGCGTGCCGACGCTTGGAGAGCGGTGAAGAGAAGGAAGCTGACATCTACTGCTGCTTGTGCTTATGTTAAAGGTGTGAGTAGGACGACAGGCAAGTGGAAAAGGGAAAGAGAGAGTGACTGAGGATGAATAGCAATGATGGCTTACCTCCACTCTGCACTACCGGACACCGGGTCTGAGCTTGCTAGAACCTTCACGGCTAGTGGGAAAAACTGGAGACCCTGCTGGACTTCAGGTCACAGAGGGGCCCAACAGTGCTGATACGTAACCGGGGTCAGGAAGAACAGGAGTCTGGTCAGCGCAGCCATTGGAGACTTAGTTCTGTCCAAAAGAAGGCTCCACCACAAGATCAGCCGGGCGCAGCAAAGAGAACGGAGTTAAACTTTGTTTCATGCAAGTTAGAAACTCACACACATATAGACGTAAGGAGGCCCTACACCTACTCAGTGATTACTGGACGTGCATCCTCCACCCTGACTGCCTCCCGGGACGTGCCTGCAACTTCACCATCAGTAAAAGGTACAGAAAGAGACTGTCTTGTGTGTGTCTGGATTATTGCTCCTGCACCCCTACACCGCCATATACCTCGAGTAGTGTTGAGCATTCCGATACCGCAAGTATCGGGTATCGGCCGATATTCGCCGTATCGGAATTCCGATACTTAGTTCCGATACTTTTCCTATATCGTATACCGGAATCGGAAGTTCCCATAATTCTTTGAGAGGCAGTGTGATTTTATTCAGCCAATGAGGATTCCTAAGAAGTGTGGGCACATCCTGTAATGCTGCGGTCATGTTAACTAATGGCATGGCTGTGATTGGCTGCTGAAATGATGTCAGAATGCACTATAAAAGGCGCCGCCGCCATTTTAGCTTCACTGTGCTGTGAATTCAGTTAGGGACAGAACGCTGCTCTGCTGACTCTGAGGGACAGTTACAGATAGCGTTTTTGTGAATTGTTCTGTAGACAGGCTATTTGAGAAACCGCTTTGTAAATCATCCTTTTTCCTTGCAGTGTTGTTTTCACAGCTCTGTGCAAGGTGTGTGTGTGAGTGCAGGTGACGCTGCAGTTTGCTCTGCATCCAACGCTGTTTGTAGTCATCTGCACGTGTCACTCACTGACTCTTTTTTTTTTATTTTGTGGAATTGGTGCTGCTCCATTCAATTGAAATTAACAGTGATCTATTAGTGTGACGCGCTTCCATCCGTATACTATACATTGGTTGCAAACACTATAGAAGTACACAAAGGAGCCTTTCACAGCTAGTGAACAGTTGTGTGCAGTGTTCACTGTAGTCTGTGAGGTTTTCATTTTTTGAGTGCAGATCACGCTCCAGTTAGTTCTTCAACCACTGCTGGTTGTAGTCTGCTGAGCGTGTGTCACTGCCTCATCCTTGACATTTTTCTCTAATTGGTGCTGCTCCATTCTATTTCCAAAAACTCAAATCTATTAGTGTGACGCACTTCCATCCGTATACAATACATTGGTTGCCAACACTATAGAAGTACACAAAGGGGCCTTTCACAGCTAGTGAACAGTTGTCTGCAGTGTTCACTGTAGTCTGTGAGGTTTTCATTTTTTGAGTGCAGATCACGCTCCAGTTAGTTCTTCAACCACTGCTGGTTGTAGTCTGCTGAGCGTGTGTCACAGCCTCATCCTTGACATTTTTCTCTAATTGGTGCTGCTCCATTCTATTTCAAAAAACTCAAATCTATTAGTGTGACGCGCTTCCTTCGGTAAGCAATACATTGGTTGCAAACACTATAGAAGTACACAAAGGGGCCTTTCACACCTAGTGAACAGTTGTGTGCAGTGTTCACTGTAGTCTGTGAGGTTTTCATTATTTGAGTGCAGATCACGCTCCAGTTAGTTCTTCAGCCACTGCTGGTTGTAGTCTGCTGAGTGTGTGTCACTGCCTCATCCTTGACATTTTTGCTCTAATTGGTGCTGCTCCATTCTATTTCAAAAAACTCAAATCTATTAGTGTGACGCGCTTCCATCCGTATACAATACATTGGTTGCAAACACTATAGAAGTACACAAAGGGGCCTTTCACAGCTAGTGAACAGTTGTCTGCAGTGTTCACTGCAGTCTCTGAGGAATAAACACACTTAGGCCTTATAACTTTTCTGACTTTCTTTATCAATCTACCAAGATGAAGAAGGCAGGGAGTAAGGCACGTGGTCGTGGCCGTGGAGTTTCAGCAGGGAGAGGACGTGGGGAATCTGTGGCTGCTGCCGCCCCCAGTGACACAGCATCCACCAGTTTTCCCCGTGAGCGTTCCTTTATGCGCACTTTTGTAGGAGGTCGGCGTACCCCCTGCTGCGGGAAGAACAAATTGAAGCCGTTGTTGGTTGGATGGCAGCCAATGCATCGACTTCAATTGCTTCCACCTCCTCTCAGGACCACAGCACTGTTGAACAACCATCTGTCTCTTCACCGCCTGCCAAATTGCCCAGGCAGTCAGAGAGCTCTGTACAGGAGCCAGCTGAGTCTCTGCTTCTGTTCTCAGAATCTGTTGGCTTGCAAACAGGGGCCCAGCCAAGCAGCATTCTGGAATGTGAAGAAGAGGGAGTATGCAGTGATGCGCAACAGCTGTGTCTCTCTGAATCTGAAGAGGCGGGTGAGCCAGTGCCGATGGTCAGCACACCGCAGAACGCATCTGATGATCATGAGACTCAGGTGCCAGTTTCTGTTGAGCATGGTGCTGGCCAGACCACCCAACAGCAGCAGGTGTTGGAAGAGGGTAGTGGAGATGATGAGGTCCAAGACCCAACATGGCGTGAGGAACAGGAAGGTGGTGGGAGCAGCTCTGAGGAAGAGATTGCCCCAACGGTCCAAACAGGAGGGAGAGGTAGGCTGCAGACTCGGTTGTCTGTAGCCTCCAGTTTGGCACCCGTTCGGAGCAGTTCTCTTCCAAAAGCCAAAACGGGCGCTCCCAGGACTTGCACTGCGTGGTCCTTTTTTGACACAATTGCAGATGATATTTGCTATGTCAAATGCAAGCTGTGTAATCAAAAAGTAAAAAGAGGTAAAAGTGTCAGTAACCTCAATACCACAAATATGTGGAAACATGTGCGGACAAAGCACGTGGTTGAGTTACAAAGACACACTGGAGATGTAGGCCAACCTACAGCAGCACCTACATCTTCAGCTCGCGTTGGAGCCTCTTCCTCCAGCTCACACACAGCTGGTTCGGCTTCCTCACAGGATCGCCATGGAAGAACCTCTGTCACTGTTGTCCAGAGACCCAGTGTTATTCCACCCACAGCTGCAAGTTCCCTGTCATCCTCACACTCCCAGGCCACAAAACAGCCATCGGTAGCACAGGCATGGGATAAAAGACGGCCATACTCGGCAAACCATCCACGAGCACAGGCTCTGAATGCTGGCATTGCAAAACTCCTGTCCCTTGAAATGCTGTCATTCAGGCTATTGGAGACTGACAGTTTCCATAACTTAATGGCATTGGCAGTCCCACAATACAATGTGCCCAGCCGATTTTATTTCAGCAGGCAAGCCGTCCCTGGTCTGCAAAAGCATGTTGAGGGAAAAATTAAACATGCGCTACTAAACGCCGTCAGTAGCAAGGTCCACCTGACCACCGATGCGTGGACCAGTACCCATGGCTAGGGACGATACCTTTCCCTCACTGCCCATTGGGTCAATGTTGTGGAGCCGGGTACAGATCTTGCGAGTGGCGCTGTACGTGTTCTGCCAACTCCAAGGATTGCAGGAATCCAGTCTGTACACATTGACTCCTCCTCCTACTCCAGTTCCTCAGAATCATTGCTGCAGGAGCCGTCACGGTCTACCTCCACATGGACCCGTGAACGCTTACCTGTTGCGACCGATATGAGCACAGCCGTGGCCAAACGTCAACAGGCCGTCCTGAAATTAATTTCCATGGGGAATCGAAGCCACACAGTGCAGGAGCTCTGGAATGCCATCAAGCAGGAGAGCGACGTGTGGTTTTTGCCAGCGAATCTCCAGCCAGGCTTGGTAGTGTGTGACAATGGCCGAAATCTGGTGGCAGCTCTGGGCCTTGGCAACCTCACTCACATACCATGTCTGGCACATGTGCTCAACTTGGTCGTGCAGAGATTTTTGAGGGACTATCCGGATCTTGATGCACTGCTGCACAAGGTCCGCCTAGAGTGCGCTCACTTGCGATGTTCCAGCATGGCCAGATCGCGCATTGCAGCTCTGCAATGCAGATTTTGCCTTCCTGAACATCGCATCATATGTGACGTACCCACCAGGTGGAATTCCACGTTACATATGTTGGAGCGGTTGTGTGAGCAGCAGCCGGCAGTAATGGAGTATCAGCTGCATCAGGCGCAATCAACTCGCAATTTGCGCCGTTCACACTTCACCACTACTGAGTGGGCCTCTATGAAGGACATCTGCCACGTTTTGCGTGCGTTTGATGTGTCAACGCGGATGGCGAGTGCAGATGATGCACTAGTCAGCCTGACTGTCCCCCTTATCTGCCTGCTTCAAAAAACACTGCAAGCACTAAGGGATGAGGTTTTGGAAGAGGTGGAGGATGAGGAGTCACAAATTCCATCACCTTCTGGACAGTCAGCGCAACGTGGTTCCTCACAAAGGGCTGGGCAGGGCTCACTTTGTGAGGAGGATGAGGAGGAGTCAATGGAGGAGGAAGACATCGCTCCAGAGGGAGGTACACAACGCTCTAGTCAGTATGTAGAGCGAGGGTGGGGTGATGCAGAGCAGGCAGAGATGACGCCTCTTGCAGGGGACAGCGTTTCTTGGCCAGTTGGAAGTCTGCAGCACATGGTTGATTTCATGCTGCAGTGCCTGAGAAACGACCGCCGCATCGCCCACATTCTCACCACGTCTGATTATTGGGTGTACACCCTCCTAGACCCTCGCTACCGGGACAACTTACAAAGCCTCATCACACCGTTGAACCGGGAGCGTAAAATGCGGGAGTACCAAGACACACTGGTGCAATCCATAATGTTCTCCATTCCAGCTGAGAGCACTGCTGCTGCTACTGCTTTACAAAGCAGCTCTGTGCGTCGAGGCAGTGGAGACAGCTCTGCAACAAGAGGGAGCACAAGCAGCGCCTCTGCACAGGGCAAGACCAGTATGTTCCAAATGTGGCGAAGTTTTGTGGCAGCGCCACCAATGTCTACACCATCCGAGACGGCCCCAGTCAGCAGGAGGCAACGTTTCCGTAAGATGGTGACAGACTACATGTCTTGCCCTCTCAGTGTACTCCCAGATGGCTCTTCCCCATTCAAGTTTTGGGTCTCTAAGCTGGATACATGGCCAGAGCTTAGCCAGTATGCATTGGAGGTGCTGGCTTGCCCTGCTGCCAGTGTATTATCGGAGCGCGTCTTTAGTGCTGCAGGTGGTGTACTAACAGACCGTCGCATGCGACTATCCTCCGATAATGTAGATCGGCTTACTTTTCTGAAAATGAACAAGGCATGGATCTCGCCTGAATTTGCCTGTCCGGTTTCCGATTAAATAACTGGTTGGCAACGTTATCCATGTCTCCTGTTATGTTCATCTTTCTACCACCTGAACTCTACTCCCTGGGCTACAACACTGCCAGTTGCTGCTCAGAAGTGTCGTGTCCACAGACCAATACACAAGCTATAGTGTTAGTGGGGTTCAGTAACGCCAGCTGTTCCCCTGCTGTGTGTCCGGCAAGAAGTCTCCTGTTCCCTACACATGCACAGAAAAACCCATGTCGAACATGCTCCAAATAGGGAAGAGCCGTTACCCTGATTGTTATGCTTAAAACAGGAAAGTTTGAAGTTTTCCAGGCCTAGAATGATAAATTTTTATAAGAAATATAGACAAATAATAATTTGTCATCACAGCGCATATCTGCACATGTCTATTATAAATGGTAACAAAAACTAAAACATAGTGTTCACTTTTTGAAATGAATGCATAAAAGTACATTTCATACTTATCAATTAATGCTTTTTAAGGAACTTTATCTGTACCTGTAAGATAATGCAGTCAATGGATGTACGAATCATAAACATCATCATCATCATCCTCACGAGTTATATTTATGACAGACATAATAAAATACACAGACTGATGCCAACTGTAACTTCACACACTATATATGAAATGGCCAGCATCTAAACCTGGTAATAATGTGCAATAATAAATTATTACATCTAGAAAGTGCATCATGCATACTGACAATAGGTAGTTATACCTGCAAGTGCTGGTGAAACAACCACAACAGATATAAATTAATAATGGTATATAGGTATCACAGTGCATAGTTACTCATGGACAATGTCGATCTAATACTGTACCTCAATAAAGGCAGCGTCCACCATCATGCTTGTTTGTCTTGTAGATTGTTAAAGAGGGAACGTGCTTTTTTTGTTGCTCATAGGTGGAGTATTATACAGTAAATGATTACTGCTGTCGTATTTTTGGCGTCCCTAGGGCAGAATAACTTTGCGTAAGGTCACATTTTATAGAGAGTCATATAATAGACACACGCTACCCTACCCTACGCGTGACAGTAGGAAGGTAGTGTTGACGGATAAAGCCTTGCGCAACCAGACATGCTTTTACCCTCTTCAACACTGTACAAGCAAAAAATGCATGATTGCAGCCGCAGACTTTATTGACGTACAGTATAACATTGCCATTACCCATCAGAGGCTGTCCACTGTCTGATACAGACATAGAATATACCTTTGCTATCCGTAGCCTTTGTTTCACCTACACTTGCAGGCACACACTTAAATTGTGACAATGCATTTTTTTATTTTAAATGGTTATTTTTTATCGTACATTATTGTGTCATCACATTGATGAGTCCATGCTGGACATGTCATACATGCTGTCCAAAGTAACAATTTTCTGAACTTAAATAATTGAAATGTGTGTGACTGTCACATATAAATTGCAATGATGATGATGAGTGACTATTACAAAATCCATTGTCTTCACTATGTTATGGTTTAACATAGCGTTCCTTACGCATTATTCCTAAATACAAAAATGGACTTTTATTCTTAAATTTACAACACTATATTTTTTAAACTAATTTTTGGGTGGTGTGTTGTTCCATTTCTTGTTGCCATGTGCTTATATGCGTTTCTATTTGCAGGGTGTTTATTTTTATTCTTGGAATTGAAATTCATCATTTTATTGTCCTAGTAAAACTTCATTTATTCTTGTTTGAAGTACATACATTTGCAATGGCCACGTAACAAGGCAATAACTCAATATTTTATTTCAAAACCCTCCTTGACCCTGGGCTTCAACACCGCCAGTTTCTGCTCAGAAGTGTTGGATGCACAGATGAAAACAATCGCTGATGTGTTTGTGGGGTTCAGTAACGCCTGCTGTTCCCCTGCTGTGTGTCTGGCAAAAATTACTGCTGCTAACTACAAATTAAACTTCAAACATCTCATACTAGCCCTCTGCCTACACCCTCCTTGACCCTGGGCTTCAACACCGCCAGTTGCTGCTCAGAAGTGTTGGATGCACAGATGAAAACAATCGCTGATGTGTTTGTGGGGTTCAGTAACGCCTGCTGTTCCCCTGCTGTGTGTCTGGCAAAAATTACTGCTGCTAACTACAAATTAAACTTCAAACATCTCATATTAGGCCTCTGCCTACACCCTCCTTGACCCTGGGCTTCAACACCGCCAGTTGCTGCTCAGAAGTGTTGGATGCACAGATGAAAAAAAACGCTGATGTGTTTGTGGGGTTCAGTAACGCCTGCTGTTCCCCTGCTGTGTGTCCGGCAAAAATTACTGCTAGCTACCTACACATGGTGAAAAAAACATGACATGTCAAAGTGGCTAGTGCTACACATAGATATGAGGCTACACCCTGATTTCTAAGCTGTAAACAAGTGAAACGTCAGCTTCAAAACCATAAAATGATTAGTCTTTGTCACAAATCTGTAACAAAATAATTATGACATATTATTGCAGATATGCACATGTCGAACACAAATGCTAACACAAAAGCCTACTTATGCTATAGGATACTGATGGTCAACCTTGTCACTCCATAGCTTAGACAAATCCAACTCACATCATGACTCAAATGCTGCAATGTTGGAAGTGCATAATGTGGGTTGAACTTTGACAACAGCTGCAGTGCGAAGGTTAGACTTCAGTGTTCTTGGCTTTTAAATAAAAGCATACAAGTAAATATAATAATCCAATGTTGATTAAGGGACGTGATGTACACCTGTAATATTGTGCAAACAATGGATGTAGGAATAGTCCTCTTCAACATTACTTATATTTGTGTAATTTTAAAAAATACATATTTAATTAGAAAGTTAACAGCCCATATCATAAAGGTCCATCATGTAAACATGATAATCGGTAACAAAAATCATGCATTACCTTGTTAAAGTCAATAGTTCATAGTCACAATAGCAAAATATATACCTTCAAGTGGTGCTGAAACAACGACAAATGATAGAAAAGGTGAATGATATCTAGTTATCAGACTGAATAGCGACACCTGTACAATGTCGATATAATACTGTACCTTAACAAAACAGCTGTGTCACACCTCACACGCGTTTTTCTTGTAGCTTCTTATGTAATAGGGCACATGCGTGTATGTTTCATCATAGGTGCATGTTTACTGAGTAAAGCAGTCATGACAACGCCTTTGTGTTGTCAGTACGCTTGCGATGATGAACGATGCGCAACGTGAATGTTAGTCTGCGTCATAAGACGCACAGACGCTCCAATACCCAACGCGTCACAGCAGGAAGTCAGTCTGTGCGTCCAAACAAAGGCGCAAGCATACATGCACGTACCCTGTTTATAAAGCTATATAAAAAAAAGGATGTAGTAGTGACGCACACTTTATTGAGGTACAGTATTACATCGCCATTCACCATCTGTGGCTATGCAGTCTCATCTATATATACCTTATCTATCCGTTGTCATGCTTGCAAGTCCACAGTCAGGCATAAATAGCTATTTTCACTATGCACTATGCACTTTTTAAAGGTTATGTTTGTTAATATAAATGATTATTGGCACATATTATCAGTATTACATGATGGAAATTTTATATATTTTTATAAACTGTTTAGTGATATTATTCTGCAAATGTAAAGTTTTATGAATATCACAGATAACTTGTAATGCTGATTATGTTTTGAAGTCAGACATTCATTGTCTATACAATAAAAATGGTGTACATACTGTTACTTAGCCATCATTAATGGATTCTGATATGTACTTGTATGCTTTTATTTAAAACCGTATAGCAGATTACTTAACCAATTTTTTTGGTGGTTTGCATTGCTTTTCAACATGTTAATGTATGCGTTTATGTTTGTCAATTCTTAATTTATATTGATTTTTTAAAGTAAAATCATCATCTTATGGTACTAAAGGTTATATTTCTATTGTTTGGAGTATAGACATTTTTAATTGACACGTAACAAGGAAAATACTTGATCTAGTATTTAAACATCCTCCTTGACCCTGGGCTCCAACACCGCCAGTTGTTGCTCGGAAGTGCTGTTAGCACAGTCAACACTTGCTCCTGTGTTACTGGGGTTCAGTAATGTCAGCTTTTCCCCTGCTGTGTGAACGACAAAAAGTCCTGCTGCCTCCACCCTGTTCTCCTCTCATCCCTGGGCTCCAACACCGCCAGTTGTTGCTTGGAAGTGCTGTTAGCACAGACAACACTTGCTCCTGTGTTACTGGGGTTCAGTAATGTCAGTTGTTCCCCTGCTGTGTGAACGGCAAAAAGTCCTGCTGCCTCCATCCTGTTCTCCTCGCATCCCTGGGCTCCAACACCGCCAGTTGTTGCTCGGAAGTGCTGTTAGCACAGACAACACTTGCTCCTGTGTTACTGGGGTTCAGTAATGTCAGCTGTTCCCCTGCTGTGCGAACGGCAAAAAGTCCTGCTGCCTCCACCCTGTTCTCCTCTCATCCCTGGGCTCCAACTCCGCCAGTTGTTGCTCGGAAGTGCTGTTAGCACAGACAACACTTGCTCCTGTGTTATTGGGGTTCAGTAATGTCAGCTGTTCCCCTGCTGTGTGAACGGCAAAAAGTCCTGCTGCCTTCACTCTGTTCTCTTATCCCTGGGCTCCAACACCACCAGTTGTTGCTCGGAAGTGCTGTTAGCACGGTCAACACTTGCTCCTGTGTTACTGGGGTTCAGTAATGTCAGCTGTTCCCCTGCTGTGTGAACGGCAAAAAGTCCTGCTGCCTCCACTCTGTTCTCCTCTCATCACTGGGCTCCAACACCGCCAGTTGTTGCTCGGAAGTGCTGTTAGCATGGTCAACACTTGCTCCTGTCTTACTGGGGTTCAGTAATGTCAGCTGTTCCCCTGCTGTGTGAACGGCAAAAAGTGGTGCTGCCTCCACCCTGTTCTCCTCTCATCCCTGGGCTCCAACACCACCAGTTGTTGCTCGGAAGTGCTGTTAGCACAGACAACACTTGCTCCTGTGTTACTGGGGTTCAGTAATGTCAGCTGTTCCCCTGCTGTGTGAACGGAAAAAAGTCCTGCTGCCTCCACCCTGTTCTCCTCTCATCCCTGGGCTCCAACACCGCCAGTTGTTGCTCGGAAGTGCTGTTAGCACAGACAACACTTGCTCCTGTGTTACTGGGGTTCAGTAATGTCAGCTGTTCCCCTGCTGTGTGAACGGCAAAAAGTCCTGCTGCCTCCACTCTGTTCTCCTCTCATCCCTGGGCTCCAACACCACCAGTTGTTGCTCGGAAGTGCTGTTAGCACAGTCAACACTTGCTCCTGTGTTACTGGGGTTCAGTAATGTCAGCTGTTCCCCTGCTGTGTGAACGGCAAAAAGTCCTGCTGCCTCCACCCTGTTCTCCTCTCATCCCTGGGCTCCAACACCGCCAGTTGTTGCTCGGAAGTGCTGTTAGCACAGACAACACTTGCTCCTGTGTTACTGGGGTTCAGTAATGTCAGCTTTTCCCCTGCTGTGTGAACGGCAAAAAGTCCTGCTGCCTCCACTCTGTTCTCCTCTCATCCCTGGGCTCCAACACCGCCAGTTGTTGCTCGGAAGTGCTGTTAGCACGGTCAACACTTGCTCCTGTGTTACTGGGGTTCAGTAATGTCAGCTGTTCCCCTGCTGTGTGAACGGCAAAAAGTCCTGCTGCCTCCACTCTGTTCTCCTCTCATACCTGTGCTCCAACACCGCCAGTTGTTGCTCGGAAGTGCTGTTAGCACGGTCAACACTTGCTCCTGTGTTACTGGGGTTCAGTAATGTCAGCTGTTCCCCTGCTGTGTGAACGGCAAAAAGTCCTGCTGCCTCCACTCTGTTCTCCTCTCATACCTGAGCTCCAACACCGCCAGTTGTTGCTCGGAAGTGCTGTTAGCACGGTGTAAGGTTCTGTGTACATGTTCCTGAAACTCAGTTTGTTCGTCAGCCATTTTACTTTCTGTCTTGCTGCAGCTATCTTGCCCTCAGTCAATATGGAGTTTCCAGCTTGCATGTTCCCGCCCTGATTCTCTCCTCTTGCTTCTTAAGCAGCCACAGCTGAGCAATCAGTGCTTCAGAATCAAGCCTGCAGTGAACCTGTGACCTGACTCCTGAAAGCCTTGGACTTGTACTCCAGTTATTTCCTATTGTGGAACTTTGGAACACTCGTGGACTTTGGAACCTTGCTATTTTGATAAATCCACGTTTGCATGGACTTACGGTAACAGAGAAGAGATCCTGAACCTGTTGTGGAGAGTGATTGCTGAGTTTAAGTTACTCTGGCCTGCTGTGTCTCCTGCTTTTGTATCTGCAAACTGTGTGACTATTATTGCCACTTGTATGAAGTAATACAAGACCTTCTATATCAAACCTGTGGCTCCTGTGTTTTCATCGCACCCAGGCACAAGACACTATATGAACTGTACTACTTACATTACACACGGTCAACACTTGCTCCTGTGTTACTGGGGTTCAGTAATGTCAGCTGTTCCCCTGCTGTGTGAACGGCAAAAAGTACTGCTGCCTCCACCCTGTTCTCCTCTCATCCCTGGGCTCCAACACCGCCAGTTGTTGCTCGGAAGTGCTGTTAGCACAGTCAACACTTGCTCCTGTATTACTGGGGTTCAGTAATGTCAGCTGTTCCCCTGCTGTGTGAATGGCAAAAAGTCCTGCTGCCTCCACTCTGTTCTCCTCTTATCCCTGGGCTCCAACACCGCCAGTTGTTTCTCGGAAGTGCTGTTAGCACAGACAACACTTGCTCCTGTGTTACTGGGGTTCAGTAATGTCAGCTGTTCCCCTGCTGTGTGAACGGCAAAAAGTCCTGCTGCCTCCACCCTGTTCTCCTCTCATCCCTGGGCTCCAACACTGCCAGTTGTTGCTCGGAAGTGCTGTTAGCACAGTCAACACTTGCTCCTGTATTACTGGGGTTCAGTAATGTCAGCTGTTCCCCTGCTGTGTGAATGGCAAAAAGTCCTGCTGCCTCCACTCTGTTCTCCTCTTATCCCTGGGCTCCAACACCGCCAGTTGTTTCTCGGAAGTGCTGTTAGCACAGACAACACTTGCTCCTGTGTTACTGGGGTTCAGTAATGTCAGCTGTTCCCCTGCTGTGTGAACGGCAAAAAGTCCTGCTGCCTCCACCCTGTTCTCCTCTCATCCCTGGGCTCCAACACTGCCAGTTGTTGCTCGGAAGTGCTGTTAGCACAGTCAACACTTGCTCCTGTGTTACTGGGGTTCAGTAATGTCAGCTGTTCCCCTGCTGTGTGAACGGCAAAAAGTCCTGTTTCCTCCACTCTGTTCTCCTCTCATCACTGGGCTCCAACACCGCCAGTTGTTGCTCGGAAGTGCTGTTAGCATGGTCAACACTTGCTCCTGTGTTACTGGGGTTCAGTAATGTCAGCTGTTCCCCTGCTGTGTGAACGGCAAAAAGTCCTGCTGCCTCCACTCTGTTCTCCTCTCATACCTGAGCTCCAACACCGCCAGTTGTTGCTCGGAAGTGCTGTTAGCATGGTCAACACTTGCTCCTGTGTTACTGGGGTTCAGTAATGTCAGCTGTTCCCCTGCTGTGTGAACGGCAAAAAGTCCTGCTGCCTCCACTCTGTTCTCCTCTCATCCCTGGGCTCCAACACCGCCAGTTGTTGCTCGGAAGTGCTGTTATCACAGACAACACTTGCTCCTGTGTTACTGGGGTTCAGTAATGTCAGCTGTTCCCCTGCTGTGTGAACCGCAAAAATTCCTGCTGCCTCCACTCTGTTCTCCTCTCATCCCTGGGCTCCAACACCGCCAGTTGTTGCTCGGAAGTGCTGTTAGCACAGTCAACACTTGCTCCTGTGTTACTAGGGTTCAGTAATGTCAGCTGTTCCCCTGCTGTGTGAACGGCAAAAAGTCCTGCTGCCTCCACTCTGTTCTCATCTCATACCTGTGCTCCAACACCGCCAATTGTTGCTCGGAAGTGCTGTTAGCACGGTCAACACTTGCTCCTGTGTTACTGGGGTTCAGTAATGTCAGCTGTTCCCCTGCTGTGTGAACGGCAAAAAGTCCTGCTGCCTCCACTCTGTTCTCCTCTCATACCTGAGCTCCAACACCGCCAGTTGTTGCTCGGAAGTGCTGTTAGCACGGTCAACACTTGCTCCTGTGTTACTGGGGTTCAGTAATGTCAGCTGTTCCCCTGCTGTGTGAACGGCAAAAAGTACTGCTGCCTCCACCCTGTTCTCCTCTCATCCCTGGGCTCCAACACCGCCAGTTGTTGCTCGGAAGTGCTGTTAGCACAGACAACACTTGCTCCTGTGTTACTGGGGTTCAGTAATGTCAGCTGTTCCCCTGCTGTGTGAACGGCAAAAAGTCCTGCTGCCTCCACCCTGTTCTCCTCTCATCCCTGGGCTCCAACACTGCCAGTTGTTGCTCGGAAGTGCTGTTAGCACAGACAACACTTGCTCCTGTGTTACTGGGGTTCAGTAATGTCAGCTGTTCCCCTGCTGTGTGAACGGCAAAAAGTCCTGCTGCCTCCACTCTGTTCTCCTCTCATCACTGGGCTCCAACACCACCAGTTGTTGCTCGGAAGTGCTGTTAGCACAGTCAACACTTGCTCCTGTGTTACTGGGGTTCAGTAATGTCAGCTGTTCCCTGCTGTGTGAACGGCAAAAATTCCTGCTTCCTCCACTCTGTTCTCCTCTCATCCCTGGGCTCCAACACCGCCAGTTGTTGCTCGGAAGTGCTGTTAGCATGGTCAACACTTGCTCCTGTGTTACTGGGGTTCAGTAATGTCAGCTGTTCCCCTGCTGTGTGAACGGCAAAAAGTCCTGCTGCCTCCACTCTGTTCTCCTCTCATCCCTGGGCTCCAACACCACCAGTTGTTGCTCGGAAGTGCTGTTAGCACAGACAACACTTGCTCCTGTGTTACTGGGTTCAGTAATTTCAGCTGTTCCCCTGCTGTGTGAACGGCAAAAAGTCCTGCTGCCTCCACCATGTTCTCCTCTCATCCCTGGGCTCCAACACCGCCAGTTGTTGCTCGGAAGTGCTGTTAGCACAGACAACACTTGCTCCTGTGTTACTGGGGTTCAGTAATGTCAGCTGTTCCCCTGCTGTGTGAACGGCAAAAAGTCCTGCTGCCTCCACCCTGTTCTCCTCTCATCCCTGGGCTCCAACACCGCCAGTTGTTGCTCAGAAGTGCTGTTAGCACAGACAACACTTGCTCCTGTGTTACTGGGGTTCAGTAATGTCAGCTGTTCCCCTGCTGTATGAACTGCAAAAAGTCCTGCTGCCTCCACCCTGTTCTCCTCTCATCTCTGGGCTCCAACACCGCCAGTTGTTGCTCGGAAGTGTAATTGGCATGGGTACTCACTCCTGCCCAGACTGGTTACAGCACGCCAGCTGTTTCCTGTCAGTGTAAACGTCACTTAGCCTCCAATAAGTTGTCCTGTCGTGTTGCGGTCGGGTTAGCCGACTCTATGGTGCCTGCAGTTTAGGTGCTTCCTATGTGTGCTGCGGGATATGTAAATAAAGGCTGTTTCCGTTGTGACAATAGGACAATCACCCACTGTAGGACTGTGGGATTCGGTAACTGCGGCCGGCTCGCGGCCTTTCAACTTAAATTTCCATGGGTACCTTCTGCTACCCGTCCGGGTTCCAGTACCGTAAGCTGGTTCTCCGCAGTGCCTTTGGCCTAGGTGCCTCCATCTCGGTATCCGAGTTCCAGCAACGTCTGCTGGTCCTTGGTAGTGCTTTGGAGCACAGGTACCTCCTGCTTAGTAACCGTGTCCCAGTAACGTCAGCTGGTCCTCGGTTGTGCCATTGGCTCTTTTCCTTCTGCTGCCCTCCGGGTTCCAGTACAGTCAGCTGGTCCTCGTTACTTCCATTGGCTCTTGTACCTTCTGCTACCCGTCCGGGTTCCAGTACCGTCAGCTGGTTCTCCGCAGTGCCTTTGGCCTAGGTGCCTCCATCTCGGTATCCGAGTTCCAGCAAGGTCTGCTAGTCCTTGGTAGTGCTTTGGAGCACAGGTACCTCCTGCTTAGTAACCGTCTACCAGTAACGCCAGCTGGTCCTCGGTTGTGCCATTGGCTCTTTTCCTTCTGCTGCCCCTCCGGGTTCCAGCACAGTCAGCTGGTCCTCATTACTTCCATTGTCTCTTGTACCATCTGATACCCGTCCGGGTTCCAGTAACGTCAGCTGGTTCTCGGAAGTTAGTCAGCCTTCTTGTACCTTCAGCTACATTTCCAAATTGAAGATTTTTTAAATGTTTTTTTGAGTAATCACTATGGATCACCAACAATGAAGACGACGACCCTGATGACCACCCCGAAGAAGACGACGAGCCCGAAGACGAGGACCCTGAAGACGAGGACCCTGAAGAGGACGACGACGACGACCCTGGAGACCACCCCGAAGAAGACGACGACCACAAGGACGACGAGCATCAAGCCAACCAGCCTGAACACCATCACAAACAACAAATAAAAGATTACCCAGAAGAAGATCACCAACAGGGCAAAAGAAGGTTAAGACAAACTACAAGTTACAGAACAAGAGACACAAGAACAATAAGCAGAAGATCAAAAAGCAGAAGAACATGAAGTATAAGACCAAAATTAAGAGCTAAATATATGCTCTAAATTCTAAGCAGAAGAAGACTAAGCAGTGTATGGGGGTGAGTCCGTTCCTCCTCGTGGTGCCCCTGGAAAAGGCCTGCTGCTGCTGCAGGCTAACTGAATGCGGACAAACACTGTTGTAATTTAAATCTTTGGTGACAGCAAGAACGGAAGGATGAAAAATTCATACTTTTACAGATTACAAGTACAGGAATCTCTGTCACAAATAAGAATATGATGAAGAAGATGAATAGGAAGAAGATGAAGAAGTTGAATATGAAGAAGAATAATAGTTTAATAAGAAGAATATGAGTAATGTTAACAAAAAGATGAATAGCAAGAAGTTTAAGAAGAAGATAAATAAGGTGAAGATGAAGAATAATTTGATGAAAAAGATGATGCTGCTGAGATTATGAAGGAGAAAGTGTGGCAGAAGTTAAAAAGGTGAAGAGCATGGAAGTTGTGAAACATACATATTTGCCAAAATAGAAAAAAGGTTAACAACATTGTCAATTTCTTCGTCAATCCAAACGTCTTTAAAAAAAAAAGGATTACTGCTATTTCATTTGATTGGGTTAAACATCTATGCCTTTAATGTCTCCTCAACCTCCCCCAATACATTCTACATTACTCTTTGTTGTTTTCCTTCATGTACAATTAACCTACAAGGCAAGAATGTTTTTTTTTTAATTCCGATATTTTGTTCCTATAGACTTACATTGGATTTCCGGTATCGGTATCGGGTATCGCCGATACTTATTGATATCGGAAAGTATCGCTCAACTCTAACCTCGAGGGATCAGTCTCGCCTGCGCTGGTCACCCTGACCAGGAACCACAGGTGGCGTCACGAACATTCTATCATCCCCTGTAAATATCCCCCTTTAGTGAGCGCCCAGGGCAACAGACCGAGCTGCGCTACCCGTGACATCCCCCAGTAAAGTGAACGGGCTCGGTGCCGAGTACCCAAAGCCCTGGTACGAGCGACTCACATGGGTTCAGGGCTCTGGCTGAAATAAGCCCCTAGTATACCGGCACCTCCGGTGAGGAGTTTGATGTGTGCATTGCTTGACTACAATATTACAGAATTCAATCCGCTTAGCAGTCATCTGTGTCTCCTGTGAGGCTAACAGGACACAGATGCTATCACAGCAAATACTGAGTCCGCTTATATCGCCATATAGCGCCACAGCATTTTAGTTTAGCGGCTCCGTGGAATAACAGTTCGCATATTTCGCCACATAGCGCTACGGTGTTTATTTCTGCGACTCGGCGGGATAACAGAGTTTGCTCCTTCTGCCATCATACTAGCAGCAAGCTCTGCCTGCACAGTGGACCCCGGGCTGCGAACGTACCTTCTATTTATATTTATTTTGTGCGTTCCGCCAGCCATAACAGTACACCTGTGGCAATCCAGCCTTTGTAAGTCAGATGGGTGAAGCCGGTCTTAGAGATTGGATAGTCAAGGAGGATTTACCATAATACTATGTCTAAACTACATGTTTGGTATACTGTATATATGAAGGGAAGCTACCAAGAGATTTGCATACTATTCCATCAGTCAGGAAAGTTCTCTTTTTTCTGGGAGCTTAAGGAGGTCAGCACCAAGTTGACTGATGTCATCAAATCTAAGTAGGTTTCACACATTTGAGTTTTGTGGTCTGTGTATGGCCAAGGATTTCCACACATGGATAGGGGTCCCCTGATCTCAACTCAACCACCTCATTTATGCAGTCAGGAAAGTCCTTCTTTTTCTGGGAGCTTAAGGAGGTTAGCAACAAGTTGACTGATGGCATAATATCTAGGCAGGTTTCACACATTCGAGTTTCATTGTCAATATATGGGCTGGAATGTCCTGCCTGGACAAAAGTCTCCTAATCCTAACTCAAACACTACATTTGCAAGTCAGGTGGGTGAAGCCAGTTAGAGATTGGATAGTCAAGGTGGACTTGCCATAATACTACACCTAAACTACATGTCTCATATACTGTATATACAGCTCTGGCAAAAATTAAGAGACCACCACATAAAAACCTGTCATGGCCAGCCTAATCTCCAGACCTGAACCCCATTGAAAACCTCTGGAATGTAATTAAGAGGATGATGGAAAGTCACAAGCTATCAAACAAAGAGGAACTGCTTAAATTTTTACGCCAGGAGCAGTGTGAAAGACTGGTGGAAAGCATGCCAAGACGCATGAGCGCTGTGATTAAAAATCATGGTTATTCCACAAAATATTGATTTCTGAACTCTTCCTGAGTTAAAACATTGGTATTGTTGTTTCTAAATGATTATGAACTTGTTTTCTTTGCATTATTTGAGGTCTGAAAGCACTGGTCCTTTTATTTCATTTTGACCATTTCTCATTTTTAGAAAAAAATACAAAATTTTATTGATTGGAAATTCGGAGACATGTTATCAGTAGTTTATAGAATAAAAGAACAATTTACATCTTACTCAAAAATATACCTATAAAGGGAAAAAAATTTGCAGTGGTCTCTTAATTTTTGCCAGAGCTGTGTATATATATATATATATATATATATATATATATATACTGTATATGTATATATAACAAAATATCTCATGTGGTTGCACTGCATATTCTCAAAAAAGGCGTCCCATAAGTCAATGCTCACATTATCTCTACAGCAATTGAAAGCCAGATACTACTTTTTGTAATAATCCCAAAACCATAAATTCCCTTGATGCTCCATTAATAATGATCGAAGTAACCATAATAGGCTGTCATAAAGAATTTCAGTAATATATGACAAACAATTACTTATGGTTTTCGTCCTCCATTAACATATTGAGTCAGAGTTATTGTTGGCTCGTATTTCTGAAACATGTACATCTTTTCATGGTTAACCCCATTGTAATCGTATTAAATGTCAGATTTATAAACTGGGACAAATGCTTGATTTTCTGTTTAGATTTTATTTTAAAGCTGAAGCCTGTCAACCTGTCCGAATGGGTTGTTAGGAGCTGACAGATTGAAAGTCTCTCGGTGGATGAAATTGCATCTAATTAAGGATGTTAAGCGGTGACAAATACATTTAAATTGTCAAGGAACAGTCTTTTTATTTTTTGCGCATACAGCAAGATGCTTGTCAAGAATTTTTACTTTCAAGCGAAGGTTTGTTTAGTTCTAAAGTGGAAAACAGTCGATCATTTCAGGAACTGAGAGTTAAACAAAAACATTTTTAGTAGAAATTTAAAAAAAAATCACCTATAAATATAAATCTTGAGACATTTTCTACAGTAGAGTTGCTAAAAGGGAACTTGTCATGTTAAAAATTCAATTTAATCTGGGGACATCATGGTATAGAGCAGAAGGAGCTGAGAAGATTGATATATAGTTTTGTGGGAAAAGAGTCAGTGGAACTAGTAATAAATTCATTTAAAAATTGATCATTCAGGGCTTAAGAGTCCAGTGGGTGGATTTTTTTCTTGATAGGAACACCCACTGGACTCCCAGAATGAGCAAATAATTATATAGATACATTTCTAGTTCTACTAGATCTTTTCCCACTAAACTAGATATCAATTTGCTCAGCTCCTCCGGCTCTGTAATTTGGTGACCCCATAGACCTATTCTATGGGGTCGCAGACATGTCTGATATTTTCTTTGGACCAAGATGATCCCAGGAAAAAAATAACTGCATGTCAGAGTTTGATCTTATATTCAGATCGCACTCGGCCATGCAAGTCAATGAGGACGTCCATATAATTGTAGTGCGGTCTGATTTCTTTGCACTGACGCTATGGAGAAGATGCAGAAATTTTGTTCTCCATCTTCTCCTCAGAGGGTACTATGGTTCCCTCATGCGAGAGAATCAGATCACACTATGCTCACACTCTGATCAGAGTTCACTCTCAGTGTTATTTGCATAATCAGACCGATTCTCTCGCATGAAAGAATCTATGGCTGTAAAAATAAACCTAGCATTGATTGTAGAGAAACAAAAAGGAGCTCTGTTTCTGTAATGCTGGAAACTCATGTGAGAAACCTTTTTTTGCCATGGCAAAAATGTACATTCCTTTAAATAAAATGTAACCCTCCTATAAGAGCCAATCTCAGAGAATGTATCCACACTGGAGGATTGCATGGACCTACACTGAAATCGATGACAACTAGTGATGGGTGAGCACTAAAATACTCGGGTGCTCGTTGCTCGGGTCAAGCAAATTGAAATGCTCGGGTGCTCGACCCAAGCAACGAGCCCAATGTAAGTCTATGGGAAACCTGAGCTTTTTTGCCGCGACCCCCCATAGGTCTTTTTAGGGTATCAAACTGTCAGAAATCTATGGGAACATTGCTCAAATGACATGGGAACATCATGGGGAAGACCCCTGCAAGCAGTTCTGACTCCTAGGTCACTGCTGTGAATAATGTTGTCAGAGTGTCATGCCACTTTTACAGGTGCACACAAAAACATAGAAAAACAAAACCAAAATGGATTTTCCTGGGAAATATGTTAAGGAACATCTTTTCCAGGGTAATGGTTTGTATGTAAGGCAAAATAAATAACTCCCCCAAAAAATGAACCTCCACCTCTTGGGCTATGTTCACATGTAGCGTTTTTGATGTGTTTTTCAACTTCAGCATTGCTTTCAACCAATACAGATGCATTCACTGGGAAAAAGTCATTTTAACATATAACAACCTTAGCTGGCTATGTGGTGTGTGACACATCATCAGACACATCCTGTTTCATTTATGAAGGAGGGACTCTGAAACTCACAAAGCCTATTTTTATAGGGGCATCAGGAGGCATTAATATTCTTAAAGGGCCATCAACCGGCAATCTTTTGTTGTTCCCATTATTAAACAGTGGGTCTCCTATAATGTTATTGCCTATACAGTGAGTGGCTGTGCTGCCAAAAATTAGGACGTACCCCAAATCCCCTTTGAAAAGACATACAGGAGGGCCTCATGAAAAAATGTTCCCATTATAAGTACGTGAGTCTCCCATAGTGTTTGCCTATGCATTGAATGCAAGGCCTGCCTTGCCCCAAAGTTACACGCACCCCAATAACCCTTTGAACCGACGTACTGGATGGTCACATGAAACCACAGTTCACATTATTAGAAATTTTGTACTGCCATACTGTTTGCCTATGCATTGAATGCAAGGCCCACCTTGCCATAAAGTTACACGCACCCCAATAACCCTTCGAACAGACGTACTGGATGGTCACATGAAACCAAAGTTCCCATTATTAGAAATTTTGTACTGCCATACTGTTTGCCTATGCATTGAATGCAAGGCCCACCTTGCCACAAACTTACACGCACCCCAATTACCCTTTGAACCGAAGTAGTGGATGGTCACATGAAATCAAAGTTCCTATTATGCTTATATTTTTGACTCCCATACAGTTTGTCCATGAAGTGAATGCAAGGCCTGCTCTGCCACAAACTTACATGCACCTCAATAGCACTTGGAATAGACCTCCTGGATGGCCACATGAAACCAAAGTTCCCATTATTAGAAATTTTGTACTGCCATACTGTTTGCCTATGCATTGACTGCAAGGCCCACCTTGCCACAAACTTACACGCACCCCAATAACCCTTAGAACCGACGTAGTGGATGGTCACATGAAATAAAAGTTCCTATTATGCTTATATTTTTGACTCCCATACAGTTTGCCCATGAAGTGAATGCAAGGCCTGCCCTGCCACAAACTCACACGCACCTCAATAGCACTTGGAATAGACCTCCTGGATGGCCACATGAAACCAAAGTTCCCATTATTAGAAATTTTGTACTGCCATACTGTTTGCCTATGCAATGAATGCAAGGCCCACCTTGCCAAAAAGTTACACGCACCCCAATAACCTGATGAACCGACGTACTGGATGGTCACATGAAACCAAAGTTTCCATTCTTAGAAATTTTGTACTGCCATACTGTTTGCCTATGCATTGAATGCAAGGCCCACCTTGCCACAAACTTACACGCACCCCAATAACCCTTTGAACCGAAGTAGTGGATGGTCACATGAAATCAAAGTTCCTATTATGCTTATATTTTTGACTCCCATACAGTTTGCTCATGAAGTGAATGCAAGGCCTGCCCTGCCACAAACTTACACGCACCTCAATAACACTTAGAATAGACCTCCTGGATGGCCACATGAAACCAAAGTTCCCATTATTAGAAATTTTGTACTGCCATACTGTTTGCCTATGCATTGACTGCAAGGCCCACCTTGCCAAAAAGTTACACGCACCCCAATAACCCATTGAACCGACGTACTGGATGGTCACATGAAACCAAAGTTCCCATTCTTAGAAATTTTGTACTGCCATACTGTTTGCCTATGCATTGAATGCAAGGCCCACTGTTATGTTTAGGTAGCTGAGGAGAAAAAGCAAAAATGGCAATACACCAGAGAGGCTGGAAGCTATTGGATTGCAGTAGCCTGAACTAACCACACAACTACAGGTAGCCGTGGTCCGTTCCTACGTTGATCCTAGACGCCTCGTCACAGCCTGAGAGATAACTACACCTAAAGGCAGAAAGATGAAAGCTATCTGCCCCGGAGCAGATCCTCAAAGAAAATAGGAAGCCCCCAAACATGTAATGGCGGTTAGACAAGAAGAAGCACGGACACAGACAAAATAGAATGAGCAAACGCTGAGGCCCAATCTGTCTAGACAGAAAAGTACAGGAAAGAATTCTGACTGCAATCCAACAAAAAACCCTAAAAAATACCAACTCTTCTGATTGCAAAAACACCTGAGATCACACGATCTCCACCACCTAAATCAGATCTCTGGTGTAACAAAACTAAGCCGCAGCCACTGAAAAAACAGGAAAAAGCAAATGAACAAATAACAGTGGCTACAGATAAACTGAGAGGAGCACAGGCCCCAGGAGGGGACCCGGCTGACCTCCACAAAAGTGCAGAAAATTATGCAAAAAGCAAGCACAAAAAGAAAAGCAGAAAATATCTTATCTGAAAGCAGCAGAGGCATGCAAGACTCCAGCAGACTTCCAAATGAACCAGGAACCACAATTGAGACAAGAACAATTGATCACCGGCAACCATCATGGGAGGGAACCCCCCTTATATCAGTCCAGTCCGTGATCCCAGATTGCCATTCCTCACTGTAAGGTTCAGTACTGTCTGGAACCACCAGAGGGAGCCTCTGTTCAGAAACCATCTCCAGCACATTCATAACAGTACCCCCCCTTGAGGAGGGGTCACCAAACCCTCACTTGTGCAACCAGGCCGATCAGGATGAGCTCGATAACAGGCATGGATCAGTCTCCTAGCATGGATGTCCGAAGCAAACACCCAAGAATTGTCCTCCTGACCATAACCTCTCCACTTAACCAAATACTGGAGTTTCTGTCTAGAAAAACGAGAATCCAATATTTTCTCAACCACATACTCCAGATTGCCCTCAACCAAAACAGGGTCAGGAGGCGCAGCCATAGGAACCACTGGCTCGACAAACCTCTTCAATAAGGACTTGTGGAACACGTTATGGACCTTAAATGTCCCTAGAAGAAGCAAACGGAAGGAAACAGGATTAAGAATCTCCATGATCTTATAAGGTCCAATGAACCTAGGCTTAAACTTTGGAGATGCAACCCTCATAGGGATATTTCTTGAGGACAACCAAACCAAGTCCCCCACTTTAAACCGAGGACCATCAGTCCTATGCCGGTTGGCAAACCGTTGGGCCTTCTCCTGAGAGAGAGACAACCTCTCCACTACCTGGTCCCAAATCTGCTGCATACACTCCACAACAGAGTCAACACCCGGACAGACAGAAGCCTCCGCCTGTCCCGAAGAAAATCGAGGATGAAACCCAGAATTGCAGAAAAATGGAGACTTCAAGGTGGCAGAGCTAGCCCTATTATTAAGAGCAAACTCAGCCAAAGGCAAAAAAGAGACCCAGTCATCTTGATCAGCAGACACAAAACATCTCAAATAAGTCTCCAAGGTCTGGTTTGTTCTCTTGGTTTGTCCATTGTTCTGAGGATGAAATGCAGAGGAGAAAGATAATTGAACACCAAGTTTAGAACAAAATGTCCTCCAAAATCTGGAAACAAACTGGACTCCTCTGTCAGACACAATGTTCTCTGGAATGCCATGTAACCGAACCACGTGCTGAAGGAACAAAGGCACCAATTCGGAGGAGGAAGGTAACTTAGGTAATGGCACAAGATGTATCATCTTGGAAAACCTATCACAGATTACCCAGATAACGGTCATTTTCTGAGAAACAGGGAGGTCGGAAATAAAATCCATAGAGATATGGGTCCATGGTCTCTTGGGCACAGGTAATGGCACTAAAGCGAGAGCAAGGCTTGGAACGAGAGCAAGTCCCACAGGACTGCACAAATTCCCTGACGTCACGAGACAAAGTAGGCCACCAAAAGGACCGACTCACCAAGTCTCTGGTACCAAAAATCCCGGGATGACCAGCCAACGCGGAACAATGAATCTCAGACATCACACTCTTCTTCCACTGGTCTGGACAAACAATTTCCCAATAGGGTAGCGCTCAAGTTTATCCTCCTGACACCCTTCCAGAGCCAGTCTCAAATTGGGCGAGATGGCGGAAAGTACTACACCCTCTTTCAAAATAACAGCAGGATCAGATAACTCAGGAGAGTCCGCAAAGAAACTCCTCGAGAGGGCATCCGCCTTAACATTCTTAGTGCCAGGAAGAAAAGAAACCACAAAATTAAAATGTGTGAAAAACAAGGCCACCTGGCTAGGATTAAGTCGCTTGGCTGATTCGAGATAAACCAGGTTCTTATGGTCCGTGAGGACCACCACCTGATGTTTGGATCCTTCCAGCCAATGTCTCCACTCTTCAAAGGCCCACTTCATGGCCAATAACTCCTGATTACCCACGTCATAATTACGTTCAGTTGGAGAAAATTTTCGAGAGAAAAAGGCACAAGGGTTGCTCTTAGAGGTCTCTGGATCTCTTTGGGACAAAACGGCACCTGCCCCAATTTCAGAGGCATCAACCTCCACCTGAAACTGTAGAGAAACATCAGGCTGCCTTAGAACAGGAGAAGAAGTGAATCTCTGCTTAAGTTCCTGAAACGAAGAAACTGCCTCAGGAGGCCAATTCACCACATCAGAACCCTTTTTGGTCAAATCAGTCAATGGTTTAACAATACCGGAGAAATTACCAATAAATTTACGATAAAAATTGGCAAAACCCAAAAATCTCTGAAGAGCCTTTAATGAAGTAGGTTGGACCCAATCACAGATGGCCTGAACCTTGACCGGGTCCATTTCAATAACAGATGGAGACAAAATGAATCCCAGAAATGAGACCTTGTGTGCGCCAAAAAGACACTTTGATCCCTTCACATACAGTGCATTCTCTCTCAAAATCTGGAACACAGTCCAAACATGTTTCACATGAGAGTCCCAGTCATTGGAAAAAATCAAGATATCATCCAAATAAACAATCAGAAATTTATCCACAAAATCCCTGAAAATATCATTCATGAAGGATTGGAAGACGGAAGGAGCATTAGTGAGCCCAAAGGGCATCACTAGGTACTCAAAATACCCCTCTGGGGTATTAAATGCCATCTTCCATTCATCCCCGTGCTTAATGCGAATAAGGTTATACGCCCCCCTGAGGTCAAGCTTGGTAAACCAACTAGCACTTTTCACTCTGGAAAACAGGTCAGAAATCAGGGGTAACGGATATTGATACTTCACAGTGATCTTATTCAAGAGACGATAATCAATACACGGCCTCAATGAACAATCATTTTTGGCCACAAAGAAAAAACCAACGCCCAAGGGTGAAGAGGATGGTCTGATATGAGTGTTATGAATGTTTTAGAAATGAATTCTGAGCAGAAGCTCCCTCTGGTGGTTACAAACAGTACTGACCCAAGACTACTGAGCGTGCAAAACGTCTTCCCCGCTTAGGGCAGACTGAAATAGCATGAGAGGCATCACCACAGTAGAAACATAACCCATTGCGTTTTCGAAACTCATGACACTGTGCCCCAGAAGCCACTCTATCACACTGCATGGGTTCAGAAGCTGGTTCACAAGGCAACACCATTCCACGCATACCTCTACGCTCATGCAAACGTCTGTCAATTTGAATCGCCAATGACATAGAATCATTGAGACCAGAGGGAGCAGGGAAAGCCACCATAACATCTTTTACATTCTCTGACAGACCCTTCCGAAAAAGGGCTGCCAAAGCATCATCATTCCATTTGGTCAGAACTGCCCACTTTTGGAATTTCTGACAGTACAACTCAGCGTCCTCAAGCCCCTGATTTAATGCCAACAAGGTTTTTTCAGCTTGATCAGTGACATTAGGTTCATCTTACAATAACCCCAGAGCCAGAAAAAATGCATTAATATTACTCAAAACAGGGTCCCCAGGTGTCAGGGTAAAAGCCCAATCCTGAGGATCGCCGCGCAGGAGAGAGATGACAATTTGAACCTGCTGTGCTGCGTTCCCTGAGGACTTAGGTTTTAAGGCAAAAAACAACTTACAGTTATTTTTGAAATTCAGAAATTTAGCTCGATCCCCCCAAAACAAATCTGGCATGGGGATCCTAGGTTCCACAACCGGCAACCCTGCAAGATAGGTAGAAATACTCCGAACTTCAGTGGCAAGCTGATCCACACGGCCAGACAAGTGTGCAAACTCCATTGAGAGAAAAAAAAATCCTGCTCAACACCCAGAGAAAAAGAGGAGATAAAAAAAAAATGCAGAAAAAAAAAAATCTCTGACAACTCTGACAACTTTTTTCTTTCCACACTAAATTTTCCCTTCTGTGAGTACCATATAATTTTCAGTTATGGCCGGTGATACTGTTATGTTTTGGTAGCTGAGGAGAGCAGGCAAAAACGGCAATACACCAGAGAGGTTGGAATCTACTGGATTGCAGTACCCTGAAAGAGGAAAGCTATCTGCCCCGAAGCAGATCCCCAAAGAACATAGAAAGCCCCCAAACATGTAATGGCGGTTAGACAAGAAGAAATACTGACACAGACAGAAAATAGTATGAGCAAACGTTGGGGCCCAAACTATCTAAATAGAAAAGGATAGGAAGGGAACGTACTGCAATCCCAAAAAACCCTGAAAAGCACCAACTCTACTAATTTCAAAAACACCTGAGATCACACGACCTCTACCACCTAAATTAGTTCTCTGGTGTAACAAAATCAAAACAGCAGCCACTGAAAAAACTGGAAAAAGCAAATGTACAAAACATCAGTGGCTGAACTAAACTGAGAGGGCAAAAGCCCCCGGAGGGGACCCTAAAGGCCCCACAGAAGTGCAGGACAAAATGCAAAAATCAAACACAAAAACAAAAAGAAGAAAATGTCTTATCTGTTAGCAGGAGATGCAGACACGACACAGCAGGCTACAAAGGAAACAGGAATCAAGGATTGAGACCAGAACAATTGATCACCGGCAACCCTGATGGGAAGGCGACTCCCTTAAATAAGACCAGTCAGTAACACCTGATTCCCAATCCTCACAATCTTCACTGGACAGTCCAGTACCGCTTGTAACCACCAGAGGGAGCCTCTGCTCAGAACTCATTTCAAGTCCATTCACAACAGTACCCCCCCTTGAGGAGGGGTCACCGAACCCTCACTTGAGCAACCAGGTCGGTCAGGATGAGTTCTATGATACGCACGGATGAGTCTCCTAGCATGGATGTCCGAAGCAAATACCCAAGAATTGTCTTCCTGACCATAACCTCTCCACTTAACCAAATACTGGAGTTTCCGTCTAGAAAAACGAGAATTCAATATTTTCTCAACCACAAACTCCATATTGCCCTCAACCAGAACAGGGTCAGGAGGCAAAGCAGTAGGAACCACTGGCTCAACAAACCTCTTCAACAAGGACTTGTGGAACACGTTATGGATCTTAAATGTCCCTGGAAGACGCAAACGAAAAGAAACAGGATTAAGAATCTCCATGATCTTATAAGGTCCAATGAACCTAGGCTTAAATTTAGGAGATGCCACTCTCATAGGAATATTTTTTGAGGACAACCAGACCAAGTCCCCCACTTTAAACGAGGACCATCAGTCCTATGCCGGTTAGCAAACCGCTGGGCCCTCTCCTGAGAGAGGGACAACCTCTCCACTACCTGGTCCCAAATCTGTTGCATACGCTCCACAACAGAGTCAACACCTGGACAGACAGAAGCCTCCGTCTGTCCTGAAGAAAATCGAGGGTGAAACCCAGAATTACAGAAAAATGGAGACATCAAAGTGGCAGAGCTAGCCCTATTATTAAGAGCAAACTCAGCCAAAGGCAAAAAAGAGACCCAGTCATCCTGATCAGCAGACACAAAGCATCTTAGATAAGTCTCCAATGTCTGGTTTGTTCTCTCAGTTTGACCATTGGTCTGAGAATGAAAAGCAGAGGAGAAAGACAATTGAACACCAAGTTTAGAACAAAAAGTCCTCCAAAATCTGGAAACAAACTGGACTCCTCTGTCAGACACAATGTTCTCAGGAATGCCGTGTAAACGA
This sequence comes from Oophaga sylvatica, assembly GCA_033576555.1. Lineage (NCBI taxonomy): Eukaryota > Metazoa > Chordata > Amphibia > Anura > Dendrobatidae > Oophaga > Oophaga sylvatica. Next base: position 452,139,279 of record JARQOD010000001.1, read on the forward strand.
ACCACGTGCTGAAGGAACAAAGGCACCAATTCGGAGGAGGAAGGCAACTTAGGTAATGGCACAAGATGTATCATCTTGGAAAACCTATCACAAATCACCCAGATGACGGTCATTCTCTGAGAAACAGGGAGGTCGGAAATGAAATCCATAGAGATATGGGTCCATGGTCTCTTGGGCACAGGCAATGGCATCAACAAACCACTAGAGTGAGAGCAAGGCTTGGAGCGAGAGCAAGTCCCGCAGGACTGCACAAATTCCCTGACATCACGAGACAAGGTAGGCCACCAAAAGGACCGACTAACCAAGTCTCTGGTACCAAAAATTCCGGGATGACCGGCCAACGCGGAACAATGAATCTCAGGCATCACACTCTTCTTCCACTGGTCTGGGACAAACAATTTCCCAACAGGGCAGCGCTCGGGTTTATCTTCCTGACACCCTCCAGAGCCAGTCTCAAATTGGGCGAGATGGCGGAAAGAACTACACCTTCTTTCAAAATAACAGAAGGATCAGATAACTCAGGAGAGTCCACAAGGAAACTCCTCGAGAGGGCATCTGTTGTGAATGGACTTGAAATGAGTTCTGAGCAGAGGCTCCCTCTGGTGGTTACAAGCGGTACTGGACTGTCCAGTGAAGATTGTGAGGATTGGGAATCAGGTGTTACTGACTGGTCTTTTTTAAGGGAGTCGCCTTCCCATCAGGGTTGCCGGTGATCAATTGTTCTGGTCTCAATCCTTGATTCCTGTTTCCTTTGTAGCCTGCTGTGTCGTGTCTGCATCTCCTGCTAACAGATAAGACATTTTCTTCTTTTTGTTTTTGTGTTTGATTTTTGCATTTTGTCCTGCACTTCTGTGGGGGCCTTCAGGGTCCCCTCCGGGGGCTTTTGCCCTCTCAGTTTAGTTCAGCCACTGATGTTTTGTACATTTGCTTTTTCCAGTTTTTTCAGTGGCTGCTGTTTTGATTTTGTTACACCAGAGAACTAATTTAGGTGGTAGAGGTCGTGTGATCTCAGGTGTTTTTGAAATTAGTAGAGTTGGTGCTTTTCAGGGTTTTTTGGGATTGCAGTAAGTTCCCTTCCTATCCTTTTCTATTTAGATAGTTTGGGCCCCCCTTATAAGATCATGGAGATTCTTAATCCTGTTTCCTTTCGTTTACATCTTCCAGGGACATTTAAGATCCATAACGTGTTCCACAAGTCCTTATTGAAGAGGTTTGTCGAGCCAGTGGTTCCTATGGCTGCGCCTCCTGACCCTGTTTTGGTTGAGGGCAATCTGGAGTATGTGGTTGAGAAAATATTGGATTCTCATTTTTCTAGACGGAAACTCCAGTATTTGGTTAAGTGGAGAGGTTATGGTCAGGAGGACAATTCTTGGTTGTTTGCTTCGGACATCCATGCTAGGGAGCTGATCCGTGCGTATCACAGAGCTCATCCTGACCGACCTGGTTGCACAAATGAGGGTTCGGTGACCCCTCCTCAAGGGGGGGGGTACTGTTATGAATGTTTTAGAAATGAATTCTGAGCAGAAGCTCCCTCTGGTGGTTACAAACAGTACTGAACCATTCAATGAGGATTGTCAATCAGGAATTACAGACTGGCTGGAAATAAGGGAGGCTTCCCCCATCATGGTTGCCGGTGATCAATTGTTCTTGTCTCAACTGTGGTTCCTGGTTCACTTGGAAGCTTGCTGAGTCTTGCCTCTTCTCCTGCTCTCAGATAAGATATTTTCTGTTTTTTGTTTTTGTGCTTGCCATTTGCATTTTTCTCTGCATTTCTGTGAGGTTGGCCAGGTTCCACTCCCCGGGGGGCTTGGTCTCATAGAATCATAGAATGGTAGAGTTGGAAGGGACCTCCTGGGCCTTCTGGTCCAACCCCCTGCTCAAAGCAGGATTCTCTAAATCATCCCAGACAGATGTCTATCCAGCCTCTGTTTGAAGACTTCCATTGAAGGAGAACTCACCACCTCTTGTGGCAGCCTGTTCCACTCATTGATCACCCTAACTGTCAAAAAGTTTTTTCTAATATCTAATCTGTGTCTCCTCCCATTCAGTTTCATCCCATTGCTTCTAGTCTTTCCTTGTGCAAATGAGAATAAAGATGATCCTTCTACAATGTGACAGCCCTTGAGATATTTGTAGACAGCTATTAAGTCTCCTCTCAGTCTTCTTTTTTGCAAGCTAAACATTCCCAAATCCTGCAACCGTTCCTCATAGGACATGGTTTGCAGACCGGTCACCATTCTGGTGGCTCTTCTCTGAACTTGCTCCAGTTTGTTGATGTCTTTTTTAAAATGTGGTGCCCAAAACTGGACACAGTATTCCAGATGAGGTCTGACCAAAGAGGAGTAGAGGGCAATAATGACCTCACGTGATCTAGACTGTATGCTTCTGTTGATACATCCTAGAATTGCATTTGCCTTTTTTGCTGCTGCATCACACTGTTGACTCATGTTAAGTCTGTGATCAATTAGTATACCCAAGTCTTTTTCACATGTGCTGTTACTTAGCCCTATTCCTCCCATTTTGTATATGCTTTTTTCATTTTTATTGCCCAGATGTAGTACTTTGCATTTTTCCCTGTTAAAATCCATTCTGTTAGTTGCTGCCCACTGCTCCAGTTTATGTATATCTTTTTGAATCCTCTCTCTCTCTTCTCTTGTATTAGCTACCCCTCCTAGCTTTGTGTCATCACCAAATTTGATCAGTTTACCCTCAATTCCTTCATCTAAATCATTGATAAAGATGTTGAACAATACAGGGCCCAAAACAGAGCCTTGTGGTACCCCACTTGAGACATTCTTCCAACTGGATGTGCAGCCATTTACAACCACTCTTTGGGTCCGATCACTAAGCCAGTTATGAATCCACCTAACAGTTGCCTTGTCCATTCCATACTTAGTCATTTTTTCAATAAGGATTGTGTGAGATACTTTGTCAAATGCTTTGCTGAAGTCAAGATATACTATATCTACAGCATTTCCCTGATCCACCCAGTCAGTGATTCTGTCATAGAAGGAAATTAAGTTAGTCTGACATGACTTATTAGTTACAAACCCATGCTGACTCTGTTTAATCACTTCATTCTTATCCAGGTACTTGCATACATGTTCTTTAATAATTTGTTCAAAGATCTTTCCTGGTATAGAAGTCAGACTCACCGGCCTGTAGTTCCCTGGGTCCACCTTCTTCCCCTTTTTGAAGATAGGAACAACATTTGCTCTTCTCCAGTCTTCTGGGACTTCTCCTGTTCTCCAAGAATTTTCAAAGATTATGGACAGTGGTTCAAGAATTTCTTCTGCTATCTCCTTCAGTACCCTGGGGTGTAATTCATCTGGACCTGGAGACTTGAATTCATTTATGTTAGCTAAGTGTTTCCTCACTGTCTTTCTGTTTATAGATATCCTGGATTCTTCTATTCCTTTAATAGGACAGTGAAGATCAGTTGATGTTACATTTCCTTTCTGAGAGAAAACAGATGCAAAATAGGAATTTAAAAGTTCAGCCTTCTCAACATCCTGACTTACCATTTCATCATTTTCATCCTGTAAAAATCCTATAGCATCTTTGACTTTTCTTTTACTTTTGACGTATCCCCAAAATCCTTTTTTGTTGCTTTTGACGTCACTTGCAAGCCTTAATTCATTGTCAGCTTTAGATAATCTGATTTGTGCCCTGCAGGTTCTGCAGACGGCATTATATTCTTCTTTAGATATGCCTCCCTCTTTCCATTTGATAAACATTTCTTTCTTCCTTTTTAGCATGTGTTTAAGTTCTATGTTCATCCATCCTGGTTTCCTTAAATGCTTCCCATTCTTCCCTCTTTTCGGAATTGTTAACGATTGTGCTTTGAGAATCTCATTTTTCAAGATTTTCCATCCTTCCTGGACATTTTTGTCCTTAAGGATATCCAGCCATTGGATCCCTCCAATTCTCTTTCTGAGTTCCTTAAAATCTAACTTTCTGAAATCTAACCTTGACGTCTGAGTCTTCACAGGTCTTCCTCCTCTTGTTATCCAAAATTCTAAAATAGCATGGTCACTACCTCCTAGAGTCCCAGCCACTCTTACCTCCTCCACCATTTCCTCCCTGTTTATGAGGATTAGATCCAAGGTAGCAGATCCCCTTGTTTTCTCCATTACCTTTTGGAAGATAAAGTTGTCAGCAAAAGAGGATAAGAATTTCCTGGACCTGTTAGTTTTGCCTGAGAGAGATTCCCAACAAATGTCTGGATAGTTGAAATCTCCCATGACCACTATGTCATATTTTTTGGAGAACTTGGCCATTTGATGCATAAAGAGTTCATCCATATCTTCAGCTTGCACAGGCGGCCTGTAGTAAATGCCTACAATGGTGTCCTTTCCATTGTTCTGTCCTTGTATTCTTACCCAGTTTCCACAGAACTCCCAGTCTCTGAAGCGTCAATCTCTGTGCAGATATACGCTTTTCTAACATACAATGCAACACCTCCTCCTCGTTTATCAAGTCTGTTTCTTGCAAATAAGTTATATCCTTCTAGCCTTGTATTCCAATCATGTGTATCGTCCCACCAAGTCTCAGTGATTCCAATGACATCATATTTCTTCTCCTGCGTTAGTAGCTCCAGTTCTCCTTGTTTGTTGCCCATGCTTTGTGCATTCGTATAGAAACACTTTAGTTTGTGATTGGTTTCTCTTCCTTCAATATTTTTATTATGTAAATTTTTTTGTCTTTGTTCTTCCCCTTCACTTCTAATAGCAGAAATCTCAATAGTATTTGTCAAGTGTATGGCTTTTGCTGGCGTTTTGCTTCCCTTCCCACATTGTTCTAGTTTAAAGCTCTCCTGATGAGTGTAGCAAGGCGACTTCCAAATACATGTTTTCCAGTCTTCGTAAGGTGCACCCCATCTCTAGCAAGTAGTCCATCGTATAGGTAATTCACTCCGTCATCCAGAAATCCAAATCCTTGCTGACGGCACCATCGACGTAGCCAGTTGTTCACCTGCAGAATCTTATTCCACCTCCTTGTTCCATGGCCATCCACTGGGAGGATGGAAGAGAAGACCACCTGCGCTCCCAGTTCTTTCACTTTCTTACCTAAGTTTTCAAAGTCACTGCAGATGGTTTCCAGGTCGTTTCTAGCGGTGTCATTTGTCCCCACATGTATTAGCAGGAATGGGTAGTCATCTTTAGGTCTGAAGAGTCCTGATATCCTGTCAGACACATCTTTAATTTTTGCACCTGGAAGACAGCACATTTCTCTTGAGGTTATATCCGGTCTGCAGATAGCGGCCTCTGTTCCTCTCAACAGGGAATCGCCCATGACAACAACTCTCCGTTTCTTCTTCACAACAGTTTTCTTTCTCCATTCAGGAGGACTCTGAGGGCGTACAAGGTTGTTTGTGGGCAAAGTCTTATCCTGATGTATTTCTTCATCGTTCTCCTGTGTAAGAGCCTGGTATTGGTTCCTGAGCAGAATTGGTGCTGACTGCCTCCTGATCCTCCTGCTTCTCTGGGTCACATGCTTCCATTCCTCTGTTTCTTCAGTTGCACTTCGAATTTCTTCTCTTTCTGTACCATGAAGAGATAATTCTGCTCTGTCTAAGAACTCTTCACCTTCCTTAATGGTCTTCAATGTACATAACCTCTCTTCCAGATTTTGCAACTTTTCCTCCAACAGGGACACAAGCTTGCATTTCTGGCATGTGAAGTTTGGCTTTTCCACTGGTAAGTCTATGAACATGTAGCAAGAAATGCAGCTCACCACATGGCTCCTAGCCTCTTCCATGTTCTTATTGTTCAAGAGATAATCAAGCGGTGAAATACAAGCCAAAACTCGCGCGCCTAGCGGCGCGCGGTTTACTGATGTCCTCCTTTCAGCTGCAACAACCAAAATCCAGTGTTCCTTGAGCTCGCGGAGACTCTTCACTTATCCCAGAAGGCACTGGGAATATGCAAATTATCTCCTCAGGTCTCCTCACCTGGTTTACTGATGTCCTCCTTTCAGCTGCAACAGCCAAAATCCAGTGTTCCTTGAGCTCGCGGAGACTCTTCACTTATCCCAGAAGGCACTGGGAATATGCAAATTATCTCCTCGGGACTCCTCCCCTGGTTTACTGATGTCCTCCTTTCAGCTGCAACAGCCAAAATCCAGTGTTCCTTGAGCTCGCGGAGACTCTTCACTTATCCCAGAAGGCACTGGGAATATGCAAATTATCTCCTCAGGACTCCTCCCCTGGTTTACTGATGTCCTCCTTTCAGCTGCAACAGCCAAAATCCAGTGTTCCTTGAGCTCGCGGAGACTCTTCACTTATCCCAGAAGGCACTGGGAATATGCAAATTATCTCCTCGGGACTCCTCCCCTGGTTTACTGATGTCCTCCTTTCAGCTGCAACAGCCAAAATCCAGTGTTCCTTGAGCTCGCGGAGACTCTTCACTTATCCCAGAAGGCACTGGGAATATGCAAATTATCTCCTCGGGACTCCTCCCCTGGTTTACTGATGTCCTCCTTTCAGCTGCAACAGCCAAAATCCAGTGTTCCTTGAGCTCGCGGAGACTCTTCACTTATCCCAGAAGGCACTGGGAATATGCAAATTATCTCCTCAGGACTCCTCCCCTGGTTTACTGATGTCCTCCTTTCAGCTGCAACAGCCAAAATCCAGTGTTCCTTGAGCTCGCGGAGACTCTTCACTTATCCCAGAAGGCACTGGGAATATGCAAATTATCTCCTCGGGACTCCTCCCCTGGTTTACTGATGTCCTCCTTTCAGCTGCAACAGCCAAAATCCAGTGTTCCTTGAGCTCGCGGAGACTCTTCACTTATCCCAGAAGGCACTGGGAATATGCAAATTATCTCCTCGGGACTCCTCCCCTGGTTTACTGATGTCCTCCTTTCAGCTGCAACAGCCAAAATCCAGTGTTCCTTGAGCTCGCGGAGACTCTTCACTTATCCCAGAAGGCACTGGGAATATGCAAATTATCTCCTCGGGACTCCTCCCCTGGTCCTCTCGGTTCCTCTGGAGCCACTGTTGCCTTTCCAGTTTTTTCTGTGGCTGCGGCTTAGTTTTGTTACACAAGAGAACTAATTTAGGTGGTAGAGGTCGTGTGATCTCAGGTGTTTTTGCAATTAGTAGCGTTGGCTTTTTTTAGGGTTTTTGGAATTGCAGTAAGTATCCTTCCTATCCTTTTCTGTCTAGGCAGATTGGGCCCCAGCGTTTGCTCATACTATTTTCTGTCTGTGTCTGTATTTCCTCTTGTCTAACCGCCATTACATGTTTGGGGGCTTCCTATGTTCTTTAGGGATCTGCTCCGGGGCAGATAGCTTTCCTCTTTCTATCGTTAGGTGTAGTTAGCCTCTCAGGCTGTGACGAGGCATCTAGGACCAACGTACGAACGCTCCACGGCTGCCTTTAGTTGTGGTGGTTAGTCAGGGTACTGCAATCCAGTAGATTCCAACCTCTCTGGTGTATTGCCGTTTTTGCCTGCTCTCCTCAGCTACCAAAACATAACATATGAGCCTTCTCCAATGACTCCTTGATATAAGATCGCATAGCATCGTGTTCAGGTACAGACAAGTTAAAAAGGCGACCTTTAGGAAATTTACCACCAGGCACTAATTCAATAGCGCAATCATAGCTCCTGTGAGGGGGCAAGGATGCAGATTTACTTTCACTAAATACATCCGAAAAATCAGTCAAAAAGTCAGGAACATCCTGAGACTGGGAGAGGCAGAAAAAACAGGAGTGTCAGTATTAACACATTGGCAGCCCCAACTGGTCACAGACACAGATTTCCATTCCAAAACAGGATTATGAGACTGTAACCAAGGGAAACCGAGTACAATAATGTCATGCAGATTATGCAGCACCAGAAATTTGCAACTCTCCTGATGATCTGGTTCAACACTCATTATCACCTGAGCAGAAAACTGGGGTTTATTCTCCGCCAAAGGGGTAGAATCAATGCCCAGTAGGGGAATAGACTTCCGCAGGGGTATCATGGGAAACCCACAACGTTTGGCAAAGTCAAAATCCATCAGGTTAATAGCTGCTCCTGAATCAACAAAAGCCTGAGCAGAAAATGTGGACAGGGAGCAAATCAGGGTAACAGTCAATAGAAATTTAGTCTGAACACTACCCAAGACGACTGAGCGCGCAAAACGTCTTCCCCGCTTAGGGCAGACGGAAAGAGCATGAGAGGCGTCACCACAGTAGAAACATAACCCATTGCACTTTCGAAACTCATGACGCTGAGCCCCAGAAGTCACTCCATCACACTGCATGGGCCCAGGAGCTGGCTCACAAGGCAACAACATCTCACGCATACCTCTGCGCTCATGCAAACGTCTGTCAATTTGAATAGCCAATGACATAGAATCATTGAGACCAGAGGGGACAGGGAATTCCACCATAACATCCTTTACATTCTCTGACAGCCCCTTCCGAAAAAGGGCTGCCAAAGCATCATCATTCCATTTGGTCAGGACTGCCCACTTTCGGAATTTCTGACAGTACAACTCAGCGTCTTCAAGACCCTGATTTAATGCCAACAAGGTTTTTTCAGCTTGATCAGTGACATTAGGTTCACCGTACAATAACCCCAGAGCCAGAAAAAATACATCAATATCATTCAAAACAGGGTCCCCAGGTGTCAGGGAAAAAGCCCAATCCTGAGGATCGCCGCGCAGGAGAGAGATGACAATTTGAACCTGCTGTGCTGCGCTCCCCGAGGACTTAGGTTTTAAGGCAAAAAACAACTTACAGTTATTTTTGAAATTCAGAAATTTAGCCCGATCCCCCAGAAACAAATCTGGCATGGGAATCCTAGGTTCCACAACTGGCAACCTAGCAAGATAGGTAGCAATACTCCGAACCTCAGTGGCAAGCTGATCCACACGGCCAGACAACTGTGCAAACTCCATTGAGAGAAAAAAAAATCCTCCTCAGCACCCAGAGAAAAGAGGGAAAAAATGCAACAAACAGAAAAAAAATCTCTGACAACTCTGACAACTTTTTTTTTTTCACACTATTTTTCCCTTCTGTGAGTACCATATAATTTTCAGTTTTGGGCCGGTTATACTGTTATGTTTAGGTAGCTGAGGAGAAAAAGCAAAAACGGTAATACACCAGAGAGGCTGGAACCTATTGGATTGCAGTAACCTGAACTAACCACACAACTAGAGGTAGCCGTGGAGCGTTCCTACGTTGATCCTAGATGCCTCGTCACAGCCTGAGAGATAACTACACCTAAATGCAGAAAGATGAAAGCTATGTGCCCCGAAGCAGATCCCCAAAGAAAATAGGAAGCCCCCAAACATGTAATGGCGGTTAGACAAGAAGAAGCACAGACACAGACAGAAAATAGAATGAGCAAACGCTGGGGCCCAATCTGTCTAGACAGAAAAGTACAGGAAAGAATTCTGACTGCAACCCAACAAAAAACCCTAAAAAATACCAAGTCTTTTGATTGTAAAAACACCTGAGATCACACGATCTCCACCACCTAAATCAGATCTCTGGTGTAACAAACCTAAGCCGCAGCCACTGAAAAAACAGGAAAAAGCAAATGAACAAATAACAGTGGCTACAGATAAACTGAGAGGAGCACAGGCCCCTGGAGGGGACCCGGCTGACCTCCACAAAAGTGCAGAAAATTATGCAAAAAGCAAGCACAAAAAGAAAAGCAGAAAATATCTTATCTGAAAGCAGCAGATGCATGCAAGACTCCAGCAGACTCCCAAATGAACCAGGAACCACAAGAACAATTGATCACCGGCAACCATCATGGGAGGGAACCTCCCTTATATCAGACCAGTCCGCGATTCCAGATTGCCACTCCTCGCTGTAAAGTTCAGCACTGTCTGCAACCACCAGAGGGAGCCTCTGCTCAGAAACCATCTCCAGCACATTCATAACAGCCCACCTTGCTACAAACTTACACGCACCCCAATAACCCTTTGAACCGACGTAGTGGATGTTCACATGAAATCAAAGTTCCTATAATGCTTATATTTTTGACTCCCATACAGTTTGCCCATGAAGTGAATGCAAGGCCTGCCCTGCCACAAACTTACACGCACCTCAATAGCACTTGAAATAGACCTCCTGGATGGCCACATGAAACCAAAGTTCACATTTTTAGAAATTTTGTACTGCCATACTGTTTGCCTATGCATTGAATGCAAGGCCCACCTTGCCAAAAAGTTACACGCACCCCAATAACCCTTTGAACCGACGTAGTGGATGGTCACATGAAATCAAAGTTCCTTTTATGCTTATATTTTTGACTCCCATACAGTTTGCCCATGAAGTGAATGCAACGCCTGCCCTGCCACAAATTTACACGCACCTCAATAGCACTTGGAATAGACGTCCTGGATGGCGACATGAAACCAAAGTTCCCATTATTAGAAATTTTGTACTGCCTTATTGTTTGCCTATGCATTGAACGCAAGGCCCACTTTGCCACAAAGTTACAAGCACCCCAATGACACTTTGAACCGACGTACTGGATGGTTACATGAAACCAAAATTCCCACTATTTTTCATTTGGTACTGCCATACTGTTAGCCTATGCATTGAGTGGAAGGTCTGCCCTGCACCAAATTTAGGCGCACCCCAATACCCCTTTGAAAAGACGTACAGGAGGGCCTCATGAAAAATGTTACCATTAGGAGAAAGTGGGTCTCCCATAGTATTTGCCTATGCATTGAATGCAAGGCCTGCCTTGCCCCAAAGTTACATGCACCCCAATAACACTTGGAACAGACGGCCTGGATGGCCACATGGAACCAAAGTTCACATTATTATGAATTTTGTACTCCCATACAGTTTGCCCATGAAGTGAATACAAGGCCTGCCCTGCCCCAAAATTACATGCACCCTAATAACCCTTAGAATCGACATCCTGGATGGCTACATGAAACCAAAATTTCCTATATTTTTCATTTGGTACTGCCATATTGTTTGCCTATGCATTGAATGCAAGGCTTGCCTTGCCACAAAGTTACATGCACCCCAATAACCCTTTGAACCGATGTCCTGGATGGCTACATTAAACCAAAGTTCCCATTATTTTTCATTTGGTACTGCCATATTGTTTGCTTATGCATTGAATGCAAGGCTCACCCTGTTACAACGTTACATGCACCCCAAAAGCCCTTTGACCCAATGTACTGGATGGCCACATTAAACCAAAGTTCCCATTAATCTTTATTTGGTGCTGTCATACTGTTTGCCTATGCATTGAATGGAAGGCCTGCACTGCCCCAAAATTACACGCACTCCAATAACCCTTTAAACCAACGTACTGGATGGCCACATTAAAACAAAGTTCCAATTAATCTTTATTTGGTACTGTCATACTGTTTGCCTATGCATTGAATGGAACGCCTGCCCTGCCCCAAAGTTACACGAACCCCAATAACCCGTTGAACTAATGTACTGTATGGCCACATTAAACCAAAGTTCCCATTAATCTTTATTTGGTGCTGCCATACTGTTTGCCTATGCATTGAATGCAAGGCCTGCCCTGCCCCAAAGTTACACGCATCAAAATAACCCTTTAAACCAACGTACTGGACGGCCACATTAAAGCAAAGTTCCCATTCTTATTTATTTGGTACTGCCATACTGTTTGTCTAAGCACTGAATGCAAGGCCTGCCTTGCCCCGAAATTAAACACACCCTAATAACCCTTTGAACCGACATACTGGATGGACACCTGAAAGCATTGTTCCTAGTAATTTGCTACTCCCATACTGTTTGGCTACGTAGTGAAATGTTGAGCCTGAAGAACCAGCATTGGAGAATGTCAGTGTTGAGGATAAAGACCCGGCAGTGGAGAATGTCAGTGTTGAGTCTGGAAAACCTGCAGTGGAGAATTTCAGTGTTGAGGCTGAAGAAACTTTAGTGGAGAATTGCAGTGTTGAGGCTGAAGACCTTGCAAAGGAGCATTGCAGTGTTGAGGCTTAAGAACACCTGGCAGTGGAGCATTTCAGTGTTGACGCTGTAGAAACTAAAGTGGAGAATTGCAGTGTTGAGGATAAGACACAAAAGTTGAGAATTGCATTGTTGAAGCAGCTTACCAACCCCTACAGTTTCCATTATTAGGAACTGGGCCTCCCATACTGTTTGGTTATGCAGTGAATGCAAGACCTGCCCCAAATTTGCGCGCACCCCTATTCCCCTTGGAAGAAAGAAAAAGGAGTGCTTCATAAAAAAATGTTACCATTAGAAAGGAGCAGGACTCCTATACTTGTAATGCCCATACGGCTGACAAACATTTCCCCCTGGGGGTACAAATCAACATACTGTGTCAACATTTTTGTTACGGGCATCATAAACACCCTTCAAAACAATAATGTGGCTGTTGCATCAAGGAACACATTCACCCTGGTGATCTAGTGGTGGTGTCGGAAGAGATGTGAAGGATGGCCTCCGAAAAATGTCTTCCCAGTTTAAAGAAGCGGGTCTCCTATACTTGTAATGCCCATACACTTAGTATGGGCTGATAAACATTTCCCCCTGGGGGGTACACATCAACATACTGTGTCAACATTTTTGTTACAGGCATCATAAACACCCTTCAAAACAATAACATGGCTGTTGCATCACGGAACACGTTCATCCTGGTGATCTAGTGGTGGTGTCGGAAGAGACGTGGAGGATGGCTTCCGAAAAATGTCTTCCCAGTTTAAAGGAGCGAGTCTCCTATACTTGTAATGCCCATAGACAAAATGTATGGGCTGACAAACATTTCCCCCTAGGGGTACACATCAACATACTGTGTCAACATTTTTGTTACGGGCATCATAAACACCCTTCAAAACAATAACATGGCTGTTGCATCACAGAACACGTTCACCCTAGTGATCTGGTGGTGGTGTCGGAAGAGACGTGGAGGATGGCCTCCGAAAAATGTCTTCCCAGTTTAAAGGAGCGAGTCTCCTATACTTGTAATGCCCATAGACAAAATGTATGGGCTGACAAACATTTCCCCTGGGGGATACACATCGACATACTGTGTCAACATTTTTTTTACGGTCATCATTAACACCCTTGAAAAAAAAACCTGGCTGTTGCATCATGGACCACGGTCACCAAGTTGATCTAGTGGTGGATGATGATGAGTAGAGATGAGCGACTTTCCCTTTTTTAGGGTCGAGTCGGGTTTCATGAAACCCGACTTTCTCAAAAGTCGGGTTGAACGAAATCGGCCAACTATCGGGAAAAGTCGGGGGTCCGACTGAAACACAAAACCCAATGCAAGTCAATGGGGAAGCAAAGTAGCCATGGAGTGGAGGACAGTAAACACACCTACATTGTTATAATAATATGCACGTCACTCCTAATTTGTGGTGCCTGGATGTGGGATGCCAGTCCCTGAATCATATATATGAAAAGAATCCGGCACTCAAGAGAGAGATATATTCTTGCAAAAAATAATATTTTATTTGTTGAACACTCCAACATATATCATAACGTTTCGGTCAACATTAGACCTTCTTCAGACTGGAGAGCAAAGGTAAATAAAATTGAACAAAATTATACAATTAATATGTCATGTAAGACAAGTCAAACACTGTCACAATGCAAGATTCAAAATATAAATAAAAACAAAAAAACATATGATAATTGAAAAAAGAAACATAAAAAATAAATTAAAAAACCAATGGAGAAAAAACAAAAAAGGGGGGGGTTCCTGGATAATAATAGAGAAAGACATATACATAAGGCTCTAATGTGAAGTGCCATACAATTGACCTCCAGCATAATCGACATAATAGGTGACCATAAGATTAGGTTGAATACAAATAACTAGAAAACAAAGAGGTCTAGAGTAATCCTTGTAGTTGCAAATTTATATTGGTTTATATATACTAGTATATAGGTATCCTGGTCAAAAAAGACCGCTTGCATAATAATGTACTCAAATCTAGTAGGAATCGTACATAATATATAAATATATTAATCACAGTAACCGCACACACAATTTATTAGTTGCAGATAGTGTTGAGCATTCCGATACCGCAAGTATCGGGTATCGGCCGATATTCGCGTTATCGGAATTCCGATACTTAATTCCGATACTTTTTCAATATCGTATACCGGAATCGGAAGTTCCCATAATTCTTTGAGAGGCAATGTGATTTTAGTCAGCCAATGAGGAATCCTACGAAGTGTGGGCACATCCTGTAATGATGCGGTCATCTTAACTAATGGCATGGCTGTGATTGGCTGCTGAAATGATGTCAGAATGCACTATAAAAGGCGCCGCAGCCATTTTAGCGTCACTGTGCTGTGAACTCAGTTAGGGACAGAACGCTGCTGTGCTGACTCTGAGGGACAGTTAGATATTGCGATTTTGTGTACTACTGTGCTTGAGGCAGGCTAGTTTACCAACCGCTGTGTAAAGCTTCATTTTGCCAGTGTTTTAACAGCTCTGTGCAAGGTGTGTGTGTGACAGTGCAGGTGACGCTGCAGTTTGCTCTGCATCCACCGCTGTTTGTAGGCATCTGCACGTGTCACTTTTTTTTTTTTTTATTTTATTTTATTTAGTGGAATTGGTGCAGCTCCATTATATTAGAAAAAAATCAAATCTATTAGTGTGACGTGCTTCCATCCGTATACAATACATTGGTTGCAAACACTATAGAAGTACAGAAAGGAGCTTTTCACAGATTGTGGACAGTTGTGTTTCAGTGTTCACTTCAGTCTGTGTTTTTTACTTTTTTGAGTGCAGATCACGCTCCAGTTACTTGTTCAAGCACTGCTGCTTGTACTCTGCTGAGCGTGTCTCAGTGGCTCATCCTTTTCATTTATCTCCAATTGGTTCTGCTACATTCCATTTAAAATAAATCTAATCTATTAGTGTGACGCGCTTCCATCCGTATACAATACATTGGTTGCAAACACTATAGAAGTACAGAAAGGAGCTTTTCACAGATTGTGGACAGTTGTGTTTCAGTGTTCACTTCAGTCTGTGTTTTTTACTTTTTTGAGTGCAGATCACGCTCCAGTTACTTGTTCAAGCACTGCTGCTTGTACTCTGTGGCTCATCCTTTTCATTTATCTCCAATTGGTTCTGCTACATTCCATTTAAAATAAATCTAATCTATTAGTGTGACGCGCTTCCATCCGTATACAATACATTGGTTGCAAACACTATAGAAGTACAGAAAGGAGCTTTTCACAGATTGTGGACAGTTGTGTTTCAGTGTTCACTTCAGTCTGTGTTTTTTACTTTTTTGAGTGCAGATCACGCTCCAGTTACTTGTTCAAGCACTGCTGCTTGTACTCTGCTGAGCGTGTCTCAGTGGCTCATCCTTTTCATTTATCTCCAATTGGTTCTGCTACATTCCATTTAAAATAAATCTAATCTATTAGTGTGACGCGCTTCCATCCGTATACAATACATTGGTTGCAAACAATATAGAAGTACACAAACGGGCCTTTCACAGCTACTGAACATGGGTTTTTAATTTTTAACTAAAATATGTATTTTTTCAAATGACACAAATATAAGTAATGTTGAAGAGGAATAGTCCTACATCCATTGTTTGCACAATATTACAGGTGTACATCATGTCCCTTAATCAACAATGTATTATTATATTTACTTGTATGCTTTTATTTAAAAGCCAAGAACACAGAAGGATAACCTTCGCACTGCAGCTGTTGTCAAAGTTCAACCCACATTATGCACTTCCAACATTGCAGCATTTGAGGCATGATGTGAGTTGGATTGGTCAAAGTTATGGAGTGAGAAGGTTCACCATCAGTACCCTATAGCATAAGTATGCTTTTGTGTTAGCATTTGTGTTAGACATGTGGATATCTGCCATAATATGTCACAATTATTTAGTTACAGATTTGTTACCAACACTAATCATTGAATGGTTTTAAATTTGACGTTTCACTTGTTTACAGCTTAGAAATAAGGGTGTAGCCTGATATCTATGTGTAGCACTAGCCACTTTAACATGTCATGTTTTTTTAAACATGTGTAGCTAGGTAGCAGTAATTTTTGCCGGACACACAGCAGGGGAACAGCAGGCGTTACTGAACCCCACTATCACTATAGCTTGTGTATTGGTCTGTGGACATGACACTTCTGAGCAGCAACTGGCAGTGTTGTAGCCCAGGGAGTATAGCTCAGGTGGTAGAAAGATGAACATAACAGGAGACATGGAAAACGTTGCCAACCAGTTAGTTAATCTGAAACCGGACAGGCAAATTCAGGCGAGATCCATGCCTAGTTCATTTTCAGAAAAGTAAGCCATTCTACATTATCGTAGGATAGTCGCATGCAACGGTCTGTTAGTACACCACCTGCAGCAGTAAAGACGCGCTCCGATAATACACTGGCAGCAGATCAAGCCAGCACCTCCAATGCATACTGGCTAAGCTCTGGCCATGTATCCAGCTTAGAGACACAAAACTTGAATGGGGAAGAGCCATCTGAGAGTACACTGAGAGGGCAAGACATGTAGTCTGTAACCATCTTACGGAAATGTTGCCTCCTGCTGACTGGAGCCGTCTCGGATGGTGTAGACATTGGTGGCGCTGCCACAAAACTTCGACACATTTGGAACATACTGTTCTTGCCCTGTGCAGAGGCGCTGCTTGTGCTCCCTCTTGTTGCAGAGCTGTCTCCACTGCCTCGACGCACAGAGCTGCTTTGTAAATCAGTAGCAGCAGCAGTGCTCTCGGCTGGAATGGAGAACATTATGGATTGCACCAGTGTGTCTTGGTACTTCCGCATTTTACGCTCCCGGTTCAACGGTGTGATGAGGCTTTGTAAGTTGTCCCGGTAGCGAGGGTCTAGGAGGGTGTACACCCAATAATCAGACGTGGTGTGAATGTGTTCGATGCGGCGGTCGTTTCTCAGCCACTGCAGCATGAAATCAACCATGTGCTGCAGACTCCCAACTGGCCAAGAAACGTTGTCCCCTGCAAGAGGCGTCATCTCCGCCTGCTGTGCATCACCCCACCCTTGGTCTACATACTGACTAGAGCATTGTCTACCTCCTCTCTGGAGCGATGTCTTCCTCCTCCATTGACTCCTCCTCATCCTCCTCACAAAGTCCTTCAAATACATATAAATTTACAAAATTTAAAACTCAAAATTTAAAAACTTTGTATCATAATTCTGTAACATCAGTTTATGGAAACACAATAGCATTACAAAAGGATAGACAAAAAATGTACATTATGTGCTTTGTAAATACATTAAAAGTTTGTAATGGTTATGAAAATATAGACAGCGACTCTGGAGGTTCAATTGTTGATACAGCATGGTACTTTGAAAGTCCTCCAGCCCTTTGTGAGGAACCACGTTGCGCTGACTGTCCAGAAGGTGATGGAATTTGTGACTCCTCATCCTCCACCTCTTCCAAAACCTCATGCCTTAGTGCTTGCAGTGTTTTTTGAAGCAGGCAGATAAGGGGGACAGTCAGGCTGACTAGTGCATCATCTGCACTCGCCATCCGCGTTGACTCATCAAACGCACGCAAAACGTGGCAGATATCCTTCATAGAGTTATTCGCCACTCATTACACTGGCAGTGGCTGCCCATTCATTATAGGATCCAATTCTAATTACTGGTTCTCACCAACAAAGCTCTCCACAGCGCAGCACCCCCCTACATCTCCTCCCTTATTTATATTTATCGGCCTAACCGACTGCTGCACTCTGCAAACGACCTTCGACTAACCTCTGCACTAATCCGTACCTCCCACTCCCAACTCCAAGACTTCACCCGCGCTGCGCCAATCCTCTGGAATGCTCTACCCCAAGAAATTAGGACTATCCGCAATTTGGATGGTTTCAGGCGCTCCCTCAAAACACATTTGTTCACAGTGGCCTATCACATTCACTAATCAAAGTCATTCTATGTGTAATTCTGTGTGTGTAGCCCATTCACTATCTCCATGCATCCCTCACTTCCTTAAAATGGCTGGACCATCATTGTAAAAACACCATTGTATATAAACACCTGTACTTTGTATCTCCCACACCTCATTGTAGATTGTAAGCTTTCACCAGCAGGGGCGGCTGATTTTGCTTTAATTATTGTATTGTTAACGTTGTTACTTATGACTCGTGTTTTGAAACTGTTAAACTGTAAAGCACTGCGGAATATTATGGCGCTATATAAATAAATAATATTATTATTCTTATTATAGAGGCCCACTCAGTAGTGGTGAAGTGTGAACGGCGCAAATTGCGAGTTGACTGCGCCTGATGCAGCTGATACTCCATTACTGTTGGCTGCTGCTCACACAACCGCTCCAACATATGTAACGAGGAATTCCACCTGGTGGGTACGTCACATATGATGCGATGTTCATGAAGGTGAAATCTGCGTTGCAGAGCTGCAATCAGCGATCTGGCCATGCTGGAACGTCGCAAGTGAGCGCACTCTAGGCGGACCTTGTGCAGCAGTGCATCAAGATCCGGATAGTCCCTCAAAAAACTCTGCACGACCAAGTTGAGCACATATGACAGACATGGTATGTGAGTGAGGTTGCCAAGGCCCAGAGCTGACACCAGATTTCGGCCATTGTCACACACTACCAAGCCTGCCTGTAGATTCTCTTCCAAAAACCACACGTCGCTCTCCTGCTTTATGGCATTACAGAGCTCCTGCGCTGTGTGGCTAAGATTCCCCATGGAAATTAATTTCAGGATGGCCTGTTGACATTTGGACACGGCTGTGCTCATATCGGTCGCAACAGGTAAACGTTCACGGGTCCATGTGGAGGTAGACCGTGACGGCTCCTGCAGCGATGATTCTGAGGAACTGGAATAGGAGGAGGAATCAATGTGTACAGACTTGATTCCTGCAATCCTTGGAGTTGGCAGAACACGTACAGCGCCACTCGCAAGATCAGTACCCGGCTGCACAACATTGACCCAATGGGCAGTGAGGGAAAGGTATTGTCCCTGGCCATGGGTGTTAGAACCCTCTTGTTAGGTTTTGTTTCAGTTTGCTGGTCACATGACCTTTTTTCCCTATTTAGTCTGGCTCCGCCCTTCTGGCTTTGCTTGACTTCATTGTATTATCTACTGTTAAGCTAGCCGGGTGCTTAGGTGCCTTAATCTGTCAGTTTTGCTTGATGTTAGGATCACAAAGTATTTATTTTTCTGTTTAATTATCCATGCTACAATTTATGTTAGGAGGTGTCCACCTTTTCTCACAGTCCCTAGATCTTGTAGGGATTACTCCCTCGCAACTATAGGTCTTCGTTCACACTAGATGAGGACTTTAGCGGGTCTGGTCGCAGGATCAGGTTCCCCGTTACATCGTAGGGATTCAGCTTAGTTGTATTGTAGGGACAGAATTCCCTTCTTTCCTTACTGGTTGTAGCAGATCATAACAATGGGTACTGGTCCACGCATCGGTGGTCAGGTGGACCTTGCTACTGAGGGCTTTTAGTAGCGCATGTTTAATTTTTCCCTCAACATGCTTTTGCAGACCAGGGACGGCTTGCCTGCTGAAATGAAATCGGCTTGGCACATTGTATTGTGGGATTGACAATGATATTCAGTTACGGAAACTGTCTGTCTCCACCAGCCTGAATCACAGCATTTCAAGGGACAGGAGTTTTGCAATGCCAGCATTCAGAGCCTGTGCTCGTGCATGGTTTGCGGAGTATGGCCGTCTTTTATCCCATGCCTGTGCTACCGATGGCTGTTTTGTGGCCTGGGAGTGTGAGGATGACAGGGAACTTGCTGCTGTGTGTGGAATAACAGTTTGTCTCTGGACAACAGTGGCCGAGGTTCTTCCATGGCGATCCTGTGAGGAAGCATAACCAGCTGTGTGTGAGCTCGATGAAGAGGCTTCAACACAACCTGAAGATGTAGGTGCTGCTGTAGGTTGGCCTACATCTCTAGTGTGTCTTTGTAACTCAACTACGTGCTTTGTCCGCACATGTTTCCACATATTTGTGGTATTGAGGTGACTGACACTTTTAGCTATTTTTAATTTTTAATTACACAGCTTGCATTTCACATAGCAAATATCATGTGCAAGTGTGTGAAAAAAGGACCACGCAGTGCAAGTCCTGGGAGCGCACGTTTTGACTTTTGGAAGACAACTGCTCCGAACAGGTGCCAAACTGGAGGCTACAGGCAACCGAGTCTGCAGCCTAACTCTCCCTCCTGTTTGTACCGTTGGGGCAATGTCTTCCTCTATCTTCCTTCTATCACTAACCATTTCTCTAGGCCTCTCCCAGCTTTCAACCAAAGTACTGGTTCTCACCCACAAAGCTCTCCACAGTGCAGCACCCCTCCTACATCTCCTCCCTCATTTCTATCTATCGGCCTAACCGACTGCTGCGCTCTGCAAACGACTTTCGACTAACCTCTGCACTAATACGTACCTCACACTCCCGACTCCAAGACTTCTCCTGCTCTATGCCAATCCTCTGGAATGCTGTACCCCAAGAAATTAGGACTATCCACAATTTGCATGGTTTCAGGCGCTCCCTCAAAACACATTTGTTCAGAGCGGCCTATCACATTCACTAATCAAAGTCATTCTATGTATTCTGTGTAAGTGTGTGTGTGTCTCTAGCCCATTCACTATCTCCATCCCTCAGTCCCTTAAGATGGCTGGAACATCATTGTAAATGCACCATTGTATATAAACACCTATACTTTGTATCTCCCACATCTCATTGTACATTGTAAGCTGTCACGAGCAGGGGCGACTTATTTAGCTTAAATTATTGTATTGTTAACGTTGTTACTTATGACTTGTGTTCTGAAACGGCTAAACTGTAAAGCGCTGCGGAATATGATGGCGCTATATAAATAAATATTATTATTATTCCTCTGAGCTGCTCCCACCACCTTCCTGTTCCTCATGCCATGTTGGGTCTTGGACCTCATCATCTCCACTACCCTCTTCCAACACCTGCTGTTGGGTGGTCTGGCCAGCACCATGCTCAACAGAAACTGGCACCTGGGTCTCATCATCATCACATGCGTTCTGCGGTGTGCTGACCATCGGCACTGTCTCACCCGCCTCTTCAGATTCAGAGAGACACAGCTGTTGCGCATCACTGCATACTCCCTCTTCACATTACAGAATGCTGCTTGGCTGGGCCCCTGTTTGCAAGCCAATAGATTCTGAGAACAGAAGCAGACACTCAGCTGGCTCCTGTACAGAACTCTCTGACTGCCTGGGCAATTTGCCAGGCGGTGAAGAGACAGATGGTTGCCCAACAGTGCTGTGGTCCTGAGAGGAGGTGGAAGCAATTGAAGTCGATGCATTGGCTGACATCCAAACAACAACGGCTTCAATTTGTTCTTCCCGCAGCAGGGGGGTACTCCGAGCTCCTACAAAAGTGCGCATAAAGGAACGCTCACGGGGAAAACTGGTGGATGCTGTGTCACTGGGGGCCGCAGCAGCCACAGAATCCCCACGTCCTCTCCCTGAAGAAACTCCACGACCACGTGCCTTACTCCCTGCCTTCTTCATCTTGGTAGATTGATAAAGAAACTCTGAAAAGTTATAAGGTCTAAGTGTGGTTATTCCGCAGAGACTGCAGTGAACACTGCACACAACTGTTCACTACCCAATGCGTCTCAGCAGGAAGGCAGTCTGTGCGTCAAAACAAAGGCACAAGCATACATCCATGTACCCTGTTTATAAAGCTATATAAAAAAAATTATGTAGTAGTGACGCACACTTTATTGAGGTACAGTATTACATCGCCATTCACCATCTGTGGCTATGCAGTCTCATCTATATATACCTTATCTATCTGTTGTCATGCTTCCAAGTCGACAGTCACAGTCAGCCATAAATAGCAATTTTCACTATGCACTATGCACTTTTGAAAGGTTATGTTTGTTAATAAAAATGATTATTGCCACATATTATGAGTATTACATGATGGAAATTGTATAATTTTGTATAAAATATTTAGTGACATTATTCAGCAAATGGAACATTTTAGTAATATCACAGATAACTTGTAATGCTGATGATGTTTTGAAGTCAGACATTCATTGTCTATACAATAAAAATGGTGTACATACTGTTACTTATCCATCATTAATGGATTCAGATATGTACTTGTATGCTTTTATGTACAACCGTATAGCAGATTCCTTAACTAATTTATTTTGTGGTTTGCATTGCTGTTCAACATGTTAATGTATGTGTTTATGTTTGTCAATTCTTTATTTATCTAGATATTAGTTTAAATGAAATCATCATCTTATGGTAGTAAAGGTTATCTTTCTCTTGTTTGAAGTATAGACATTTAAAATTGACAGGTAACAAGGAAATTACTTGATCTAGTATTTAAACATCCTCCTTGACCCTGGGCTCCAACACCGCCAGTTGTTGCTCGGAAGTGCTGTTAGCACAGTCAACACTTGCTCCTGTGTTACTGGGGTTCAGTAACGTCAGCTGGTCCTCGGTTGTGCCATTGGCTCTTTTCCTTCTGCTGCCCCTCCGGGTTCCAGCACAGTCAGCTGGTCCTCGTTACTTGCATTGGCTCTTGTACCTTCTGCTACCCGTCCGGGTTCCAGTACCGTCAACTGGTTCTCCGCAGTGCCTTTGGCCTAGGTGCCTCCATCTCGGTATCCGAGTTCCAGCAACGTCTGCTGGTCCTTGGTAGTGCTTTGGAGCACAGGTACCTCCTGCTTAGTAACCGTGTCCCAGTAACGTCAGCTGGTCCTCGGTTGTGCCATTGGCTCTTTTCCTTCTGCTGCCCCTCCGGGTTCCAGTACCGTCAACTGGTTCTCCGCAGTGCCTTTGGCCTAGGTGCCTCCATCTCGGTATCCGAGTTCCAGCAACGTCTGCTGGTCCTTGGTAGTGCTTTGGAGCACAGGTACCTCCTGCTTAGTAACCGTGTCCCAGTAACATCAGCTGGTACAAGATTGTGCTACAAATACAAGATACGGAACAAGAGACACAAGAACAATAAGCAGAAGATCTAAAAGCAGAAGAACATGAAGTATAAGACCAAAATGAAGAGCAAAATATATGCTCTAAATTCTAAGCAGAAGAAGACTAAGCAGTGTATGGGGGTGAGTCCGTTCCTCCTCGTGGTGCCCCTGGAAAATGCCTGCTGCTGCAGGCTAAACTGAACACGGACAAATACTGTTGTAATTTAAATCTTTTGTGACAGCAAGAACGGAAGGATGAAAAATTCATACTTTGACAGATTACAAGTACAGGATTCTCTGTCACAAATAAGAATATGATGAAGATGAAGCAGAATATGAATAAGAATAATAGTTTAATAAGAAGAATATGAGTAATGTTAACAAAGATGAATAGCAAGAAGTTTAAGAAGAAGATAAAGAAGGTGAAGATGAAGAATAATTTGATGAAAAAGATGATGCTGCAGAAGATTATGAAGGAGAAAGTGTGTGAAAAGTTAAAAAGGTGAAGATGAAGAGCATGGAAGTTGTGTAATATACATATTTGCCTAAATATAAAAAACGTTAACATTGTCAATTTCTTCGTCAATCCGAACATCTTTAAAAAAAAAAATATTTATGCTATTCCATTTGATTGGGTTAAACATCTATGCCTTTAATGTCTCCTCAACCTTCCCCAATACATTCTACATTACTCTTTCTTGTTTTCCTTCATGTACAATTAACCAACAAGGCAAGAATGGGTTTTTTTTAATTTCGATATTTTGTTCCCATAGACTTACATGGGACTTCCGGTATCGGTATCGGGTATCGCCGATATTTTAGTGATATCGGCGATACCATTCCGATTCCGATACTTTAGGATATCGGAAAGTATCGCTCAACTCTAGTTGCAGATAGATCCATTTCTTACCCTATATGCGTGAAGTGAGGGAAATAAGAAAAAGTCTGTGCCAATCTGTGGAGGATTAATAGAATCACTCAGTAAGGTAGACAAAACATCTTGTCCAGAAAAAGAATCACTTGTGGTAGTCCACTGTGCCCCATGTAGAAATATCTTACCGATAGGAGGTAGAAAACAGGAATAGAGCGCTGTAGGTTATGCTGCAATCGCTAGAGAATGGCGCTGGACACAGGGGTGCACGTGTGTGCCTTACATAGTGGCGTTATGCCGGAAGTGACGTGTAAGTGCGTCGCCGAATTGTGGGCGCTGAGTGAAGCGCACAGAAAGCCCGTAGACCGGAACTTACGCAACCTAGGGGCGTGTCTAAAACAGGAAGCCTTGTGGAACACAAATGGAACGCAAACAGGAAGAAGATCAACATAGTGGGTGGATTCTCTTTCTTATTTAGTGCAGGTGACGCGGCGCTGGAACGTGATCAAGGTAAGTATAGAAATAATATGCTCAATAGTTTGCCTAAAGAGAAACAAAAATCGAGTGTTATATTTCAATAGTACAAAGATCATAATATCTGGATATAATGAGTAAATATAAATCTGGACATAATATGAATTACCAATAAAGGTCATAGATCAAGATCATATACTGGCACATATAGTCCCCATGGAAAATCATTATACAACGGCATTAACTGCTGGTGAGAATAGCATACTTAAGGAAATCACACATAATATTTAGTATAGAAATCTGGAAGAATAATATAGATTACTTTATAATATACTCATAGTATCGTATTCCCACAGACTGCAATCCGCTTAGCAGTCATCAAGTCCCCTGTGAGTCTGACAGGACACAGTCTTTGTCACAGCGGCTCTGTGAATTAACAGAGTCCGCTTATATTGCCATATAGCATTTTAGTTAGCGACTCTGTGGAATAACAGAGTTTGCCCATACCGCCATATAGTGCTACGGCGTTTACATCTGCGACTCTGCGGGATAACAGAGTTCGCTCATACTGCCTATTTGCGCCATCTTACTAGCAGCAGGCTCTGCATCTCTCCTTCATATCTATTAGGTGCGCTCCGCAGGCCCTTAACATAATACTAGCGCCAGGGTCTGGCTAGTAAAAATGGAGGATGACCAGCGTCTACAGCAGTACATTCAGCAGCTGGAGGGTAGGTTGGCGGCTCTTGAGCGCACAACCTCAGCTGTGGATGTTACTGCAGTCGCTGTTCAGGCTGCTAGCGTGGCTGCAGCCAGTTTGTCCTCTGCCACCTCTGCCCCTACAATATCCCACCTCCCGCTTCCTGACAAGTTTGTTGGTGACAGCAAGAAATGACGGGGATTCGTGAGTCAGTGCTCTATACAGCTCGAACTTCTGGCTGCACGTTTCCCCACGGATCGGGCACAAGTGGGTTTTGTATTGTCTCTACTCTCGGGCAGAGCATTGTAGTGGGCAATGCCGCTGTGGGAGCGCGACGATCGTGTAGTGCGGAGTGCTCCTCGTTTCTTGGAGGCTTTTAAAAAGGTCTTTTTAGGACCTCAGACCACCCACGATGCGGTGCTCCAGCTGCTGGCATTGGCACAGGGTTCGTCTTTGCTCAGTCAGTTTTCCGTCCAATTTCGGACTCTGGCCTCTGAGCTAGAATGGTTGGATAAAGTTCTCATTTCGGTCTACTGGAGAGGACTGGCTGACCATGTTAAAGACGCTTTGGCTACCAGGGAGATTCCCGTCACACTGGAGAAGCTTATCTCCATATCTACCTGCATCGACCTCCGTTTTTACGAGCGGAGGTTGGAGTGGACCCAGTGTAGGCAGAGGTTTCGGTTGGCTCCCACCTTTGCCAAACCTCTCGAATCCCCCGTTCAGGCGTCCGAACCCCAAAAGGCCATGGAGGTTTCTCATGCGGGACCTAAGTCTCGGGCCGCTCGACTACCTGTGGTCTGTAATCTTTGCCAGCAGACAGGACACTATGCTAACAGATGTCCACAGCGATCGGGGAAGCGATCGCGTCTAGTGACCCTCGGAGGAGGTTCACTGGAGACAGCTGCATTTTCCTCCAAGATGACATTTAAAGGGACAGTCACTGTAGGGTCTTCCACTCTTACAGTCGAGCTTTGTGTGGACTCGGGAGCACAGGGGAATTTCATGTCAGCCACCTTTGCTCGTCGCCACGCAATACATCTGGTAGCGCTCGACAAACCAGTGACTGTCCGGGTAGTGAATGGGTTGACATTGCCCTCGCAAATTACACATCAGACTGTTCCCCTTACTTTGTGTCTATCCGCTTCCATCAGGAAATTATTTCCCTTCTCATTCTTCCTGAGGGAATAGATGAAATCCTACTGAGAGAACTCTGGCTCCGTTTCCACTACCCTCATATTGAGTGGACCTCTGGTAGGACACTGGGTTGGAGTGAGACATGTAAGGGCAGATGTGTCAGGGAGTGCATTCAGGTTACCACTACAGAGATACCCGCAGATCTTACTCCTCTTCCCAAATGCTATCGGTTATATGCAGACGTGTTCTCTAAAAAGGCTGCAGGGACTCTTCCGCCCCATCGTCCCTACGACTGTCCTATTGACCTCTTGCCTGGAGCAGAACCTCCTAGGGGAAGGGTCTATCCCCTCTCTCTTCCTGAGACGGAGGCTATGTCTCAATATATCCAGGAGAATCTGGCAAGAGGGTTCATTAGGAAGTCGATGTCACCAGCAGGGGCGGGGTTCTTCTTCGTGCAGAAGAAGAATGGAGAATTACGTCCGTGTATAGATTACAGGGGTCTTAACGCCATCACCGTTAAGAATAAGTACCCGTTGCCCCTGATTTCTGAGCTCTTTGATAGGCTCCGGGGAGCAAGGGTATTTACTAAATTAGACCTGCGTGGTGATTATAACCTGATTCGCATCCTTGAAGGGGACGAATGGAAGACGGCTTTTAATACCAGGGATGGATATTATGAATTCCTGGTGATGCCCTTCGGGCTCTGTAATGCCCCAGCCATTTTCCAAGAAATTGTCAATGACATCTTCCGGGATATGCTTTCCACCTCTGTAGTAGTCTCTCTGGATGATATTCTCAACTTTTCTCCAGATATTGACTCTCACCGGAGGGATGTCTGCAAAGTCTTCGACCTTTTACGGGCGAATTCCCTCTATGCAAAGTTGGAGAAATGCATGTTTGAGCAGGAGTATTTACCTTTACTGGGCTATATCATCTCCGCCCAGGGATTGGCTACGGATCCTGCCAAACTACAGGCTGTGGTGGACTGGCAAGAACCCCATTCTCTTAAAGCGGTGCAGCGCTTTATGGGGTTCATTAATTATTATTGCTAGTTCATTCCCCATTTCTCGACTTTGGTAGCTCCCTTGGTAGCCCTCACCAAGAAGGGAGCAAATCCCAAGTTGTGTTCTGAGGAGGTCTCCAAAGCGTTCTCTTCCATCAAGTCGCATTTTGCCAGTGCTCCCATATTACATCGCCCCGATGTTGATAAGCCGTTTATTTTAGAGGTGGACGCCTCTTCTGTTGGTGCTGGAGCAGTCCTTTATCAAAAGGATGCTCAAGGTTGGAAGCATCCTTGCTTCTTCTTTTCTAAAACCTTTACAGCAGCAGAGAGGAATTATTCCATTGGGGACAGGAAGTTACTGGCTATGAAGTTGGCCTTCTCCGAGTGGAGACATCTTCTGGAGGGGACTCGCTTTCCCTTCCAGGTCTTCACGGACCACAAAAACTTGGTGTACTTGCAAACAGCCCAGCGGCTGAATTCCCGCCAGGCCAGATGGTCCCTGTTCTTCTCCCGGTTCCATTTCACCCGAAAGAACATTCGGGGCGATACCCTGTCTCGCTCCGTTGTATCCTCTGAGGAGGTGGAGGAGGAGCCTCAGCTTATTGTCCCCTGTGAGAGCTTAAGAACTGTGGCTCTGGTTTCGCTTGAGTCTGTGCCTCCGGGCAAGACTTTTGTACCCACCAATTTGCGACCGGAAGTACTTTCTTGGGCATATTCCTCCAAGGTGGGTGGACATTTCGGGACAAAAAGGACATCTGAGTTGCTGGCGAGGACATACTGGTGGCCACATATGGTCCGTGACGTCAGGGAATATGTTCGGACGTGCGTGTCCTGCGCCAAGAATAAGTCCCCTCGACAACGGCCGGCTGGGTTACTTTTTCCTGGTGGCAGACAGGCCTTGGGAGATGGTCGGGATGGATTTTGTGGTGGACTTACCCAAGTATCGGGGCTGCACCATCATCTGGGTGATAACTGACCACTTCTCCAAAAAGGTGCACTTGGTGCCGTTACCACGGTTTACCGTCTGCACGGGCCTTGGCAGCATTATTTATTAGGCATATTTTCCGTTTACACGGTATGCCAGACAAAGTCGTTAGTGATCGAGGTCCCCAGTTTGCGTCTCGGTTCTGGAGAGAGCTGTGTCGGCTACTCAGCATTGAATTAAATCTCTCCTCTGCGTATCATCCCGAGATGAATGGGTTGGTAGAGAGGGCCAACCAGACCTTGGTCACCTATCTACGACATTTTGTCTCAGCCAGGCAGGATGACTGGGCATCCTTGCTACCGTGGGCTGAGTTTGCACTAAACAATGCTGTGGCTGACTCCACCGTACAGACTCCATTCCTCCTAAACTACATTCAGCATCTGCGGGTTCCGGTGCCCATGCTTGTGTCTTCCACCGACTCCAGGGTGGCAGACTGGGCTGTGGAGGCACGGGGCATTTGGGATCGTACCCAGGATGCCATTCAGGCGTCCAAGGAGAGGATGAGGTCCTCTGCCGATGTACATCGGCGCCCCGCTCCGACATTTACTTCTGGGGACTTGGTGTGGCTCTCCGCCCATAACATCAGGCTGCG
Organism: Oophaga sylvatica; assembly: GCA_033576555.1. Classification (NCBI taxonomy): domain Eukaryota; kingdom Metazoa; phylum Chordata; class Amphibia; order Anura; family Dendrobatidae; genus Oophaga; species Oophaga sylvatica. The sequence continues at coordinate 452,167,919 of JARQOD010000001.1, forward strand.
AGTTGAGTCCACCAAGTTGGCACCCCGCTACCTGGGTCCTTTCAAAGTCTTCGAGCAGGTTAACCCTGTGGTATACCGTTTGGCCCGTCCACCACGCCTGGGTAACTCCGACACCTTTCACGTATCCCTCCTGAAACCCGTTGTTAGGGTCTGCGGAACGCACCAAATATTACATGTGGAGAGGTGCGTTAGCAGCCCGGGGTCCACCGTGCAGGCGGAGCCTGCTGCTAGTAAAATGGTAACTCTCATTGGAGATCGGGGGTCACGTGCTCAGGTACTTCAGCAGCTCCTATTGGTCTGCCAGGAAGGTCCTGTGACTACTGGAGTTCTGGAACAAGTTTCATTGGTCCTTGATTCTGGCAGGTCCTGTAGCTGTTATTATAAAAGGGTGGCAATGCTGAGCCGCCATGCGCTAGTATCAACCATTATATGATTTGCGCCAGTGTGGTCATGCGTGTGTGTGGTTAGGGACCCGGCTGAAATAAGCCCCTAGAATACCGACTTAATCGGTGAGGAGTTTGGTATGCTAGCTGGTCAGGGTCGGTGTCCTAGATGCCCTAGATTACCGGCATAACCGGTGAGAAGTTTGATTGTCTTATTTAGGGTCTGGCGTTCAGACGCCATAGATTGCGGGTGACTCCCGCGAGGACATTATCACGTTCTATGTTCGCTTAGCAGTTAACTGTGTACCTGGGTGCCTGACAGGACACAGAACTTTTTCTCAGCGGCTCTGTGATGTAACAGGGTTCGCTTTCAACGCTAGACAGCGCCCTAGCGTGTTTATTTTGCGACTCAGTTGTGTTAAGTGAGTTCGCACACATCGCCATATAGCGCTGCGGCACTCCTTCTAGCGGCTCTGTGGATTAACAGAGTTCGCACATTTTGCCACAGCGCGTTACGGCGTTTATTTTGGCAACTCTGCGGGATAACAGAGTTCGCTTCTCGCGCCATTTTACCAGCAGCAGGCTCCGCCTGCACGGTGGACCCCGGGCTGCGAACTCACCTCTCTACATCAAATATTTGGTGCGTTCCGCAGACCCTTACATCCTGTTAACACCACAGGGATACACAGATAACTGCTGTGTGGATAGCAGTCCGTGATCACGCAGACAGAAACGCAATCAAGCAATCTCCTCACCGGAGAAGCCGGTATTCTAGGGGCTTATTTCAGCCAAGCCCTAACCACTTGCACTCAAATCTCCTCACCGGAGGTGCCGGTATTCTAGGGGCTTATTTCAGCCGAGCCCTAACCACATGCGTGCATGATCACACTGGCGCAAAGCACATAATGCAATTGATACTAGCGCATGGCGGCCCAGCCATGCCACCCTTTTACAGTAACAGCTACAGGACCTGCCAGAAACAAGGACCAATGAAACTGTTCCAGAACGCCAGTAGTCACAGGACCTTCCTGGTGGACCAATAGGAGCTGCTACAGTACCTGAGCATGTGACAACTGATCTCCAATGAGAGATCTCACCCTGGGCATGCTCAGAAGGGAAAACAAGGACTTTGTCCTAAAGACGTCTGCTCGCCGCTAACCAGTACTGGCCACAATAGCAGAGCCTGGAGAGGCAGCAGTAATCCTCTGCACACTGTTAGACTGGGCGAGACGCTGGGACCGATGTCTAAGCTGAGCAGAGTCCACCGCGGCCGGAGACGAATGGGAGACTGCAGCCAGAATGGCTCGAGATTCCCCTTGTGCAGAAGCGGGAGCTCGACCCCTAACATTACTCCCCCTCCTAGGGCCCCCCCTTCTCTGGGCCTCGCTACGCTCAAAGGCAGCGATAAGCTGCGGAGCATGAACATGCTCGGCAGGCTCCCAGGACCTATTCTCAGGCCCATAACCCCTCCAATCCACCCAAAAAAATTTTTGCCCCGTACCACCTTGCACTCTACAATGGCGTTCACCTCGTAGTCATCCGAAGATGAACCTGACGTCCCGACAGATGACTCAGGCAACCTGGAGATGACCACGGGTTTTAGGAGGGACACATGGAAGGTGTCGGAGATACCAAGGCGAGGCGGAAGGTTCAAACGGTAAACGACAGGGTTCACCTGCTCGAGAACCTTGAAGGGACCCAAATAGCGGGGTGACAACTTAGTGGATTCCACTCGTAGCCTGATGTTTCTGGCGGAGAGCCACACTAGGTCACCAGGAGTATATGTCGGAGCGGGACGCCGATGGGCATCGGCAGAAAACCTCATACTTTCCTTGGAAGCCTGAATGGCATCCTGGGTGCGGTCCCATATGTCCCGTGCCTCCACAGCCCAGTCTGCCACCCTGGAGTCGGCGGAAGCCACGGGCATGGGCACCGGTACCCGCGGATGCTGGCCGTAATTTAAGAGGAACGGGGTCTGTCCGGTGGAGTCAGCCACAGCATTATTTAGCGTGAACTCCGCCCACGGGAGCAAGGATGCCCAGTCATCCTGCCTGGCAGAGACAAAATGTCGCAAGTAGGTGACCAAGGTCTGGTTGGCCCTCTCTACCAACCCATTAGTCTCGGGATGATATGCAGAGGAGAGGTTCAACTCAATGCAGAGTAGATTACACAACTCTCTCCAGAACCGAGACGCAAATTGGGGACCTCGATCGCTGACAATCTTGTCTGGCATACTGTGTAGATGGAAGATGTGTCTAATAAATAATGCTGCCAAGGCCCGTGCAGAAGGTAACCGTGGTAGCGGCACTAAGTGCACCATTTTGGAGAAGTGGTCGGTGATCACCCAAATGATAGTGCAACCCCGAGACAAAGTCCATCCCGACCATCTCCCAGGGCCTGTCTGCCACCGGCAAAGGAAAAAGTAACCCTGCTGGCCGTTGTCGAGGGGACTTGTTCCTAGCACAGGAGACACACGCCTGAACATACTCCCTGACGTCACGGACCATATGTGGCCACCAGTATGTCCTCGCCAATTACTCAGTTGTCCTCTTTGCCCCAAAGTGTCCACCCACCCTGGACGAGTGTGCCCAAGAGAGTACCTCCGGTCGCAAATTAGTGGGCACAAAAGTCTTGCCCGGAGGCACAGACTCTAGCAAAACCGGGCTACAGTTCTCAGGCTCTCTTCGGGGACAATAAGCCGAGGCTCCTCATCCTCCTCCTCTGATGACACTAAGGAGCGAGAGAGGGCGTCGGCCCGAACATTCTTCTCACCGAGAGAAAATGGAGGGTGAAGTGGAACCGAGAGAAGAATAGGGACCATCTGGCCTGGCGAGAATTTAGCCGCTGAGCCGTTTGCAAATATACCTAGTTTTTGTGGTCTGTGAAGACTTGGAAGGGAAAACGAGCCCTTCCCAGAAGATGTCTCCACTCAGAGAAGGCCAACTTCATAGCCAGCAACTGCCTGTCCCCGATGGAATAATTTCTCTCTGCTGGTGTAAAGGTCTTAGAAAAGAAGAAGCAGGGATGCTTCCGACCTTGAGCATCCTTTTGATAAAGGACTGCTCCAGCATCAACAGAAGAGGCGTCCACCTCTAAAATAAATGGCTTATCAACATCAGGGCGATGTAATATGGGAGCACTGGCAAAATGCAACTTGATTGAAGAGAACGCCTTGGAGACCTCCTCAGATCACAACTTGGGATTTGCTCCCTTCTTTGTGAGGGCTACCAAGGGAGCTACCAAAGTCGAGAAATGGGGAATGAACTGGCGATAATAATTAATGAACCCCATAAAGCGCTGCACCGCTTTAAGAGAATGGGGTTCTTGCCAGTCCATTACAGCCTGTAGTTTGGCAGGATCCATAGCCAATCCCTGGGCAGAGATGATATAGCCCAGGAAAGGTAAGGACTCCTGCTCAAACACACATTTCTCCAGCTTGGCATAGAGGGAGTTTGCCCATAAGAGGTCGAAGACTTTGTTGACATCCCTCCGGTGAGAGTCTTTATCTGGTGAAAAGATGAGAATATTATCCAGATAGACTACTACAGAGGTGGAGAGCATATCCCGGAAGATATCATTGACAAAGTCTTGGAAAACAGCGGGAGCATTACAGAGCCCGAAGGGCATCACCAGGTACTCATAATGCCCATCCCTGGTATTAAAAGCTGTCTTCCACTCGTCCCCCTCACGGATGCGAAATAAGTTATAGGCACCACGTAGATCAAGCTTAGTAAATACTCTTGCTCCTCGGAGCCTATCAAAGAGCTCAGAGATTAGGGGCAACGGGTACTTATTCTTGACGGTGATGGCGTTAAGACCCCTGTAGTCAATACATGGACGTAATTCTCCGTTCTTCTTTCGCACAAAGAAGAACCCCGCCCCTGCTGGTGACACCGACTTCCTAATGAACCCTCTTGCCAGATTCTCCTGAATATACTGGGACATGGCCTCCGTCTCAGGAAGCGAGAGGGGGTAGACTCTCCCCCGAGGAGGTTCTGCTCCAGGCAAAAGATCAATAGGACATTCGTAGGGGCGATGAGGTGGAAGAGTCTCCGCCGCCTTCTTGGAGAAAACGTCTGCATATGACCAATAACACTGAGGAAGAGAAGTGAGATCTACGGGTATCTCTGTGGTGGTGACCTGAACGCACTCCCTGACACACCTGCCTCTACATGAATCACCCCAACCCAGTATCCTCCCAGAGGACCACTCAATATGGGGAGAGTGGTAAAGGAGCCAAGGTGCTCCCAGGAACACCTCGTCTATTCCCTCGGGCAGGACAAGAAAATAAATATTCTCCTGATGGGAAGAGGTCATAGATAAAGTGAGAGGGATAGTCTGGTGGGTGATTTGTGAGGGCAGAGTTGATCCATTCACTACTCGCACAGTCACCGGTTTGGCGATCATCACCAGAGGTATAGTGTGGCGGAGAGTGTTATGTTTCGGTAGCTGAGGAGTGCAGGTAAAAAGGCAATACACCAGAGCAGTTGGAATCTATGAGATTGCAGTACCCTGACTAACCACCACAACTAGAGGCAGCCGTGGAGCGTTCCTACGTTGGTCCTAGACGCCTCGTCACAGCCTGAGAAACTAACTACACCTAAAGATAGAAAGAGGAAAGCCATCTGCCCCGGAGCAGATCCCCAAAGATAACAGAAAGCCCCCAAACATGTAATGGCGGTTAGACAAGAAGAAATACTGACACAGACAGAAAATAGTATGAGCAAACGTTGGGGCCCAAACTACCTAAATAGAAAAGGATAGGAAGGGTACTTACTGCAATCCCAAAAAACCCTGAAAAGCACCAACTCTACTAATTTCAAAAACACCTGAGATCACACGACCTCTACCACCTAAATTAGTTCTCTGGTGTAACAAAATCAAAACAGCAGCCACTGAAAAAACTGGAAAAAGCAAATGTACAAACATCAGTGGCTGAACTAAACTGAGAGGGCAAAAGCCCCCGGAGGGGACCCTAAAGGCCCCCACAGAAGTGCAGGACAAAATGCAAAAATAAAGCACAAAAACAAAAAGAAGGAAATGTCTTATCTGTAAGCAGGAGATGCAGACACGACACAGCAGGCTACAAAGGAAACAGGAATCAAAGATTGAGACCAGAACAATTGATCACCGGCAACCCTGATGGGAAGGCGACTCCCTTATATAAGACCAGTCAGTAACACCTGATTCCCAATCCTCACAATCTTCACTGGACAGTCCAGTACCGCTAGTAACCACCAGAGGGAGCCTCTGCTCAGAACTCATCTCAAGCCCATTCACAACAGTACCCCCCCCTTGAGGAGGGGTCACCGAACCCTCATTTGAGCAACCAGGTCGGTCAGGATGAGTTCTACGATATGCACGGATGAGTCTCCTAGCATGGATGTCCGAAGCAAACACCCAAGAATTGTCTTCCTGACCATAACCTCTCCACTTAACCAAATACTGGAGTTTCCGTCTAGAAAAACGAGAATCCAATATTTTCTCAACCACATACTCCAGATTGCCCTCAACCAAAACAAGGTCAGGAGGCACAGCAGTAGGAACCACTGGCTCAACAAACCTCTTCAACAAGGACTTGTGGAACACGTTATGGATCTTAAATGTCCCTGGAAGAAGCAAACGAAAAGAAACAGGATTAAGAATCTCCATGATCTTTTAAGGTCCAATGAACCTAGGCTTAAATTTAGGAGATGCCACTCTCATCGGAATATTTTTTGAGGACAACCAGACCAAGTCCCCCACTTTAAACCGAGGACCATCAGTCCTATGCCGGTTAGCAAACCGCTGGGCCTTCTCCTGAGAGAGGGACAACCTCTCCACTACCTGGTCCCAAATCTGTTGCATACGCTCCACAACAGAGTCAACACCTGGACAGACAGAAGCCTCCGTCTGTCCTGAAGAAAATCGAGGGTGAAACCCAGAATTACAGAAAAATGGAGACATCAAAGTGGCAGAGCTAGCCCTATTATTAAGAGCAAACTCAGCCAAAGGCAAAAAAGAGACCCAGTCACCCTGATCAGCAGACACAAAGCATCTTAGATAAGTCTCCAATGTCTGGTTTGTTCTCTCAGTTTGACCATTGGTCTGAGGATGAAACGCCGAGGAGAAAGACAATTGAACACCAAGTTTAGAACAAAAGGTCCTCCAAAATCTGGAAACAAACTGGACTCCTCTGTCAGACACAATGTTCTCAGGAATGCCGTGTAAACGAACCACGTGCTGAAGGAACAACGGCACCAATTCAGAGGAGGAAGGCAACTTAGGTAATGGCACAAGATGTATCATCTTGGAAAACCTATCACAAATCACCCAGATGGCGGTCATTCTCTGAGAAACAGGGAGGTCGGAAATGAAATCCATAGAGATATGGGTCCATGGTCTCTTGGGCACAGGCAATGGCATCAACAAACCACTAGAGCGAGAGCAAGGCTTGGAGCGAGAGCAAGTCCCGCAGGACTGCACAAATTCCCTGACATCACGAGACAAGGTAGGCCACCAAAAGGACCGACTAACCAAGTCTCTGGTACCAAAAATTCCGGGATGACCAGCCAACGCGGAACAATGAATCTCAGACATCACATTCTTTTTCCACTGGTCCGGGACAAACAATTTTCAAACCGGGCAGCGCTCGGGTCTATCCTCCTGACATCCCTCCAGAGCAAGTCTCAAATTGGGTGAGATGGTGGAAAGAACTACACCCTCTTTCAAAATAACAGAAGGATAAGATACCTCAGGAGAGTCCGCAAGGAAACTCCTCGAGAGGGCATCCGCCTTAACATTTTTAGTGCCAGGAAGAAAGTAAACCACAAAATTAAAACGTGTGAAAAACAAGGCCCACCTGGCCTGTCTAGGATTAAGTCGCTTGGCAGATTCCAGATAAACCAGATTCTTATGGTCCGTAAGGACCACCACCTGATGTTTGGCTCCCTCCAGCCAATGTCTCCACTCTTCAAAAGCCCACTTCATGGCCAATAACTCCCAATTACCCATGTCATAATTACGTTCAGTAGGAGAAAATTTTCGAGAGAAAAAGGCACAAGGGTTACTTTTAGAGGTCTCAGGATCTCTTTGGGACAAAACGGCACCTGCCCCAATTTCAGAGGCATCAACCTCCACCTGAAATGGCAGAGAAACATCAGGCTGCCGTAGAACAGGAGCAGAAGTGAATCTCTGCTTAAGTTCCTGAAATGCAGAGACTGCCTCAGGAGGCCAATTCACCACATCAGAACCCTTTCTGGTCAAATCAGTCAATGGTTTAACAATAACCGAGAAATTACCAATAAATTTACGATAAAAATTGGCAAAACCCAAGAATCTTTGAAGAGCCTTTAATGAGGTGGGTTGGACCCAATCACAGATGGCCTGAACTTTGACCGGGTCCATTTCAATAACAGATGGGGACAAAATGAATCCCAGAAATGAGATCCTCTGTATGCCAAAAAGACACTTTGATCCCTTCACATACAGAGCATTCTCTCTCAAAATCTGGAATACAGTTCGAACATGTTTCACATGAGAGTCCCAGTCATCGGAAAAAATCAAGATATCATCCAAATAAACAATCAGAAATTTATCCACAAAGTCCCTGAAAATGTCATTCATGAAGGACTGGAAGACAGAAGGAGCATTAGTGAGCCCAAAGGGAATCACAAGGTACTCAAAATGCCCTTCAGGGTATTGAATGCCGTCTTCCATTCATCCCCGTGCTTAATGCGAATAAGGTTATTTGCCCCCCTGAGGTCAAGCTTGGTAAACCAAGTAGCATTTTTAACCCTGGAAAACAGGTCAGAAATCAAGGGTAACGGATATTGATATTTCACAGTAATATTGTTCAAAAGACGATAATCAATACACGGCCTCAATGAACCATCCTTTTTGGCCACAAAGAAAAAACCGGCACCTAAGGGTGAAGAAGATGGTCTGATATGACCCTTCTCCAATGACTCCTTGATATAAGACCGCATAGCGTCATGTTCAGGTACAGACAAGTTAAAAAGGCGACCTTTAGGGAATTTACTACCAGGCACTAATTCAATAGCGCAGTCATAGCTCCTATGGGGAGGCAAGGATGCAGATTTACTTTCGCTAAACACATCAGAAAAATCAATCAAAAAGTCAGGAACATCCTGAGCCTGGGAGGAGGCAGAAAAAACAGGAGTGTTGGTATTAACACATTGGCAGCCCCAACTGGTTACAGACACGGATTTCCAATCCAAAACAGGATTATGAGATTGTAACCATGGGAAACCAAGTACGATAATGTCATGCAGATTATACAGAACCAAAAATTTGCAGCTCTCCTGATGATCAGGTTCCACCCTCATTATCACCTGAGTAGAGAACTGAGGTTTATTCTCAGCCAAAGGGATAGAATCGATCCCCAGAAGGGGAATAGACTTCCGTAGGGGTATCAAGGGAAACCCACAACGTTTAGCAAAATCAAAATCCATCAGGTTAATAGCTGCTCCTGAAACAACGAAAGCCTGAGCAGAAAATGAGGACAGAGAGCATATCAGGGTAACAGTTAATAAAAACTTAGTCTGAACACTACCCAAGACAACTGAGCGTGCAAAACGTCTTCCCCGCTTAGGGCAGACTGAAATAGCATGAGAGGCATCACCACAGTAGAAACATAACCCATTGCGCTTCCGAAGCTCATGAAGCTGTGCCCCAGAAACCACTCTATCACACTGCATGGATTCAGAAGCAGGTTCACAAGGCAACACTATTCCACGCATACTTCTCCGCTCACGCAAACGTCTGTCAATTTGAATTGCTAATGACATAGAATCATTGAGACCAGAGGGGACAGGGAATCCCACCATTACATCCTTTACATTATCTGACAGACCCTTCCGAAAAAGGGCTGCCAAAGCGTCGTCATTCCATTTGGTCAGGACTGCCCACCTACGGAATCTCTGACAGTGTAACTCAGCGTCATCAAGCCCCTGATTCAATGCCAACAAGGCTTTTTCAGCTTGATCAGTGACATTAGGCTCATCATACAATAACCCCAAAGCCTGAAAAAATGCATCAACATCACTCAAGACAGGATCCCCAGGTGTCAGGGAAAAAGCCCAATCCTGAGGATCGCCGCGCAGGAGAGAGATGACAATTTGAACCTGCTGCGCTGCGTTCCCCGAGGACTTAGATTTCAAGGCAAAAAACAATTTACAGTTATTTTTGAAATTCTGAAACTTAGCTCGATCCCCTAAAAACAAATCTGGCATGGGAATCCTAGGTTCCACAACAGGCAACCTAGCAAGATAGGCAGCAATACTCTGAACCTCAGTGGCAAGCTGATCCACACGGCCAGACAACTGTGCAAACTCCATTGAGAGAAAAAATACTCCCCAGCACCCAGAGATACAGAGGGGAAAAAAAAAAAAAAAAACAAACAGAAAAAATATCTCTGACAAATCTGACAACCTTTTTTCTTTCACAATATTTTTCCCTACTGTGAGTACCATACAATTTTAAATTTTTGGGCCGGTGATACTGTTATGTTTCGGTAGCTGAGGAGTGCAGGTAAAAAGGCAATACACCAGAGCAGTTGGAATCTATGAGATTGCAGTACCCTGACTAACCACCACAACTAGAGGCAGCCATGGAGCGTTCCTACGTTGGTCCTAGACGCCTCGTCACAGCCTGAGAAACTAACTACACCTAAAGATAGAAAGAAGAAAGCTATCTGCCCCGGAGCAGATCCCCAAAGATAACAGAAAGCCCCCAAACATGTAATGGCGGTTAGACAAGAAGAAATACTGACACAGACAGAAAATAGTATGAGCAAACGTTGGGGCCCAAACTACCTAAATAGAAAAGGATAGGAAGGGTACTTACTGCAATCCCAAAAAACCCTGAAAAGCACCAACTCTACTAATTTCAAAAACACCTGAGATCACACGACCTCTACCACCTAAATTAGTTCTCTGGTGTAACAAAATCAAAACAGCAGCCACTGAAAAAACTGGAAAAAGCAAATGTACAAACATCAGTGGCTGAACTAAACTGAGAGGGCAAAAGCCCCCGGAGGGGACCCTAAAGGCCCCCACAGAAGTGCAGGACAAAATGCAAAAATAAAGCACAAAAACAAAAAGAAGGAAATGTCTTATCTGTAAGCAGGAGATACAGACACGACACAGCAGGCTACAAAGGAAACAGGAATCAATGATTGAGACCAGAACAATTGTTCCCTGATGGGAAGGCGACTCCCTTATATAAGACCAGTCAGTAACACCTGATTCCCAATCCTCACAATCTTCACTGGACAGTCCAGTACCGCTAGTACCCACCAGAGGGAGCCTCTGCTCAGAACTCATCTCAAGCCCATTCACAACAGGAGAGCAAATGCAGAGGATATGAAATTCCCCTCGGCTCCAGAATCCACAGAGCTAGGTGGTGAGCGTGGATGGACCTACAGTAATTGTCCCCTTAAAGGACAACTTGGTGGAAAATGCCGCAGTGTCTAGTGAACCTCCTCCCTAGGTCACTAGACGCGACCGTTTTCCCGACTGCTGTGGACATTTGTTGGCATAATGTCCTAACTGCTGGCAGATGTTACAGACCACGGGTACTCGAGCGGCCCGGGACTTAGGTCCTGCTCGAGAAACCTCCATGTCCTCATGGCTGGAAGATTCTAGAGGTCTGGCGAAGGTGGGAGCCAGCCGAAACCTCTGCCTACACTGGGACCGCTCCAACCTCCGCTCGAGAAAACGGAGGTCGATGCGGGTAGATATGGCGATAAGCTTCTCCAGTGTGGCGGGAATCTCCCTGGTAGCCAAGGCGTCTTTCACATGGCCCGCTAGTCCTCTCCAAAACACGGGAATGAGGACTTTATCCGGCCAGTCCAACTCCGAGGACAGAGTCCGAAATTGGACAGCAAAACAGCTGACCAAGGATGAACCCTGTGAACTTGCCAGAAGTTGGAGCGCCGCATCGTGGGTAACCTGAGGTCCTAGAAAGACCTTTTTTAAAGCCTCCAGAAAACGAGGAGCACTCCGCACCACACGGTCATCACGCTCCCACAGCGGGGTGGCCCACTCCAACGCTCTGCCCGACAGAAGAGATATTACAAAGCCCACTTGTGCCCTATCCGTGGGGAAACGTGCAGCCAGAAGCTCGAGTTGTATAGAGCACTGACTCACGAATCCCCCACATTGCTTGCTATCACCAGCAAACTTGTCTGGAAGTGGGAGGTGGGATATTGTGGGGACAGAGGTGGCAGTGGACACACTGACTGCAGCCACGCTAGCAGCCTGAACAGCGACTGGGGTAACATCCACAGCTGAGGTTGTGCGCTCAAGAGCCGTCAACCTACCCTCCAGCTGCTGGATGTACCGCAGTAGACGCTGGTCATCCGCCATTTTACTAGCCAGACCCTGGCACTAGTATTATGTTAGGGTCTGCGGAACGCACCTAATAGATATATTAGAGAGGTGCGTTCGCAGCCCGGGGTCCACCGTGCAGGCGAAGCCCGCTGCTAGTAAGATGGTGAACTCTGTTATCCCGCAGAGTCGCTGAAATAAACGCCGTAGCGCGCTGTGGCAGTAAGTGCGAACTCTGTTAATCCCAGAGCCACTAACGGGAATGCGACAGCGCTATATGGCGATAGGTGCGAACTCACTTAGCTTCAGTGAGCTGCAAAGTAAAATGCTAGGGGGCTGAACCAGCATTATAAAGCGAACCCTGTTGCGTCACAGAGCCGCTGAGAAAAAGACTGTGTCCTGTTAACACCACAGGGATACACAGATAACTGCTGTGCGGATAGCAGTCCGTGATCACGCAGACAGCAACGCAATCAAGCAATCTCCTCACCGGAGAAGCCGGTATTCTTGGGGCTTATTTCAGCCAAGCCCTAACCACTTGCACTCAAATCTCCTCAACGGAGGTGCCGGTATTCTAGGGGCTTATTTCAGCTGAGCCCTAACCACATGCGTGCATGATCACACTGGCGCAAAGCACATAATGCAATTGATACTAGCGCATGGCGGCCCAGCCATGCCACCCTTTTACAGTAACAGCTACAGGACCTGCCAGAAACAAGGACCAATGAAACTGTTCCAGAACACCAGTAGTCACAGGACCTTCCTGGTGGACCAATAGGAGCTGCTGCAGTACCTGAGCATGTGACAACTGATCTCCAATGAGAGATCTCACCCTGGGCATGCTCAGAAGGGGAAAACAAGGACTTTGTCCTAAAGACGTCTGCTCGCCGCTAACCAATACTGGCCACAATAGCAGAGCCTGGAGAGGCAGCAGTAATCCTCTGCACACTGTTAGACTGGGCGAGACGCTGGGACCAACGTCTAAGCTGAGCAGAGTCCACTGCGGCCGGAGATGAATGGGAGACCGCAGACGGAATGGCTCGAGATTCCCCTTGTGCAGAAGCAGGAACTCGACCCCTACCAGACGCTCACAGACTCAGTCTGGATTACACAAGAATGTAATAGGAAGAAAAAGGGGTACTGTATCAGCAGATACCAGGTATATATAGTATAGGCAAATATTCTAAATCTCCATAAACAGTTAGGTCCATAAATATTTGGACAGAGACAACATTTATCTAATTTTGGTTCTAGACATTACCAAAATGAATTTGAAACAAAACAAATCAGATGCAGTTGAAGTTCAGACTTTCAGCTTTCATTTGAGGGTATCCACATTAAAATTGGATGAAGGGTTTAGGAGTTTCAGTTCCTTAACATGTGCCACCCTGTTTTTAAAGGGACCAAAAGTAATTGGACAGATTAAATAATTGTAAAAAAATGTTCATTTCTAGTACTTGGTTGAAAACCCTTTGTTAGCAATGACTGCCTGAAGTCTTGAACTCATGGACATCACCAGACACTGTGTTTCCTTCTTTTTGATGCTCTGCCAGGCCTTCACCGCGGTGGTTTTCAGTTGTTATTTGTTTGTGGGCCTTTCTGTCTGAAGTTTAGTCTTTAACAAGTGAAATGCATGTTCAATTGGGTTGAGATCAGGTGACTGACTTGGCCATTCAAAAATATTCCACTTCTTTGCTTTAATAAACTCCTGGGTTGCTTTGGCTTTATGTTTTGGGTCATTGTCCATCTGTAGTATGAAACGACGACCAATCAGTTTGGCTGCATTTGGCTGGATCTGAGCACACAGTATGGCTCTGAATACCTCAGAATTCATTCGGCTGTTTCTGTCCTGTGTCACATCATCAATAAACACTAGTGACCCAGTGCCACTGGCAGCCATGCATGCCCAAGCCATCACACTGCTTCCGCCATGTTTTACAGATGATGTGGTATGCTTTGGATCATGAGCTGTACCACGCCTTCGCCATACTTTTCTCTTTCCATCATTCTAGTAGAGGTTGATCTTGGTTTCATCTGTCCAAAGAATGTTCTTCCAGAACTGTGCTGGCTTTTTTAGATGTTTTTTAGCAAAGTCCAGCCTAGCCTTTTTATTCTTGATTCTTATGAGTGGCTTGCACCATGCAGTGAACCCTCTGTATTTAATTTCATGCAGTCTTCTCTTTATGGTAGATTTGGATATTGATACGCCTACCTCCTGGAGAGTGTTGTTCACTTGGTTGGCTGTTGTGAAGGGGTTTCTCTTCACCATGGAGAGTATTCTGCGATCATCCACCACTGTTGTCTTCCGTGGGCGCCCAGGTCTTTTTGCATTGATGAGTTCACCAGTGCTTTCTTTCTTTCTCAGAATGTACCAAACTGTAGATTTTGCCACTCCTAAAGTTGTAGCAATTTCTCGGATGGGTTTTTTCTGTTTTTTGCAGCTTAAGGATAGCTTGTTTCACCTGCATGGAGAGCTCCTTTGACCGCATGTTTCCTTCACAGCTAAACCTTCCAAATGCAAACTCCACACCTCAAATCAACACCAGCCCTTTTATCTGCTTAATTGAGAATGATATAATGAAGGGATTGCCCACACCTGTCCATGAAATAGCCTTGGAGTCAATTGTTCAATTAATTTTGGTCCCTTTAAAAACAGGGTGGCACATGTTAAGGAGCTGAAACTCCTAAACCCTTCATCCAATTTTAATGTGGATACCCTCAAATGAAAGCTGAAAGTCTGAACTTCAACTGCATCTGATTTGTTTTGTTTCAAATTCATTGTGGTAATGTATAGAACCAAAATTAGAAAAATGTTGTCTCTGTCCAAATATTTATGGACCTAACTGTATATTTCAGGAGGCAGACCCTGACACTCACAGGCTCAGTCTGGATTACACAAGAATATAATAAGAAGAAAAAGGGGTACTGTATCAGCAGATACCAGGTATATATAGTATAGTTAAAATATTCTTGTTCTCCGTATATATTTCAAGAGGCAGACTCTGAAGCTCACAGGCTCAGTCTGGATTACACAAGAATATAACAAGAAGAAAAAGTGGTACTGTATCAGCATATGCCAGGTATATATAGTTTAGTCAAAATATTATAAATCTTAGTATATATTTCAGGAGGCAGACACTGACGCTCCCAGGCTCAGTATGTATTACACAATAATATAAAAAGGGTACTGTTTCACCAGATACAAGGTATATATAGTATAGTGAAAATATTATAAATCTCCGTATATATTTCAAGAGGCAGACTGAGGCTCAAAGGCTCAGTATGGATTACACAAGAATATAAAAAGATCCGCAAGAAATAATCACACATTTGGGCCAATGTTCCAGGTGTCAATGATGCAATGGGTGATGGGTGGAGGAGGACTTTATGGCAAAAAGGGTACTGTGTTATGTTTCGGTAGCTGAGGAGAAATTGCAAAAATAGCCAAAGAAGCAATACACCAGAGAGGCTGGAAACTATTGGATTGCAGGACCCTAAACTAACCGAAACACTAGAAGTAACCGTGGCGCGTACCTACGGTGATCCTAGACGCCTTGTCACAGCCGGAGAAATAGCTACACCTAAAGGCAGAAAAATGAAAGCTATCTGCCCGTAGCAGAATCCCCAAAGAAATAGGAAGCCCCCAAACATGTAATGGCGGTTAGACAAGAAGAAAATGCGAACACAGACAGAAAATAGAATGAGCAAACGCTGGGGCCCAATCTGTCTAGATAGAAAAGTATAGGAAAGAATTCTGACTGCAACCCAAAAAAACCCTGACAAAAATACCAACACTTCTGATTAACAAAAAAACTGAGATCACACGATCTCTACCACCTAAATCAGATCTCTGGTGTAACACACAGCAATTCAGCAAATAAAAAGTGACATAGGAACAAAGCAAAAGTGCAAACACAAACTGAGCACAATTGCAGCGCCACGCCCCAAAAGGGGACCAGGCTGAAGTCTACTGCAAGGCAGCGAACCAGCAAGGAAAATCCAACCAGGGGAAAAAAAACAGCAAATCACTTATCTGAATCAAAGCAGGAAAGCAAGCTGAGCTCCAAGCAAGACCTGGAAGTACAATTGATTACCGGCAAGGCTGATGGGAGCCCAGGTCACTTATATCAGACCATTCAGACCCAGCTGAAGGCCATTCAGCAATTGGTTCATTACCCTCAGCAAACACCGGTGGGAGCCCCAACTCCGAAGTCGCCTCCAGCGTATTCACAACAGAACCCCCCTTGAGGAGGGGTCACCGAACCCTCACCTGCGCAACCAGGCCGAGCAGGATGAGCTCGATGATAGGCACGGATAAGTCTCCTAGCATGGATGTCCGAAGCAAACACCCAAAAATTGTCCTCCTGACCATAACCTCTCCACTTAACCAAATACTGGAGTTTCCGTCTAGCAAAACGAGAATCCAATATTTTCTCAACCACATACTCCAAATTGCCCTCAACCAAAACAGGGTTGGGAGGCGCAGCCATAGGAACCACTGGCTCAACAAACCTCTTCAATAAGGACTTGTGGAACACGTTATGGATCTTAAATGTCCCTGGAAGAATCAAACGGAAGGACACCGGATTAAGAATTTCCATGATCTTATAAGTTCCAATGAACCTTGGCTTAAATTTTGGAGATGCAACCTTCATAGGGATATTTCTTGAGGACAACCAAAACAAGTCCCCCACTTTAAAACGAGGACCATTAGTCCTATGCCGGTTGGCAAACTGCTGGGCCTTCTCTTGAGAGAGAGACAACCTCTCCACCACCTGGTCCCAAATCTGCTGCATTCGCTCAACAATAGAGAGAGAAGCCACCACCTGTCCCGAAGAAAATTGAGGGTGAAACTCAGAATTGCAGAAAAATGGAGACATCAAGGTGGCAGAGCTAGCCCTATTATTAAGAGCAAACTCAGCCAAAGGCAAAAAGAGACTCAGTCATCTTGATCAGCAGACACAAAACATCTCAAATAAGTCTCCAAGGTCTGGTTTGTTCTCTCGGTTTGTCCATTGGTCTGAGGGTGAAATGCAGAGGGGAAAGATAACTGAACACCAAGTTTAGAACAAAATGTCCTCCAAAATCTGGAAACAAACTGGATTCCTCTGTCAGACACAATGTTCTCCGGAATGCCATGTAACCGAACCACGTGCTGAAAGAACAAAGGCACCAATTTGGAGGAGGAAGGCAACTTAGGCAATGGCACAAGATGTATCATCTTGGAAAACCTATCACAGATTACCCAGATATCAGTCATTCTCTGAGAGACAGGGAGATCGGAAATAAAAATCCATAGAAATATGGGTCCATGGCCTCTTGGGTACAGGTAATGGCATTAACAAACCACTAGAGCGAGAGCAAGGCTTGGAACGAGAGCAAGTCCCACAGGACTGCACAAAGTCCCTGACGTCACGAGACAAAGTAGGCCACCAAAAAGACCGACTCACCAAGTCTCTGGTACCAAAAATCCTGGGATGACCAGCCAACGCAGAGCAATGAATCTCAGACATCACACTCTTCTTCCACTGGTCTGGGACAAACAATTTCCCAACAGGGCAGCGCTCGGGTTTATCCTCCTGACACCCCTCCAGAGCCAGTCTCAAATTGGGCGAGATGGCGGAAAGAACTACACCCTATTTCAAAATAACAGCAGGATCAGATAAATAAGGAGAATCTGCAGAGAAACTCCTCAAGAGGGCATCCGCCTTAACATTCTTAGTGCCCGGAAGAAAAGAAACCACAAAATTGAAACGTGTGAAAAACAAGGCCCACCTAGCCTATCTAGGATTAAGTCGCTTGACTGATTCGAGATAAACCAGGTTCTTATGGTCCGTGAGGACCACCACCTGATATTTGGCTCCTTCCAGCCAATGTCTCCACTCTTCAAAGGCCCACTTCATGGCCAGCAACTCCCGATTACCCACGTCATAGTTACGTTCAGTTGGAGAAAATTTTCGAGAGAAGAAGGCACAAAGGTTACTCTTAGAGGTCTCTGGATCCCTTTGGGACAAAACGGCACCTGCACCAATCTCAGAAGCATCAACCTCCACCTTAAAAGGCAGAGAAACATCAGGCTGCTGTAGAACAGGAGCAGAAATGAATCTCTGCTTAAGTTCCTGAAACGCAGAAACTGCCTCAGGAGGCCAATTCACCACATCGGTACCCTTTTTGGTCAAATCAGTCAATGGTTTAACAATACCGGAGAAATTACCAATAAATTTACGATAAAAATTGGCAAAACCCAAAAATCTCTGAAGAGCCTTCAATGTAGTAGGTTGAACCCAATCACAGATGGCCTGAACCTTGACCGGGTCCATTTCAATAATAGACGGAGACAAAATGAATCCCAGAAATGAGACCTTCTGTACGCCAAAAAGACACTTTGATCCCTTCACATACAGTGCATTCTCTCTCAAAATCTGGAACACAGTCTGAACATGTTTTACATGAGAGTCCCAGTCGTTGGAAAAAATCAAGATATCATCCAAATAAACAATCAGAAATTTATCCACAAAATCCCTGAAAATATCATTCATGAAGGATTGGAGGACGGAAGGGGCATTAGTAAGCCCAAAAGGCATCACTAGGTACTCAAAATGCCCCTCTGGGGTATTAAACGCCGTCTTCCATTCATCCCCGTGCTTAATGCAAATAAGGTTATACGCCCCCTGAGATCAAGCTTGGTAAACCAACTAGCACTTTTCACTCTGGAAAATAGGTCAGAAATCAAGGGTAACGGATATTGATATTTAACAGTGATTTTATTCAGGAGGCGATAGTCAATACACGGCTTTAATGAACCATCCTTGTTGGCCACAAAGAAAAAAATGGCGCCCAAGGGTGAAGAGGAGGTTCTGATATGACCCTTCTCCAAAGACTCCTTGATATAAGATCGCATAGCATCGTGTTCAGGTACAGATAAATTAAAAAGGCGACCTTTAGAAAATTTACCACCAGGCACTAACTCAATAGCGCAGTCATAGCTCCTGTGAGGAGGTAAGGATGCAGACTTACTCTCACTAAACACATCCGAAAAATCAGTCAAAAAGTCAGGGACAATCTGAGACTGGGGAGAGGCAGAAAAAACAGGAGTGGTTTTAAAAAATTTAAAAATTGGCACCCCCCAAATGGTCAAAAAACCCAACCCAAAAAATTTCCCAAAAACCCCACAAAAAAAAAGGAAATTAAAAAAAATTTTGGAAAAAAAACCCAAAAAAAAAACCCAAAAAAAAAAAAAAAATGTAAATGAAAAAAATTAAAATTTGGCCAACACCAAAAATTTTTTCAACTCTCCTGATGATCTGGTTCAACCCCATTTTTCACCTGAGTAGAAAATGGGGTTTATTCCCCCCAAAGGGGGGGGAAAATTTAATGCCCAGAAAAAGGGTTTGATTTCCCCTTTGGGGAAACAGGGGGGGAAAACCCCCCAAAAAATTTTTGGGGGAAAGAAAAAAACCCCTCGGGTTTAAATTTGCTCCCCAAAAAACAAAAAAAGGGGCCGCCCCCAAAAAGTGGACGGGGGACCCAAAAACCCGGGGGTTTTAACCCCCCCCCCCCCCCCCCCCCCCCCCCCCCAAAACCCCCCCCCCCCCCCCCCAAAAATTTTTTCCCCGAACATTTCCCCCAAAAAAACTGGGCCCCCAAAACTTTTTTCCCCGCTTGGGGGAGATGGAAAAAAGCTTTTGGGAAAAGCGTCACCACTAGTGTTGAGCGATACTGCCGGTTTTCTAAAAAAAAGGGGGCGGAAATTGGGGATCACCGGGTATCCTAAAAACGTGATATCCGATTTTTCCCTTTCCGGAAAAAACCCAAAGTAAGTCAAAAAACAAAAATTTTGCCCCAAAAAAAAAAAAACCCCCTTTTTTTGTTAAAATCAAAAATTAAAAACACATTTGAAAAAAAAATATAATTATTTAAATGTCATTGTGCATAAATATTTATATATCTATATTTTTTGTTTATTCCCCTTCTACAAAAAAATAAAAGTTAAATTTTTTTCAATTGCCGGGGAAAAGGGGCCGGGGGGGTCCCCCCAAAAAAACGGCGGGTCGGGGGGGGGGCCCGGGAACAAACCTCTGGCCCCCGTGCGAATCAACTTGGGCGCACCAACTGGATTTTTTTGGGGGCCCCCTTTTTGGGGAAAGGGGGCCGGGGGAAAAATTGGGGGAATTTTTTTGGGTTTTGGGGGAAAAATTTTAAAACTGGGGGTATTTGGGGTTTTTCCCCCCCAAAACTCGTTTCCTCAAGGCCTGGTGGAAGAAGGGGGGGCTTTCCCTGGGTGTACTCGGGCCCAAAAAGGGGCCCCCCAAAAAATTTCTCAAAGAAATCGTTTTTCCCCCGCCTTCCCCCTTTTTTCCCCCCCCTAACCCCTTTTTAGTGGCCGGGGGGAAAATAAAAAGGGAAAAAGGGGGCCGGGGGGCCCCCCTCTGGGGCCCCTCCCGTTGGGTAAGACCATTGAATTCCCCCCCATGGCTTTAAAAACCAAAAAAAGTTTTAAATTTTTTGGGGCCGGAAACTCTTTTCCCCCCTTTTAAAACGGAAAACCCCGGGGGGCCCAAAGGGGGAAAAAGGGGGGGGTTGGGGGGGGGGGTGGGGGGAATTAAAACCCCCCCTTTCCCTGGGCCCCAAAAGCGGAGGTCCCTAAACCTTTGGGCCCCCGGGGGGGGGGGGTCGGGGCCCGGTAAAAAAAGGGCCTGACCTTAAAAAAAACGGACGGAGGAAAACCTCTTTCCCGGAAGGGGGGTTTTTTTTCCGGAAAAGGGGAGGCCCCCTTCTAGTGGGGGAGGGGCGGGTTAAAAACCCTTTTTATTTATCCGGGAGGGTGCATAACCCTTTTCTCCAAAAAAATTCAAAACCCGGAGACCCCAACCCCTTCTCCCCGGGGGGTTTTGGGGAAGGAAAGAAAAGGGCTCCCCCCTCATGGAGGGGCGGGGGCCCCGGGCCCCAAAAGGGGTTTTGCCTTTGGGGGGGCCCCACTGTACCCTTTCAAAAGGGGGGGCTTTTCCCCGCCAAACGGGGGGGCCGCCCCGGCGGGGTTTTTGGGGGGGAGAGCCCGGGGAAAGGGGTGGGGGGGGGGGGGGGGTTTTTGGTTTTGGGGGGGGGAAAGGGGGGGTGGGGGGGTGGGTTGGCGGGGGGGAAAAGGTTTTGGGGGTTTTGGGAAACGGAAAAAAAAAGGGGAAAAAAAAGGGGGCTGGAGAACCCAAATGCCGAAATACCGGGGGGGAAAGGGGCCCGGGGGGGGGTAGGGGCCCGGATTGGGGGAAAAGGGGAAAGGGCCCCCTTTTTGGGGGGGGCCCGGGGGGAAGGGGGGGCCCGGAAGACGGGGGCCTTTTAAAAATTTTTTAATTTTGGGGGGCCAATCCCCCCACCTGGGGAAATTTTTTGGAAGGGGAAAATTTTTGTACCCGGGCCCCGGGGGGGCGTGGGGCCTTTACTCCCAAAAGGACACCGGGGAAGGGGGTTTTTGGGAGGAGTTGGTAATTTAAAAACCAATTTTGGGGGGTTTAAATTTTGGGTTTGGAAAAACCCAATTCACAAAAGGGGGGGGCCCCTTCCCCAGGGGTTTCTGGGAAAAAAATTTTTAGGATTTTCCCGGGGGGCCCTTAGCCTCCCCCCCAAAAAAACCCTGCACGGGGCCCCCCAACAAACCCCCCAAACACCCCGCCCCCCTTATGGTTCTAAAAAAGGGCCCCCGCTCCCTGGGGCCCCCATAACCCCTAAGGCCCCGGGCCCCGGGTTTTTCCCCGGGGCCCGTTAAGGGGGGCCCCCCGGGGGTTCCCTTCTCCTGACCCCAAAAGGGGGGCCCCCCCGGAGGGGATAAAGACGTGGCAACCGGACACAAGGGGGCACCGGGGTTTGGGAAAAACAACCACCCGGCGAAAGGGGTTTGGGGGGGGTTTTTGGGGGGGCCCCGGGGGGAAGTTCAGGGGGTTTTTTAAAGGGGTAGGGGAAAAACCCCCCCTTTTTAAACCCAAAAAATTAAAAAAAAAACCAAAAGGGGGGGGGTTTTCCCCCTTTTGGGGGTTTAAATTTGTTAAATTGTTGATTTTTAAAAGGGGGGGGGGGGGGGGGGGAAAAAAAAAAATTTTTTAATTTTTTAAAAAAAATACAAAACAGTTTTCTTTTCCCCTTTTTTACAGGTTTTTCCCCCCTGGGAGATCGTTTGGGGGTTTTTAAAAAAAAAAAAAAAAAAAAAACAGAGATAATGTCTGGCGGAATATTAGTAAGGGTGAGTAGCTTTGATTCAGATTTTGGGAACAGAGGGAGGAAGCAGGGGGAGTAAAAGGGGGGGGGGAAAGGGGGGTTTTTAATGTTCCCCGGGGGGGGGGCATGGAGGGGACCGGGGGAAAATTTCCCTGGAGTATGGGGGGGTTTTTTTTCCCTAAAAAACGGGGGGGAAGCCGGGGAAATTTTTAAAAAGGGGCCTAAAGGGTCCCGGCCCCGGAGAGGATTTTTTGCCAGGGTGGCCGGAAAAACCTTTTTAAAAAAACCCAAACCCCGGGGACCCCCAAAAATGAAGGGACTTCCCATTCCCGGGACCGAAAAAATTTTTTGTACGGACCCCCAAATCGAAAGGGCCCTCTTTTTTTTAAAAGGGGCCGGTTTTCCCCATTTTTGGAGTTTTTTTTTCGCCTTTAAAAACCTTTTTCCCCCCAAAAAGGGTAAACCCCTTGGGGTTTCGAAAAATTTTAGAAGCTAGCCCGGTCCTCCCCCCAAAAAAATGCAAAGGGGGGGGGGGAGGGTTTTGGGCCCCAAGGGAATTATCCATGCATTTCCGGGGTTCCCAAAAAGGGGTTGGGGGTTTGAATGCAAAAAATTGGGGGTTTTGCCAGGAAAGGGGAAAGGGGGGGGGGCCCCCCAAACGCCTTTAAAAATTTTTTTGACAAGGAAACCCTTTTTCCCAAAAATTTTGGGGGCTAAAACCCCATTTTATTATTTGGTTTTTGGGGTGGGCCCCCCGGGGAAAATTTCCCCCCAATTAAAACCGGGGGCTTACGAAACCCATTTTAGCCATTTAAGGGGTTTTTTGGCTTGTTCCCCAAGGGGGCATTAGGGGGTTTTCGTTTTTCCCAAGGGGGGGCCCGGGGGAAAAAAACTAACACTTCAAAAGGACCCCCCGGGGGCAAAGGGGAAAAAGGGGGCCCAAAATTTTGGGGAAAGGGCGCGCCGCGCAGAGAGATCTTTGGGCCGCTGGGGGCCTTTTTCCCCCCCCCGGATGGGTTTAAGGGGGAAAAAAAATTCAGAATTTTTTGGGAAAAAAAATCAGAAAAAAATTTTGGGGCCCGGGGGCCCCCAAAAAAACCGGGAGGGGGGGGAAAGGTTTTCCCCAACCCGGGGGTAAAAAAAATAAAAGGGGGAATTTTGGGGAAATATGGGGATGATTTAATTTTGGGGCCGGCAAGGAAATTCCCTTTAGGAAAAAAAAAAACAAAAAATTTCCCCCAAAAACCCCCAAAAAAAGAGGGAAAAAAGGAAAAGGGGGGGAAAAAAAAGTATTTTCCCGCATTCCCCCTTTTTTTTTTTTCCCCCCTTTTTAAAATTTTTCCCCCTTCCCCGGTTTTGGGGGCCCTTTTTAAATTTTCCCGGGGTTTTGGCCCGGGGTATACTGTTAAAGGGGTTTTGGGGGGTAAGGGGGAAAAATTTTTAAAATTTTGCCCCAAAAAGGGGCCCTTTTTCAAACCCCCAAAAGGGGGGTAGAAATTTTGGATGCAGGAACAAAAAAACCGGTGATTTTTGGGGGGTTTTTTTTGGGGGGGGTCCTTTCCCCCCCCGCGCCTCGGGGGGGGCCCGGAAGAATTTTTTTCCCCCCAAAGGCCCCCAAAGGGGGGTTGGGGGGAAAGGGGGTTTTTGGGGCCCCGGGGGGAGGGAAAAAGAAAAAAGGAACCCCCCTGTTTTAAAAACGGGGTTTTTCCAAGGGGAAAATAAGGGGCCGCTTTTTTTGAGCCCTCCCAGGGGGTTCTGTTTTTGTTGAAAAAGATGGTGTTTTAAAACAACCCCCCAAAAAACCCGACCCCAAAAAAAAACCCCCTTCCCGGCAAAAAAAAGTCCCACCAACTTCCCCTAAATCCCCCTCCCTGGGGGGGAACCCCCCAGCCCCCCCCCAGGAAAAAAAATGAAAAAAAACGGCCCGTGCCAAAAAAAACCCGGGGCCCCCTTAAACCCCCGGGGCCCCCCAAAAAGGGAAACCCCGGTGGTCACTGGCCCCCCGGCCGGGGAACCGCAAGGGGGAAAAAACCAAAACCCGGAAAAAAAAAAAACCCCCCAAAACAACTTTTTCGGTTAAACAGGGGAAAACTGCTAGCCCACAAGGGGCTTTTTGGGAAAAAATTTGTTTCCCCGGGGGGGCTGATGGGGGGCCCAGGTCACTTATATCAGACCCCTTCAGACCCAGTGAAGGCCCCTTCAGCAATTGATTCATTACCCTCAGCAACCAACCCGGGGGGAGCCCCAAAATCCGAAGTTGCCTCCAGCGTTTTTCACCCAACCCGTTTCTGTTTTCAGAAGAGTACAGCGGGATACAGTCTAGGGGTCATTGTTTAAAACTTCGTATTTTATTTTCGGAAGACCAGACAGACGCTCCCCAGGCTAGCGGAAATTTCACAAGAATATAATAAGAAAAAAAAGGGGGACTGTATCAGCAAAAATACCAGGTATATTTAAATATAGTCAAAAAATTCTTAAAACTCCGATATATTCCCTGAGGCAGCGTTTTTACCCCTCAAAGGCTCAGTCTGGATTACACAAGAATAAAAATTTAAAAAAAAAAGTGGTACTGTATCAGCAGTTTAACAGGTATTTATAGTATAGTCAAAATATTCCCAAATCTCAGTATATATTTAGGAGGCAGAACTGACGTTCTCCCGGGTCAGTATGTATTACATAATTTATAAAAAGGGTTCTATTTCACCCGATACAAGGTTTACATAGTATAGTGAAAATATTATAAATCTCCGTATATATTTCAGGAGGCAGACTGACGCTCAAAGGCTTAGTATGGATTACACAAGAATATAAAAGATCCGCAAGAAATAATCACACATGTGGGCCCATGTTCAAGGTGTAAATGATGCACTTAGAGTTGTGGGTGGAGGAGGACTTTATGGCAAAAAGGGTACTGTATCAGAAGCGTACAGCTAGATACAGTCTAGGGGTCATTGTAAATCTCCGTATATATTTACTGAGTACCAGACAGACGCTCACAGGCTCAGTCTGGATTACACAAGAATATAATAAGAAAAAGGGGTACTGTATCAGCAGATACCAGGTATATATAGTATAGCCAAAATATTCCAAATCTCTGTATATATTTCAGGAGGCAGACTCTGACGCTCACAGGCTCAGTCTGGATTACACAAGATTATAATAAGAAGAAAACGGGGTACTGTATCAGCAGATACCAGGTATATATAGTATAGTCAAAATATTCCAAATCTCAGTATATATTTCAGGAGGCAGGCACTGACGCTCTCAGGCTCAGTATGTATTACACAATAATATAAAAAGGTACTATTTCACCAGATACATGGTATATATAGTAAATTGAAAATATTCTAAATCTCCGTATATATTTCAGGAGGCAGAGTCTGACTCTCTCAGGCTCAGTATGTATTACACAATAATATAAAAAGCTAAAAAAGGGTACTGTTTCACCAGGTACAAGGTATATATAGTATAGTGAAAATATTATAAATCTACATATATATTTCAAGAGGCAGACTCTGATGCTCACAGGCTCAGTCTGTATTACACAAGAATATAATAAGAATAAAAAGGGGTACTGTATCAGCAGATACCAGGTATTTATAGTATAGTCAAAATATTCTAAATCTCAGTATATATTTCAGGAGGCAGCCATTGAGGCGCTCAGGCTCAGTATGTATTACACAATAACATAAAAAGCAGAAAAAGGGTAGTGTTTCACCAGATACAAGGTGTGAAGGAAACTGGTTCCTCCCACATCACCAATGTGACGTAACTACACAGTCACAGCATTCCGGCGCCCTCTTTGTCTCTCAGGTCAGTAAGGGAACTGCACCTAGAGCAAATGTCTGCCGGGGAGGATGTCCTATTACCCACTGGGTATTCTAAGATTCGTAATCAGAGTAAAAGCATCAGCCCAAAATTAATTTTATGGTTTAATTGCCTTAAGGGCGCACTAGATAATTACAGAAATATACAGTAAGCTATACAATGGAATTACAGTGGATTTGTAGTCAGAGTAAAATATAACAATAATGGTACAAGGCTTAGAGATATTAAGCTGGAGGTCAATTTTACCAGGTTGTAGGTTGCATGTGGATGCCGGGAGCTCTGCAGTCCACAGGTATAAGAATCTTAGTTGCCAGACAGTCCCGAAAGTGCGTGCCGCTGCTCCCTTGGCAGATCTGTCCCCTGTTCCTTCTTAGATCATCATCGTCTTGTTCTTCTGTGAGAGTGAGTGTCTCTGCCATGTGCTCTCAGTTTTTAAACATGCTGGGTTCCTCCCCCCGGTGTCAGAGGGTGGGCTAATAATCTCCACCCTTCAGCTCCCTGCTGAATTTATTCCCAATAGCTAAGAAAGGGGGTAACTTTCTCCAGGATAATAATAATATAATCTTTATTTTTATATAGCGCTAACAAATTCCGCAGCGCTTTACAGTTTTGCACACATTATCGCGCTGTCCCCAATGGGGCTCACAATCTAGATTCCCTATCTGTATGTTTTTGGAGTGTGGGAGGAAACCGGAGAACCCGGAGGAAACCCACGCAAACACGGGGAGAACATACAAATGATCGGATCAGGACGCGAGAGGTACCAGTGAATGCGATATGTTTTGCCTGTCATGTGGAGAGCAAACATGGCCCCATTGGGTCGCTATGGAGGGCCAATCTCTATATCTCAGGTCCCAGAGCTGTCACCAACTAGGGAGTCGCATTGTCAGATATGCGATTTCCGCAGGGTCACGCGGATATTTTTTATGAGTCTGTACCTCAAAAGGTGTGCTCATAATCCATAATCCTAAGATGGAGTCGGAGTGCCTGGAAGAGACAATGGATGTGTATTTCTGTGTCCAGCTGACATGTATAATCTAATTGAAGGTCCAGGCACCTCCAGACCCCATGCTGGCGTGTCTCCTTAAGGGTATGCCACACTAAACAATATCGCTAACGAGATCGCTAAAAAACGTCACTATTTAGCGATCCCGTTAGCGATATTGTTCAGTGCGGCAGCTTCCAGCGACGAGCTTCCTGCTGTGATCTCGCTCGTCGCTGGAATCGTTCCGGACCCTATTTCATCGCTGGCGCTCCCGCTGGGTGAGTATATATCGCTGTGTGGCACCTTTTCTTAGCGATTTAGCGGTACTTTTGTACCGCTAAAGTCGTTAAGAAGATCGCTAACGGCGATAGCGTCGTTAACTATATCGCTAAATGTGGCCGCATTTAGCGATATAGAAACAATCCCACTAGCGATCGCATTAGTATGCGTCGTTATCGTGATCGCTAGCGGGATTGTTTAGTGTGGCAGTACCTTTACTCAAGCTTTGAAGTCCTGTTTTGTCCTTATCTCCTTATCATTCTAAAAGATCTTGCTATTCAACATTGGAGCACTAAATCCTGTTTTCTTCAATATGCTTACTTGGGGGGTAGGAGCAGTTAGCTGCCTGTGACTCTGTGAACTCAGACTAAATGGCACCTGGGACAGGCCAAGCTCAGACATGATGCGAGCATTATGTCCCATATTCAAGATGGCGGCTGTTCCTTCATCACACCACCACCGCGGTCGCATACCCTTCCAGTCCCTCGAGCAGCGTGTTGACCATCCGCTGAAAAGTGGCAGGGGCATTCTTCATGCCGAAGGGCATCACCGTGGACTCGTACAGTCCGAATGGGGAGATAAAGGCAGAGCGTTCCAGTGCCCCAGGGGTCAGGGGAATCTGCCAATACTCCCTGATCAGATCCATGATGGTCAGGTATTTGGCCCTGGCCAGCTGATCGAGCAGGTCATCGATGCGCGGCATTAGGTACGCATCGGTGACTGTCACAGCGTTGAGCCCCTGGTAGTCCATGCAGAACCGCTTAGTTCGGTCCTTTTTAGGGACGAGAACTACAGGTGAAGCCCACGTGCTGTTGGACGCTTGGATCACCCCCAGCTCCAGCATCTCGTCTATCTCTTGGCGAATGCGCTGCTGCACCTAAAGAGATACCTGATATGCCGAACGCCGGATCGGGGGGTGATTGCCGGTGTCCACGTCATGGACGACTGTCTTAGTCATTCCAGGCAGGCTGCTGAACAGCTCCCGAAAGGGGTGTAGGGTGACCCCCAGCTGGGAACGTTGGTCCTCCGAGAGCTGGTGGCCAACCCCCACATCCTTGATGGATCCACCCGCCTTGGCTTGGGTGAGCAGATCCAGGAGGGTTTCTGCCTCTTCTTCCTCGGGAAGGTTGCACACTGGGTGGGCACAAGCCTCCCGCTCATGATGGGCCTTCATCGTGTTCACGTGGAAGGCCTTCCTCCTTCCACGGGCATGGTCCAGGGTGACCAGATAGGTGACGGCGTTGAGCTGCTTGTGCACAAGGTATGGACCCTCCCAGGCCGCCTGAAGCTTGTTTTGAGGTACGGGGATCAGCACCCACATCTTTTGACCCACCAGGTAGGTCCGCTCACAAGCATTCTGGTCGTACCACCGCTTCTGGTCAGCCTGGGCTTGGGCCATATTGTCATGCACCAGCCGTGTCAAGGCCATCATTCGGTCCCGGAAGCGCACGACATACTCAATGACCGACACTCCAGGGGTGGCCAAATCCTCTTCCTGTGCTTCCTTCACCAGAGCAAGGGGCCCCTGTACACGTCGCCCATACAGGAGCTCAAAGAGGGAGAACCCCGTTGAGACCTGTGGGACCTCCCAGTAGGCAAAGAGCAGGCGTGGGAGATACCGCTCCCAGTCTCTCCCGTGGGAGTCGACCAACATCTTCAGCATCTGCTTTAAGGTGCCATTGAACCATTCACACAGGCCATTGGTCTGCGGGTGATACCGGCTGGCTACCAGATGTTGCACCTGTATCTGCTTACAGAGAGACTCCATCAGCTGCGACATGAACTGGGTCCCTCGGTCGGCGAGCATTTCCTGGGGGAACCCCACTCTGGAGAAAATCTCCAATAAGGCAGTGGCCACTTTGTCGGCCCGAATGGACGACAAAGCTACCGCCTCCGGGTACCTGGTGGCATAGTCCACTACCGTTAGTATGAAGCACTTCCCGGAGCAGCTGGGAGTGGACAGAGGTCCAATGAGATCCACAGCCACCCTCGAGAAAGGCTCTTCGAGGATGGGCAGAGTTACCAGTGGGGCTTTGGGGCGTCGCCCCGCCTTCCCCACCCTCTGACATGTGTCACACGAATGGCAGTAGGCAGTCACCTCGGTCCTCATTCCAGGCTAGTAGAAATGCTGAGCTAGCCTGGCCCTGGTTTTAGCGATCCCTAGGTGTCCGGCCTTGGGAATCTCGTGTGCGATCCGCAACAATTCCACCCTGAACGGATAGGGTACCACTAACTGTCGGTCCCTGGGCGACGCCTCCGGTGAACCCTGCTGGACTGTTACCCGGTACAGCCATCCCTGGTCCCAGACCACTCGCTCGCGGTCGGACTCCAGGGGAGGCTGTGCCACCTGCTCCTTGAGAGCTTTCAGGCTAGCGTCAGCTTCCAATGCTGCCTGAAATCCCTGACTCGATATGGCAAGGATTGACGAAACTGCCACATCCTCTGTCAGCTCCCCGGGATTTATCTCCTGGCCGCTGTCTGACTCGGCAGCCACTTGGTCAGAGAGGGGGAAATCGTCGGACCTCCGGGAGGCTCCTTGGGCTCCCGCACTCCCACTCCTGGTAACAGCGGCCACGATTGCTGAGACCACAGGTAGCGCCTGCTTCCCCTCAGCCCCTGACCAAGTCGCCGGGTCAGGCAGACTTCCCTGGCCTCCTGACATCCCGGATGTGGGAAACTCCTTCCCTGGGGTCTTACCTGGTGGCTCCTCTCCCGGGACGCCCCCTCCCCCATGGCCTGTTCCTCTTTCTACAGAGACCCTAGACTGGCAGGCTGGATTCCCTTAGGGGCCCTACACTGCCCATAGCCGCTCCTCCCTCCACCTCTGAGGTCTCCCCTGCAGTCTCCTCACCTGTCCTCACTGTGAGCCCTTTGTGTGTAGTGTCAGTGCATGGCTTACTATCAGGTTTCACTCCCTCCTCCACTGTTGGAGGCACATTCAACACATTAACATTAGCATTCACAGCAGAGTCATGACATTCTTGGGCAGCCGAACTTGGGGGTTCAGTGGCCACATACTGAGACACTAGCCGCCCCAAATCGGTCCCAAGCAACACATTGGCAGGAATATTTGGCGTTACTCCCACCTCCCACATTCCCCTCCCGACGCCCCAGTCCAAAAATACCTTGGCGACGGGCAGCGCCGGTTCAACGCCTCCAATTCCGGAGATGGAAAGGGTTGTCCCAGGTACCAAATCTTGAGGGGACACCACCTCAGCACATACCAGGGTTCGTTCAGCGCCTGTGTCCCGCAGTCCCATGACCGCTGAGCGGCCGATGGTGACGGGTTGGTAATTGTCCAGGGACCTCCCACCATCCGCTCCCACACACAAAACAGTGGACGGTTTCTGGGACAGGGATGGGGTCTTATGGCGCTGGGGACACGCAGCCTTAAAGTGTCCCAGCTGGTTGCAATGATGACAATGCCTGGGTTCTGTTCCTGGCCTGGAGAGGGCAGCAGGGAGTACACCTCTTGCACTCTGGGGGCTGGGGGATTGGGCTTACGCCCTCTCTAGGTGCTGCTGGCAGGCTTCTTTGGCTCAGGCGCCCTGTTGTTGGCATACTCGTCTGCCAGGGCGGCTGTAGCAGAAGCCCCCTTTGGTTTCCGGTCACGGAGGAACTGCTGGAGGTCCTCTGGTCAGTTTCACAAGAACTGCTCCGTGACGAACAGTTCCTGGACCTCCTGGCGGGTGGTGAGCTCTAGACCCGAGGTCCAGTGCTCCGCAGCTCTCAGCAGGGCCCACATGTGGTCGGTCCAGGTGTCCTTTGAGCCCCGCAGCAGGCTCCGGAACTTCCTGCGGTACGACTCCAGGGTGAGGTTGTAGTGCTGGATCAGGGCCCGCTTGATGCTGTTGTAGTCCTGCTCCTCCCCGGCAGGTAAGTCCCCCAACACTTCGAGGGACTTACCCCTCCAATGGGGGGTCAGGTACCTTGCCCACTGATCCAGGGCCAGATGGTGTTGGAGACAGGTTCTCTCAAAGGTCAGCAGAAAGGAATCCAGGTCTCCATCCTTTTCAAGCAAGGGAAAGTCCTCTGCCCGGACCTTGGAAGCCTTGGTCTCCAGTGGAACTGGAGCATCCAGCGGGAGCCCGTGCTGAGCCATCTCCCATCGGTGCCAGGGCTCAGCAGCTTCATGGCGTTCTGCTGCCTGCAGCACACGTTCTGTATGCTCACGCTCTGCTGCTTTCTCTGCTGCCAACAGGAGTCTGTTATGGGTGGCGTCGTTACCAGCCTCGAGCTGTGCCATAGCCGCTTGGAAAAGGGCCTCTGATTTGGACAGGCTGGGACAGTCCACTGCAGGACTGAGCACGGGGTCTGGCTCCTTGGGGGGCCCTGGCTGAGCTCCCCCTCATCTTCATCGGTATCGACCTCCTCAAAGACCATAGCATTGGCCTCCCCCTTTGTCTTACTCCTGGTGCCTTCTGCCATCTTGGGAACCTCTGGTTACTGACACAGCTGCAACCCTGACCTTGCACACAGCTTATTATATTTACACTCTGACCGTATAGTGCTGGGCTGACCTTAAGACCCCAGCAGTGATAATTACCGCAGGTAGTCTTTAGTGTCTGGGAGTAGGGGTCACATGCACACTATTACTCTGATCCCACTACGCTGCCACCAATGTGAAGGAAACCGGTTCCTCCCACGTCATCAATGTGACGTAACTACACATTCACAGCTCTCCGGCGCCCCCTTTGTCTCTCAGGTCAGTAAGGGAACTGCACCTAGAGCAAATGGCCGCCGGGGAGGATGTCCTGTTACCCACTGGGTATTCTAAGATTCGTAATCAGAGTAAAAGCATCAGCCCAAAATTAATTTTATGGTTTAAGTGCATTAAGGGTGCACTAGATAATTACAGAAATATACAGTAAGCTATACAAAGGAATTACAGTGGATTTGCAGTCAGAGTAAAATATAACAATAATGGTGCAAGGCTTAGAGATATTAAGCTGGAGGTCAATTTTACCAGGTTGTAGGTTGCATGTGGATGCCGGGAGCTCTGCAGTCCACAGGTATAAGAATCTTAGTTGCCAGACAGTCCACAAAGCACATGCCGCTGCTACCTTGACAGATCTGTCCCCTGTTCCTTCTTAGATCATCGTCGTCTTGTTCTTCTGTGAGAGTGAGTGTCTCTGTCATGTGCTCTCAGGTCTTAAACTTGCTGGGTTCCTCCCTCCGGTGTCAGAGGGTGGGCAAATAATCTCCACCCTTCAGCTCCCTGCAGAATTTATTCCCAATATCTAAGAAAGGGGGTAACTTTCTCCAGGATGATCGGATCAGGACGCGAGAGGTACCAGTGAATGCGATTTGTTTTGCCTGTCGTGTGGAGAGCAAACATGGCCCCATTGGGTCGCTATGGAGGGCCAATCTCTATATCTCAGGTCCCAGAACCCTCACCGACTCGGGAGTCACACTGTCAGATGCGCGATTTCCGCAGGGTCACACGGATATTTTTTATGAGTCTGTACCTCAAAAGGTGTGCTCAAAATCCATAATCCTAGGATAGAGTCAGAGTGGCTGGAAGAGACAATGGATATGTATTTCTCTGTCCAGCTGACAGGTATAATCTAATTGAAACCCCCAGGCACCTCCAGGCCCCATGCTGGCGTGGCTCCTTACTCAAGCATTGAAGTCCTGTTTTGTCCTTATCTCCTTATCATACTAAAAGACCTTGCTAAGTTGCTATTCAACATTGGAGCACTAAATCCTGTTTTCTTCAATATGCTTACAGGGATGGGGGGTAGGAGCAGTTAGCTGCTTGTGACTCTGTGAACTCAGACAAAACACCTGGGACAGGCCAAGCTCAGACATGAGGCGAGCATTATGCCCCATATCCAAGATGGCGGCTGTTCCTTCATCACACAAGGTATATATAGTATAGTGAAAATATTCTAAATCTCCACATATATTTCGGGAGGCAGACTCTGATGCTCACAGGCTCAGTCTGGATTACACAAGAATATAATAAGAAAAAGGGGTACTGTATCAGCAGATACCAGTTCTATATAGTATAGTCAAAATATTCGAAATCTCCGTATATATTTCAGGAAGCAGACACTGACGCTCACAGGCTCAGTCTGGATTACACAATAATATAAAAAGATGAAAAAGGGGTACTGTATCACGAGATACAAGGTAGTATAGTGAAAATATTCTAAATCACCGTATATATTTCAGGAGGCAGACAATGACGCTCACAGGCTCAGTATGGATTACACAAGAATATAAAAAGTTGGGAGTTGAAGAAGGGGGGGGACAGCACAGATAGGGAGGTTGCAAAAATGGCATATGTTGAAGTGTATAATGGACGTAAAGCAGCTGCAAATGGATGAATTGGAGAAGTCCGAGGAAGAGGAGGACAAAAAAGGGGTACTGTGCCACCAGATACAAGGTAGTATAGTGAAAATATTCTAAATCTTGGTATATATTTCAGGAGGCAGATAATGACGCTCTCAGGCTCAGTATGGATTACACCAGAATATAAAAAGTAGAAAAAGGGTAATAGTTCATTACCCTCAGCAACCACTGGAGGGAGCCCCAGCTCAGAAGTCGCCTCCAAAGTATTCACAACAGTACCCCCCCTTGAGGAGGGGTCACCGAACCCTCACCTGCGCAACCAGGCCGATCAGGATGAGCTTGATGATAGGCACAGATAAGTCTCCCAGCATGAATGTCCGAAGCAAACACCCAAGAATTGTCCTCCTGATCATAACCTCTTCACTTAACCAAATACTGGAGTTTCCGTCTAGCAAAACGAGAATCCAATATTTTCTCAACCACATACTCCTAATTGCCCTCAACCAAAACAGGGTCGGGAGGCGCAGCCATAGGAACCACTGGCTCGACAAACCTCTTCAATAAGAACTTGTGGAACACGTTATGGATCTTAAATGTCCCTGGAAGAAGCAAACGGAAGGAAACCGGATTAATGATTTCCATGATCTAATAATCTCCAATGAACCTTGGCTTAAATTTTGGAGATGCAACCTTCATAGGGATATTCCTTAAGGACAACCAAACCAAGTCCCCCACTTTAAAACGAGGACAATCAGTCCTATGCCAGTTGGCAAACCGCTGGGCCTTCGCTTGAGAGAGAGACAACCTCTCCACTACCTGGTCCCAAATCTGCTGCATACGCTGCACAATAGAGTCAACCCCCGGACAGACAGAAGCCTCCGCCTGTCCTGAAGAAAATCGAGGGTGAAACCCAGAATTGCAGAAAAATTGAGACATCAAGGTGGCAGTGCTAGCCCTATTATTAAGAGCAAACTCAGCCAAAGGCAAAAAAGAGACCCAGTCATCTTGATCAGCAGACACAAAACATCTCAAATAAATCTCCAAGGTCTTGTTTGTTCTCTCGGTTTGTCCATTGGTCTGAGGGTGAAATGCAGAGGAGAAACTGAACACCAAGTTTAGAACAAAATGTCCTCCAAAATCTGGAAACAAACTGAACTCCTCTGTCAGACACAATGTTCTCCGGAATGCCATGTAACCGAACCACGTGCTGAAAGAACAAAGGCACCAATTCGGAGGAGGAAGGCAACTTAGGTAATGGCACAAGATGTATCATTTTGGAAAACCTATCACAGATTACCCAGATAACAGTCATTTTCTGAGAGACAGGGAAGTCGGAAATAAAATCCACAGAAATATGGGTCCATGGCCTCTTGGGTACATGTAATGGCATCAACAAACCACTAGAACGAGAACAAAGCTTGGAACGAGAGCAAGTCCCACAGGACTGCACAAAGTCCCTGACGTCACGAGACAAAGTAGGCTACCAAAAGGACTGACTCACCAAGTCTCTGGTACCAAAAATCCCGGGATGACCAGCCAACACGGAACAATGAATCTCAGACATCACACTCTTCTTCCACTGGTCTGGGACAAACAATTTCCCAACATGGCAGCGCTCAGGTTTATCCTACTGACACCCCTCCAGAGCCAGTCTCAAATTGGGCGAGATGGCGGAAAGAACTACACCCTCTTTCAAAATAACAGTAGGATCAGATAACTCAGGAGAATCCGCAAAGAAATTCCTCGAGAGGGCATCCGCCTTAACATTCTTAGTGCCCGGAAGAAAATAAACCACAAAATTAAAACGTGTGAAAAACAAGGCCCACCTGGTCTGTCTAGGATTAAGTCGCTTGGCTGATTCGAGATAAACCAGGTTCTTATGGTCCGTGAGAACTACCACCTGATGTTTGGCTCCTTCCAGCCAATGTCTCCACTCTTCAAAGGCCCACTTCAAGGCCAATAACTCCTGAATACCCACGTCATAATTACGTTCAGTTGGAGAAAATTTTTGAGAGAAGAAGGCACAAGGGTTACTCTTAGAGGTCTCTGGATCCCTTTGGGACAAAACGGCACCTGCCCCAATCTCAGAGGCATCAACCTTCACCTGAAACGGCAGAGAGACATCAGGCTGCCGTAGAACAGGAGCAGAAATGAATCTCTGCTTAAGTTCCTGAAATGCAGAAACTGCCTCAGGAGGCCAATTCACCACATCGGAACCCTTTTTGGCCAAATCAGTGAATAGTTTAACAATACCGGAGAAATTACCAATAAATTTACGATAAAAATTGGCAAAATCCAAAAATCTCTGAAGAGCCTTCATTGAAGTAGGTTGAACCCAATCACAGATGGCCTGAACCTTGACCGGGTCCATTTCAATAACAGACGGAGACAAAATGAATCCCAGAAATGAGACCTTCTGTACGCCAAAAAGACACTTTGATCCCTTCACATACAGTGATATAAGATCGCATAGCATCGTGTTCAGGTACAGATAAATTAAAAAGGCGACCTTTAGGAAATTTACCATCAGGCACTAACTCAATAGCGCAATCATAGCTCCTGTGAGGAGGTAAAGATGCAGACTTACTTTCACTAAACACATCAGAAAAATCAGTCAAGAAGTCAGGGACATCTTGAGACTGGGGAGAGGCAGAAAAAACAGGAGTGTAAGTATTAACACATTGGCAGCCCCAACTGGTCACAGACACAGATTTCCAATCCAAAACAGGATTATGAGTCTGTAACCAAGGGAAACCCAGTACAATAATGTCATGCAGATTATGCAACACCAGAAATTTGCAACTCTCCTGATGATCTGGTTCAACCCTCATTATCACCTGAGTAGAAAACTGGGGTTTATTCTCCACCAAAGGGGTAGAATCAATGCCCAGTAAAGGAATAGACTTCCGCAGGGGTATCATGGGAAACCCACAACGTTTGGCAAAGTCAAAATCCATCAGGTTAATAGCTGCTCCTGAATCAACAAAAGCCTAAGCCGAAAATGTGGACAGGGAGCAAATCAGGGCAACAGTCAACAGAAATTTAGTCTGAACACTACCCAAGACAACTGAGCGCGCAAAACGTCTTCCCCGCTTAGGGCAGAAGGAAATAGCATGGGAAGCGTCACCACAGTAGAAACATAACCAATTGCGCCTACGAAACTCATGACGCTGAGCCCCAGAAGTCACTCCATCACACTGCATGGGCTCAGGAGCTGGCTCACAAGGCAACACTATTTCACGCATACCTCTGCGCTCCCGCAAACGTCTGTCAATTTGAATAGCCAAAGACATAGAATCATTGAGACCAGAGGGAACAGGGAATCCCACCATAACGTCCTTTACATTTTGTGACAGACCCTTCCGAAAAAGGGCTGCCAAAGCATCATCATTCCATTTGGTCAGGACTGCCCATTTTTGAAATTTCTGACAGTACAGCTCTGCGTTCCCTGAGGACTTAGGTTTTAAGGCAAAAAACAACTTACAGTTATTTTTTAAATTCAGAAATTTAGATCGATACCCCAAAAATAAATCTGGTATGGGGATCCTAGGTTCCACAACCGGCAACCTAGCAAGACAGGTAGCAATACTCCGAACCTCAGATGCAAGCTGCTCCACACGGTCAGACAACTGTGCAAACTTCATTGAGAGAAAAAAAAATTACTCCTCAGCACCCAGAGAAAAAGAGGGGAAAAAAATGCAACAAACAGAGGAGAAAAAAAAAAAAAATTCTGACAACTCCTTTTTTTTTTTTCCTTTTTACTATTTTTCCCTTCTGTGAGTACCATATAATTTTCAGTTTGGCCGGTAATACTGTTATGTTTCGGTAGCTGAGGAGAAATTGCAAAAAAAAGCCAAAGTAGTAATACACCAGAGAGGCTGGAAACTATTGGATGCCAGTACACTAAACTAATCGCCACTCTAGAAGTAGCCGTGGAGCGTACCTACGGTGATCCTAGACGCCTCGTCACAGCCGGAGAGATAACTACACCTAAAGGCAGATAGATGAAAGCTATCTGCCCCGGAGCAGAATCCCCAAAGGAATAGGAAGCCCCCAAACATGTAATGGCGGTTAGACCAGAAGAAAACACGGACACAGACAGAAAATAGAATGCGCAAACGCTGGGGCCCAATCTGTCTAGATAGAAAAGTATAGGAAAGAATTCTGACTGCAACCCAAAAAAACCCTGACAAAAATACCAACACTTCTGATTAACAAAAAACCTGAGATCACATGATCTCTACCACCTAAATCAGATCTCTGGTGTAACTCACAACAACTCAGCAAATAAAAAATGACAAAGGAACAAAGCAAAAGTGCACACACATAATGAGCACAATTGCATTGCAGCACCAGACCCCAAAAGGGGACCAGGCTGCAGTCCATTGCAAGCAGCAAACCAGCAGTGAAAATTCAACAGAGGAAAAAAAACAACAAAACACTTATCTGAATGAGAGCAGGAAAGCAAGCTGTGCTCCAAGCAAGACCAGGAGGAACAATTGATTACCGGCAAGGCTGATGGGAACTCAGGTCACTTATATCATACCATTCAGAGCCAGCTGAAGGCCATTCAGTAATTAGTTCATTACCCTCAGCAACCACCTGAGGGAGTCCCAGCTCAGAAGTCGCCTCCAAAGTATTCACAACAGGTAATGTATTACAAGCGTACAGCTGTATACAGTGTTGGGGTAATTTTTAAATCTCCGGATATATTTCCGGAGTAACAGACAGACTTTCACAGGCTCAGTATGGATTAGATCACAATATAAAAAGCTGAAAAAGGGTTCTGTATCACCAGATACCAGATATATATAGTATAGTGAAAATATTCAAAATCTCCGTATATATTTCAGGAGGCAGACAATGACGCTCACAGGCTCAGTATGGATTACACAAGAATATAAAAAGATGAAAAAGGGGTACTGTATCAGCAGATACCAGGTATATATAGTCTAGGTAAAATATTGGAAATCACCTTTTATATTTCAGGAGTCAGACAATGACGGTCACAGGCTTGGTATGGATTACACAAGAATATAAAAAGATCCACAAGAAATAATCACACATGTAGGCCAATGTTCCAGGTGTCAATGATGCACTTACGGTTGGGGGGGGGGACGACTTTCTGCAAAAAAGGGTACTGTATCCCAAGCATACAGATGTATACAGTCTAGGGGTTATTGTAAATCTCCGTATTTATTTCCGGACTAACAGACAGACGCTCACAGGCTCTGTATGGATTACACCAGAATATGAAAACTAGAAAAAGGGTAATGTATTACAAGCGTACAGCTGTATACAGGGTTCGGAAAATTGTAAATCTCCGTATATTTTGCCAGAGTAAGACACTGGCTCTCACAGGCTCAGTATTGATCACACCAGAATATAAAACTAGAAAAAGGGTAATGGATTACAAGCGGACAGCTGTATACAGGGTTGGGGAAATTGTAAATCTCCGTATATTTTGCCAGAGCCAGACACTGGCTCTCACAGGCTCAGTATTGTTAACACCAGAATATAAAAACTAGAAAAAGGGTAATGGATTACAAGCGGATAGCTGTATACAGGGTTGGGAAAATAGAAAATCTCCGTATATTTTGCCAGAGTCACACACTGGCTTTCACAGGCTCAGTATTAATCACACCAGAAAATAAAAACTAGAAAAAGGGTAATGTATTACAAGTGGACAGCTGTATATAAGGTTGGGGAAATAGAAAATCTCCGTATATTTTGCCACAGTCAGACACTGGCTGTCACAGGCTCAGTATTGATCACACCAGAATATAAAGACTAGAAAAAGGGTAATGGATTACAAGCGTACAGCTGTATACAGGTTTGGGGAAATTGTAAATCTCAGTATATTTTGCCAGAGTAAGACACTGGCTCTCACAGGCTCAGTATTAATCATACCACAATATAAAAAGTAGAAAAAGGGTAATGTATTAGAAGCGTACAGCTGTATACAGGGTTGGGGAAATGTAAAATCTCCATATATTTTGCCAGAGTCAGACACAGGCTCTCACAGGGTCAATATGGATCACATCAGAATATAAAAAGTTGGGAGGCGGAGGAGGGGGGGGACAGCCCAGATCGGGAGGTGGCAAAAATGGCATATGTTGAGGTGTATAATGGACGTTTAGCAGCTGCAAATGGAGGAATTTGAGAAGTCCGAGGAAGAGGAGGACAAAGCAATCCATTTTTCTGGCAACGTATGTGTCATCAGGGGAAAGTGGGACAAAATCCTTTGAAACCCATGCATGGTTCATTTTAATGAAGAGTAGATCATCAACATTTTGCGTCGACAGACGGGTCCTTCTTTCTGTCAGGATTGATCCTGCAGCACTGAAGACTCTTTCAGATAGCACACTACCAGCAGGGCAAGCGAGCTCCTGTAAAGCATTTTGTGCCAATTCAGGCCAGGTGTCCAGTTTACAGGTCCAGTAGTCAAAGGGGAATGACCGGTGAAGGAGAACATCGATAGGGGAGGAGAAGTAATTTGTAACCATAGTTGACAACTGCTGTCTCCTGTCTGTTGCTATAGATTCCTGATTACCAGGTGTGTGAGCTGTCCTGGAGAAATCAGTCCACAACATGGTCATGAAACCCCTGTCTCCAACGTCACTTCGGATGTGTGCACCATGAACACCTATACCCTTGTGGTAGAACCTGCACCGCTGCTGTTTGCTGGGAATGCCTCTAACAAATGGTTTACCAGAGTTGCTTGTTTGTTGGCCAATATTAGCTCTAGGTTCTCCTGTGGCATTATGTTCTGTAATTTTCCTTTATAGTGTGGATCGAGGATGCTTGCCAACCAGTAGTCGTCATCCTTCATAATTTTGGCAATGCTGGGGTCCCTTTTTAGGATCCGCAAAGCATAATCACACATGTGGGCCAATGTTCCAGGTGTCAGTGATGCACTGCAAGTGGTGGGTGGAGGAGTTCTTTCTGCCAAATCCACATCTCTCCAGTCACGCACAAACCCTGGACCTGAACTTGGCAAGCCAACATTTTCTCTTACCCCCTGAGAAGCATCCTCCTCCTTAAAATAATCATCCCCCTCATCCTCTTCCTCTTCTTCCTCCACCTCGTCCAGGACAGTTCCCTGAGCAGATAATGGCTGACTATCATCAAGGGTTCCCTCTTCCTCCTCTTCCTACTTCCCTGCAGATGCCTGATCCTTAATGTGCATCAAAGTTTGCATGATCAGACGCATAAGTGAGATGCTCATGCTTATGATGGTGTTGTCTGCGCTTGCCAGCCATGTGCATTCCTCAAAACACTGAAAGACTTTACAGAGGTCTTTCAGCTTTGACCACTGCACACCCGACAACTCCATGTCTGCCCTCAAGCTGCCTGCCCGTGTATTCTCCCATAAATGCATTACAGCCTGCTTCTGTTCGCACAGCCTCTCAACCATGTGCATGCTGGAGTTCCACCTTGTTGCAACGTCTATGATGAGGCGGTGCTTCGGGAGGTGGAGCGATCGCTGCAGCCTCTGCATTCGACTGGAGTCTACGGGCGAGCGACGGATATGCGAACACAGTCTTCGCACTTTATGGAGCAGGGCTGTTAACTCCGGATAATTATTTAAGAAGTACTGCACCACCAGGTTCAAGGTGTGAGCCAGGCAAGGTATGTGTCTGAGTTTTGCCAAGGCTATGGCCGCCACAAAATCACGGCCGTTATCACTGACTACCTTGCCAGGCTCAAGATGTAGAATGCCCAGCCATGACTCAGTTTCTCGCTGCAAGTAGTCGGCCAGTACCTCCGCGGTGTGTCTGTTGTCACCCAAAGACATCATTTTTAAAACAGCCTGCTGACACTTACCACTAGCTGATCGATAGTGGGACACCTCGTGTGCAACACTGGCAGTTGTGGATGGAGTGCTCGTGCGACTGCGCTCTGTTGATGAGCTTTCGCTTCTAGAGGAGGAAGAGGAGGAGAGTTGAACGCCTACAGCCAACTGTTGCCTATACCGTGGGCTAGGCAGCACTGTCCCACCGCCGCTGTCCCCTGTTGACCCTGCATCCACCACATTAACCCAGTGTGCAGTGATGGACATGTAATGGCCCTGGCCATGCCTACTGGCCCATGCATCTGTTGTAAGGTGCACCTTTCCACTCACTGATTGATTGAGTGCATGGACAATGCGGTCTTTCACATGCAGGTGGAGGGCAGGGATGGCTTTTCTAGAAAAGAAGTGGCGACTGGGTAGGTCATAGCGTGGGACAGCGTAGGCCATGAGCTCTCGGAACGCTGCGCTTTCAACCAAACGGAAGGGCATCATCTCTAATGAGATCAGTTTGGCAATGTAGGCGTTCAAACCCAGTGTACGCGGATGTGATAATACTGTAAGCTCCATGTCTTGTGCTGTGCAGAACTAAAGCCCACAAAGCAAAGCCCCCTCCTTCTCTCTGCAGCTCTCATACTTCTCACCAACCCCCCTCCCAGCCTGCACTCAGGCAGTGTAATGTGAGCTGCCAGTGCTAGAGTTTTCCCGCTTCACAGCAGGGGTCCCATTGTCAGCAACGTGTGCTGTTCTTACCCTAGCAGCCATCTTGGAGACTCCATTCTGTTTTGGTTAATAACACGGTGGGAGCGTCCGCTAGAAACACGAAAGTACTGTTGTGAAACATGCGCTGGACAGGCAACGGTCCCGTGGTACTGGTAAACCCGTAACTCCAACAGAACCCGAGAAATGGAATTCTCGGATGCCCTATAAACTAGCCCACCCGCGTGTGGGCTCATTTGAACCGTCATTTCAAAGTAAGATCATTGATAGGTCTGCCATTCTTCTGCGAGGTTCTCAGGATGAGTTATGCTCCTGATAATCTTTCAGAACTCCAACCATACCTTTCAGCAAGAGGAGGACCCTGGTAACTCCACCCCGTTTATGATGTCACGGCCACAGGTCTCTAAGGTAGGGGCCAGGTATTCTGGCTCAGATCTGCCCTGGACACCAGACTTATAGCAGCTCTGTGATGCATTGTGATGTCTCCCCTCCCCGACCGCATGGCTTGCCTACTATGATCTAAGAACTGTAAGTTGATCTTCCTTACGTTAACCCCTTTTATTTTCTAATTGTCTTGTACATAACTATATTGCCTCAGCTTGTTACATCTTTTTATATTGTATAAGCACTGCCTGTCTTTTTAAGGAATAAACCTATAAATTTATTAGTTTGTCTCTCCTGCTCTATAAACGAATTTGCACGTGCCTGAAGCACTACGCTACTGTTTTGGGGTTGCTACGGACTCTCTTGATAAATTGTTCATTAAGAAAAACCGTAGCTGGTGGCAGCTATAAAGAAGGGGTGTAAAGTGTTGACCTATGGGGTGGCGTTGGCGGTGACGGAGCGGGTATTATAAGTGTATTAACCGGCTGCGGCTCGGAGTAATTATAATTCCCTCACTGCAGCGTGCCCAATAGCCAGCACACATCCAAGTGGCCCGTCTGGCGACCAATTATCCTAGGTGCAGTTCCCTGACTGACCTGAGGGTAAGGGGGGCGCCAGAGAGCTGTAAGTTCCTAAGTGGAAGTGGGATAATTAAAAATCCCTGCAGTTTACTGGGTCGGACGGCAGCAGCCGTCGTGTGTGTGCACCGTTTCATCACAGCGGATGAGAGGAT
This sequence comes from Oophaga sylvatica, assembly GCA_033576555.1. Taxonomy (NCBI): domain Eukaryota; kingdom Metazoa; phylum Chordata; class Amphibia; order Anura; family Dendrobatidae; genus Oophaga; species Oophaga sylvatica. The sequence goes on from JARQOD010000001.1 coordinate 452,210,856, forward strand.
GAGTACTTTCTTGTCCTACTCAGAGTGTCTGGTAGGGTGAGCTGGACTTGAGAGCAGCATATGGGGGAACTAGCGGTGGACATGACGGACTGAGAGGGGGTGTTGATGGTGGTGATGGCCTAGATGCAGTCTTTCATTACAAAAACATTGTGATTCCCTGACTGCTTTGGCCTTACGACGACACCTCAACATTTCTTGCTGGTGGTGAGACATCTAGTGGGCTTACAGTGGAGTGGGCGAAGGGATGGAGCGTTGCTGGCTAACTTCAGTCGGAGCCAGTGCACATGTGCTACCTGAGGTTTTGTAGTCCGTCCATGCTTGCTAGTGCATGTTCAGTAAATGTCTAAGCATGCAACTGGTATTCAAATTTCAGAGATTTTTCCCTCGGCTAAAGGTCCTTTGGCACTTCTTACAGAAAACCTTTGCCTCATCAATATGATTTTGGTCAAAAAAGTGCCACACTGGACTCCTACTACTATGGTATAAATGTTCAGGGCTTGCACGCTGTTCTAATTTGACCGTCTGGCCAAGCTGTCCTGCAACTCTTTTTGTTTTTTAACACCTTTTTGGACTGCTACGGGCCTGACAGATAACCCCAGCTGCGATGTTGATACCTGCTGCTGATCCTTCTCTTCTGAGCTATTGCCAGTGACACCCTCTTCCCCCACTGGATTCCAATCTGGGTCAACAACTGGGTCTTTCATCACCTCCTCTTCAATTTCATCTGCACCTTTCTCTGTGTCACCGTGTAAGGTGGTATAGCATGCGGGAAGGGGCACCTGAGTTTCATCAGGGTCACATTCTGGCTCAGTACACTGTGAGGGCAATGTAGTGCTCTGGTTGAATGTACCAGCACAATCATCTAGCAGTGGCTGTGCATCAGTGCACTCCATGTCAGATTCATCTTGGACTGGGGAATTCAGGATTTCACTTGATAACCCAGGCATGGTATGTGAAAAGAGCTCCATGGAGTAATCTGATGTGTGGCCTGCCGCATCCTTCACTTTTGGTGGGGGTGAAGGACACAAGAAAATGGGTTGTTCCTGACCAGAAGCCTGCAATGACGACTCAGTGCTTGGAGCTTTTGAAACTTCAGAAGAGGAGGAGATAGAGCTGGAGGCTGTTTCGGCAATGTAAGCTAAAACCTGTTCCTGATGCTCCGGCTTTAAAAGCGATTTACGTAATTCCAGAAAATGGAGCCTTCCAGGGCTTCTGGAGCCAGACGATGACGCAGGATCAACACCTCCTGCCTTAGGTGCTATTGTGATTTTGGCACTACCAGCAGATGCACCACCACCACCATCAGTACCAGGTGGCCCCACACGACCACGTCTGCGGCCTCTTCCACCATACTTCCTCATGTTTGTGGAAATGGACTCAAAATAACAGCAGATATATGGTACTGTATCAAAAGCGTACAGCTGTATACGGTGAAGATGAAAAATTTTTTATCTCCGTATATATTTGTCGAGTAACAGACACAGACTCTCACAGGCTCAGTATGGATTACACCAGAATATAAAAACCAAAAAAGTGTACTGTATCAGAAGTATACAGCCGTATACTGTGCTTGGTTAATTTTAAATCTCTGTATATATTTCAGGAGTAACACACACGGTCAGGCTCAGTAGGGATAACACCAGAATATGAAAAGGAGAAAAAAGTGCAGGGTCAGGCTCAGTAGGGATAACACCAGAATATGAAAAGGAGAAAAAAGTGCACTGTATCAGTAGCGTACAGCTGTATACAATGTTGGAGTAATTTTAAATCTCCTTATATATTTCAGAAGTAACACACACGGTCACAGGCTCAGTAGGGCTAACACGAGAATATGAAAAAGTGTACTGTATCAGTAGCGTACAGCTGTATACAGTGTTGGGGTAATTTTAAATCTTCATATATATTTCATGAGTAACACACACGTTCACAGGCTCAGTATGGATAACACCAGAATATGAAAAGGAGAAAAAGTGTACTGTATCTGTAACGTACAGCTGTATACAGTGTTGGGGTAATTTTAAATCTCCGTCTATATTTCAGGAGTAACACACATTGTCACAGGCTCAGTATGGATAACACCAGAATATGAAAAGGATAAAAAGTGTAGTGTATCAGTAGCGTACAGCTGTATACAGTGTTGGGGTAATTTTAAATCTCCGCCTATATTTCAGGAGTAACACACACGGTCACAGCCTCAGTAGGGATAACACCAGAATATGAAATGGAGAAAAAGTGTACTGTATCAGTAGCGTACAGTTGTATACAGTGTTGGAGCTTTTTGAAATCTCCGTATATATTTCAGGAGTAACACACACGCTCACAGGCTCAGTATGGATTACACCAGAATATGAAAAGCAGAAAAAGTGTACTGTATCAGTAGCATACAGGTGTATACAGTGTTGGGGTAAATTTAAATCTCTGTATATATTTGAGGAATCACACACAGACGCTCTCTCAGTATGAATTTGACCTTAATACACAAGGAAGAAAAACGGTACTGTATCAGAAGATACCAGCTGTATACGGTTTTGGGGAAAATTGAAATCTCCGCATATATTTCGGGAGTCACACACAGATAGTCAGCATGTATTTGTCCGTGATACCAGCCTGTACACAGTACTGTGAGGAGCGTACAGCTCTGTAAGTTGTGGGAAAAAATGAACGCTCGGTAACTGTGCAGAAAAAAATTTAAGTATTAGTGCTGTGTAGGTGCTGTGTTAAAAAGCAGTCTGCACAGCAGGGTACACACAGCAATACAGATAGCAGGCAACCTAATAATCAGCTCTGATGCTGCACACTAGAAATTCCTCCCCTGTGACTGGCAGGCAGCCTAATAATCAGCTCTGCTGCTCCACACAAGAAATTCCTCCCCTCTCACTGGCACGCAGCCTAATAATTAGCTCTGCTGCTCCACACAAGCAATTCCTCCCCTCTCAGTGGCAGGCAGCCTAATAATCAGCTCTGCTGCTGCACACAAGAAATTCCTCCCCTCTCACTGGCAGGCAGCCTAAGAACCAGCGCTGCTGCACACACCAAAATCTTCCCCTGTCACTGCACAGTAACTGTACAGCTAATTGCTATCAGCACAAGCACTGAATTATTGATTTTTTTCTGCCTAACGCTCTCCCTGCTGAGAACCAACGTCAGCAACCTCTCCCTACGCTAAGATTGGCAGAAGTAAAATGGCGGTCGGCGGTGAGGGCTTTTATGGGCTCTGTGATGCCGCCCAAAGCAAGCCAATCACTGCAATGCCCTTCTCTAAGATGGTGCTGGCCACTGGCCAAGTCATCGTGTTGCCCACAGTCTGCGTCTTTGCTCATTGGCTGAGAAAAGGCCATTCAAGCATATGGGAAAACCGACTTTGGCTCTCGGGTCGCCGAACGCATGGCCGACCTCACGCTATGGTCGGGTTTCGCTCGGCGAAACCCGAATTTGGCGAAAGTCGGTCTTTTTTTAAATTGACCGACCTGTTTCGCTCAACTCTAATGATGAAGAGAAGGAGGAGGATAGCAGCAAATAGCCAAAATCAGGAAGCCCATGTGTGGGTGTGAAGAGATGCTTGGAATACACCTCCCAAAAGATGACATTGGATTTGAGATTATGTTTCGCTGTTATCATTCGGTGGTCTAGAGAAGTCTGGCCCCATCCAGCCCTTGTTTATTTTTATAAGAGTCAGCCTGTCAGCATTTTCAGTTGACAGGAGAATGAGCTTATCAGTTACAATTCCATCAGTGGCACTAAAAATCCACTCTGACAAAACGCTAGCGGCAGTGCAGGCCAGGACCTCAAAGGCATAGAGAGCCAGTTCATGCCACGTATCCAGCTGGGATACCCAATAATTATAAGGCACAGAGGAATCACGGAGGACGTTGGTACAGTCAGCAAGTTACTCCCTCAGCATCTTCCAAAACTTTGCACTTCTTGTGACAGTACCCAGAGCCTCAGGGCCACTGCGATGGGAGGGTCTGAGAAAACTCTCCCAGAACTTTGCCAGTGTACCCCTGCCTCTTCTGGACTGGACTTGTGTCTCTCTCGCCTGTACTCCTTGGCTGTCCAATGAACTGTGACCTCTGCCGCCAGCGTTTTCAGATGGGAATTTTTTTTTAATAATTCTGCAACAATGGCCCTCTGTTACTGCACCATTTTAGTACACCTGTCTGCCTCTGGAACAAGAGATTGAAAGTTCTCATTGTAGCATGGGTCTAAAAGTGTCACTACCCAGTAATGACTGGTATCCAAAATTTTTACAATACGATGGTCACGGGAAAGGCACCGCAACATAAAGTCAGCCATGCGTGCCAGACTGGTAACAGGCAAGCCTTCCGTGTCCTCACCAACAGGATGACTGACCATGGTGTCCTCCTCCTCTTCCTCCCTGTCCTCAAGTCATCTACGCTGAACAGACGGTATGACAGTTGTGCTTGTAGTACCGTCTATAGTGCATGAAAGTAGCTCCTGTTCTTCCTCCTCCTCTTCCTCATTGTCAACCAATCCACATTGGGATGACATGAGGCTAGGCTGTGTGTAATCACCCTGTATGGTTCCTTGCTCCATCTCATTGTGCTCCGCCTGCAATGCATCCTCTTTGATTGTGAGCAGAGAGCTTTTCAGAACACAAAGAAACAGGATGGTGAGGCTAATTAAGGTGTCATCGCCGCTCACCATCTTGGTGGAGTCCTCAAAGTTTTGGAGGATGGTACATAAGTCTGACATCCATGTCCACTCCTGAGGTCTTATGTGTGGAGTGTGAACTGAATACCGAAGGCCTTGTTGATGCTGGTAGTCAACAACTGCCCTCTTCTGCTCACAAATCCTTTCCAACATATGCAGGGTAGAATTCCAATGCGTGGGGACATCACACAACAGTTGGTGAGATGGAAGCTGCAAATGCTGCTGACACACGTCAAGGGTGGCGGAAGCTGTAGCTGACTATCTAAAATGGGCACACAGGTGGTGCACTTTCACAAGCAGATCCGGCAGCTCTGAGTAGGTTTTGAGAAACCACTGAACCACGAGGTTAAGCACATGGGCAAGGCATGGTACATGTGAGAGCTCACACATTTTTGCTTGCGTTCCAATGACTGCGGTATGGACAACTTAAGGTTGCGCTGGGACAAGGACATGGACGTGCTTGATGATGGCGCTATTTGAGTGTGGGCAATGACAGGTGCAGGGCAGGAGGCATCTTCGCATGCACCGTGGATAGGGGATTTGCTTGCATGCACAACAGTGGAAGACGCAGTGGTGTCACCCGCAGACACTGTTCCTGGAGCCTGGGGTTCGGCCCACAAAGTTAGGTGCTTTGCTGCCATGTGCCTGATTATGCTGGTGGTGGTCAGGCTGGTAGTTTTTCTACCCTGCTGATGCGGGCATGGCAGGTGGTGCAAATGGCCTGTTTGGGGTTATCGGCAAAGTCTTTAAAAAACAACCAGACTCAGGAAGACCTAACAGTTGTATTGGCAACTTCCATTGTGCTGGTGTTACGAGGAACGGTTGCACACCTTCTGTCTGCGGCCACCACACTGCTTCTTCCTGCCTGTTGGTGTGCCACGCCTCCCTCCCCCTGTGTGCTGCAGTCCTCGCTCTGCATGTCCTCTTGCCAGTTTGGGTCAGTTACTATATCATCCAACACCTCGTCTTCCACTTCCGCACTCTGGTCCTCCTCCTGACTTTCTGACAATTGTGTCTCATCATCGTCCATCTCTTGTGACACGTTCCCACCATTGCCTTGGTATGACTGTGGCTGCTCAAATATTTGGGCATCGCTACATTCGCTCTCATCTTTCCCCTCTTCCAATGGCCTGGGCAAGAGGCCCGGATCTATAAATGGAAAAGTGAACAGCTGTTTGGAGTGTCCAAGTGTGGGATCAATTGTCTCCGGGCACTCAACATGGTGTGAGGAAGGAGGATCAGGGTGAGGAATATGCGGTACAGACTCAAGGCTACTCAGACTTGACCATGTGGAAGACAGGGTGGTGGTGGCAAAGTGACTGGAAGCATTATCCACTATCCAACCAACAACCTTTTGACACTGCTCTGCATTCAATTGTAGTGTGCTGCTGCGGTCCCCTAGTAATTGGGACGGGAAGGTCGAGCGAGAAGATGTGGTTGTTTTTTGTGACTCAATTTCAGCTTGCCCACGGCCTCGGCCTCTCCATGCACCATCACCATCACGTCCACTTCCCCTTTCCTTTCCACACGCCTTCCCCATTTTAAATGGAATTACAATATTTTCCACGTTCACTACAAATGGCTGAATTTGGAGCGAACTTATACAGTATGTGATCCGTGTGCGGGAAAACCACAGTTTAAAATATCTGGCCTGTAGGTAACAATTTTTTTTATGCAAACTGGTGTCAATAACTAGGCTAAGACACAGCAAAAGCAGTTGAATGGAGGCCTCAAATGCCACAATTTGTAGCCCACAGATAGATGAGGTGTGATGGAGATACTACACTGTAAAATATGTGGCCTGTATTTTTATTTTTTTACAGGAAACTAGTGTCAAGAACTAGGGTAACACACAGAACAAACAGTTGAATGGAGGCTTCAAATGCCACGATTTGTAGCCCAGATGGATGAGGCTTTTGACGGAGATACTACACTGTAAAATATGTGGTCTGTATTTTTATTTTTTACAGGAAAATAGTGTCAAGAACTAGGGTAACACACAGCAAAAACAGATGAATGGAGGATTCAAATGCCACGATTTGTAGCCCAGATAGATGAGGCTTTTGACGGAGATACTACACTGTAAAATATGTGGCCTGTATTTTTATTTTTTTACAGGAAAATAGTGTCAAGAACTATGGTAACACACAGCAAAAACAGTTGAATGGAGGCCTCATATGCCACAATTTGTAACCCACAGATAGATGAGGCAGGTGACGGAGATACTACATTGTAAAATATGTGGCCTGTATTTTTATTTTTTTACAGGAAAATAGTGTCAAGAACTATGGTAACACAGCAAAAACAGTTGAATGGAGGCCTCAAATGCCACAATTTGTAGTCCACAGATACTGTAGATGAGGCGTGTGATGGAGATACTACCAGGCTCAGACTGGCCCACTGGAGAACCAGCAGGAGCAGCAGCGGGTGACAGGAAACATAAGCCGGCCACTGGGGCTAAAGCCTGTGCCCGGCATGGGGAGCAGTGAATATTCATTTCTCTTTAGCAGATGCTGCACATCTCATATCTGAGGGCAATTGTCTATTCTGTGAAGATATGAAATGTGCAGCATCTGAAACACTGGATACTGGAAGCCTGTGCTAGCAATTCTTCTGCGGTGTTGCTGTCATTGTGTCAAGAGTGGGAGAAGAGGGTTGCATTGACAATCCAACACAATGGGCAGCACTTTGAACACATTTTATAAGTGATCATAAACTTGTAAATAACTCATGAAAGAATAAAGTTACGTTAAAACCAAGCACACCTTTGTTTTTCTTGTGAAATTCTCAATAACTTTGATGTGTCACAAGACCCTCTTCCCATTGAAAAAAATAAAGTTAGATCCAAAATGGCCAACTTCAAAATGGCCACCATGGTCACCACCCATCTTGAAAAGTTTTCCCCCTCCCATATACTAATGTGCCACAAACAGGAAGTTGATATTACCAACCATTCCCATTTTATTTAGGTGTATCCATATAAATGGCCCACTCTGTATATACCCCGTAATTAGTCCTAAGGACTGTTAATTTAGCTGGATTTGTGTATTCAATTAATATACAGTACAGACCAAAAGTTTGGACACATCTTCTCATTTAAAGATTTTTCTGTATTTTCATGACTATGAAAATTGTACATTCACACTGAAGGCATCAGAACTATGAATTAACACATGTGGAATTATATACTTAACAAAAAAGTGTGAAACAACTGAAAATATGTCTTATATTCTAGGTTCTTCAAAGTAGCCACCTTTTGTTTGATGACTGCTTTGCACACTCTTGGCATTCTCTTGATGAGCTTCAAGAAGTAGTCACCGGAAATGGTCTTCCAAAAATCTTGAAGGAGTTCCCAGAGATGCTTAGCACTTGTTGGCCCTTTTGCCTTCACTCTGCGGTCCAGCTCACCCCAAACCATCTCGATTGGGTTCAGGTCTGGTGACTGTGGAGGTCAGGTCATCTGGCGTAGCACCCCATCACTCTCCTTCTTGGTCAAATAGCCCTTACACAGCCTGGAGGTGTGTTTGGGGTCATTGTCCTGTTAAAAAATAAATGATGGTCCAACTAAACACAAACCGGATGGAATAGCATGCCGCTGCAAGATGCTGTGGTAGCCATGCTGGTTCAGTATGCCTTCAATTTTGAATAAATCCCCAACAGTGTCACCAGCAAAGCACCCCCACACCATCACACCTCCTCCTCCATGCTTTACAGTGGGAACTAGGCATGTAGAGTCCATCCGTTCACCTTTTCTGCGTCGCACAAAGACACGGTGGTTGGAACCAAAGATCTCAAATTTGGACTCATCAGACCAAAGCACAGATTTCCACTGCTCTAATGTCCATTTCTTGTGTTCTTTAGCCCAAACAAGTCTCTTCTGCTTGTTGCCTGTCCTTAGCAGTGGTTTCCTAGCAGCTATTTTACCATTAAGGCCTGCTGCACAAAGTCTCCTCTTAACAGTTGTTGTAGAGATGTGTCTGCTGCTAGAACTCTGTGTGGCATTGACCTGGTCTCTAATCTGAGCTGCTGTAAACCTGCGATTTCTGAGGCTGGTGACTCGGATAAACTTATCCTCAGAAGCAGAGGTGACTCTTGGTCTTCCTTTCCTGGGGCGGTCCTCATGTGAGCCAGTTTCTTTGTAGCGCTTGATGGTTTTTGCAACTGCACTTGGGGACACTTTCAAAGTTTTCCCAATTTTTCACCTTCATTTCATAAAGTAATGATGGCCACTCGTTTTTCTTTACTTAGCCGCTTTTTTCTTTACTTAGCCGCTTTTTTCTTGCCATAATACAAATTCTAACAGTCTATTCAGTAGGACTATCAACTGTGTATCCACCAGACTTCTGCACAACACAACTGATGGTCCCAACCCATTTATAGGGCCAGAAATCCCACTTATTAAACCTGACAGGGCACACCGTGAAGTGAAAACCATTTCCGGTGACTACCTCTTGAAGCTCATCAAGAGAATGCCAAGAGTGTGCAAAGCAGTCATCAGAGCAAAAGGTAGCTACTTCGAAGAACCTAGAATATAAGACATATTTTCAGTTGTTTCACACTTTTTTGTTAAGTATATAATTCCACATGTGTTAATTCATAGTTTTGATGCCTTCAGGGTGAATGTACAAATTTCATAGTCATGAAAATACAGAAAAATCTTTAAATGAGGTGTGTCCAAACTTTTGGTCTGTACTGTATACCTACATTATCTTTGAAACCCCAAATCTGACCCTATCTCGGTAGCAACTCTCCCTACACTAGCTGATTCCAGAGCTGAATGTGACGAGCAGGGCGGCGCCAGGTATGATATAGGCCTGATGACGTTCTGCGGTTAGCCAATCACTGTAATGCCACAACCAACATGGCTGCGGCATTGCAGTGCGTGGCACACAATCCCTGCATGTTGATTGGCACTCTAAAGAGCTCCAAACATGCAGGGCATGGTCCCGAACTCCCAACGAACAATCCCGGAAATGCTCAGAGCTCGCCTAGCACTGCAAGTACAGCAATGCTCAGGCAAGTGCCGAGCATTACGAGTATGCATGCTCATCTCTAATGACAATTAGTGATGAGCGAGTATACTTGTTGCTCGGGTTTTCTCAGAGTATTTTGTCGTGTTCGGAGATTTAGTTTCTGTCAACGCAGCTGCATGATTTGCGGCTGCTGGACAGCCTGAATACATGTGAGGAATGCCTATTTGTTAGGGAATCCGCACATGTTTTCAGGCTGTCCAACAGCCACAAATCATGCAGCTGCGTGGACAGAAACTAAATCTCCAAGCATGCCAAAATACTCGGAGGACACCCGAGCATGCTCAGGAAAACCCGAGCAACGTGTATACTCGCTCATTACTAATGTGTGCAAACTGTAAAGCGCTGCGGAATATGTTAGCGCTATATAAAAATAAAGATTATTATTATTATTATTACTAATGACAACCCATTCATTTGAATGATCATTTCTAATTAAATACACTATGTTCCAAATTATTATGCAAATGATATTTTTCTCTGATTTTCCTAAGTGGTCGGTGCAAATGACAGTCAGTCTAATAAAAGTCATCACCCGTTAGAGTACATCGAATTTTATTGAAGAAACCTCCCAATGATAATAGTATAATCTCCAAAATGGAAAAAAACTCAAAATGCACTGTTCCAAATTATTAGACACAGTAGAATTTCTGAACATTTGATCTGTTTTAAGAACTGAAAATGCTCATTTGTGGAATTTGCAGCATTAGGAGGTCACATTCACTGAACAAAAAAGCTACATAACTCCAAAACATCCTAACAGGCCAAGTTACATGTTAACATAGGAACCCTTCTTTGATATCACCTTCACAATTCTTGCATCCATTGAACTTGTGAGTTTTTGGAGAGTTTCTTCTTATATTTCTTTGCATGAAGCCTCCCAGAGCTGCTGTTTTGAAGTGAACTGCCTCCCACCCTCATAGATATTTTGCTTGATGATACTCCAAAGGTTCTCTATAGGGTTGAGGTCAGGGGAAGATGGTGGCCACACCATGAGTTTATCTCCTTTTATGCCCATAGCAGCCAATGACTCAGAGGTATTCTTTGCAGCATGAGATTGTGCATTGTCATGCATGAAGATGATTTTGCTCCTGAAGGCACGTTTCTGCTTTTTATACCATGGAAGAAAGTTGTCAGTCAGAAACTCTACATACTTTGCAGAGGTCATTTTCACACCTTCAGGAACCTTAAAGGGCCCTACCAGCTGTTACCCTATGATTCTGGTCCAAAACATGACTCCTCCACCTCCTTGATTACGTCGCAGCCTTGTTGGGACATGGTGGCCATCCACCAACCATCCACTACTCCATCCATCTGGACCATCCAGGGTTGCTCGACACTCATCAGTAAACAAGACTGTTTGAAAATTAGTCTTCATGTATGTCTGAGCCCACTGCAACCGTTTCTGCTTGTGAGCACTGTTTAGGGGTGGCCGAATTGTAGGTTTATGCACCACAGCAAGACTTTGAAGGATCCCACACCTTGTGGTTCGAGGGACTCCAGAGGCACCAGCAGCTTCAAATATCTGTTTGCTGGTTTGTAATGGCTTTTTAGCAGCTGCTCTCTTAATCCGATGAACTTGCCTGGCAGAAACCTTCCTCTTTTTGCCTTTATCAGCACAAACACGTCTGTGCTTAGAATCAGCCACAAATTTCTTAACAGTACGATGATCACGCTTAAGTTTTCGGGAAATATGTAATGTTTTCATCCCTTGACCAAGGCATTGCACTATTTGATGCTTTTCAGCAGCAGAGAGATCCTTTTTCTTTCCATGTTACTTGAAAACTCTGGCCTGCTTAATAGTGTGGAACATCCAGTTTTCCTTTTATTGGGCTCACATGGCAAACTAATTATCACAGGAATGTGAGATTGATTTCAGTGATCCAAAGAACCCTGAGACACAATACCATCAATGGGTTTCATTTACAAAAAAAAAACAAAAAACGCTATGACACTTAAAACCAATTTGCATAATAATTTGGAACATAGTGTATTAGTAGCTGATCAATCAGGGGAGCTCCTAAGAATTAGCCTATTTTTGAGGAACCATTATTGGAGACATGGTTTTCCAAACCAGTCAATCTAATTACTAAGAATCCCAGACTCTTTTTTTTTTTTTTTTAACGTTTTGCTTCTTTTGAAATACATTTTGTTATTCACCTCTCCTGGAAAGCAAGTGTAGCTATTTGCTAAATTCCTTATTTCTCTGATCTCATTTTTAGTCATGGCTTTGCTGGATCCATCTATGGTCCTCTTCTTCTCCACAGCTGAAGGTATGGGGTTGATGGGGTAACCAACACCCGCCAATGATACCGCTAACGATACCTGGCAGCATGCCTGACATGGAATCAGAAAGCTATGCTTTGAATGTAGATTATGGTACAAACAATTAGACAGTTCCTGTGGGTTGTGATCTTGAACGCAACTCCTGATTTTGACCTGGCTTTGTTTTTAGACATCACTTCTGCTTTGTCATTGGTGTGACTCGCCAACTACCTGTTGTACCTGGTGTGGCTCGCCAACTAAATGTTGTACTTGTTCTCAAGCCCGTCATACACATTAGATGGTTATTGGCTGAACAATGTTTCGGCTGATTGTTTGGCCTTCTGTAATCTCTACCATCTCTTCCATACACAATAGAGCTCGATCCTGTGTTCTTAATCTCCAGGAGAACAAAATGATTGTAAGTCCAAAATGAGACATGCCAGATCCTTATCTTCACCCAACAGTCAACTGTTGGCTGTACTCATTGACATACGTGGGTTGGGCTGATATCAGTCTGATATGTCTGGGGGGCCGTTACTCTTTAGCCTGGGGCAATCTGCTGAGTACATTTCTGTCTCATTGTCTGTAACCTTCTAAAACTCTCCTTGACCTTTGACTCCCTTCTGAAATACACACTACATCATCAGCACTACTTCCTCCAATCAGTGATTATTTTGGGGTCTGCAACTTGGGAGTCCTGACTTGGAAAGTTTCTAGCTTCTAACCAGCTTTAGGATTGAAGAAGCGGGAAGTTCTCTAGCCTTTATACCCCATTCTAACCTGAACCAACCCATTGTAGCTCAGAGGCTCCCCATCTCCAGAAGAAACATAACACATATAGAAGGTTAGTAACTAGAGAATTCACGAGTCTGAGACTGAATCTTCCCTCTTTTTCTATTTCACACTCTATACTTTTTTCCTGTCCTTGATATTGATTTCCATTCATGTGTGTAGGAAAAATAACTTTTTTATGTGAACATATGAATTATCGTTATGAAAGCCAATAGATACAGTCCATTAAAAATCACATTGGAGCTTAGTGGTTAATGGACGTTCATTAAGATACAGTTGACAAGGAATATTTTAATATCCATCTATTCCTTATTCAGCGCATGACTTCGGCCATCACTGAGATTTATCACAGATGCTAATAAAAGATATTGTACTAGTTAATTACTTAATAACGGTTACAGGCAGCACAAACTGGAAGTGACAGCACATAATTCGACCATGGTATTTCTTGAATGGTGGCGATCCTAATTGGGCTGTTTTTCTCTTATAAATTTATATAGGGTATTTTTTTGCTGGAGCCAATTTTTTTAAAGGGAACCTGTCAGATTCCCCAGAATGGACTGCCACCAGTATCACTCAGAGACATATTCCTGCATTTTAATCATGCGTTTGATGTTCCCAACACTTTAATATTACTGTTCATGAATTGCTAATTAGCCCGCACTAGTCCAGCGGGGCATCCATGTCCTCAGACTAGTCTGACTTCAGAGGCTATAATCATGCCCCTCGATGTAGCTAACTTTCTTTCACTATCCCCCATTATAGCTTATCATGCAGTTTCCTACTGTCATGATCCAGGTTGGGGTTTGTTTCTGTTATCTTCTCCCCAATCTGGTCATGCGGGGATAAACTTTCCCTGCCTCGTTTTGGGATCTGTTTGGCTATTTCAGTCCACTGTTACCTGCAGGGAGCGTCAGTTATAGTTCATTCTCCCTGCTTGAGCGGCTAACCCCATTATACCCTGATTTGTCCTCTGCCTGTTTACCTAGGTCCCGTTCCTGCTCTCCCTGAGACTTCGCTCATCTTAGTATTAGCTCTCTGGGTTGTGACCCCTTGGTATTTGACCAGGCTTGTCCTCTAACCTGCTTGACTGTCTTCCGTCTCTGGCGTCCCTGCTCCTGACTGGCTCTGACTTCTTTGGCTTGTTTCTGAGTGACTACATGTATTGCTGTGTCCTCTGGTACTGAATTTCCTGTCTGTTACTGACCTGGCATATGACACTACAATTACACCAGCTTGTGGCCCCTGTGCTGCAGTGCTGTGGTGCTTCGATGTGAGTGCTACCCTTTTTTTCCATCATCAGCCCACCCTGGTGGAGGTTACGCACGACTGCACTATAGCAGCATTATATTATAACTGACGGCAAATTTAGAGGGGTTTCGCATGGATCCTAGAAAGGTACAGGCTATTGTGGATTGGGTGCAACCCAGAGATCTCAAGGGTCTTCAGCAATTTTTGGGTTTTGCGAATTACTTTAGAAAATTCATCAAGGGGCTTTTGCAGGTGGTTAAACCCCTCACTGATTTAACTCGCAAGGGTGCTGATCTCAAAAACTGGTCTGCTCCAGTTTTAGCTGCATTTTCCTCTTTAAAACAATGATTTATGTCTTCCCCTGTACTGATTCAACTTGATCTGTCTGAACCATTTATCGTGGAGGTGGACAACTCAGAGGTGAGAGTGGGGGAAGTGTTGTCCCAGGGGCCCACAACATTTACCAATTTAAGACCCTGTGCATTCTTTTCTAAAAAAAAAATGTTCCTCTGCTGAAAGGAATTATGATGTGGGTAACTGGGAGTTACTAGCCATTAAACTGGCTTTTGAAGAATGTAGGCATTTTTTGGAGGGGGCTGTCCATGGAATCACGGTCATCACGGACCACAAGAACCTGTCTTACATTGAGTCTACCAAACGTGTAACCCGAGGCAGGCGAGGTAGTCACTTTTTTTTTTAGATTTCAGATTTCCATCACTTTTAGGCCTGGATCCAAGAATGTGACTGCTGATGTATATCTTGGCTGTAGATATAGTATATATTGACTTCAGCAAAGCATTTGACAAAGTATCTCACACTATCCTGAAAAAATGACTAAGTATGGAATGGACAAGGCAATTGTTAGGTGGATTCATAACTGGCTTAGTGATCGGACCCAAAGAGTGGTCGTAAATGGCATCCACTTGGAAGAATGTCTCAAGTGGGGTACCACAAGGCTCTGTTTTGGGCCCTGTATTGTTCAACATCTTTATCAATGATTTAGATGAAGGAATTGAGGGTAAACTGATCGAATTTGCTGATGACACAAAGCTGGGAGGGGTAGCTAATACTAGAGAAGAGAGAGAGAGGATTCAAAAAGATATAAATAAACTGGAGCAGTGGGCAGCAACTAACAGAATGGTTTTTAACAGGAAAAAATCAAAGTACTACATCTGGGCAATAAAAATGAAAAAAGCATATCCAAAATGGAAGGAATAGGGCTAAGTAACAGCACATGTGAAAAAGACTTGGGTATACTAATTGATCACAGACTGAACATGAGTCAACAGTGTGATGCAGCAGCAAAAAAGGCAAATACAATTCTAGGATGTATCAACAGAAGCATACAGTCTAGATCACGTGAGGTCATTATTGCCCTCTACTCCTCTTTGGTCAGACCTCATCTGGAATACTGTGTCCAGTTTTGGGCACCACATTTTAAAAAAGACATCAACAAACTGGAGCAAGTTCAGAGAAGAGCAAACAGAATGGTGACTGGCCTGCAAACCATGTCCTATGAGGAACGGTTGCAGGATTTGGGAATGTTTAGCTTGCAAAAAAGAAGACTGAGAGGAGACTTAATAGCTGTCTACAAATATCTCAAGGGCTGTCACATTGTAGAAGGATCATCTTTATTCTCATTTGCAAAAGGAAAGACTAGAAGCAATTGGATGAAACTGAATGGGAGGAGACACAGATTAAATATTAGAAAAAACTTTTTGACAGCTAGGGTGATCAATGAGTGGAACAGGCTGCCACGAGAGGTGGTGAGTTCTCCTTCAATGGAAGTCTTCAAACAGAGGCTGGACAGACATCTATCTGGGATGATTTAGAGAATCCTGCTTTGAGCAGGGGGTTGGACCAGATGGCCCAGGTGGTCCCTTCCAACTCTACCATTCTATGATTCTATGATTCTATGATGCCTTGTATCGCAGCTTGGATCCAATATCACCTCCTGAAACTCCTTCCTTCATTCTTCAGCATGGGGTGGTTGTGGCTGGGGTTTCCTCAGCGTTAGAGCAGGAGATTCGGGAGGCCAGGTCTCTTGCTCCTCTGTCCATGCCGGATAGTAAGTTCTTTGTGCCTGTCCAATATCGATTAAGGGTGCATCGGCAATTCCATGACTCAGCTCTTAGTGGACATCCCGGAATCTTGGCCATGTGTAAAGCCATCGCTAGACTGTTTTGGTGGTCCTTATTGGCTTCTGATGTCACTGTATTTGTATCCTGCTGTAAAACATGTGCCCGCGCAAAAACCTCCCATAACCGGCCGGCCGGGGAATTGGTGCCATTGCCAATTCCAGATAGACCTTGGATTTATCTGTCCATGGATTTTATCACAGATCTTCCCCCTTCTAATGACAAAAATGTGGTCTGGGTGATAGTGGATAGGTTCAGTAAACAGACGCATTTTGTACTATTGGCAGGAGTGCCTAATGCGGAAAATTTATCAAAACTTTTCATTGAGCATGTTGTGCGATTACATGGTGTGTCTGTGAGTCTGGTCTCTGAAAGAGGGGTGCAATTTGTGTCTAAGTTCTGGAGGGCTTTTTGTAAAAGGCTGGGAATCAGTTTGACCTTTTCTTCAGCCTATCATCCCGAGACCAACGGTCAGACTGAGGGGACCAATCAATCTTTGGAGCAGATTTTACAGTATCTTGCCACGTCTCATCAGGATGATTGGTGCTCTTCATTACCCCTGGAAGAATTCGCATTTAATAATCGTATCAATCAGTCCACTGGTACTTCCCCGTTCTTTTGTAATCATGGCTTTCACCCTCATTTTGATATAGGAAAGATGTGTATCTTCGTACCGTGTTAGCCAGTAGATAGAAAAATATTTAGACTTGAGAGTCCTCAGTGGTTGATACCTTTTAATGGCTAACTGAAAAGATGGTAACAAATTGCAAGCTTTCGAGACTACTCAGGTCTCTTCATCAGGCTAGACTAATACAAAATACACCCAGCTACATTCAGGACACAACTGACCTACTGAATAAACTAGCAGCAATAGGTCCCCTACCAGAAGGATCCATCCTGGCCACCATGGATGTGGAATCTTTGTACTCTAATATCCCACACCAGGATGGATTAAATGCCTGCAAAGTCTTCATGGGAAACACCGGGAATGATGCTGATTCTGTGGTGAAACTCACAAAATTCATGCTCACCCACAAGTACTTTGAATTTAACAACAAGATCTATCTTCAGGAGACTGGCACAGCTATGGGAAGTAAAATGGCTCCACAGTATGCAAATCTTTTCATGGCCAAGCTTGAAAGCGACTTTCTGTCCTCATGTCCCATCAGGCCTCGGGCCTACTACCGCTACAATGATGACATTTTAATCATCTGGACGGAGTCTGAACAACAGCTAAAGACGTTCCATGAACAGTTCAACCAATTTCATCCCACCATCAACTTAACTACTCCAGCACTGAAATTAACTTTTTAGACACCACGATTAAGCTAAAGAACAATGAAATAGAGACATCCCTGTATCAGAAGCCAATCGACCGTCCAACATACCTTAAATGGGACAGTTTCCATCCAAAACACATAAAAAACTCTATTGTCTACAGCCAAGCCATCAGATACAACCGTATATGTTCCAACCCCATGGATAGAGATGAACACCTTGGTCGCCTCAGAAAGACTTTTTTGAACCAGGGCTACCATCCAAGAACAATTGAAAACCAAATTACAAGAGCCACCAGAATATCTAGGAATCACCTGCTACATTACAAAGCTAAAGAAGAAAATAACCGGGTGCCTCTAGTGGTCACCTACAATCCAAATCTGGAGATGCTAAGGGGAGCTGCACGGAAACTACAACCTTTACTACAAAAAGATGCCCGATTACAATCCATATTTCCAGACCCCCCACTGCTATGTTTTAGGCAGCCCCCAAATCTAAGAAGCATCATTGTCAGAAGCTCCCTGTCCTCCCCAACAGCTGCAGGAACCTTTCCTTGCAACAAGAAGAAATGTAAAACCTGTGCATCTATAATGACCACGGACAAGATAAAGATCCCCAACTCACATCAGGACTACAAGATACCAGGTACTTTCAGCTGCATCACATCTAATGTGGTGTACCTCATTATATGTACTAAATGTCCAACTGGGGGTCTGTATGTGAGGGAGACCGGGCAAAAACTGAGAACAAGGATGAATTCTCATCGCCACACAATAAGAGAAAAAAGAATGGATTTACCTGTGGCAAAACACTTTTGTATGCCCGGTCATAGCATGATGGATATGGAACTACTTGTATTAAAATCTAACTTCAAATCTGAGAAAGATAGAAAGGTTTGGGAATATAAACTTATGATGACCTTTGACACTCTTAGTGCTGGAATGAACGTGTCACATGGATTTATGTCTTTCTATATCAATTAAGGAATCTGCTTCTCTGACCTTCTAGGGGCATCAAAACACAATAGCAGACCCCAATCAGAGGGCAATAAAACTTTCTCTCCTTATCTATGAACTGTTCCAATATTTATGTTCATTCATCTGCCATAATGACAGTTCTGCTTCACATCACTTGTCTTACCCATTGCATTATTCCTGTGTCCTGTTGTGTATATAAATATGTGATTCTTCAGATTTTGTATTAGTCTAGCCTGATGAAGAGACCTGAGTAGTCTTGAAAGCTTGCAATTTGTTACCATCTTTTCAGTTAGCCATTAAAAGGTATCAACCACTCAGGACTCTCAAGTCTAAATATTTTTTTACCCTCATTTTGGTGAGTTTTCTCAGCTGGATTCGGGGTGTCCAGGGGCTAATTTTGCAATTCATCGGTTGGGAGAGGTCTGGGGGGGGTCCAAAGGAACATTGGGGAGGCTCAGGGCAATTATAAATTTTTTGCTGATAAACGACGGTCGGTGGGGCTAGCATTCCAGGTGGGGGATAAGGTATGGTTAACCACTAAGAATATAAGGTAGAGGAGTCCTTCTGCTAAGATTGGCCCTAAGTTTATTGGTCCTTATGAAATTTTGAAGGTGGTTAATCCTGTTGCCTTTCGCTTGCATTTGCCCCGTCTCTGCGAATCCCCAATGTGTTCCATAAGGCTCTTTTAAAGCCATTGGTGTCTTCCTCAGAGGAGTCTCCGTCTCGTCCGCCTCCTGTTTTGGTAGATGGTCAGACTGAGTATGAGGTGGAACTGGTTGTGGATTCTCGTATGTTCCACCGTTCACTTCAGTATCTGGTCCACTGGAAAGGTTACAGTCTGGAAGACTGGTCTTGGGTACCGGCACGCTCAGTCCATGCAGATCGGTTGGTCCGGGCCTTTCACACTCATTATCCAGGGAAACCTGGGGGTCCGGTGGCCCCCCATTGAGAGGGTGGTACTGTCATGATCCAGGTCAGGGTTTGTTTCTGGTTATCCTCTCCCCGGTCTGGTCATGCGGGGATTAACTTTCCCTGCCTCGTTTTGGGATCTGTTTGGCTATTTCAGTCTGCTGTTACCTGCAGGGAGCGTCAGTTATAGTTCATGCTCCCAGCTTGAGTGGCTGACCCCATTATACCTGATTTGTCTTCTGCCTGCTTACCTAGGTCCGTTCCTGCTCCCCCTAAGACTTCGCTCATCTTAGTATTAGCTCTCTGGGTTGTCACCCCTTGGTATTTGACCAGGCTTGTCCTCTGACCTGCTTGACTGTCTTCCGTCTCTGGCGTTCCTGCTCCTGACTGGCTCTGACTTCTTTGGCTGGTTTCTTACCACGTGTATTGCTGTGTCCTCTGATGCTGCGTTTCCTGTTTGTTATTATTATTATTAATATTTATTTATATAGCGCCATTGATTCCATGGTGCTGCACATAAGAAGGGGTTATATACAAATTACAGATATCACTTACAGTAAACAAACTAACAATGACAGACTGATACACAGGGGAGAGGACCCTGCCCTTTCGGGCTTACATTCTACAGGATGGTGGGGAAGGAGACAGCAGGTTGGGGGGTTGCAGCAGTTCCAGTGTTGGTTGAGGCGATATCTCCGCCAGTGTTGAGGAGGCAGCGGGGTCATTGCAGGCTGTAGGCTTTCCTGAAGAGATGGGTTTTCAGGTTCCGTCTGAAGGATCCGAATGTGGTTGATAGTCGGACGTGTTGGGGCAAAGTATTCAAGAGGATGGGGGATATTCGGGAGAAGTCTTGGAGGCGGTTGGGTGAGGAGCGAATAAATGTGGAGGAGAGAAGGAGGTCTTAGGAGGATCAGAGATTACGTGAGGGAAGATATCGGGAGATTAGTTCAGAGATATATGAAGGAGACAGGTTATAGATGGCCTTGTAGGTCAGTATTAGTAATTTGAATTGGATACGCTGAGGGAGTGGGAGCCAGTGGAGAGATTTGCAGAGGGGAGAAGCGGAGGAGTAGCGAGGAGAGAGATGAATTTGTCGGGCAGCAGAGTTAAGGATGGACTGGAGAGGTGCGAGGGTGTTAGCAGTGAGGCCACAGAAAAGGATGTTGCAGTAGTCGAGACGGGAGATGATGAGGGCGTGCACAAGCATTTTAGTAGAGTGAGGGTTGAGGAAGGGATGGATTCTGGAAATATTTTTGAGCTGGAGGCGGCAGGAGGTGGAGAGAGTTTGGATGTGCGGTTTGAAGAACAGGGCAGAGTCAAGGGTTACTCCAAGGCAGCGGACCTCCACTACAGGGGAAAGAGTGATGTTGTCAATTGTTATATATAGGTCAGGTAAGGAAGTTCTGTGAGATGGGGGAAAGATGATCAGTTCAGATTTGTCCACATTCAGTTTGAGGAAGCGGGAGGAGAAGAAGGAGGATATGGCTGATAGACACTCTGGGATTTTGGAGAGCAGTTTATAGAGCAGGAGAAACAAACTAATAAATTTATAGGTTTATTCCTTAAAAACAGGCAATGCTTATATAATATAAAAAGATATAACAAACTGAGACAATATCGTTATGTACAGATGCAGTTATAAAATAAAATAGGATTAAGAATGAAAATCACTCACATGGTTGTTAGATCATGGACACACCTATTACATTACAGGAAGTATCAGAGAGAATCTCTTCCATAAGATGTAGAAAAGCCGGTGGCCTGGATGGAATCCTACCAGAAATGCTGAAGTACAGCCCACCAGAAATACAGGCTGCAATGGTTAAACTCTTCAATATTGTGCTAAGTGCTGGCTACTTCCCTCGTACCTGGAACCAAGGCCTCATCACACCCATCCACAAGAATGGGGACAGGTATGACCCAGCCAACTACAGAGGCATATGTGTCAGCAGCAACCTGGGGAAACTGTTCAACAGCATCCTGAACAAGAGGATCCTCAGTTTCCTCACCGAACATAACGTCCTCAGCAAGAGCCAAGCAGGGTTCATGCCAAACCACCGCACCACTGACCACATCTATACCCTGCACAGCCTCATTCAGAGACACGTCCACAATACAAAGAACGGGAAGATATACACCTGTTTCGTGGACTTTAAAAAGGCCTTTGATTCGGTGTGGCACCCGGGCTTATTCCTGAAACTGCTGGAGAGCGGAATAGGAGGAAAGACCTACGATGTTATCAAAAGCTCCTACACCGAGAACCTCTGCAGTGTGAGTGTGAACGGTAAAAGAACGGCTTATTTCCAGCAGAGCCGTGGAGTCAGACAAGGCTGCAGCCTAAGTCCAACGCTCTTCAACATTTACATCAACGAGCTGGCTACCGCTCTGGAATCTTCCACAGCACCAGGTCCCACCCTCCACGACACCCAGGTGAAATTCCTGCTGTATGCAGATGACTTGCTGCTTCTGTCACCAACCGAGAAAGGCCTCCAAGACAACCTGAAAATCTTAGAGAAATTCAGCTCCACCTGGGCACTACCGGTCAACCTAAAGAAAACCAACATCATGGTGTTCCAGAGGAGAAAGAGAAAATTAGACCAGCACCCTTCATTTGTCCTCAACAACTGCGCCCTTACAGGAACAGACAAATATACCTACCTGGGCCTAGAGATTCACCGGTCAGGAAGCTTCAAACAAGCCATAGAGACCCTGAAAGACAAGGCATGTAAAACCTTCTATGGCATCCGAAGGAAACTTTACCATCTGAAGCCACCAGTGAGGGTCTGGTTAAAAATCTTCGACTCGGTCATCGCCCCAATCCTCCTGTATGGCAGTGAAGTCTGGGGTCCTCACACCTACCCAGACTGGTCAAGATGGGATTCCAGCCCAACAGAAATATTCCACCTGGAATTCTGCAAGCACCTTCTCCAAGTCCATCGGAGCACCTCCAACAGTGCCTGCCGGGCCGAGCTGGGCAGATTCCCTCTACACCTAATGGTTCTAAAGAGGGCACTGTCATTCCGGGCTCACCTACGTAGGAGCAATCCAAGCTCCCATCACCATAAAGCCCTGACACACGTAGGTGAAACAGAAAAACTAGGACCCTCGGAACAGCTCACCCAAACCCAACCTGACCAGAACACCAATCACAACAACCTGACAAAAGCCGAAATCAGGAAGTTGGTAGACGAAGGCCAGGAGAGGTATGTCAGTGACTGGAAGAACGACATCATCAGCTCCCAGAAACTGACCATGTACCGGAGTCTACAGAGAGACTACAGTCTGGCCCCATACCTGGAGAAACTCCCAGACCCCAGAGACCGCCAGATCCTGAGCCGGTATAGACTCAGCGCCCACAGTCTGGCCATCGAATCCGGCCGACACAGGCAGAGCTACAAGCCCAGGGAGGAAAGACTATGCCAACAGTGTGACCAGGAGGCCATAGAGGACGAAACCCACTTCCTGCTACACTGCTCCAAATACTCAGCAGTGAGGGACACTCACTTCAGGAGACTCTCACATCTCTTCCCGGATTTCATCACCATGAAGGAGGAAGAGAAAACATATATCTTGCTGGGGGAAGAAGAGAGAGCAGCGGAGATAGCAGCGCGGTATGTGAGCGAATGTCATAGACTGCGAGAAAGAGAACTATGATATGCCATGGACTTCTATAGCCCCCACCCGGATCTGCCCCCATCACCCCTCCCTATGCCATGGACTTTTATAGCCCCCAACCTGGACCTGCGCCCCCATCACCCCTCCCTATGCCATGGACTTCCATAGCCCCCACCCTGGATCTGCCCCTACTCAACATCCCTATCCCCTTTGGTACACTTGCTTTGGCAAAACTAATGCGTATTTAGTCCTGCCAATAAAGCTTCTTTGAATTTGAATTTTGAATTTGAATTTGAGCAGAGAGGTGACATCTGGGCCAGAGAGGTAGATCTGAGTATCATTGGCATAAAGGTGGTACTGGAATCCGTGGGACTTTATGAGTTGCCCAAGGCCAAGTGTATAGATTGAGAAGAGTAGGGGTCCTAGAACCAAGCCTTGGGGGACTCCAACAGAGAGAGGGTGGGATAAGGAGGTAGTGTGTGAGTGGGAGATGCTGAATGTGCGGTTGGGGAGGTATGAGGAGATCCAGGATAGGGCGAGGTCTTTGATGCCAAAGGAAGAGAGGATCTGTAGTAGGAGGCAGTGGTCAACTGTGTCAAAAGCAGAGGACAGGTCTAGAAGGAGGAGTATAGAGTATTGTCCGTTCGCTTTGGCTGTAAGTAGGTCGTTAGTAATTTTGGTCAGGGCTGTCTCAGTGGAGTGATGGGGCGGAAACCAGATTGTAGATTGGCAAAGAGCAGGTTAGATGAGAGATGGGAGGAAAGTTCAGCGTGGACGTGCTGCTCCAGGAGTTTGGAAGCGAATGGGAGCAGCGATATTGGGCGATAGCTGGACATAGCGGTTGGGTCGAGGGTTGGCTTTTAGAGGATAGGCGTGATTGTGGCATGTTAGAAAGCAGAAGGGAAGGTACCGGAAGTTAGTGATAGGTTGAAGAAGTGGGTTAGTGATGGGATAAGAGTGGTGGCGAGATTGGGGAGGAAGTGGGATGGGATGGGGTTGAGTGCACAAGTGTGCACTCAACCCCAGGTGTGATTTGGAGAGAAGATGAGCAAGCTCCCCTTCCGTGATGTTGGATAAGGAGGTTACGGGGTTTGGGCATTGGTCAGGTATACAAAGGGGTTGTGGTGGTTGAATAATAAAGACCTACCGTGTTTGGTCTATCTTGTTTTTGAAGTCCATGGCGAAGTCCTCAGCAGAGAATAGGGAAGTTGGAGGGGGCAATGGTGGGCGGAGGAGGGAGATACACGGGATGTAAAGTAGGCCTGTTTAGCAGAGGTGAGAGCTGATTTGAATGCAAGTGTTGCTTGTTTGAGTGCAGTGAAGTCGTCTTGTGAACGCGTTTTCTTCCAGCGCCGTTCAGCAATTCTGGATGCTTGCCGAAGCTTTTTAGTGGTGTTATTGTGCCAAGGTTGTCTATTGATTCGTCGCACTCTGTTATGCATGACAGGGGCGACCGAGTTGATGACTGATGCAAGAGTGGCATTGTAGAAACTAGTGGCAATGTCTGTGTCGTGGAGTGAAGATATGGAGGACAGTGGTAGGATAGAGTCAGAGAGTGAGTGAGTGTCTAGATATGCAAGGTTTCTGCGGGGGTGCGCGTGTTGCTGGACATGGGTGACAGGTGAGGAGGAGAGGGATGAGAAAGAGAGTAGATGATGGTCAGATAGAGGGAGAGGGGAGGTTGTGAAGTTAGATAGGGAGCAGAGGCGGGTGAAAACCAGGTCTAATGTGTGTCCGTCTGTGTGGGTGGCTGAGGAGGACCACTGGGTAAGTCCAAAGGATGAAGTAAGGGCCAGGAGTTTGGAAGCTGCCGACTGGTGGGTGTCAATGGGGATGTTGAAGTCACCCATGATGATGGTGGGAATGTCAGCAGAGAGAAAGTGAATGAGCTATGTAGAGAATTGGTCCATGAAGGCAGTGGTTGGGCCCGGAGGTCGGTATATGATGGCCACTTAGAGGTTGGAGGGAGAGTAGATGCGGACAGAGTGGACTTCAAAAGAAGGGAGGACAAGGGAGGGAAGAGGTGGGATTGGGTTGAAGGTGCAGTTGGAAGAAAGAAGAATGCCCACTCCTCCACCATGTCTGTTGCCAGGGCGAGGAGTGTGGGTGAATTGGAGGCAGCCATAGCATAGCGCAGCAGGGGAGGCGGTGTCAGAGGGTGTCAGCCATGTTTCAGTGAGGCCAAGGAAGGAAAAATTTTGAGAGGTAAAGAGGTCATGAATCACATGGAGTTTATTGCAGATTCCAGAGAGAGGGAGCTGAGTGGTGGGCGTCAAGGGCACGTATTTAAGGTTGGAAAGATTTCAGGTGTTTATATTGGATTGGGAGCGATAAAAGGGGGTAATAATGGAAGGTATGAGCTGTGGGGGTCCAGGATTGGGAAATATGTCGCCAGCAGTGAGGAGAAGCAGGGAGAGACAGAGCAGGTGGGAGAAGGAGAGTGGGCGATTTGTTTTGTGAGTTTGTTTTGTGAGTTTGAGAGTGCTGGGGTCATTGATAGCAGACAGATAATACAGGGGTCATTAGGGTTCAGGAAAGATGGGTGATGAGGATGGTATTGCAGTCAGGACACATACCATTGATAGCAGACAGATTATACAGGGGTCATTGGGGTTCAGGAAAGATGGGTGATGAGCATGGTATTGCAGTCAGGACACATACCATTGATAGCAGACAGATAATACAAGGGTCATTGGGGTTCAGGAAAGATGGGTGATGAGGATGGTATTGCAGTCAGGACACATACCTGGGGATGAAGCAGATCGATTGTCAGATTGATAGCAATAGTGAAGCATAGCAATAATAACAGTGAAGCATCTATAGCAGGGAGTTATTCATCTGGCATATTTCGATAGTTTTCCTTAAAATGACATCCTTATAATGACAGACCAAGGTCTGACAGACCAGTGGCTCTGAATTTATACATGTTTGTTACTGACCCAGGCTTGTCTAACTACTCTTACGCCACCTAGTGGCCTCTGTGCTGCGGCGCTGTGGTGCTTCGTTGTGAATGCTACCCTTTTTTCCCCCACCAGCAACCCCTGGTGGAGGTTATGCATGACTGGGCCATAGCAGCATTACACCTACAGTACACTGTGACAGTGAAGAAGATGTCAGTCATGCTGAGGGAACATGGTTATGAGCTCAATTTAATTGAGGGGTATAGATGCCCTTTTTCAATATTTTTTGCTAATTAGAACATCATGAGTGGTAATAAAATAAATGTTTTCCCACTCATATCAGCAAAGTTTTGGAAGATTACAAACTAAATAATGATGCAGACTTTAATAATACTGGTTGTAGTTTTAGGGGAAAAAGAAAGATTCGCTTTTAAAGATCTATGTACTTACAGACAATTAGATCTCATTTGATGGACAATGTGGTAAATAGACAATCTGCAAAACACTTTATTAAAATACACAGCTCAAAAAATAAAGGGAACACTCAAATAACACATCCTAGATCTAAATGAATGAAATATTCTCATTGAATACTTTGTTGTGTACAAAGTTGAATGTGCTGTCAACATAATCACACAAAAATCATCAATGGAAATCAAATTTTTGAACCAATGTAGGCCAGGATTTGGAGAGTCCCCCAAAATGAAAGTGGAAACAAGTCTAAATGAAAATCAAGACAAGACAAAATTAAAGTGGAAACAAGTCAAAATGATGCTCAGTATTGTGTGTGGCCTCCACGTTTCTGTATGGCCTCCCTACCATGACTGGGCATGCTCCTGATGAGGTTGCGGATGTTCTCCTGAGGGATCTCCTCCCAGAGCTGGACTAAAGCATCCGTCAACTCCTGGACAGTCTGTGGTGCAACGTGACGTTGGTGGATGGAGCGAGACATGCTGTCCCAGATATGCTCGATCGGATTCAGGTCTTGAAAATGGGCAGCCCAGTCCATAACTTCAATGCCTTCATTTTGCAGGAACTGCTGACACACTCCAGCCACATGAGGTCTGCCATTGTCCTGCATTAGGAGGAACTCAGGTCCAACCGCACCAGCATACGGTCTCATAAGGGTCTTTGAGAGTTGAGTTGATCTTTGTCTCTACAGAAAGTGGGAATGGGTCTTTGTAGCTGAGCAGGAAATGGGAGTGGGTATTTGTATTTTTACAGAGACTGGGAGTGGGTCTTTGTATATCTACAGGAACTGAGAGTGGATATTTGTCGCTCTTCAGGAAGTGGGGATGGGTGTTTATCTTTCTGCAGGAAGTGTTGGCTCTCTACAGGAAGAGGCAGTGGGTATTTTTCACTCTGCAGGATGTGTCAGTGGTTCTTTGTCTCTCTTCAGGAAGTGGGGATGGATCTTTAATTTTCTACAGAAAGTGTTGGCGGAGCTTTGTCTCACTACAGAAAGTGGGAGTGGGTCTTTGTCTCTCTGCTAGAAATGGGAGCAGATCTTTATCTCTCTACAGGAAGTGAGGCTGGGTCTGTGTCTCTCTTAGGCCTCTTTCACACATCCATTTTGCGCCTGACGGCGCCCCCGGCATTTTGCCACAGCGCCGCATCCAGCAACTAGTATGAAAAACCGGATGAGACGCATCCGGTTTTTCGCCGGATCCGGTTCTGTGCTCCGTAAAAAAAAACGGATCCGTCTCATTCGGTGTATCCGGTTTTGTATCCGTTTTCGACCGAATGCGCCGGATCCGATTTTTAAGAACGCCCCTTTTTGGGGTTCCAAACATGATTGGCTACTGTAATCCTATATATACACTGTTCCTACAGCCCATCTTTGACAGGTTGTATAGGAGCAAGGTGCAGGTGTGTCGACCCGCCACCACAATTGTGGATTACCAGGGCAATGGGGTACTCAGAGCCGAGCCCATGGAAGTCTATGGGGGTTTTTGTCACAGGTAGCTGTGGCTCGGTCTGTGGCCCGGGCGGTCTGGCGTATGTTGGGGATATATTTACAGGGAATAGGTTTATATACAGTTCGTGACGCCACCTGTAGTATTCTGGTAATTTGTACCAGCGCTGCTGTAGATCTCTGAGGGGATGGTGATGCAGCTAGATGTCGGGTCCCCTACAGGTGGGACTCTTCCCTCAGGTCGGTAGTTAGGTAGGGATTGTGCAGGCATGCAATAATAACTCAGTCTCACACGGTCAGCGTCTTTCCATACCTTTACTTGTAAGATGTTAAGGCAGGTCCCAGGGAGGCTGATCCAAGGAGAGTGTATCTTGAGACAGCAGCTGGACAAGTTAGGGGCCTCCTTTACTTTCCACACAATGAGTACAACCAGCCTGAAGCGTAGTTCCCTCAATTACTCCAGCTAATCCTTAGCTGTACCGCCCAGTCAGCTTTGTGTTAGGAGCCTTCCTGCGAGGAAGCTGAATTCTTATCTTGTCGTGCACTGACTCAAAGTCTTCACTCCCCCTGACCCCAGTTACGTACTGACTATATGGGGCTTGTTTGCCGCGACCTAAGGTCCGGTAAATTCCTGGTTTTCTTACCACTATGCTTGTAACAGTAGTGATCCTTCGGTCCCCAGTGACCGGTTGCAATGTGCAGGACTTCTTCAATCCGTAAGCACTATTCCAATAAAACCACTGTGCCTTTCGCCTTGTCCTCGCTGGTAACATAAGCACTCACACTAGCCAAGGGTCGAGCAGTCACTTCTTTCTTTTCCTTCACTTCAAAGTTAGTTACAGATGCTCAGTTATCAATAGGCAGGAGCACGTCTCTGAACCTTACACCGTCCTTTAGACAGGATACTGAAGACTTTCTGCACTAAACTTCTTCTTTCCTTCCAGTGTATGCTGATGAGGTACAGCTCTGACTAGGCTAAGGTGAATTAAACCACCTATACTAGACTCCACTTTCCGAACTGGTGATAGAGCAATCTGGACTGCTTCCTCCCTCCAGACGTCCTCTCTCTCTGAAGTCTGGACACCGACTAAATCACTCCAACACATACACCTTGACCACTCCCTCAAGAGTAAACTCCACTACCCTAAGGGTGTGTCTAGTATATGTTGAGTGAATGGATATTTAGCATTAAACTGCTGTCTCGCCACACACTCTCCAGGGTACTGCGTGTGCCTAACACCAGGGCTACACATTCCCCCATGGTAAAAGACAGCACTCCCGGGCTGTAAAATACAAAAGAGACATTTTGTTTATGCAATAAACATTAAACAATAAACAGTAATTCGTCCCATCCGGGAGGTGAGGATATCTTAAACGTTGCGAACAATATAGAAAAATACAAATATTAAATAGCATTCAATAAATATACAATATACTTGTGAAGGACCCGCACCAAACCTTCAACGTGGGTCCTGGGTGGGCTGCAGGACATCCAATTGCAGACCTCACTCAGTGCCACACCACACGGGTTTTGTTTTCAGAGGTAGTTGTACTGGTTTATGTAAAACCAAGATAAGGCACCGAAGCGCAACTATTTACAAGTAAGTTCTGGGTTAGCACAGTCCTCAACCTCCAAGTCCAATGTAAAACCAAAGACATAAATATAATATCACATTATTATACTAAAGTGCAAAACTTTTTCTGGTTACTGTTTACCCAGCCGGGCATTCTACGGTTAGCAAAATATATATGCATCATATACGTTGTACTTTTCAACTGGTGCAAAAACTTATAAAACATTTTCAAACTTTCTACTTATGGTAGACCCGATATGGATCCCACCAATTCTTCTTTACTTATTTATTCATTTTCAAATAATACACTTTCCACCCCGGGGGCTGGAACAATGCAATGGGCCCTAGATCCCAGGACTAGCAAATCATGCGCTGCGATTAGGGTCTGAGTCGCCACAGTTCTCGTGCGAACCTCTAGGGGCGCAACGGGTACATTCTCTTCACGTGACACCGATTGCGTTTCAATCACAGTTAACGATATGGACCGTGTCATGGATTGCGATTGAGACTGGGTCGCATGTTGCGATGAAGATATGACTTTCCTTTGCGATGAACTCTGGGTCGCTAGTTGCGATGAATTTGCAGGGGGCGATGCTGGGGCACGGCCGGATACTGCTTGATCTAGAGACGGGGACGCTGCGGTCATGGTGACAGTACCTGCGTCTGGGACGGGGTCACGGACGACGGTGACGTTAAGGGCATACCATCCCTTCATTCCCCAGTGCCGCGTATATGTGACGATGTCTCCATTTGCTAAGTCCCTCCCGGGATGGCCTTGCGGCAGGTGGGATTCTACGTCACGCCTGCTGACAAAGACCCCTGGGTAGAGGCCCGGTTCACGGATAAAGCCCCAGCCCTTCCGGAGCTGGAACTCAGTCACACACCCCTGCCGCCGCGGTTCCCTCAGGGTACCTTTCTCTCTCCGGACACTCTCTTTGTCCGCGATCAGCTCTGCATGTTGTCGCTGACGGTTCCGCTGAGTTTCCCGCTCTTCCTCCTGCTGGCGTTTCTTCTTCTCCTCACGACTCTGCCATTCATGTTCCCACTGGGCGGTGTAGGCGACGTCATCCAGGCGCGCCATCTCGTCCCAGTCCACGTCTGGTAGTGACGGACAGGACCCCTCCGGTGTCCCTGCCGGGGACCGATCATCTGCTGCGGCCTCCTGGCCGGGCGGGCGTTCCGGGACTGGCTGTACCTCCTCAACCTCCTTCGCTTCCACCGCTTCACCGGTGGGATCAGGATCGGTACTTTCGGGGGCAGCCTCCGGTTGCTCCTTCGCCTTGGGCAGCAGAATCTTCGGTAATTGAAATCGTGGGGGGTCGTTGAGGGGAGAGATCACCGTGTCCCACAGCCTCCGCTGCTCCAGGGTACGCCGGCGTCTCTCGATCTCTTCAAATCCAGGTTGGTGCTGGACCATCTTCTTCAGGCGTGCATTTTCTTCTTTTGTTTCTAGCAACGCCTGCTGCAGGTGCAGGATCACGGATAACTCCGGTGTTGGTGGCAGCTTGGCTGGGGCACGGGGCCTGCCTTCCTCCGCTTCCCTGCTCGGCTGCACACGTCCTGCTTCCATGATGTTCCAGAAGATTCTTTCTTCTTCCTCCAGAGACATCCGGTCTCTTCCGTGGAGGTGGGGTTTGCGTCTCCTCCTCCTCGCAGGGAAGGTGAAGAGGAGGCGGACCTCCTTTGCTGTAGGGCAGGACCGCATGTTGTAATAGCACTTTGAGAGGGCAGGCATTTTCTTCGCGCCACTGGGGGTAGACGCCCACGAAGGTACGCCCACCTTCTTCTCCAGCGCCTGAGGGCGCGAATATGGCGACAAAAATGGCGATTTTGGCGCCAAAAGTGCAAACAGTCCTTTTTCACAAAAACAATTCCTTAGGCACATAGGGCTCACAATTCTGTGAGTTTCGCATCCTGTTCGTGACGCCAAGTTGTGTCGACCCGCCACCACAATTGTGGATTACCAGGGCAATGGGGTACTCAGAGCCGAGCCCATGGAAGTCTATGGGGGTTTTTGTCACAGGTAGCTGTGGCTCGGTCTGTGGCCCGGGCGGTCTGGCGTATGTTGGGGATATATTTACAGGGAATAGGTTTATATACAGTTCGTGACGCCACCTGTAGTATTCTGGTAATTTGTACCAGCGCTGCTGTAGATCTCTGAGGGGATGGTGATGCAGCTAGATGTCGGGTCCCCTACAGGTGGGACTCTTCCCTCAGGTCGGTAGTTAGGTAGGGATTGTGCAGGCATGCAATAATAACTCAGTCTCACACGGTCAGCGTCTTTCCATACCTTTACTTGTAAGATGTTAAGGCAGGTCCCAGGGAGGCTGATCCAAGGAGAGTGTATCTTGAGACAGCAGCTGGACAAGTTAGGGGCCTCCTTTACTTTCCACACAATGAGTACAACCAGCCTGAAGCGTAGTTCCCTCAATTACTCCAGCTAATCCTTAGCTGTACCGCCCAGTCAGCTTTGTGTTAGGAGCCTTCCTGCGAGGAAGCTGAATTCTTATCTTGTCGTGCACTGACTCAAAGTCTTCACTCCCCCTGACCCCAGTTACGTACTGACTATATGGGGCTTGTTTGCCGCGACCTAAGGTCCGGTAAATTCCTGGTTTTCTTACCACTATGCTTGTAACAGTAGTGATCCTTCGGTCCCCAGTGACCGGTTGCAATGTGCAGGACTTCTTCAATCCGTAAGCACTATTCCAATAAAACCACTGTGCCTTTCGCCTTGTCCTCGCTGGTAACATAAGCACTCACACTAGCCAAGGGTCGAGCAGTCACTTCTTTCTTTTCCTTCACTTCAAAGTTAGTTACAGATGCTCAGTTATCAATAGGCAGGAGCACGTCTCTGAACCTTACACCGTCCTTTAGACAGGATACTGAAGACTTTCTGCACTAAACTTCTTCTTTCCTTCCAGTGTATGCTGATGAGGTACAGCTCTGACTAGGCTAAGGTGAATTAAACCACCTATACTAGACTCCACTTTCCGAACTGGTGATAGAGCAATCTGGACTGCTTCCTCCCTCCAGACGTCCTCTCTCTCTGAAGTCTGGACACCGACTAAATCACTCCAACACATACACCTTGACCACTCCCTCAAGAGTAAACTCCACTACCCTAAGGGTGTGTCTAGTATATGTTGAGTGAATGGATATTTAGCATTAAACTGCTGTCTCGCCACACACTCTCCAGGGTACTGCGTGTGCCTAACACCAGGGCTACACACAGGTTGCAGAGAAGAGCAAGTAGCAAGTGATTGGCGAACATGGATGTCATTATCGGCAATATCTTCAAGAACCTTGTTGATTTTACTGCGGAGGCGAATCGCTTGAGGTTTATAGTTCTGGAGAAGGAGCGAAAGATTGAGGAGCAGCGCATTATGCGTCAGCGCCAGCGAAGACGACGACGTATGTGGATCCACCCCATCACGGCACAGAGATTAACTCGTGGTGTCTATTCTACACTGAACATGGAGCTGCGAGAAAATCCAGAGAAGTTTTTTGCCTATCTGCGGATGAAGAAAGAAAACTTTGACGATTTGCTGGAGCGTGTTGGAGACCAAATAAAAAAATCGGACACCTATTGTCGGTTCTCCATATCTCCGGCGGAGCGTCTCATGGTCACTATAAGGTAAGCTATATGTATTGGATCTGTTTGCTTGAGCACACTTGTTATTTTATAATTTATTTAACATCACAGGACAACTAGGAAACCATATCAGTAGACAACATTTTTTTTAAAAAACAGTGTTTTTCATTGATGTTATTATTTTTGGTATCTCAAATAGTTATAGCTGAGTTCTGGTATGTAATGCTGTGTTTCTGAAATAATTTGTATTTTTTATTTTGTTTTCAGATTTCTGGCAACTGGCGAAACTCTGTCATCGCTCCATTTTCAATACCGCCTGGGAATATCCACACTATCCGACATAATAAAGTATACTTGTCGTGCTCTGTGGGATAGTTTGGTTGGAGAATTTCTTCCAGAGCCAACAACAGAGCGGTGGCTTGAAATAGCGGACCAGTTTCTATGTATCTGCCAGTTCCCCAATTGCCTGGGCGCTGTTGATGGCAAACACATCCGCATTCAAAAGCCTTCAGGAACCGGATCAGAATTCTTCAACTATAAAAAATATTTTTCGGTTGTCCTGATGGCTATTGCAGATGCGGAGTACAAGTTTATTGCAGTGGACATTGGGTCTTATGGACGGTCAAATGTCTCCCAAGTGTTTAAACTTTCAGCTATGGGACGTAAACTGTACGGAAACACTTTTCAGTTTCCACCCCCTAGGCCACTGCCTCAAACCTCAGGCCCACCGATGCCATTCGTTTGTGTAGGTGATGAGGCATTCCAGCTGTCGGAACACCTCTTGAAGCCATACGCCAGCAGAGGATTAACCCATACAAAGCGAATATTTAACTACCGCCTCACAAGAGCCAGACGGATGGTGGAGTGTGCCTTTGGCATTATGACAGCTAAATGGCGTGTCCTTTTGACTGCAATTAACTTGAAGACCGAGACTGTGGATGATGTTGTTAAAGCGTGCGTGGTCCTACATAATTTTGTCCTAACCAAGGAACCGATTTCTATGGAGGACCACAATCAAGAAACAACTTTGCACGACTACAGCAACATTACCACTCGCAGTACAGTCGCGGTTTCAAGAATGAGGGATCATTTTGCCCAATACTTTGTGTCACCAGAAGGTAGTGTTGACTGGCAGGATGACAGAGTGTGATAAATGTATTTGTTGTTTTAAAAATTTCTTTACCCACAATAAACCTTTAAAAGTTTACTTGTCTACCTTCTTGTGTGTTTTCTACTGTCTGTAACCTTTTTGCCATAGTTGTGTCCCTGGCTGTTTGTTTTAACAAAAGTATTTCACCTTTTGTCCAAAAAAGTGTAAATTGTAGGGCAGGGTTCCCCAACTCCAGTCCTCAAGGCCCACCAACAGGTCATGTTTTCAGGATTTCCTTTGTATTGCTCAGGTGATAATTGCCTCACATGTGCAATACAAAGGAAATCCTGAAAACCTGATCTGTTGGTGGGCCTTGAGGACTGGAGTTGGGGAACCCTGTTGTAGGGGATAACCTAACAAAGTACACAATTTTTGGAAAAAGGTAATATACTTTGCATACTACACAACCCGGGACACAACTTTGGCAAAAAGGTTAAATTTATGAACCTTTTAGCCAAAGTTAGGTGTTTTTGACTAATGTTGTTTGTGTACCCACATGTTTACCTGGTTTAATACATTTGTTACTTAACATCCTATAAATAAATGACAGACAACATTTTTAAACCACTTAAACTTTTATTAAAAAAAATATATTTTAATATAATGTTTTGAAAATTTGGCCTTTTTGCCAACTTTTTTTTATTCAATAAACTTTATTTTTTTTATTAACCCCTTCCCGACCTGTGACGCCACGTAGGCGTCATGAAAGTCAGTGCCAATCCGACCCATGATGCCTATGTGGCGTCATGAAAGGATCGCGTTCCTGCGGGCCGGGTGACCGGGGTCACTGAAAGGTCACCCGACCCGCAGGCACAGGACCCTTTGTGCTTCACCACAGGGGGGTTGGCTTAACCCCCCGTGGCCACGATCGCTCTGATTGGCTGTTAAAAGTGAAACAGCCAATCAGAGCAATCTGTAATATTTCACCAATGAAATTGGTGAAATATTACAATCCAGCCATGGCCGATGCTGCAATAGCATCTGCCATGGCTGGAGACTGAGAACCGACCCCCCCACACCATGTCACAGCGGTGATCGGCCGCCGCCACCGATTTTATGGCAGCGATCGGTCACCGCCATCACTAACAGCTCCCCTCGTCCTGGCCTCCGCTGCCCCCACCTTCCGATAACCCCCCCTCACCTTCCGACACCCGTACTCACCTCTCCCGGTCCACCGATGTCCATGGATCCGTCCCGGCGGCTGCCCGGGATTTTTCATGGGCGCCGCCATATTGGAAAATGGCGGGCGCATGCGCATGCGCAGTGCGCCCTGAAGAGTCCAGAAATTTATTTTGATCACTGTGATAAACTGTCACAGTGATCAAAATCAAAAAAAAGTAAGTGAACCCCCTGTCATAGGTAGGGTCAAATAATAAAATAAAGATTTTTTTTTTTTCCTATTAGGCTCTGCACACGTTGCGGATTTTGCTGCGGATCCGCAGCGGATTTTGCTGCGGATCAGCAGCGGATTTTGCTGCGGATCAGCAGCGGATTTTGCTGCGGATCAGCAGCGGATTTTGCTGCGGATCAGCAGCGGATTTTGCTGCGGATCCGCAGTGGATTTCGCGCTGCGGATCCGCAGTGGATTTCGCGCTGCGGATCCACAGCAGATCCAGAAACCATGTACAGTACAATGCAAATAAATGGTAAAAAAACGCTGTGCACATGCTGCAGATTTTTCAGCGCGGATTTGCTGCGGTTTTAAATCCGCAGCATGTCAATTCTTTGTGCGAATTCCGCAGCGATTTTACACCTATTCCATTATAGGTGTAAAACCGCAGGGAAAAACCGCACCAAAACCATAGTAAATCGGCGCTAAATACGCAGGTAAAACGCAGGTCATTTTACCTGCGGATTTTTGCAAGTGAATCCGCAACGTGTGCACGGGGCCTCAGGGTTAGGCTGGATTCATATTGCATTATGGCAGTCCGTTAGATGGACTACGTTTCACCGCGGTGTAACGCAGTCCGTTAACGCTGCCATTCACCCCGCATGCATTCGCGAAGTGTCGTCATTCAGTGACGGAGCCTTGGACGCAGGCTGCAGCGTCTGGGCTCCGTCACCGCTAGCACAGATGAATCATCGCTGATTCCTCTGCACTAGCGGATATAGCATAACACGATCGCGTTATGCTATACCGTTACCAGCCCGTCAACGCTACGTGTTGAACGGACTGCTAAAACGCAATATGAACCCAGCCTTAAGGTTAGGGTTAGAACTAGGGTTAGGGTTAGAACTAGGGTAAGGGTTGGAATTAGGGTTAGGGTTGGAATTTGGGTTAGGGTTGGGATTAGGGTTAGGTTTGTGGTTAGGGTTAGAGTTAGGATAAGTGTTAGGGGTGTTTTGGGGTTAGGGTTGGGATTAGGGTTAGGCTTGTGGTTAGGTTTATGGTTTAAGAGTTGGGATTAGGGTTAGGGGTGTGTTGGGTTAGGTTATGGTAGGTTTGTATTGGGTTAGGGGTGTGTAGGTTGGGTTGGGGTTAGGGTGTTTGGGTTAGGTTGGAGTTAGAATTGAGGGGTTTCCACTATTTACGCACATCAGGGGGTCTCCATACGCGACATGGCGCCACCATTGATTCCTGCAAATTTTGCGTTCAAAAAGTCAAACAGTGCTCCCTTTATTCCAAGCCCCGACGTGTGCCCAAACAGTGGTTTACCCCCACATATGGGGTATCAGCGTACTCGGAAAAATTGCACAACAATTTTGGGGGTCTAATTTCTCCTGTTACTGTTGTGAAAAAAAAAATTGGGGACTAAAAATTTTATTTTTGTGGAAAAAAAAATGATTTTTTATTTTCACGGCTCTGCGTTATAAACTTCTGTGAAGAACTTGGAGATTCAAATTGCATACCACACATCTAGAGGAGTTCCTTGGGGGATCTAGTTTCCAAAATGGGGTCACTTGGGGGGTTTCTACTGTTTAGGCACATCATGGGCTCTGCAAACGTAACATGACACCCGCAAACCATTCCATCAAGTCGGCATTTCAAAACGTCACTACTTCCCTTCCGAGCCTCGACGTGTGCCCATACAGTAGTTTTCTCCCACATATGGGATATCAGCGTACTCAGGACAAATTGGACAACAACTTTTGGGGTCTAATTTCTCCTGTTACCCTTGGGAAAATTAAAAAACTGGGGACTAAAAGATCATGTTTGTGGAAAAAATATGATTTTTTTATTTTCATGCCCCGGCATTATAAACTTCTGTGTAGCCCTTTGGGGTTCAAAGTGCTCACCACACATCTAGATAAGTTCCTTGCGGGGACTAGTTTCCAAAATGGGGTCACTTGTGGGGAGTTTCTACTGTTTAGGCACATCAGGGACTCTGCAAACGTAACATGACGCCCGCAGAACATTCCATCAAGTCGGCATTTCAAAACGTCACTACTTCCCTTCCGAGCCCCGAAGTGTGCCCATACAGTAGTTTTCTCCCACATATGGGATATCAGCGTACTCAGGACAAATTGGACAACAACTTTTGAGGTCTAATTTCTCCTGTTACCCTTGGGAAAATAAAAAATTGGGGACTAAAAGATCATGTTTGTGTAAAAAATATGATTTTTTTATTTTCATGCCCCGGCGTTATAAACTTTTGTGTAGCCCTTTGGGGTTCAAAGTGCTCACTACACATATAGATAAGCTCCTTGGGGGGTCTAGTTTCCAAAATAGGGTCACTTGTGGGGGGTTTCTACTGTTTAGGCACATCAGGGGCTCTGCAAACGCAACATGACGCCCGCAGAACATTCCATCAAGTCTGCATTCCAAAATGGTGCTCCTTCCCTTCTGAGCTCTCCCATGCGTCAAAACAGTGGTTCCCCACCACATATGGGGTACCAGTGTACTCAGGACAAACTGTACAACAACTTTTGAGGTCCAATTTCTCCTGTTACCCTTGTGAAAATAAAAAATTGCGGGTTAAAAAAATCAGTTTTTGAGGAAAAAAATTATTTTTTATTTTCACGGCTCTGCATTACAAACTTCTGTGAAGCACGTGGGGGTTCAAAGTGCTCACCACACATCTAGATAAGTTCCTTGAGGGTCTAGTTTACAAAATGTGGTCACTTGTGGGGGGTTTCTACTGTTTAGGCACATCAGGGGCTCTGCCCGCCCGCAGATCATTCCATCAAGTCGGCATTTCAAAGCGTCACTACATCCCATCCGAGCCCTGACGTGTGCCCAAACAGTGGTTCCCCCCCACATGTGAGGTACTAGCGTACTTAGGACAAATTGGACAACAACTTTTGGGGTCCAATTTCTCCTGTAACCATTGTGAAAATAAAAAATAGTGGGCTAAATAATCATTTTTTGAGAAAAAAAATGATTTTTTATTTTCACGGCTCTGCGTTGTAAACTTCTGTGAAGCACCTGGGGGTTCAAAGTGCTCATTGTGTATCTAGATAAGTTCCTTAGGGGGTCTAGTTTCCAAAATTGGGTCATTTGTGGGGGAGCTCCAAAGTTTAGGCATACAGGGGCTCTCCAAACATGACATGGTGTCCGCTAACGATTGGAGCTAATTTTCCATTCAAAAAGTCAAATGGCGCTCCTTCCCTTCTGAGCCCTGCCGGGCGCCCATACAGAGGTTCCCCACCACATATGGGGCACCAGCGTACTCAGGAAAAACTGGACAACAACTTTTGGGGTCCAATTTATCCTGTTACCCTTGGGAAAATAAAAAATAGTGGGCTAAAAAATGATTTTTGAGAAGCAAAAATGATTTTATTATTTTCACTGCTCTGCGTTTATAAACTCCTGTTGAGCACTTGGGGGTTCAAAGTGCTCACTACTCATCTAGATAAGCTCCTTGGGGGTCTAGTTTCTAAAATGGTGTCACATGTTGTTTTTTTTCACTGTTTAGGCACACAGGGGCTCTCCAAAGGCGTCATGGTGTCCGCTAAGGATTGGAGCCAATTTTCCATTCAAAAAGTCAAATGGCGCTCCTTCCCTTCTGGGCCCAGTTGTGCGCCCAAACAGTGGTTTATGACCACATATGAGGTATCTGTGTACTCAGGAGAAATTGCCCAACAAATTTTACAATCCAATTTATACTGTTGCCCATGTGAAAATGAAAAAACTGAGGCTAAAAGAAAATTTTTGTGAAAAAAAAAGTACTTTCTTTTTTTTACGGATCAATTTGTGAAGGACCTGGGGTTTAAAAATGCTCACTATGCATCTAGAGAAGTTCCTTGGGGGGTCTAGTTTCCAAAATGGGGTCACTTGTGGGGGAGCTCCAATGTTTAGGCACACAGGGACTCTCCAAATGAGACATGGCAACCGCTAAATATTCCAGCATATTTTCCATTCAAAAAGTCAAATGGCGCTCCTTCCCTTCTGAGCCCTGCCGTGCGCCCAAACAGTGGTTTATGACCACATATGAGGTATCGGTGTACTCAGGAGTAATTGCCTAACAAATTTTAAGATCCATTTTATCCTGTTGCCCATATGAAAATGAAAAAACTGAGGCTAAAAGAAAATTTTTGTGAAAAAAAAGTACTTTCTCTTTTTTACGGATCAATTTGTGAAGCACCTGGGGGTTCAAAGTGCTCACTCTGCATCTAGATAAGTTCCTTGGGGGTCTAGTTTCCAAAATGGGGTCACTTGTGGGGGAGCTCCAATGTTTAGGCACACAGGTACTCTCCAAATGCAACATGGCAACCGCTAAATATTCCAGCATATTTTCCATTCAAAAAGTCAAATGGCGCTGCTTCCCTTCTGAGCCCTGCCGTGCGCCCAAACAGTGGTTTATGACCACATATGAGGTATCTGTGTACTCAGGATAAATTGCCCAACAAATTTTAGGGTCCATTTTATCCTGTTGCCCATGCAAAAATGAAAAAATTGATGCTAAAAGAAAAATTTTGTTGGAAAAATTAAAATGTCCATTTTTTCCTTCCACGTTGCTTTAGTTCCTGTGAAGCACCTGAAGGGTTAATAATCTTCTTGAATGTAGTTTTGAGTAGCTTGAGGGGTGCAGTTTTTATAAAGGTGTCACTTTTGGGTATTTTCTGCCATATAGACCCCTCAAAGTGACTTCAAATGTGAGGTGGTCCCTAAAAAAAATGGTTTTGTAAATTTTGCTGTAAAAATGAGAAATCGCTGGTCAACTTTTAACCCTTATAACTTGCTAACAAAAAAAATGTTGTTCCCAAAATTGTGCTGATGTAAAGTAGACATGTGGGAAATGTTATTTATTAACTATTTTGTGTCACATAACTCTCTGGTTTAACAGAATAAAAATTCAAAATTTGAAAATTGCGAAATTTTCAAAATTTTGGCCAAAGTTCCATTTTTTTCACAAATAAACGCAAAAATTATCGACCTACATTTACCACTATCATGAAGCCCAATATGTCACGAAAAAACAATCTCAGAATCGCTATGATCCGTTGAAGCGTTCCTGAGTTATTACCTCATAAAGGGACACTGGTCAGAATTGCAAAAAATGGCAAGGTCATTTAGGTCAAAATAGGCTGGGTCATGAAGGGGTTAAAGTTGATTTTTTTTTTTAAGGGTATGAAAAAAAACACATATTTACAAGACATATTTAAAGGTCTGTGTATTGTGGGGTGGAAATACTGCTGGAGGGGCTGCGGGACACTTCGACCGTGGTAGTGTGGAGGGACGACCGGGATGGTGGTGGTGAAGGAACAGGAAGAGGTGAAGGGGTGGAAAGAGTAAAAGAATGGGAAGACAAGGCAGAACAGGTGGGTGGTGGTGAAGTGGAGGGTTGGGCAGGAGGAGCAGGTGACATGGTAGGGAATTGGAAGGGGGAAGGAGATCTGTAAGAACTAGGAGTGTGGTACGGGGTAGGTGGCTGGTAGTGGGGAGGTTGCTGGTACTGGGGAGGTGACTACAGTTGGGGAGGTGGGTGGTACTGGGGAGGTGGTTGTAATTGTGGAGGTTGATGGACCTGGGGAGGTGGCTGGTATTGAATAGGAGGGGGAGCAGGGACGGCAGGTGGAGGGGGGGGAAGATGTACGGCGGCTGTAGGGGGGGAAGGTGGAGGAACGACTGGGGTGGATTGAGGTTGGGAGAGAACCTGCACTAGAGCAGCGTGGCACGTGTTCATCACATAGATCTGCTGGTCAGCAGATAGCGGATCTATGCGCTCCGCAACCGACCTAAAAAAGCTGTGGTTCGGTGATGCTCTTGCTTCTGACT
Organism: Oophaga sylvatica; assembly: GCA_033576555.1. Taxonomy (NCBI): domain Eukaryota; kingdom Metazoa; phylum Chordata; class Amphibia; order Anura; family Dendrobatidae; genus Oophaga; species Oophaga sylvatica. Next base: position 452,252,072 of record JARQOD010000001.1, read on the forward strand.
GCACAATTTGCAGAAGTGTCTTTAGCTCACCAACTAGGGAGGTTATCTGATGAATGCCTGCGGCAAGTTGTTCAGATAATACCTTAAGACAGTTCTGGAAAGATGCATTCATATGCAAGAACTCGGGCGCATAGTTCCTTTCCTGACCCCTCTGACGCTTACGCCCAGTACCCGCAGCTGTACTAGAGGTGGCAGGGTCAGAAGGGTGGGATAAAGGGAATGCTGTATCCTGACCAGCAGATTCATGTAATGCAGCCAGCCACGCTGCTCCAGGTGCAGATGTAGAGGGGCGGTCGAAGTGTCCCTCGGTGTCGGTCTCCTGAGGGATCGCTCTAGAAGGCGCCAACTCTGCGGGTGCCCGAGTGCTGGTCACCGTGCTGTGGAAGAAAGAAAAAACATAAAATTAATATACAGATGTGGAATGGCCCTGGCTGCAAAAAAACATTGATAGATGTTAACATTTGATGGTAATATTTACCTTCCGGTGACCATTGTTTCACGCAGGAACGCCAGAGCTCTTGCATATTTGTATTTGCTCTGGCGTCCTGAAGAACCACTCGGGGCCCGCATCTCCTTGTTGAATTCCTTCTTAAAGCGATCCCTCACAGACCGCCACCGCTTCACAATTCTCTCCCTTGAAACGAGAAAGCACACATTGGTTAGTATACAACATCAGTGTTTCCCAAACTTCATTCCTCGTGTCCCCCAGAGGTCATGTTTTCAGTATTTCCATAGTGTTTCACAAAAGGAAATCATGAAAACATGAAGCGTGGGTGACACGAGGACTGAAGTTTTGGAAACACAGCTTTACAGTCAGCAACATGAACTATACTTACGGTGTTTAGTCTGGGACCTAACATCGAGGTCCTCCCAGTGGTCCACCATTGCCGCTGCCACTTCCTCCCAGAGCCATCGGGTCACAATTTGAATCGAATGTCGGCGGTCCCCCATGTTCCACAGCGGCTCCCTTTCTCGGACCAGATCGATCATCAACTCGACGTCCAGGCCCTCCTCCGTGTCCGAGTCGGGAGCACGCTGTGAAGCCTGTGAAATTAAAATAGAAAAAAAAAACATTACCATACACATTATCTGAAAATGAAAAAATGATACATGGTAAACTGGAAAAAATTAAGAAAAAAATTTAGAGATAGCACATGTTTTGTAAAAAATACAAATTATATGAAATGGTACCAAAAATGGTAAATAGTTAAAAAAATTTCAAAAAGAAAAATGACATTTTAAAAAAGCACCCGAAACAATTAAAAAATTGACGTTTAAAAATAAAAAATATGAATTCCAAAAGAAAAAAAAAAAAACTTACACGTTGAGAACCGCCGACAGTCTCACGACAACGACTCTGGGAGGCGCTGGGAGGAACCCTTTGTTGGCTCCCAGATCCGAGAGACTAAAATGAAAAAAAAATTAGGATATTGGCATGTGTTGGCCGCTGTGTGAAGTATGTACTAAATGGTTGTCTATGTGTTGTGTGTAGTGTGATGTTGTGTTTCTGCGATTGATGCAGGATACTTACGAATTGTGAGCCCACTCCGGGTATCTCTCCACCCCGTCCTTCTTCCTCTGGGAGCTCCTCGTCATCTTGCGATTCCTGTTATTAAAAAAAGACAATCAATACATATATCCCACAGATGGATTATGGAGAGAAAAAAAAATTAGATATTTTTACCGCCAATTGCTGACGATGGGTAGGAGGGCTCCCAGAAGAAGATGTGTCCTGCTCGGGCTCAAGTGGCTGGGAGGGAGGAGATGGAGGAGATGCTGCTGCTGCTGACGCCTCTGCTTCTTCAGCCATAGCCGCCATTGCGGCAGCTGCAGCAGCTGTTTGACGGTCTCTGCTGTGGAAGAAAGACACAAAAAGGGCCAGTGAATATATTTCTATATTCCTTGTCTCTGGCTGAAAGAGAAAAACAAACATGTTATTTTTTAGGTAAATGGGGGATGTAATATTTACTTTCTGCTAGCTGTCCTCTGTGCCCGTCTCTCCTCTCGGCTTGCTGCTGCTGCCGCCTCCTCCGCCGCCTGTCTTTGCCGTCTTCTGCTGTTGAGTAAAAAGGGACTGTGAATATACTATTCCTTGTCCATGGCTAAAAGAAAAAAAACATGTAATTTAGAGCAAAATGGGGGATGTCATAGTTACTTTCTGCTTGCTGTCCTGTCTACCCGTCTATCCTCCTCTCCCCTTTCTGCTGCTGCTGCCGCCGCCGCCTCTCGTTGACGTCTTCTGCTGTTGAGTAAGGACACAAAAAGGGACAGTGAATATATGTTTATTCCTTGTCCCTGGCTGAAAGAGAAAAACAAACATGTAATTTTTAGGGAAATGGGGGATGTCATATTTACTTTCTGCTGGCTGCCCTCCTAGCATCCAGGATGTCCTGCGCGCGTTCTGCTGCAGCTTCAATTCTTCTGCTGTGGAATAAACAGACAAAAAGGAACTGTGTTTATATGTATTGATTGTCCCTGTTTTAAAATATAAGATTCAAACATGGACAGGATTGAGCTTTATGTTTTACGGAACACAACATCCCGTCATTAATTGGAGCCATAAATAGTACCAGGGGGAACCACCCATCCCAAAAAAAAAAAGGTAAAAAAAAAATTAAAATAAACATTATGATATAAAAACATGCACATTTCATATAGTAGCAGGAGAAGCAACCCCATCCATCACAGGCCAAAAAATTTGAAAAAAATAAAAAAAAGATCAACATTATGATAGAAAAACATGCACATTTCAGATAGTAGCATGAGGAGCAACACCATCACAGGCCAAAAAAAAAATTAAAATAAACATGATATAAAAACATGCACATTTCAGATAGTAGCATGATAAGCAACCCCATCACAGGCGAAAAAAAAATAAAAAAAAATTAAAAAAATAAAATAAACATGATATAAAAACATGCACATTTCAGATAGTAGCATGATAAGCAACCCCATCACAGGCGAAAAAATTTTTTTAAAAAATAAAATAAAATAAGCATGATATAAAAACATGCACATTTCAGATAGTAGCATGAGGAGCAACACCATCACAGGCCAAAAAAAAAAAAAAATCAACATTATGATAGAAAAACATGCACATTTCAGATAGTAGCATGAGGAGCAACACCATCACAGGCAACAAAAAATTTAAAAAATAAAACACTAGATCAACATTATGATACAAAAACATGCACATTTCATATTGTCGCAGGAAGACCAACCACATCACAGCCAAAAAAAATGTTTTTTAAAAAAAATACAGTAGATCAACATTATGATAGAAAAACATGCACATTTCAGATAGTCGCAGGAAGACCAACCACATCACAGCAAAAAAAAGTTTTAAAAAAATACAGTAGATCAACATTATGATAGAAAAACATGCACATTTCAGATAGTAGCATGAGGAGCAACACCATCACAGGCGAAAAAAAATTAAAAAAAATAAAAAAATAAAATAAACATGATATAAAAACATGCACATTTCAGATAGTAGCATGAGGAGCAATCCCATCACAGGCAAAAAAAAAAAAATCAACATTATGATACAAAAACATGCACATTTCATATTGTCGCAGGAAGACCAACCACATCACAGCCAAAAAAAATGTTTTTTAAAAAAAATACAGTAGATCAACATTATGATAGAAAAACATGCACATTTCAGATAGTCGCAGGAAGACCAACCACATCACAGCAAAAAAAAGTTTTAAAAAAATACAGTAGATCAACATTATGATAGAAAAACATGCACATTTCAGATAGTAGCATGAGGAGCAACACCATCACAGGCGAAAAAAAAATAAAAAAAAATAAAAAAATAAAATAAACATGATATAAAAACATGCACATTTCAGATAGTAGCATGAGGAGCAATCCCATCACAGGCAAAAAAAAAAAAAATCAACATTATGATACAAAAACATGCACATTTCATATTGTTGCAGGAAGACCAACCACATCACAGCCAAAAAAAATGTTTTTTAAAAAAAATACAGTAGATCAACATTATGATAGAAAAACATGCACATTTCAGATAGTCGCAGGAAGACCAACCACATCACAGCAAAAAAAAAGTTTTAAAAAAGTACAGTAGATCAACATTATGATAGAAAAACATGCACATTTCAGATAGTAGCATGAGGAGCAACACCATCACAGGCGAAAAAAAATTAAAAAAAATAAAATAAAAAATGATATAAAAACATGCACATTTCAGATAGTAGCATGAGGAGCAACCCCATCACAGGCAAAAAAAAAAATAAAAAAAATCAACATTATGATAGAAAAACATGCACATTTCAGATAGTCGCAGGAAGACCAACCACTAGTGTTGAGCATTCCGATACTGCAAATATCGGGTATCGGCTGATATTGGCTGTATCGGAATTCCGATTCCGAGTTCCGATATTTTCGTCATATCGGATACCGGAATCGGAATGTCACTGTCACTGTCAGTGTCCGTCGGTCGGGTCTGTCAGGAGTCAGCGGCACTTACCCGGCAGAAGATCTCCGGCGGTCACATCCCGGACTGCTTAATGGCCGCCATCCTCTTCTCCCTGGCGGTCACATGCAGTTTCTCGCGATAACTGCAGTGACTGCTGGGTAATCGCGGCCGTAAAGCAGTCCGATGACGTCACCGCCGGGGAAGCAGGTAATCAGCTGTGCTGCGTCGCGATGACAGGCTCTGCCTGTCATTCCGATGTAGCAGAGCTGGATCGTCGTGGGACAGTCGTTACTATGGACTGCGTCGGACAGGTGGTATACTGTTGGTTTGTTTTTTTTATTTTTTTACAGGAGATCGATGGCGTCGCAGGAATGAGAGAGTAATAAAAGAAATGAAAACTGTGTTGTCTCTTTTATTTCATTAAAAGACTTTTTTCTTGCTGTGTCTTTTTTTTAAACATTTAAAAACTTTGGGATTAATAATGGATCGGTGTCTTATTGACGCCTCTCCATTATTAACCGGGCTTATTGTCACCGTGCAATCAACGGTAACATTAACCCCTTATTACCCCGCTTGCCACCGCTACAGGGCAAGTGGGAAGAGCCGGGTAAAGTGCCACAATTGGCACATCTTTTGATGCGCCAAATGTGGGGCTGCTGTAGCCTGGTATTATCAGGCTGTTGAGGGCCAAAATCCATGGGCCTTGACAGTCTTTTAATATCAGGCCGCAGCAGTCTGCATTTTACTTGGCTGGTTAACAAAAATAGGGGGACCCCTACGCCGTTTTTTTTTCGAGGGGATCCCCTATTTTTGTTAACCAGCCAAGCTAAGCAGACTGCTGTGGCCTGGTATTATCAGGCTGGCAAGGTCCATGGATATTGGATCCTTACCAGCCTGAAAAACCAGGCCTCAGCAGTCTGCTTCATCTGGCTGGTTAACAAAAATAGGGGGGACCCCACGCCAATTTTTTTCGAGGGGATCCCCTATTTTTGTTAATCAGCCAAGATATGCAGACTGCTGTGGCCTGGTATTATCAGGCTGGCAAGATCCATGGATCTTGGCTCCTTAACAGCCTGAAAATCCAGGCCTCAGCGGTCTGCTTCATCTGGCTGGTTAACAAAAATAGGGGGGACCCCATGCCAATTTTTTTCGAGGGGATCCCCTATTTTTGTTAATCAGCCAAGATATGCAGACTGCTGTGGCCTGGTATTATCAGGCTGGCAAGGTCCATGGATCTTGGCTCCTTAACAGCCTGAAAATCCAGGCCTCAGCGGTCTGCTTCATCTGGCTGGTTAACAAAAATAGGGGGACCCCACGCCATTTTTTTTTCTAAGGGAACCCCTATTTTTGTTAATCAGTTCCCTCTGACGTCACTGATTGTGTCCCTGGCTGACCTGAAGTGAAAGTGGAAAGCAATCAATTAAGCTTTCCACTTAAGGGCCCGTCTCACATAGCGATCTCGCTACCGAGATCGCTGCTGAGTCACTAGTTTTGTGACGCAGCAGCGAGCTCACCAGCGATATCGCTGTGTGTGACATTCAGCGACGATCAGCCCCCCTGCCGGGTATCGCTGATTGTCGCTGAAATGTCAGGACCTTTTTTTGATCGCTGGTTTCCCGCTGACAGGCACACATCGCTGCGTGTGACAGGCGGGAGACCAGCGATCCGCTGGTAACCAAGGTACACAGCGGGTTTCCAGGCACGGGGCTGTGCCTAGAAACCCGCTGTGTACCTTGGATACCAGCGCCCTGATGCAGGGAGCTGGTATCCAAGGTACACAGCGGGTTTCCAAGCGCTGCGCGGTGCCTGGAAACCCGCTGTGTACCTTGGTTACCAGCGGATCGCTGGTCTCCCGCCTGTCACACGCAGCGATGTGTGCCTGTCAGCGGGAAACCAGCGATCAAAAAAAGATCACAGATCACCGCGGTGTCGGCGTGGAAGGCGGCCTTGCTGAAAGGGGTGAAGATGGAGGAGTCGCGTCCCATCCAGCGGCCAGCAACACCAACCCCAGAAGAGGAGGAGAAAACCGGCACCAGAACAACACCACAGGCAGGTAATGTCACCAACCCTGTGGACCCAGTAGCAGCACCAGACCCTAAAGGTGCAGACACCCCACTGATAATGTGCACACATGCCACTCAGACACCAGTAGCAAGACATAACCTGTCAGTGCATGACTACATCGGCCATGACGTCTTCGTATCACCTGGAGTGACGTTTGCATATGAACTTCCCCGGCCAGGGAGCAGCCAGCACCAGGTACCGCCCTGGAAACAACAAAATTGAACAAGAGAGAACATGTGATTGTAAATAGTTAAATTAATCCGGTAAAGCTTAGTTTCCGTTAATGCAAAGAACTGTGTGGTCATAGACAATGAGTGTTGCAAACTGTCGCCCGACAAGCTCTGCAGCTGCTGGCCCTTGGGGGTTTGAGACAGGTCCCCCATATTGTACTAAGGAAAAGGAAAATTACCTTGGTTCAGGATTATTGCTGAACCCTGTTGAATCCTGTAGAACTGAATGTTGATTTGCACTTAGATGGAGAACGTTTTAATTGCACATTAAAGTGAATGTTTACCTGGAGGAAATGTAAAATTTTTTTATTTAAAGTAATGTCAATGCTGGATGTTTTATATACTGTTTGTTATGCAACATTAACGAAAAAGTGCCTCCCATGTAGGAAATACGAGTTTAATTGTTTTACCTGTTGAAAATGCATTTCAGGAAAATTTTGCATGTTTTCTGTAACACCTGTTTTACTTTGTTCCAGCCTGCGGACGTTCTGTGTTTAACAGAGGGGGTATGTGGTGCCCCTGAGGGTCCAATCGCCACAGAGGTACTGCACCTCATCCATAGGTGTGGTATCCCACTCTCAGGTAAGGAGGGAGAACTACCCAGGACTCTAATACTCGCACTCAACACACACCAGTTCAGCCAGGGTTCCTGGGGCACCATAAGGGAGGAGCTTAGAGAGCGGGAAAGACAGAGCAGTGGTCTGTGAGACCAGAGAGAGAAGAGTCTAGAAGGGGGGCTCAAGCTGAGAAGAGCTTGTCCCCAGATGGGAGAGTGTTATGTACAGTAGCTGAGGAGGACAGGAACAACAGCAGGGCAGCTGAACACCTGAGATGTTGGTAACTAATGGGTTGCAGAAACCTGAACTAACCACACAACTAGAGGTAGCCGTGGAGCGTTCCTACGTTGATCCTAGACGCCTCGTCACAGCCTGAGAGTTAGCTATACCTAAAGATAGAAACAGGAAAGCTAACTGCCCCGGAGTAGAGCCCCAAAGGAAAAGGCAGGCCCCAAACATATAATGGCGGTTAGACAAGATGAAAACACAAACGCAGGCAGAAAACAGATTGAGCAAACGCTGGGGCCACAAGCTGACTAAATAGGAAAGGACAGGAGAGATTACTTTCTGCAACCCAGAAAACCCTACAAAAATCCAACAATTCTGATTACAAAAATACTGAGATCACACGATCTCGCCACCCACTAAATCAGATCTCAGTTTGAACAAAACCAAGCTGCAGCTGCTGAAAAAGCAGGAAAAAGCAAATGAAAAAACAACAGAGGCTACAGACAAACTGTGAGGAGCTCAGGCCCCAGGAGGGGACCCGGCTGTCCTCCACAAATGAGCAGAAAACAATTCAAATAGCAAGCACAAAAATAAAGCAGAAAATATCTTATCTGATAGCAGAAGTTGCAGGCAAGACTCAGCAAACTTCCAAATGAACCAGGAACCACAATTGAGACAAGAACAATTGATCACCGGCAACCATCATGGGAGGGAACCTCCCTTATATCAGACCAGTCCATGATCCCAGATTGCCATTCCTCCCTGAAAGGTTCAGTACTGTCTGTAACCACCAGAGGGAGCCTCTGCTCAGAAACCATCTCTAGCACATTCATAACAAGAGAGAGTATGAGAAGAAAATAGAGAGGGAAGGCTGAAGGAAGCTCCCGGGAGGACAGAAGGGGTCCTAGGGGCACGGGAAGTGTGGAAGCCACCTGTGGGACCCGTATCCAGAATAGGAGGGACCAGGTCGCAGTGGGGGAGCCAGCCCCCAAGACTAGTGGAGGACTACAAGACTCAGCTAGCAAGCCGGAGGCAGGGGCAGCTATAGGTGCCCCACCCACATCCACATGTATTCGCAGAAAAGGCAGCCATGTAGGAGCCAGGGGACTCAGAGGAAGTCACCCAACAAGGTCCGCGGCTGCTGGCTTGGGACACTGTTTGTGAAGGTGCTTGTGAGGGCGGAAACCAGCTCGGTGAGACGGCCAGGAGAGGTACACACTGAAGGGAGTCCTGGAAAGGTGCAGCCAAATCTACCTGGGAGGTTGCTGGACCCCTCACCTGGAGGACACGGCACCAAGTGGGCATCTGTGCACAAGTGAACTGTGAGTAAAGGGTTGGAAACTGCACCCTGCTGTGTCCTCTGAGTCATTCACGCCTCACCTGTCCTACACCGCACTCACCACAACAGCCACCATCATCACTGTTAACATCCTAACTGCTCTGGGACACAGCTCTGCCAGTGGAGAGCTTAACCATCATTGTTGCCCTAACATCATCCCAGAGGATCTGCATTGCAGCGTCGGCTATACCTTGCCAAATACCACGGGTGGCGTCACGAACATTTACTCCATTATATTATAAACTTTATTTCCCCTTTTCATGGGACGCCCAGGGCCACGGACCGGTTCACTGCTGCCGTGACACTTTCCCTTTAAGAAGCGGCCCGGTACCGGGTACCCCACGGCCCAGGGGTACGCTCCAGATATTTGAGCCACAAAATGAGCATGTGTAAGCCCCTCATCAAAGATGAAAAAACAAACCCCAGTCCTCTTACCTGCAGTGTGACACGTTCTGGCACACACCGGGTTATCAAGTAACAGAATAAAATGAATTGTTACTGATGCAAATGTTTTGGCCCCTTGCAAACAGTAAATAATTTGTGGAAACCGCAGTTGACATTTTTTTAATCAGAATAATCCTTATGGGAACGAGAGTGATTAAATGGAAGAGATCACATAAAAAGTCAGAAAAATACCACAGGTGAGCTGGGCCCTCTCATCACATTCCAGGATTATCTTAATGTTAATTTTAACTGGCGGTTTAATTAGTTCCAAGTCCTCCTTTTTCATAAACTTTCCTCTTTTGTTTTTTTTTCAAGATAGATAAGAAATATATTGGTAATATGATGCAGGATTTTTCGTGCTGTGAAAATATAGTAAAGATGGTTCTGAAAAAAATCAACTATGAGAGAGCAAAGAAACTGCATAATAAAATCCAAGTTGGCACAAATGTTGACCAGTACCTGACTGGCCCTTCTAAAGTTGATTTATCACAAGATTTTTCAATACAAACTTTAATACATTATTAAACAGATCTCTCAGGCTAGATGGTGCTGGTATACTTACTTTGAAAATCCATGATAGAATGGCTGCATAATCCTGATGATATTGAATGTATCCTTTTATCAGTCTAGTTATAAAGTGACAGAGCTCATGTGTCCAAGTGTATTTAGTCTGCACCCATCAAGGCTGAAAAACAGCTGCAGCTTGTACTGAGCAGCTTGAGATTTTAACAGCTGCAGGGCAGAAGGACTTTGAAGAGTAGACAATCAGGCTAGGTGGGAAGATATTCTGCAGCAAGGAGGAGGATCACTGAGAATCGCTCAATCAGGCAAGGCAGGCAGAGATGCTGAAGCGAGAAGGGGGACCATTAGGGATCAGTCAAGCTAGGTGGGCAGAGATCCTGCAGCAGGGAGAAGGGCCACTGTGGATCAGTCAATCAGGCTAGATGTTCAGAGATCCTGCAGCAGTGAGAAGGGCCACTGTGGATCAGTCAATCAGGCTAGATGGTCAGAGATTCTGCAGCAGGGAGGAGGGCCACTGATAATCAGTCAATTAGCCTAGGTGAGCAGAGATTCTGCAGCAGGGAGGAGGGCCACTGATAATCAGTCAATTAGCCTAGGTGAGCAGAGATTCTGCAGCAGGGAGAAGGGCCACTGTGAATAAGGGCTTGTTTTTTTTACCACTCATTGTACTGGAAAACTGGGGAAAAAAACACAAGTGTCGTGAAATTGCTCAAACAAAAACCCCACAATTCCACATTAGTTGTTTGGGGTTTGTTATATGTGTATTTTTTATTGTTATTTCTTTATTTTTAATGGATGAAAAAGGGGTTGATTTAAAAAAAAAATCTATATTTTTAAAAATGTTTTTGTTTTTTAGTTTATTTTTAGTCTCCTTAGGGAACTTGAACCTGAGATCATCTGATCTCTTGTACTATATACTGCAATACCGTCCTGCATAAACCAGCGTCCTAGTCATCCCTGATCCACATGCTCATTGTCAAGGATTGCTCTGCTGCACCATCGTCTCTTTTCCATGTTGCCCATCCTGACGTACATCTAAAGCTAGTTTCACACTAGCATTCGGCAGGGCGGCGGAGGGCTGCGTACTTCCTCCATCAAGCCCCGCCCACTGCTGCACCTCTTCCTTTCAGCGCCGCCTACGTCTGCATGCGTCCTGCGTACCCTATCTTTAACATTGGGTACGCAGGCCATGCGGATGTATTCGGATGCCTCCGCATGCGTCGTTTTGACGATGCGCCATCCACAACAAAATGCAACATGTTGTGTTCGGCGCAGCATCAAAACGACGCATGCGGAGGTATCCGAATACATCCGCATGGCCTGCGTACCCAATGTTAAAGATAGGGTACGCAGGACGCATGCAGAGGTAGGCGGCGCTGAAAGGAAGAGGTGTGGCAGTGGGTGGGGCTTGACGGAGGAAGTACGCAGCCCTCCGCCGCCCTGCCGAACGCTAGTGTGAAACTAGCCTAAGAGAATCCGCCTCACCAGGTGAGCCCATAATATGTGACACACCGGGCAGCCCTACAGAGGAAGTACTGGATCAGCTGCAGCACGGACTTCCTCTTTATGATCGGCTTGTTCGAAGGCGGAGACAGTGACGCCAGCGCTGATTGGGCGCCGGAGTCACGTGACACAAGTAATTTAGCAATTTGTAATGTACTGTATGTTATGATTGCCCTATGCTGATTTTTTGGACAGCAATTGTTTATTAATTATAGCTCTGGATATGGCTTAAGTATAAAACCTGATGTATCAGCAGAATAGTGACTGTAGCTCTGGAAGTGACTGGAGTATAAGGGTATGTTTCCATGGTCAGGATATGGCAGCGCTTTGGATGCAGCACATGTCTACTCCGTCCAAAGCACTGCCGGTTTTTGAACGCAGGTGATTCCTCATGTGTTCATTGAACCGTGTGGAATCACTGCATCCAATACATTGTACGGGGACATTTATCTTGCGGAGAATGAGCGTCTCCGCAAGATAAATTGACATGCTGCAGTCTAGAAAGGCGCGCCACATGTGCGTATATGCAGGGCAGCACGAGGCGGCCATGCACGCATAGTGGAGATGGGATTTCATGAAATCCCATCCACTATGCTGTAACATCTGGATGTAGCGGGTTGGACGCTGCGGAAGTACGCAGCATTCAACCCGCAGCATTTACTGACCATGGAAACATACCCTAAGATATGATGCAACAGCAGAATAGTGCCTGCAGCTCTTGATATGACTGTAAGATAAGACATGATGTAGCAGCAGAATAGTGCCTGCAGCTCTTGATATGACTGTAAGATAAGACATGATGTAGCAGCAGAATAGTGCCTGCAGCTCTTGATATGACTGTAAGATAAGACATGATGTAGCAGCAGAATAGTGCCTGCAGCTCTTGATATGACTGTAAGATAAGACATGATGTAGCAGCAGAATAGTGACTGCAGCTCTGGATGTGACTGGAGTATAAAGGTACTGCCACACTTAGTGATCTCGTTAGCGATCTCAATAACGACGCAAGCTAATGAGATCGTTTTTGTGATCGTTTTAATCTCTAGTAGCTGCCACACTTAGTGATCTCGTTAACGACTCAAAAGCGGTTAGCGATCTCATTAACGACTTTAACGGTCATTGCGATGTAAATAACAGCGCACATCGCTCACAAAAGGTGCCAGACACAGCGATATAGGCTCACCAGCGGGACGCCAACGATCTAAATACGGTCCAGAACTCTAGTGAACGATCAGCGAGATCACAGCAGGGGCCACGTCGTTGCTACATGCCACACACGTTAGCGTCACGAACGAGATCGCTAAATAGTGACGTATTTTAGCGATCTCGTTAGCGACTCTGTTTAGTGTGGCATACCCTTAAGGCCAGGTGCCCACGATCTGGAATTAGCAGCGCTTTGGACCCAGGGCATGTTCGCTGCTTCCAAAGCGCTGCCTTCAATTGAACGCAGGTGAATCCGCACGTGATCACTGAACCATGAGGATTCACTGTGTCCAATACATTGTACGGGTGACATTTATCTTGCAGAGATTAGAGTCTCCACAAGATAACTTGACATGCTGCAGTCTGGAAAGACGCTCTGCATGTCCATCTTCACAGGTGATCCGTGGCATCTGTGGACGCATAGTTGACATGGAATTTCTTGACATCCCATCCACTATGCTGTAACATCTGGACGCTGCGGGTTGGACGCTGCACAAGTACGCAACATCCAACCCGCAGCAACTCCGGATCGTGGGCACGCACCCTATGACATTACTGGTAATGTGGAGTTGATCAGTGAGGATCTAAAGAATGCAGAATCTACTATATAATTGTCTAACTTTTGACTTCCATCTGTAACAGAAATCCTGCGTCGCTGATTGGTCACATCCAATCACTTCCGGCCGGGCGCGACCAATCATGGCGCAGGATTTCAACCAGGCACGCCACCGCTATCGTCGGGAGATCAGCGGCAATAGCCATGTATATAGGATTGGAGGGTGGGAGCGGAGCCATGTATACAAGGATGTGAGGGTGGGAGCGGAGCCATGTATACTGGATGGGAGGGTGGGAGCGGAGCCATGTATATAGGATGGGAGGGTGGGAGCTGAGCCATGTATACAGGGTGGTGGTGGAGCCATGTATATAGAATTGGAGGGTGGGAGCGGAGCCATGTATACAAGGATGGGAGGGTGGGATCAGAGCCATGTATGCAGGATGGGAGGGTGGGAGCGGAGCCATGTATACAGGATGGGAGGGTTGGAGTAGAGCCATGTATACAGGGTGGGAGCGGAGCCATGTAGATGTGTAGCCCAGCTATGCAGGCACACATAATATCCAGGAGAGTGCACAGGAAGGTAACAGCAAAAGCTTGATATCTATGCACTTCACTCACACTTTTAGACACACCCATCAAGGGTACAAGAGGAAGTGACACTTAGCAATCAGTAGTCAGTCTGTTTCCTGTCTTCGGACAGTGCAGTTCAGTGCCAGTCCAGTCTGGACTTGGAAGTTACTGAGAGCTATTCAGCGAGCTCTAGAAGAAAGCTGACATTACCATCGAAGTTACAATTGCTTGTGCTAAGAGCGAGAGCAGGGCGAAGGGCAGTGGAGAAGATAGAGAAGTGCTTTAGGTATTGGATTGCCTGCACTAAATTGCCGGACACCGGAGTCCAAGGCGTTGCTACAGTTTCAAGCTTAGTAACAAGATAACCGGAGGCATCTGGACTACAGGTCGCAGAGTGCAGCCTTAAGTGTCAATACGTAATCGGAGTCAGGAGGAACAAGGACCTTTAGCAGGGCCCCGCATAGAAGAACTCTGTTCTCACCACATAGAAGGCTCCACCACAATATTGGCCGGGCAGTACAGCTATTGAGAAAGCTGGAGATTGCAGAGTTAACTTCGCTTCAGGCAAGTTGGACTCACATACATGTTGGAGTAAAGGAGGCCTCTAACCTGCTCAGCGGTTACCCGAATGTGCACTCTCCACCCCGACCAGCTCCCCGGGATCTGCTTGAACCATCTGCCAGTAAAGGTATGAAAAGAAGCTGCATTGTGTGTGACTGAATTCTTATTTACACCCTGCATCACCCCAATAGCCCACCGCTTGGCGTAGCAGTGCAGGATGGAGGTGCGGGCCCCTCACCTGGTCCGGTGGTCCCGCTTATGCCCCTAGCGCTCCCATACATGCCAGGAGCGAAGTGGCTCCCCCAATACAGTGGCGAGCCCGACACCCTGCCAGGGTTTAAAAGGAAAATATGTAGCATCTTAGATATGTACTCAATGACTGAGAAGCAAAAAGCTTCTGTGGTAATAGGACAGTTAGCTGGTGCGGCTGAGAGAGAAGTAGAGACTTGGCCCATTGCAGACCAGGAGTCGGTACCTGCGATTCTCTTAAAGCTACAGGCCATCTTTGAGGACCGCACAGAAACGGATCTCCGGATGGCATTTTATCAGTGCTTCCAGAAATCGGGTGACAGTATTAGGGACTACGCCTGCCGACTACAGGGGGCCCTGCGAGCTCTTAAACAGGCTAACCCCACAAGTCCCATTGATGAGAGCCAAATGTTGAAAGAGCAATTCGTGCGGGGACTGAGGTCTCCAGAGGAAAGCAGGACTGTAAACTGGTGGTCTTTGGATCATCCAGATGCCACCTTTGATGCCCTAAAGGACATGGCAATAAAAGGACTGCGACCCATGGAAAAGCCTGAGGTGGCAAATCAGTATCACCCGGGTGAAGCCACTCTTAAGCCGGCAGTACCCACCTTTTCCCCGCAGGTGGCAGAAGCTAAAACGCAGGTGGCGCCCCCTAGTGAGTTGGAATGTCTGCGCTCAGAAGTGCGCCAGCTGACTAAGAACTTGGCCACTGTAATGGAGGCCCTGCAACTGCGGAAAGAGGAAGGAGGAAAGATCCTACTAGCCGACTGTCCGGCGGATGTCCCTTGGATGAACCGGAGGAAATGGAGGACGTCGCCTCACCGGAGGAGGACCACGCCACCCCCAGGAGCGACTCCTGAGCAACACCATCCTCGCTGGGAGATCATCTGCTACCGCTGCAATCAAAAAGGTCATATGGCTCAGCAATGTCCTTTAAACGAGCCGATCCTGGGTCAGAGGGCCAACACCCAGGAGTAGACTCATCAGGCCCCTTAGACTGGAACCACAGGTTCGTGGGTGGACGGCCCTACCTGTCCATGATTCTGGACGGGATTGCAATCCCTGCACTGCTGGACACGGGATCTCAGGTGACCATCATACCTGACGTCCTTTACAATAAATTTTGGTCCATGGACAGTCTCCAGCCCCCGAGCCCTGACTTGACAGTGTACGCCACCAATGGTCTCCCTGTTGAAGTAATTGGAGCCAAAAATGTGAACGTAAAAGTGGGCAGGGTGGAGCTGAAGGATCAGGGACTTTTAGTGGTAAAGACTGTAAATGAGGAGAATGCCTTAAATGTGATACTAGGTACTAACATTATCAGTAACTGTCTGGGAGAAGTTGTGTTTTTGCTCCAACAGCTCGCTGAAATTGCCAGGCCAAAACAGAAGGGAGTGATCCAGAGGGAGATCCAGGCCCTGATGTGCCAGCAGCAAGCGGAGCTTACAGATGGTGAAATCGGTAATGTACGGGTCACAGACTCGAACCCCATTGTAATACCCCCAATGAGTGAAATGTTAATATGGTGTAGAGCAGCCATGGGTCTGAGAGGACAGAACTACCAAGCAGTAGTAGAACCCCATCGCTCAGAACACAGACCTACACTCATGATTGCTAGAGGGGTAGTGGAAGTAATAAATGGGAGAGTACCAGTACGACTTCTCAACTGGGGGGACGATGAAGTAAATTTGCCACGTTATGCCACAGTTGCTAAATTACATGCCGTAGATAACAATTCTATCCTCACAACCGAGTCCTTAGCCTCCCGCCAATCAGCGGAGGATAATGATCCGGCAATCCCGGTAGCGGACTGGTGTCAGCAGCTTCATATTGGGACAGACACCACTTCCGTCCACCAGAAACAGGGGGTACTACGGGTGGTACAAGAGTACGCACAAGTGTTTAGCAAGCACCCACTTGATTTTGGGACAATTAAGGGAGTACAGCATCATATCCCTACAGGCAGTCATCCTCCTATCAAAGAGCGGTATAGGCCTATACCTCCAGCCCACTATCAGAAAGCTAAGGAAATGCTGCATGACATGAAGAAAGCCGGGTGATAAGGGATAGTTGTAGCCCCTGGGCAGCACCTCTAGTTCTAGTTAAGAAAAAGGATGGTAGCATGCGAATGTGTGTAGATTATAGGCAAGTAAATCGTATAACACATAAAGATGCTTACCCATTACCACGCATAGAGGAATCCTTAGCTGCTCTGAAAACGGCTAACTACTTTTCTACCCTCGACCTTACTAGTGGGTACTGGCAAGTAGCTGTGGCTGAGGAGGATCGGGAGAAAACTGCTTTCACCACCCCAATGGGACTCTGCGAGTTTGACAGAATGCCGTTTGGCCTCAGCAGTGCCCCAGGAACATTCCAGAGAGTGATGGAGAGCTGCCTGGGACATCTCAACTTCGAAACTGTGCTGCTGTACCTGGACGACGTGATTGTGTACTCCAAGACATATGAAGATCATCTGAAGCACCTGGCAGAGGTATTCGAGTCACTGTCCAAGTATGGGATGAAACTGAAGCCCTCTAAATGCCATCTGCTCAAACGGAAGGTACAGTACTTGGGACATATTGTCAGTTCCGAAGGAGTAGCGCCGGACCCCGAGAAGGTCACAGCCATCCAGAAATGGCCGGAGCCGAAGAATCTAAAGGAAGTGCGACAGTTCCTGGGATTAACAGGTTACTACAGGAGGTTTGTAAGAGATTACACTAAGAAAGCGGCGCCTTTACAGGACCTCCTGGTCGGACAACCTCTCAAGAGCAGAAACCCTCCATTCAATTGGGGTAAAGAACAAGCTGAGGCATTGAAAGAGATGAAAGAGATTCTGACAGGCGATGAAATCTTAGCCTACCCAGATTACAGCCAACCGTTCCTGCTATACACAGATGCCAGTAACGAAGGATTAGGAGCTGTCCTCAGTCAGAAGCAGAACGGCCAAGAAAAAGTCATCGCATATGCCAGCAGAAAACTCAGGCCAACTGAGAGGAATCCGGAAAACTATAGCAGCTTCAAACTGGAGTTTCTGGCGCTGGTCTGGGCCATTACCGAAAGATTCAAACATTACCTTGCCTCCAACAAGTTCACTGCGTTTACAGACAACAACCCCTTGATGCATCTGGAAACAGCCAAGCTGGGAGCCATGGAGCAACGTTGGATGGCTCGGTTGTCAAACTATCAGTTTACCATCAAGTACAGAGCGGGCCGTAAGAATGCTAATGCGGACGCCTTGTCCAGAATGCCGCATGAATCCGACACGGAGGAAGAATCAGACGATCTGGAAGAAATCGAGCTACCTGCGTTCCACCGAAATGGGATGGTTCAAGAGCAACGAGTCTACAGCAAGCGGTGTGGTGAGATGTTGAACCCTTTACCTCATCACAGCTGGAAGGAGACTCAAGACAGCGATCCAGTGGTCAGCCGTGTCAAGGAGCTGATAAAACAGGAAGGTTCCTCCTTGGAGAAAGATGCATCCATGCCAGCAAAGCTCCTGTGGAACGAGAGAAGCCGGTTATTCATTTACCGTGAGAAATTGTGCAGGAGATACGTCGACCCAAGGACCCATGAGATGGTTTGGCAAATAGTGGTCCCGAGAGCAGACATCCAAATGGTGCTGGAAGCCTACCACAATCAAGCAGGACACTTTGGCTGGAGAAAGCTGGAGACCCTGTTGAGGTGCCGG
Organism: Oophaga sylvatica; assembly: GCA_033576555.1. Lineage (NCBI taxonomy): Eukaryota > Metazoa > Chordata > Amphibia > Anura > Dendrobatidae > Oophaga > Oophaga sylvatica. Next base: position 452,270,233 of record JARQOD010000001.1, read on the forward strand.
TTCTACTGGGTAGGGATGCGCAGCTCCATCGAGAAGTGGTGCCGGAACTGTGGACCCTGTGGCCTCAGGCGAAAAGACTACAGTAGCCAGAAGGCACCCTTGCAGCCTATCCGGACGACTCGTCCCTTGGAGATCGTGGCATTGGATCACGTCAAGTTGTCCCCAAGCAGGTCAGGATACACATATGCCCTGACCATGGTGGATCACTATTCCCGGTTTCTGGTGGTCGCCCCTGTCAAAGATCTGACAGCAGAGACAGCAGCAAGAACCTTCCAAGCAAGTTTCTGCAGACCACACGGATATCCGGAGCAGGTGCTGACTGATCGAGGTCCTGCATTCGAAGCTGAATTGTTTCAGGAATTCTGTCAATTGTATGGATGTAAGAAGATCAGAACGACACCATACCACCCCCAGACCAACGGCCTTTGTGAAAAGATGAATCACATTGTCATGGATTTACTGAAAACTGTACCCCTGGAAGAAAGAAATCGGTGGCCAGACTTGTTACCTGACCTGGTCGACTTGTACAACCATATCCCAGTAAGTTCCACCAACTGCACTCCAGAACCAGAGGCTGATAACAACGCTGAAGATTGGGATACAAATCGACAAGAACAGTACAAGAGAGTACAAGCCTGCGTAGAAGACAGTCTCAACAAAGTAAGAGAAAAGCAAGAGATGAACTATAACAAAAATGCTCCCGCTACGCCTTTAATGCCTGGAGAGATGGTGCTCAAAAGGAAAAGAAGAACACACAAGTTGGATGATCAGTGGGAACAGGAGCCATATGTCGTGCAAAATTCCAATTTCGATAACAGCAAGGTCTGTACCATCAGCAAGGATGGAGGAAAAACGACGGCAACTGTGTCTAGAGATCATTTGAAGTTGTGTCCTGGCCCATTAAAGCTCCGTGAAGAAAACCCTGTTGTTCATCAAGAAGAGAGTGCTGAAGCGGTCATACACACGGATTTGGGAGATTTACCTGCAGATTGGCCCAGATTAGGAGACGCTGTAATTATTCCTGTGCTGCAGTTTTATCAACCGCAAGAGGAGTCTCTACCGCCGGTCATACCAATTGTGCCAGTTGAGCCAGTTCCAGAAGAACCTGTTCCGGCAGACCCTCAACCGTTAGAACTCCAAGAAGCGGACCCGCAAGAAGCAGCGCCACAAGAAGTGGAATCCCTTGGTGAAGCTGGTGAAGCAGTACCGCCTCGTCCAGTCACTAGCACGCTTGCCAGATCCATAGAAAGGTTGAGACAGTATTATCGTTTGCCGTTACACAGAGCAGAGAGGTTAGAGAATACCATACCTGACGCTACCCCACGTAGGTCAGAACGTATCACTAAAGGTAAACTACCTATTCGCTATCAGGAGTAGTCCTAGTAGACTAGTTAGCAAGACCCAGACAAGGTTTATTGTCATTGACCAAATGTATAAAGTTTAAAATTTATATATATCAATGTGTTTTAACCATGCCAATGGACTGAGAGGCTGAGGACTATGCCAGCCCAAAAACTTTCATGTAAATAGTTGCACTACGGTGCATTATCTTGGTTTTACACGAAACCATTCCTATTTACCTCTGAAGAAAAACCCGTATGGTGTGGCCTAGAGTGAGGTCTGCATTCAGAAGTCCTGCAGCCAACCCAGGACCCACGTGGGAGGTTTTTGGTGCGGGTCCTTCACAAGTATCTTGTATTTATGAACATGTTTGATATTTTGATACTTTTGTATTCTTCATTGTACAAATTGTAACGTTCAAGAAGTCTTACCTCCCGGATGGGAAGAGTTATAATGTTGATGTTAATGCAAAACAAAAATGTTTTTCTTTCTCTCTTTTACAGCCCTGGAGTGCTGTGTTTAACCAAGGGGGGATGTGTAGCCCAGCTATGCAGGCACACATAATATCCAGGAGAGTGCACAGGAAGGTAACAGCAAAAGCTTGATATCTATGCACTTCACTCACACTTTTAGACACACCCATCAAGGGTACAAGAGGAAGTGACACTTAGCAATCAGTAGTCAGTCTGTTTCCTGTCTTCGGACAGTGCAGTTCAGTGCCAGTCCAGTCTGGACTTGGAAGTTACTGAGAGCTATTCAGCGAGCTCTAGAAGAAAGCTGACATTACCATCGAAGTTACAATTGCTTGTGCTAAGAGCGAGAGCAGGGCGAAGGGCAGTGGAGAAGATAGAGAAGTGCTTTAGGTATTGGATTGCCTGCACTAAATTGCCGGACACCGGAGTCCAAGGCGTTGCTACAGTTTCAAGCTTAGTAACAAGATAACCGGAGGCATGTGGACTACAGGTCGCAGAGTGCAGCCTTAAGTGTCAATACGTAATCGGAGTCAGGAGGAACAAGGACTTTTAGCAGGGCCCCGCAGAGAAGAACTCTGTTCTCACCACATAGAAGGCTCCACCACAATATTGGCCGGGCAGTACAGCTATTGAGAAAGCTGGAGATTGCAGAGTTAACTTCACTTCAGGCAAGTTGGACTCACATACATGTTGGAGTAAAGGAGGCCTCTAACCTGCTCAGCGGTTACCCGAATGTGCACTCTCCACCCCGACCAGCTCCCCGGGATCTGCTTGAACCATCTGCCAGTAAAGGTATGAAAAGAAGCTGCATTGTGTGTGACTGAATTCTTATTTACACCCTGCATCACCACCATAGACTTCCAGGGACCAGTCTCACCTGTGGGAGACCTACCACCAAGCTGCCCCATAACATCCCTGTGAAGACCCTTACAGCAGCGCTGGTCCAATTGACCAGAGACCACAGGTGGCGTCACAAACTATTCTTAATCCCCTGTAAATATCTACCCCCCCATTGCATGAGCGCCCAGGGCCACGGACCGAGTCCGCTGCCAGTGACAAATCCCATAGACTTTCATGGGCTCGGCGCCGAGTACCCCATTGCCCTGGTACTAAGTGCGACTCATATATAGAATTGGAGGGTGGGAGCGGAGCGATGTATACAGGATGGGAGGGAGGGAGCGGAGCCATGTATATAGGATGGGAGGGTGGGAGCTGAGCCATGTATACAGGGTGGTGGTGGAGCCATGTATATAGAATTGGATGGTGGGAGCGGAGCCATGTATATAGGATTGGAGGGTGGGAGCGGAGCCATGTATACAAGGATGTGAGGGTGGGAGCGGAGCCATGTATACTGGATGGGAGGGTGGGAGCGGAGCCATGTATATAAGATGGGAGGGTGGGAGCTGAGCCATATATACAGGATGGGAGGTGGGAGCAGAGCCATGTATATAGGATGGGAGGGTGGGAGCGGAGCCATGTATACAGGATGGGAGGGTGGGAGTGGAGCCATGTATATGTGGCGCCCCTGAGGGTTCAGTCGCCACAGAGGTATTGCGCCTCACCCAGAGGTGTGATACCCCACTCTCAGGTAAGGAGGCAACACCACCTAGGACTCTAACACCTGCACCCAACCCACACTAGAACAGCTGGGCACCCTGGACGTACCATTCAGGATGATGGTCTCATCCCAGGCTGGTTAGTAACGAGTGTATGGGTGGGTGGAGTTAGTAAGTAGCGAGGGGGAGTGAAGCTTGAGGAAGCAAGAACAGAGTTTAGAGAGTCGTGAGGAGGAAGAGGAAGGAGACGGACGTGTTGTGAAGCAGCTCCCAGTGAGGGGAGGCTGCAGAAGAGAAAGGAGGGAGTCTAGAGAGAGACTTAGAAGGGACTAGGAGCTAGGAAGAACTCGGTCCAGGAGTGGAAAGTGGAGAGTAGAAGAGAAAGAAGCAGAAAGAAAGAGAAGCTTCTGGTGAGAGAGAGGAAGGGGTCCTAGGGATACTGAGAGAGCAAGAGCCATCGGTCGGTCCCGGTTTGTTGGCAGAGGGACCAGTTCGCAAAGGGAACTCGACCCCTTAGCCTAGAGGAGGATTTTATGACTCAGCTAGCAAGTCGACTGCTGTGATAACATAGGGATCACAGACAATAACCACAAATATCTTCGCCAGAGAGGTAGCTATATAGAATCAAAGGAACGCAGAAATAAGATGTTGTCCTACAGGATTAGCAGCCGCTGATCTGTGACACTGTTTGTGAAGGTGCTGGAAGGAAAGAAGTCGGGAAAATCAGCATCATGAGACGGCCAGTAAAAGGAACACATATATAGAAAGGAGTCTTGGAAAGGTGTATCCCAATCTACCTGGGGGTTTGCTGAGCCCTTCACCTGGAGGACACTGTACCAAGCGGGCATCTGTACTGTTGGCCACCAGAACTGTGAGTAAAGCTTTGGAAACTGCAACTCGCTGATTGTTTATCAGTTTCTTCCTGCGTCACACATCCCACTCAGCTACATCTCTCAGCACCATTACCACCTTTTGCTACATCTACCTGCCCTGGGATATCATAGCCTCACCTGTGGGAGGCTGTACCAACTCTGCTGCATCTCACCATCTATCCCAGAGGATCTGCATCGCACCGCTGGTCGCCATTGACCAGATACCACAGGTGGCGTCACGAATACTTTACTACAAACTCTAAACATCCCCTGTAAATAATTCCCCTTTTATTGGACGCCCAGGGCCACGGACCGGGTCACTGCCGCTGTGACACATCCCTTCAATACACCGGCCCAGTACCGAGTATCCCACTGCCCTGGCTGGCTATCCATATACAGGGTGGGAGCGGAGCCATGTATACAGGGTGGAAGCAGAGCCATGTATATAGAATTGGAGGGTGGGAGTGAAGCCCTGTATACAGGTTGGGAGGGTAGGAGCGGAGCCATGTATATAGGATGGGAGGTGGGAGCGGAGCCATGTATACAGGGTGGGAGCGGAGCCAGGTATGTAGAATTGGAGGGTAGGAGCGGAGCCATGTATATAGGATTTGAGGGTGGGAGCGGAGCAATGTATACAAGGATGTGAGGGTGGGAGCGGAGCCATGTATACAGGATGGGAGGGTGGGAGTGGAGCCATGTATACAGGTTGGGAAGGTGGGAGCGGAGCCATGTATACAGGATGGGAGGGTGGGAGCGGAGCCATGTATACAGGATGGGAGGGGGGAGCGGAGCCATGTATATAGGATTGGAGGGTGGGAGCGGAGCCATGTATACAAGGATGTGAGGGTGGGAGCGGAGCCATGTATATAGGATGGGAGGGTGGGAGCGGAGCCGTGTATACAGAATGGGAGGGTGGGAGCGGAGCCGTGTATACAGGATGGGAGGGTGGGAGCGGAGCCGTGTATATTGGATGGGAGGGTGGGAGCGGAGCCGTGTATATAGGATGGGTGGGAGCGGAGTCATGCATACAAGGATGGGTGGGTGGGAGCGGAGCCATGCATAAACTACATACATATTCTAGAATACCCGATGCGTTAGAATCGGGCCACTATCTAGTTGCTAAATAAGTTCTTCGGCTCAGAATAAACCAAAGAAGAGAGTGCGGCAGGATCCCAGCGCTATTAATGCATCATTTATTATATTCGGTTGACAAACTGTAGATCTGTTCCCAAGCAAAGTTACATAAAATCAATGCGAACAAGGCTGCGGGAACAGAGAATCGGCATCCACAGGTCCTTAAAGAGAAACCATCATTTACATCTTTTCCCCATAAATTAATAGTACACGTTAAAATGAGCAACTTTGTAATTTATCTTATCAGAGTACTCTGCTTCCTTCTCCTGAACTGAACATTCACTCTAAAAATTTTTAATTTACAGGTAAAATTTGTCTTCAGTGAATACAGATTTTCCCATTGATGACACTTGTTGCTTATGAAGTTCTATGGAGAACTGCAACTGTAATTTTAAGATAACTTGCCGCAGGATGTCTGTCGGCCTTTAGCTCCTCCCTCCTCCATAGAACTATATGAGCACCAACTGTCATATCCTATCTCAGTAATGTGAAAATCTGACCACTGAATACACATTTTACCATGAAATGAGAATGAATAGTCCAGGAGGAGGAGTAGGAGGATTTGTGCATGTAGTAACAAATCTCTTACTCGGGGGTAGCTCACTCCCGTATCACAGCAACCTTCTCTGGAGATGGTCTCACGCCCTCGGCGGAAACGACATGCCCCAGATACTCAATTTGTGTGCGGAACAGGTGGCATTTTTGGGGCTTCACCTTCAACCCGTACTTTTGCAGCCTGCTGAGCACCTGGCCCAGACTGTGCAGGTGCTCCTCAAACATGGCGGCATAGATGATGATGTCGTCCAAGTATATCAGGGTGGCTTCGAAGTTGAGGTCAACCAGGCACCGCTCCATTAGTCGCTGGAAGGTGCCGGGGGCGTTGGACAGTCCAAACGGCATTCGATTGAATTCGAACAGTTCCATTGGCAAGATGAAGGCAGTTTTTGCATGATCTTCTTCCGACATCGGCACCTGCCAGTATCCACTGGCCAAGTCCAAAGTAGAGAAATGTTTTGCCTGTCCCAGGACCGACAGGGACTCCTCTACACGGGGAAGCGGATACGAGTCTTTGATGGTGCAGGCGTTCAGCTTCCGGTAGTCCAAGCAGAACCGCAGCGTGTAGTCCTTTTTCCGCACCAATACGATGGGGGCTGCCCAGGGACTTTGGCTTTCCCAGATAACCACCTTTCGCAGCATTTGGCTCAGCAGTGTCTTTACTTCTTGGTAGAACTGCGGTGGGATCTGCCAATATCGTTCCCTGATGGGGGCTGTCCCTTCAGTGGGAATGCCATGCGTAATGGCTGTGGTGCACCCGAAGTCGTCCTCATGGCTGGCAAATACCTCTTGGTAATGGCCCAGGAAAGCTTCTACCTGGTGTATTTTGGCAGGGCCGAGTCCGGAGAGTTCTGCTCGCATTTTCTCCAAGATTGCTCGCCCTGCCTGCTCAGGCAGGGGCCCTGCGGTCTGGATGGAGTGCACAGTTACTGCCCAGGGGTCCCTTAGACTCACTCCCAGCTGTAACGCCGGGGGCGGGAGCACCTCTTCCAGTGGTTTTACCAGTTTTGCCATTTCAGCGTGAGGTTTTAGGATGATGTCTTGGTCTTCCAGGTTGACACAGCGCACGAGGACTGTCCCCTTCCTCACGTTGGCCAGGGTGTGAGCCACCAGGAACCTGGAGGGTAGGTGCTCAGAGAAGCATGGCTCCACCTGCACCTCTACTCCTTCCAGAGGTACATTGGCCCAGGACGGACAGAGTGATAACTGTCTGTCCTGGCGGTAGCAGAAGCTGAGAAGCCTCAGGCGCAATCACTCTCCCCCAGCACCTCCCCTTTCTGGCAGGCCTTTTGGACTCGCGCCCCCCCACACCAGCTGTTGGAAGACTTGCACTTGAAGAGTGCGTGGGCTCCATTGTTTCAAAGTCTCTTGGGCAGGTTCACTGAGGAGAAGACTGCCGAACTCCTTTAGGCTATGTGCACACATTGCGGTTTCTTAGCGGTTTTGCAAAACCGCTTACACAATACAACACATTATGGCCTATGGGATTCCGCAATGCTGTGCACATGCTGCGGGTTTTTCCGCGGCGGAATCGCATCACGGTAGAATCCGCAGCATGCTCATTCTTTTTTGCAGAACCGCGGCGATTCCGCCGCCATAGGAATGCATTGAACCAATTACTTTCCGCATGTGGCTGTGCCCACCATGCGGAAAGTAAGCGGTTCATGTGCGGATGGTACCCAGGGTCTGGAGGAGAGGAGACTCTCCTCCAGGCCCTGGGTACCATATCCATGTAAAAACAATAATTAAAATAAAAAATAATGATATTCTCACCTTCCGGCGTCCCCCGCAGGTTTCCCGCCTTCAGCGACGCTCCCGCCAATCGCGTTCCCAGTGATGCTTTGCGAGAATCACCCAGATGGCGTAGCGGTCTCGCGTGATTCTACATCATCGGGATGATTGTCGCAAAGGACTCCTGGGAACGGAACTTGCCGGGAGCGTCGCTGAAGGCGGGAAAGCTGCAGGGGCCGCCGGAAGGTGAGAATATCATTATTTATTATTTTTTTAATTATTTTTACATTAGATCTTTTTACTATTGATGCGACATAGGCGGCATCAATAGTAAAAAGTTGGTCACACGAGTCAAACACTTGTTTGACTCGTGTGACCAACCTGTCAGATCGCTTGTAAAACGCTAGCATTCTGCAAGCTAATTCCGCTTGCAAAACGCTAGTGTTTAGCGGGAATACGCATACCTATAATATGCGGATTTCCCGCGGCAGGGAGGTGCGGAATTGCCGCGGAAATTTCCATGGCAATTCCGCAACGTGTGCACATAGCCTTAATATATTCATGCCCAGGATGATGGCGTATTTATCGCCCGCGTCTCCCCGAGTCAGGACCACACCTCGCTGGCCCAATTGCTTACTGCACATCGAGATCTGCATCCATGCTACTCTGACGACTTGGATTGGCAGCTGATTGGCAGCCACTAGCTTTATCACGTAACTTAAAAGGTTTATTAGTAGTATCTCCAAACGTTTCGGTCAGAAAAGACCTTCATCAGTGACTACTGTAATCACAATATAAACGCATAAGAATATGTACAAACAAAATAAGAAACATTGCGATAAATAAAGTATATACAAAAAAGTGAGACACGGGTCACAGGACGGACAATAGAAAAAACGGTGGGTCAGCTCTGAGTATACCAAGACAGTCAAAATAGTATCCAAGAAGAATGAATGGGTAATAGTGCCATACCTTATTTTTATATAGAAGATTGTCTCCTAAAAAGGGGAGAGGTGCGTGCCCCAAGGAAAGTGTGCTGCCTGGATAAGAGTATAACATGGTGAGCATATTATGGAGCTGTCATTAGCAAAAAACAAAATCAGGGGCATGTTGCCCATCTCTGCTCAGTCACTTCCTGGTTGTGCTTCTTGACTGACAGCAGTGCTCTTAGTCCCACCTCTGCTCCATATAAAGGAACCCTCTGAGCCATTACCTCACTTCCGCCCCACATACTCATGGAAATCAAATCAGCAGGCTCAGACAGCGTCCTGGCAGAGGTAATATAGTGGTTTTGACACTACAAGGGATTTCTTTTGATAACTCTTACCTACAATGGTTTTTATGCCCCTGATTTTTTATGCCCCTGATTTTGTTTTTTGCTAATGACAGCTCCAGTCTACATAGCGGTGGATACCGCAAGCTTAGTCACTGGATATTTCTACTGAGGTAATATATATATATATATATATATTGACCGGATACCATTTGTTTAGGAGCACAAGATATTCCTTATTTACTCAAATTTGCTCATTTTCTTCAATCTCCTCAGCATTCTTATAAGCTACGTTTGTCTTTAAGTAAGTACTACTTGATTAGTCACATTAGACTCACAGCTGTGGCATAATATGCTCACCATGTTATACTCTTATCCAGGCAGCACACTTTCCTTGGGGCACGCACCTCTCCCCTTTTTAGGAGACAATCTTCTATATAAAAATAAGGTATGGCACTATTACCCATTCATTCTTCTTGGATACTATTTTGACTGTCTTGGTATACTCAGAGCTGACCCACCGTTTTTTCTATTGTCCGTCCTGTGACCCGTGTCTCACTTTTTTGTATATACTTTATTTATCGCAATGTTTCTTATTTTGTTTGTACATATTCTTATGCGTTTATATTGTGATTACAGTAGTCACTGATGAAGGTCTTTTCTGACCGAAACGTTTGGAGATACTACTAATAAACCTTTTAAGTTGAGTGCTTAAGCCTTTTTTCATTATTAGTACCCGGTGTGGGAACCTAGACTTTAAAGCACCAGTTTCATTCAGGTTGTGCTCACGGTTTTCTTATCACGGACCCACACTGGGGCCTTGTGGCTTCGAGGAAATGCTGCGGAAGTAAGCCTCTGCCATGGTGGTGACTTGCGACCCCATATCCACCAGGCGTTAATAAAACTAATAAGCGGGTACCATCAGGATCATTTGTAGTATGGGATCACCCACTGCATACCACTAAAGATTACCAATAAACTAAAGAAAAGAAAAAAGTGTATGCATATATCAGCAGGGATCACCAACAGTCTTATATTTCCAATACAAAATCAATTTTATTAGACATGACACCACATTTAACAAAACACTGAGATTTAAAAACAATTAAAAAGTCTTAACAACCAAGACTGGGGTTACATCTGTTGTCATATGCAACAGATCAGAACTTAGTATATGTGTGAAGGAGGACTTTATGCTGACCTGACAGTAGATGGCGATGTTGTGTAACGTTTCCTTCTGTTTAATGTATAGTACAAGAATTAGTCTCTTCTGTGTTTAGTTTCACTTTCGTTTTGTTCCTGTTAGCTGATGCAATGCTGTATAAAAAAACTGAATAAAACTCCATATGAACTGTGGCAAGGTATGAAACCAAGTGTCAATCATTTAAAAGTTTTTGGATGTAAAGTTTTTATATTCATTCCAACAGAAAAACGTTCCAAACTTCAAAACAGATCCATGGAAGGAATATTCATTGGATATAGTGAAAACTGCAAAGGATATAGAATCCTAGATCCCAAAACAGACAGAGTTACAGTGAGTAACAGTGTGACATTCATTGAAGATTTAAATGAAGAGATTATGATTTCAGTTGAAACAAAAAATGAGAAAAACAATAGTGACATAACTGAAGAAATATCTGATGAGAAAGAAGTAGAAATTAATGAAGAACAAAATACTGAAAGTGAAGAATCACAACTACAAACAGACACAGAACCAAGACGTTCAATAAGAGAGAACAAAGGAAAACCACCAAAACGCCTCTCATACAAGGCAAGTACAAGTAAAATGTATGAATCTATCTCTTGGGAAGACATAGCTCGACTTTCAGAAGAAGAAGACTATGATGAAACATTTGCTCCAGTTGTCAAATACACTACAATAAGAACTTTACTTACAGTTGCAGCAATGGAAAAGATGGAACTAAGACATCTGGATGTAAAGACAGCTTTTTTGAATGGAGATTTAACAGAAGACATTTACATGGAACAACCTCCAGGATTCAAAGATAAAAGAAATCCAAACAAAGTTTGCAAACTACAGAAAAACATATATGGTTTAAAACAAGCAGCTAAAGCGTGGAATGACAAAATCACGGAAGTACTAACAAATGAAAAATTTCAAAGAAGCAAAGCTGATCCATGCTTGTACGCAAAAAGACTGAGTAATAAATGGATTTATGTACTCATATATGTAGACGACATTTTGATTTGTTTTAAACAAGAAAGGGATAAAGAAAACATTCTAAAAATCCTGAAACAAAATTTTGAAATCAAAGTCTTGGGAAATGTGAAACAGTACCTAGGAATACAGATAGAAAGACAAGAAGTACTGTGGTTAAGAAAATTGTTGACAGAATTAGGACAATCACGCTTGGAACCAACAAAACTCAAAGAGGACCAAGAAGTCTTAAAGTTGGAGTATTGCCCTACTGAAGAAATTACAGCGGACATTTTCACGAAGGCGTTGAATGCTGATAAACATCAGAGACTAATAAAAAAGTTGGGTTTGATTGAATAAGTCCTTACTGTTGAGAAAGGGTGTTGTCATATGCAACAGATCAGAACTTATTATATGTGTGAAGGAGGACTTTATGCTGACCTGACAGTAGATGGCGATGTTGTGTAACGTTTCCTTCTGTTTAATGTATAGTACAAGAATTAGTCTCTTCTGTGTTTAGTTTCACTTTCGTTTTGTTCCTGTTAGCTGATGCAATGCTGTAATGTCTGTGCATTATTACGTTCCTCATGTTCAGAGAAGTAAACGCTTGTTATCCCATGCAACTTGCTTTGTGAAGTTTCCTCTGCAAAGGTGTGGATTCAGAAGCTGTGCAACAGGTTATGAGCCCAGACACCCAGACACCCAGACCCAGGCACCCAGATACAGCATACCAGATACAGAGAATCCAGACACCACAGATCCCAGGACACCCAAGAATACCAGATACCCAGGACATTGGTATTCTCAGCAAGACCCTGGTGAATGCAGAAGAACTCTTCAGTGCAAGTCTCTCCAAACAAGTAAGATAAGTTAAAAATGATGAATAGCACAGAGCTAAAACTCACAGTAGCTAAACTGAATGATGAGAACTATCAGCTATGGAAGTTCAAAGTAGAGATGTTATTGTTTAAAGATGATTTTTGGAAAGTAATCACTACAGATAGACCTGATGAAGATAATCAGACATGGGATAAGAAAAATAGACAAGCGAGAGCTACCATCAGCTTATTAGTGGATGATGCTCAATTAATACATATAAGAAATGAAGAAACAGCGAAAGGAATGTGGGAACAATTAAGAAAGCTATATGAGAGACCCAGCTTAAATCACAAGTTATTTCTACTAAGAAAGCTTTACAAAATGAGACTAAATGCAGACAGTGACATGCAGAAGCATATATTCTCAATGATGGAAGTGATATCACAGCTAAGATCTATTGGTGAAGATATTAAGCAAAGCCATATAGCAGCAATTTTATTGTGCAGTTTACCAGATTCATATACAGCTTTAATAAATGCACTAGAGACAAGACCAGAAACTGACATTACATTAGAGTTTGTGAAGACCAGACTCATAGATGAATATCAGAGAAGGAAAGAGCAAACAAATGATTCTTCTACTGAAAAAGATAATGGAAATGTTCTTAAAGCTACAGAACTTAAAAAACCCTATAATAAAGAGACAAGAGAATGCTTCAGATGTAAGAAAAAAGGTCATTTAAAGAAAGACTGTACTATATGGAAAGAGGAACAAGAGAAATTACACAATAAAGATAATATACAGAAGGTGAAAAACACAATTTCCGATTCATGTGAAAATAATTGGAATGGCACATTTAAAGTAGCTGATAAGAAATCATCACTTGGTTGGTTTATTGATTCAGGAGCAACGAGTCATATGACAAGTGACAAGAATTTCTTTACTGATCTTGATTTAAATAAGAAAGTAGCCATTTATCTTGCAGATGGAAGCAAAATAACCGCAGAAGGTATCGGACAAGGTATGCTAAATTGTTCAAACAAGTTCGGACAAGATTCAAAGATCCTTGTACAGGATGTGTTGTATGTTCCAAAATTGGAAGGCGGATTATTATCTGTGAAACGTTTAACAGCAAAAGGACTAAAGGGTATGCCACACTAAGCGAGATCGCTAACGAGATCGCTAACGACATCGCTAATACGTCACTATTTAGCGATCTCATTAGCGACGTCGTTGTGTGTGGCATGTAGCAACGATGTGGCCCCTGCTGTGATGTCGCTGATCGTTCACTAGCGTTCTGGACCGTTTTTTGATCGTTGGCGTCCCGCTGGTGAGCCTATATCGCTGTGTTTGGCACCTTTTGCGAACGACGAGCGACCTCATTGACGACATATTAGTCAGCGGCGCAGGCGGGACTGGGTTTTCTTTAGTTAACGCCCTTCAGCTCCGATTGGTGACCATAACATCACCTCAGCTATAATAACTGCGCCCCCATCCATTGTTTCCAGAGCGCTTTGTGGGTGACTCCAACGGTGCTTTGTGCGTTGTTGCGAGGATAGTATCGTGTGTCGGAGTTTTGCGATCCTGTTTGTGGCGCAGTGGTGGGTTTTGCGATCCTGTCTGAGTCGCTAGAGCGCTTCATCTTTTCCATTTGGATTTGGATCTTCAGGATATTTGGATTCAAGGTACATATTGTTTGTGATGTTGTTTGATACGTTTTTTTACCTTATTTTTTTTTTCGTCTGCTTTATTTATTTTACACCCCCCACCATTTTAGGCATTTGTAAACTGTATTTTAAATGTTAACTGAAAAGTTAACAAACCTTTTTTTTTATATATATATTTTTTATTTTATTCTTTATTTTATTTTGTTTAAACACTTTAGTAATAGTAATTAATTAGTAATTAACTTTTCTCTTCTTTACCGTACAGGTTGCACATAATGAACCTGTCCACCGCGGAGCGTGTGATTGTGGCAGTTGCACTATCAATGGAGGCAGATCGACAAGAAGAGGCGCGGGTGGAAGAGAGGCGCTCCAAACGAAAGCGTCGCATGTGGACCAGAGAATGGCTGGAGCAGAGGTCCAAATTCACCCACATGCATCTAGTGAGGGAGTTGCAGGAGAAGAATCCGCAGGATTTCCGGAATTATCTACGGATGTCGGAGGATTCATTCAAGCTCCTACTGGAATGTGTGAGGCCACTCATTGAACGGCAGGATACCCGGATGCGTGCAGCTGTTTCAGCAGAGGAACGTTTGGCAGTAACGCTGCGATTTCTGGCAATCGGACGTTCAATGAAGGATTTGCAATTTTCTGCTGCAGTTTCTCGATCGCTGCTTGGAGTACTAATTCCGGAGACATGCAACGCCATCGTCCGCAGTTTACGGAGCTACAAGCCTTTTCCCAAATCAGTGGCGGAATGGCAAATTATTGCCTCTGATTTTGAAAGGATTTGGCAGTTCCCAAACTGTGGTGGTGCCTTGGATGGCAAACATGTGCGGATCACGCAACCAGCCAAAAGCGGATCCTATTTTCATAACTACAAGGGCTACTTCAGCATGATCCTCATGGCCCTTGTTAATGCCAATTATGAATTTATAAACGTTGATGTTGGCATTAATGGAAGGGTTTCTGACGGTGGCGTTTTGGAGCACACAAGTTTTGGTGAACGGTTGTTTAATAATAAACTTAACTTGCCAACCAACATGGACACCACCGCCAACCTAAACTTTGTGTTTGTGGGCGATGAAGCCTTCCCCCTTCATGAGCATCTTGTTAAACCATATCCACAAAAGACTTTGACAGGGGAAAGGCGGATTTTTAACTACAGACTGTCTAGGGCACGGCGCTTTGTGGAGAATGCCTTCGGCATAATGGCCAACCGCTTCAGGGTTTTCCACACTCCAATCAACATGAAGCTGGAATCGATTGACTCTGTGGTGTTGGCCTGTTGTGTGCTGCACAATTTTCTACGAAAACGCGATGCTGGTACTTACAGTCCGCCAGGCTTCATGGACTCGGACAGCAATGGTGACGTGGTGCTCGGAGAATGGCGTGACAATGATCCCGCTATTGCAGACCTTCAACCTGTCAATCAAGGCAGGAGCAAGGACGATGCGAAGGCCGGCCGAGACAAGTACTGCCATTATTTAAATGGGCCTGGTGCAGTGAGTTGGCAGCAGCAGATATAGTTTGCTTTTGAGAATGTTTTACTTTTGTCTTTTTTTAACTATCTTTTTATAATAAAAATTTTTATTTTAAAAATGCATTCGTGTTTTTTTTCAATTATTTTACCAATATGGGAGAAGGGATAATGATGGGTGAGATGTGGGGAGGGAGTAATGGGGATGGCAACGAGACATGTTACCAGCTGCTGTAGTTTTTAAAATCTTTTCTAATGTTTTTTGTTGTCTATATTTTTTTTTTACATTGTATCTACTTGTCACACACGGGGTCATGGGAGTACCATCAGTCTTAGGAGTTCATTGTTAAAAAAATAAAAATAAAAAAATTTCAAAAATTTACAATTATTTTAAAGGCCCATTGTCTCACTAGCGTTCAAACCATATAATTAAAAATAACACATAATACACCACAGCTGCATATATAAAGTTTAAATATATAATATATATTTTTAGTCATATATGAAAGATTAAAAAATTGTGATAAAAATATAAAAAAAATTTTGGGAGGTAAAGGTCAACATTCACCAGGGAATCCTTTGTGTCACACTTGCGTTCTCAAATCCGACGCAAGACGCCACAGCGATCGCAAGGTGACGATTCTCGCATGGTGCCCCAGCTATTCACAGATATGCGATGCCACTGTGATCGCAAGGTGACGATTCTCACATGGAGCCCCAGCTATGCACAGATATGAGACGCCATTGCGATCGCCTAGCTTTCGAACCATCATCTTGCGATCGCAACAGCGTCTCATATCTGTGCTTGGCTGGGCGCATGGCTGCTGCGGTCACTTTGCAATCGCAATTCCGTTTTGCGTCGCAAGTGCGGCCGCACGTACGTACGCACGCTGTGACGTCATGGCGCTGGCGTCCCCCAATGCGGTGTTGTTTGCAATGGCGGCGAGACAGCGCGGGGCAAAGTGGGCAGATGATAAAAAAAACGGACCAATGGGACTACTACTGCAGGCTACCTGTGGCGCATCCTATGCGCCACAAAAAGGTATGCCTACGGAAAATCCAGCGGGGCATGGCGAAGTGCTTTGATGTACAGCGGACCACCACCCAGATCCGCAAGAAGCTGGCGGACCTTCACTACTGCTCCCGCGAGAGGGTCGCCAGCATCCGGGCCCAGTTACTCAGGCCTCTGAGTGAGTATTGATGAGGGTATCTGGAGAGGTTATATTTTGTGGGTTATCTACCTATATCAATGCACCCGCAGTGATGGGAGTACCGGCAGTGATGGGGCAGGCAGTGATGGGAGTACCAGTCGTGAGGGGGTTTACAGGCATAGATGGAAGTACTGGCAGTAATGGGAGGACCAGTAGTGATGGGAGTACCAGCAGTGATGGGGCAGGCAGTGATGGGAGTACCTGTCGTGAGGGGGTTTACAGGCATAGATGGAAGTACTGGCAGTAACGGGAGGACCAGTAGTGATGGCAGTACCAGCAGTGATGGGGCAGGCAGTGATGGGAGTACCAGTCGTGAGGGGGTTTACAGGCATAGATGGAAGTACTGGCAGTAACGGGAGGACCAGTAGTGATGAGAGTACCAGCAGTGATGGGGCAGGCAGTGATGGGAGTACCTGTCGTGAGGGGGTTTACAGGCATAGATGGAAGTACTGGCAGTGACGGGGTTAGTAGAAGGAGTATTTGACTGAATTGTATATTTTATTTACAGCACCACCTTCACCAGCTGCTGTGGCTCCACCATCCCCAGCTACCCCTCCACCTCCATCACCTACCCCTCCACCTCCATCATCTCCGTACCTGGCTACCCCTTCCCCTGCAGCAACCCCCCCTCCACAGTTGGGGTCATCCAGCCCTTCTGGAAATGGCTTCTCTCCAGTGTCACCCCGTGACATGGATGCAGGCTCCCCATCAGGTAATTTACGCACATTATGTAAGCTTCAGACAAGTTTGAGAACTTTGTTAGGTCTTATGTGTAATGGCTGTTGTGATATACCGTATATACTCGTGTATAAGCCGACCCGTGTATAAGTATACGTCACCGCTCAGCACAGGAGAGCTGCAGGAAGCTGGGGAGAACGCAGGATTGCAGGGACGTTCAGCGATGGCACGGGGAGGGGTAAGTATGATGTCCCAGCCACCGGCTTCTGCCGCGGCACCCCCTCCCCCGCTGGTTTCTGCCCAATGACTCGTGTATAAGCCGAGGGGGCATTTTCAGCACGAAAAAAGGTGCTGAAAATCTCGGCTTATACACGAGTATATACGGTAATTTTTTTTCTGTGTTTCCCTAGCCGGCGGAGCAACTGGTTCTGGGTGGGCGGTCAGCGGGTCGTCTGACGAAAACCGTAAGTGTTAATAAACATAACATGTCCATGTTGATGTTGCAACAGAATTCACTATTAACTGTTACCTTTACCTCCACAGAAATCCCAACTGCCCAGGACCTGTTGCTGTCACACCGCCGGCTGATGGCGGCAATGAACAGCGCGGTGGCAGCGATGCAAACTGCCATGGGAGCTCTGCATGACCACGGGGTGATGCTGGAGAGGGTAGTGGCTGGACTCCGGGGCCCTCAGTAATTTTTTTTTTTTTATATTATTTTGTATAATAGTATTTTTTTTTTTTTTTTTTGGTGTGTGGCTGGCCTCCAAATGGGGGTGCAGTCAGTCATTATTTTTTGTTTTTTTATTTTTATTTGTATTATCTTATTGTTTTTTTTTTTTTTTTGTTTATTTTTTACCATAAAATATATATGAATGAATGAATATATATGAAAAAAATATATATCAAAAAAATATATATGACATAAAAATATATATGATATATTTTAAGTTTATATTCGCAGCTGTGGTGTATTATTTTTTAATATAAGGTTTTAGCGCTAGTGTGACCAGGGGGCCTTTAACCCCTCTCTGACATTAGACGTACTATCCCGTCCATAAAACCCGTGACAATCTGACCATGGACGGGATAGTACGTCATAGGCGATCAGCTGCGCTCCCTCCGGGAGCGCAGCTAATCGCCGCCGGGTGTCAGCTGATTATCACAGCTGACACCCGTGACTGTGTGTCAGGAGCGGTCACGGACCGCTCCCGGCACATTAACCCCTAGCACACCGCGATCAAACATGATCGCGGTGTACTGGGGGCACAGGGAAGATGTGATCGCGCTGTTCTGAGGGCTTCCTCCCTCCCAGGACCCGGATCCAAGATGGTGCCGGGGTCCTGGAGGGAGGCGGCCTCCTCAGTGCCTGCTGTGAGCAGGCACTGAGAAGCCTGCTGCACTGCCTGAGCGATCGCTGGTGTGACAGTGTTCTGTGCAGTGCTGTGCACACTGTCACACCAGCGATCTGATAAAATACAGTGATGTCCCACCCTGGGACAAAGTAAAAAAGTTAAAAAAAAGAAAAATAAACATGTTATAAAAAAAATCCAAAATAAATAAAAAAAAAAAAAATTCCCCAATAAATTCATTTCTTCCTGTAAATAAAAAAACCAAAACAATAAAAGTACACATATTTGGTATCGCCGCGTCCGTAACGACCCCCCCCTATAAAACTGTCCCACTAGTTAACCCCTTTAGTGAACCCCTTAAAAAAAAAAAAAAAAAGAAGCAAAAAATCAATGCTTTATCATCATACCGCCGAACAAAAAGTGGAATAACGCGCGATCAAAAAGACCGATATAAATAAACATGGTACCGCTGAAAACGTCATCTTGTCCCGCAAAAAACGAGCCACCATACAGCATCATCAGCAAAAAAATAAAAAAGTTATAGCTCGCAGAATAAAGCGATGCAAAAATAATTATTTTTTATATAAAATTGTTTTTATTCTATAAAAGCGCCAAAACATAAAAAAATGATATAAATGAGGTATCGCCATAATCGTACTGACCCGAAGAATAAAACTGCTTTATCAATTTTACCACATGTGGAACAATAAAAACGCCTCCCCCAATAGAAATTCATGAATTGCTGATTTTTGTTCATTCTAAAATCCCAAAAATCGAAATAAAAAGCGATCAAAAAATGTCACGTGCTAAAAAATGGTACAAATAAAAACGGCAAATCATACCGCAAAAAATAAGACCTCACATGACTCTGTGGGCCAAAATATGCAAAAATTATAGCTCTCAAAATGTGGCTATGCAAAAAACTATTTTTGCAATAAAAAGTGTCTTTTAGCGTGACAGCTGCCAATCATGAAAACCCGCTATAAATAGTAAATCAAACCCCCCTTTATCACCCCCTTAGTTAGGGAAAAGTAATAAAATAAAAAAATGCATTTATTTCCATTTTCGTATTAGGGTTAGGGTTAGGGTTGCGGCTAAAGTTAGGGTTAGGGTTGGCGCTAAAGTTAGGATTAGGGTAAGGGTTGGGATTAGGGGTGTGTTAGGGTTAGGTTTGTGGTTAGGGTTGGGACTAGGGTTAGGGGTGTGTTGGGGTTAGGGTTGGAGTTAGAATTGGGGGGTTTCCGCTGTTTAGGCACATCAGGGGCTCTCCAAATGTGACATGGCGTCTGATCTCAATTCCAGCCAATTCTGCGTTGAAAAAGTCAAACGGTGCTCCTTCACTTCTGAGCTCTGCCATGCGTCCAAACAGTAGTTTATCCCCACATATGGGGTATCAGCGTACTCTGGACCCCAAGAGTTATTGTGCAATTTGTCCTATTTCTTCTGTTACCCTTGGGAAAATAAAAAACTGGGGGCGAAAATATCATTTTTGTACAAAAAAAATTATTTTTTTGTTTTTACGGCTGTACATTATAAACTTCTGTGAAGCACTTGGGGCTTCATAGCGCTCACCACACACCTAGATAAGTTCCCTGTGGGGTCTATTTTCCAAAATGGGGTCACTTGTTGGGGATTTCCACTGTTTAGGCGCATCAGGGGCTCTCCAAATGCGACATGACGCCCCCAGACCATTCCATCAAAGTCTGCAATCCAAAACGTCACTGCTTCCCTTCCGAGCCCCAACATGTACCCATACAGTAGTTTTCTCCCACATATTGGGTATCAGCGTACTCAGGACAAATTGGACAACAACTTTTGGGTTCCAATTTCTTCTGTTACCCTTGTGAAAATAAAATATTGGGGGCGAAAAAAAATCATTTTTGTAAAAAAAAAAAAAAAAGAATTTTTATTTTACGGCAGTACGTTATAAACTTTAGTGAAACACCTGGGGGTTCAAAGTTCTCACCACACATCTAGATAAGTTCCTTGAGGGGTCTAGTTTCCAAAATAGTGTCATTTATGGGGGTTTCCACTGTTTAGGCAGATCAGGAGCTCTCCAAACACGACATGGCGTCCAGCCAATTCTGCGTTGAAAAAGTCAGACGGTGCTCCTTCCCTTCCAAACTCTGCCATGCACCCAAACAGTGGTTTACCCCCACATATGGGGTATCAGCGCACTCAGGACAAATTGCACAATAACTTTTGGAGTCTTGTTACCCTTGGAAAAATAAAAATTGGGGTGAAAAGATCATTTTTGTGGAAAAAATATGATTTTTAAATTTTACGGCTCTACGTTACAAACTTGTGTGAAGCACTTGGGGGTTCAAATTGCTCATCAAAAATCTAGATAAGTTCCTTAGGGGGTCTAGTTTCCCAAATGGGGTCATTTGTGGGGGGTTTCCACTGTTTAGGCACATCAGGGGCTCTCCAAATGCAACATGGCATCCAAACTCAATTCCAGCCAATTTTGGTTGGAGAAAGTCAAATGGTGCTCCTTCCATTCCGAGCTCTGCCGTGCGCCCAAACAGTGGTTCCCCCCCACATTTGGGGTATCAGCGTACTCAGGACAAATTGTACAACAACTTTTGTGGTCCAATTTCTCCTGTTACCCTTGGGAAAATAAAAAATTAGTGACTAAAAGATAATTTTTGTGGAAAAAAAAAAATAGGATTTTTTATTTTCATGCCCGGGCATTATAAACTTGTGTGAAGCACTTGGGGGTTCAAAGTGCTCACCAAAGATCTAGATAAGTTCCTTAGGGGGTCTAGTTTCCAAAATGGGGTCACTTGTGGGGGGTTTCCACTGTTTAGGCTCATCTGGGGCACTGCAAACGGAACATGACCCCCATCAACGTCTGCATTCCAAAACGTTACTACTTCCTTTCCAAGCCCTGCCGTGCGCCCAAACAGTTCCCCCCCCCCCACAATATGGGGTATCAGCGTACTCAGGACAAATTGGACAACAACTTTTGGGGTCCAATTTCCTTGGGAAAATTCAAAAATTTGGGACTAAAAAATCATTTTTGTGGAAAATTGTTTTTTTTTTTTCACACCCAGGCATTATAAACTTTTGTGAAACACTTGGGGGTTCAAAGTGCTCACAACAGATCTAGATAAGTACCTTAGGGGGTCTAGTTTCCAAAATGGTGTCACTTGTGGGGGTTTCCACTGTTTAGGCGCATCAGAGGTTTTCCAAACGCGACATGGCATCCAATCTAAATTCCAGCCAATTTTAGTTTGAAAAGTCAAACGGCGCTCCTTCCCTTACGAGCTCTGCCGTGTGCCCAAACAGTGGTTTTCCCCCACATATTGGGTATTGGCATACTCAGGAGAAATTGCATAACAACCTTATCTGTCCATTTTCTCCTTTTACCCTTGTGAAAATAAAAAAAAAGTTTGTAAAAGATCATTTTTGTGGCTAAAAAGTAAAATATTCATTTTTTCCTTCCACGTTGCTTTAGTTCCTGTGAAGCACCTGAAGGGTTAATAAACTTCTTGAATGTGGTTTTGAGTACCTTGAGGGGTGCAGTTTTTAGAATGGTGTCACTTTTGGGTATTTTCTGCCATATAGATCCCTCAAAGTGACTTCAAATGTGAGGTCGTCCTTAAAAAAAATGGCTTTGTAAATTTTGTTGTAAAAATGAGAAATCGCTGGTCAATTTTAACCCTTATAACTTCCTAACAAAAAAAAATGTTGGTTCCAAAATTGTGCTGATGTAAAGGGAATAAAAATTCAAAGTTTGAAAATTGCAAAATTTTAAAAATTTTCGCCATATTTGTGTTTTTTTCAAAAATAAACGCAAGTTATATCGAAGAAATTTTACCACTAACATGAAGCACAATATGTCACGAGAAAACAATCTCAGAATCACGAAGATCCGTTGAAGCGTTCCAGAGTTATAACCTCATAAAGAGACAGTGGTCAGAATTGTAAAAATTGGCCCGGTCATTAACGTGCAAACCACCCTTGGGGGTGAATGGGTTAAAAGAAATTTTGTTAATTTTTGAAATTTTTTTCATTTCATTTTTTTACCTATGCTGGAACTCCTATGACTGCTGGTACTCCCATGTCCCCGTGTGTGACAAGTAGATACAAGTAGATGGAATAAAAATACAACATTTTAATAGTTGACAACAAAATGGTTGACATCACATAAGAATAAAAGAACACAATTCATTAGATAAATAAGATTTTTATTAAAAAAGGTAACAATGTTAAAAAAATATAGACAGCAAAAAACTTTTTTAAAAAATTTTAAAAACTACAACTGCTGGTAAGATGGATCATTGCCATTACCACGTTGCCTCTGCGGTGTATAAAAATAAGGTGGAGCAACAACGTTTTGGTTTGGTGGATTTATCCCAATTGGGTTCGGCACAGGATTGTTGGGCCATGAGTACTCCGGGTACTGCGGTCTTGGCATGACGACATAATTGTTATCCAGGTTTCCTAATGACGCTTGAGTCAGTACCTCAAACATGAGTCTCTCTGCATGAACCCGCTGTATAGGATCCAGTGTTGGGAGCTTCTCATTAGCGAAGTAAGCAAAGCCAGTTATTTTTGTTTGGTCTTTTTCCGCCGTAAGCACTTTTTTGGCAATTTCAACCAATTCTGGAGTAGCCGAGGTGGGAGCCTTCCTTTTCCTTCCTGAAAATGTAAGCCGGCTCCGCACAGATGAGGATGGTGGTTCAACTGCTTCGTCCTCTTGGACCAACGCCATGCTGTCTTCTTCAGTCGGAGGTGTGGAGACAGCCTCTTCTGTGTCCTGCATGAACAAAAACCAAATGTTAAATCACACAGAAAAACAAATTTATCTTCACACTATAACACCCAAATACAGCAAAAATGTGTAAACGACACTTGTAAAGAAAAAGAAATTTATCTTCACACTATACCCAAATACAGCAAAAATGTGAAAACGACACTTGTAAAGAAAAAGAAATTTATCTTCACACTATAACACCCAAATACAGCAAAAATGTGAAAACGACACTTGTAAATGGATAGGCCTCAACCGTTGAGATAGATAAATTATCAGTACATGAAGGGATAAATTCAGCTATTTTATCTACATTTCACATTAAAATGTGTTTTAATACAAAGGTACTTACATGTACGACAGGGGAGTCCGGCTGGATCACTGGGTCTAGATCCAACATGGATGTCGCTTGTCTGGGTACTTCTTGGTCCCTTGTGAAAGAGAACAGCTCAAAGTACCACAGTTTGGGGACATACATATCTTCGGCCCCGGCTCCAGATTTGGTTGAATTTTGTACTTTATTTAACTCTTTTTTGTACACTGTGCGGAGGGCCTGAATATGTTTTTTCACCGATGACTCATCCGCTGGTTCATCGGGGTTACAGTTCTTGCACAGCTCCACCAGTTTTTGGTACGCGTCCTTCTTTTTAAGCCTGTTGCAGTAATCCGCCAACTTTATTTTCCACAGGCAAGGCATCGAGCGATACATCTCGATGAATTCAGCAGAAATTCATGCTTATCGGCCATCTGTAATAAAAAAAGGATTATGTGAGAATGGCAGAATGGTTAAATAAAATGTTTACATAGCCTACAACATAGAACACAGCAGGGAACATAAAATGGTGGTTGTGGGCGCAGCTGGAGAAAACAATGGCAGACCAAAATAAAAAAATCATAGATGGACAACTACGGTAAAACCAGCAGGGAACATAAAATGGTGGTGGTGGGCGCGCCAGAACAAAACAATGGCAAAAAAAAAAATTGATGGACGACAATGGTTAACAACAGCTGGGATCTAAAAATGGATCTGTAAAATTTAAAAAAATATAAAAATTAAATGTAACAAAAAAATACCTACCTTACAAGACTTGTTTGTGATCCTGGAAAAAAAAAAAATAGGGAAACGCAATAGCGCCACAAACTGGATTGCAGAAAATATAACGGCACAGCCTGGATCGCAGCTAATGCAAGAGGCACAGACTGGATCGCAGCAAATGAAATAGAGGCACAGACTGGATCGCAGAAAAAATTAACGGCGTAGACTGGATCGCAGCAAACGCAATTGTGGCACAAACTGGATCGCAGTAGCTGCAAAGAAGGCTAGCAGGACGCACTGGAATGATGCTGGAGATTTGAAAGAACCGCTTCTGCTTGAGAGCAATGGAAAGGAGCGCTGGTACGTCGTTTTTTATGACGCGGTCATCCAATCACAAAGCGAGAGAGCTGTGACAAATATTTATGACATAAATAGTGACCACCAATCTGTGATGAGGGGCGTGGAAAAGGTTGCGCTCAATCACGCCTATCGAGGTCGTGATCTTTCACAATACATGCAGTGTGGCACGTCCCAACGACTGCCAAAGTCATTATACAGATCGCTGATCGCTGATGCGTCGTTAATGAGATCGTCCTGTTTGGCAGCTACTAGCGACCTTAAAGCGATCAAACCAACGATCTCGTTAGCTTTCGTCGTTATCGTGATCGCTAGCGAGATCGCTTAGTGTGGCAGTACCTTTACAGTAAAATTCAAAGATAATGAGTGTGCAATTCTTGCAGAAAACAAGTTGATAACCAAAGTCAAGGCAGATGACCAATTATATAATTTTGACAAACCAAAGGAGCAGATGAAGGTATGTACACATGATCACAAAAACTGTATTCACATGTGGCATAGACGTCTAGGACATAGACACCCGGACAGTATAAGGGAACTACAGAGAAAATAATTGACAAAAGATTTATCAGATTGCTCAATTACCATAAGATGTGAATGTTGTATAAAATCCAAAGCCACAAGGATATCTATTCCACAAGAAAGTGAGATGAAAAGCAAAAGACCACTTGATTTGGTGCATACTGACGTATGTGGACCCATGAAAGTGATTACGTCAGGAGGCAATAGATACATGTTGACTTTTATAGACGACTACTCAAGATACACAGTCACATACTTAATTAAGAACAAAAGTGAAGTTTTTGATAAACTTGTAGACTATGTAACAAGATCAAGTAACAAATTTCAAAGGAAGCCAATTGTCATCAGAAGTGATAATGGAGGTGAATTTACAGGTCACAGAATAGAAGACTACTTAAGAGAAAATGGAATAGAACATCAGAAAACTGTTCCATACACACCTGAACAAAATGGAGTAGCAGAAAGGAAAAACAGAACTCTAACAGAAATTATGAGATGTATGCTGACAGATTCTAAACTACCAGATAAATATTGGGGTGAGGCAGCAATGACAGCTACATATCTACAGAACCGATTTTTTTTCCAGAAAACTGAAGAAAACTCCATATGAACTGTGGCAAGGTATGAAACCAAGTGTCAATCATTTAAAAGTTTTTGGATGTAAAGTTTTTATATTCATTCCAACAGAAAAACGTTCCAAACTTCAAAACAGATCCATGGAAGGAATATTCATTGGATATAGTGAAAACTGCAAAGGATATAGAATCCTAGATCCCAAAACAGACAGAGTTACAGTGAGTAACTGTGTGACATTCATTGAAGATTTAAATGAAGACATTATGATTTCAGTTGAAACAAAAAATGAGAAAAACAATAGTGACATAACTGAAGAAATATCTGATGAGAAAGAAGTAGAAATTAATTAAGAACAAAATACTGAAAGTGAAGAATCACAACTACAAACAGACACAGAATCAAGACGTTCAATAAGAGAGAACAAAGGAAAACCACCAAAACGCCTCTCATACAAGGCAAGTACAAGTAAAATGTATGAATCTATCTCTTGGGAAGACATAGCTCGACTTCCAGAAGAAGAAGACTGTGATGAAACATTTGCTCCAGTTGTCAAACACACTACAATAAGAACTTTACTTACAGTTGCAGCAATGGAAAAGATGGAACTAAGACATCTGGATGTAAAGACAGCTTTTTTGAATGGAGATTTAACAGAAGACATTTACATGGAACAACCTCCAGGATTCAAAGATAAAAGAAATCCAAACAAAGTTTGCAAACTACAGAAAAACATATATGGTTTAAAACAAGCAGCTAAAGCGTGGAATGACAAAATCACGGAAGTACTAACAAATGAAAAATTTCAAAGAAGCAAAGCTGATCCATGCTTGTACACAAAAAGACTGAGTAATAAATGGATTTATGTACTCATATATGTAGACGACATTTTGATTTGTTTTAAACAAGAAAGGGATAAAGAAAACATTCTAAAAATCCTGAAACAAAATTTTGAAATCAAAGTCTTGGGAAATGTGAAACAGTACCTAGGAATACAGATAGAAAGACAAGAAGTACTGTGGTTAAGAAAATTGTTGACAGAATTAGGACAATCACGCTTGGAACCAACAAAACTCAAAGAGGACCAAGAAGTCTTAAAGTTGGAGTATTGCCCTACTGAAGAAATGACAGCAGACATTTTCACAAAGGCGTTGAATGCTGATAAACATCAGAGACTAATAAAAAAGTTGGGTTTGATTGAATAAGTCCTTACTGTTGAGAAAGGGTGTTGTCATATGCAACAGATCAGAACTTATTATATGTGTGAAGGAGGACTTTATGCTGACCTGACAGTAGATGGCGATGTTGTGTAACGTTTCCTTCTGTTTAATATATAGTACAAGAATTAGTCTCTTCTGTGTTTAGTTTCACTTTCGTTTTGTTCCTGTTAGCTGAATCAATGCTGTAATGTCTGTGCATTATTCCTTTCCTCATGTTCAGAGAAGTAAACGCTTGTTATGCCATGCAACTTGCTTTGTGAAGTTTCCTCTGCAAAGGTGTGGATTCAGAAGCTGTGCAACAACATCAATATTCAGTACAATACTGCAAAGTGTCCAAACGTCCGTAAACAAAGGTGTACAGATTATTTAATATACACTGATGTTCCAAGTTGCACAAAATAACACCAAATAAGACCTTATATGCATGCTAATTATAGGCAGGACCATCAAAACACACTCTAAAGTTCTGGCATATATATGTCAGCGGACTGAAAAAACATATAGATGTGCTAGATGGATATATAAAGCCAGTTTACCCTGGACAAATCCTTACCCCTACCATATCCACCAGGCAACGCACTGCGGAAGGGGCGCAACAGGCCCTGGAAGAGTTCCCCAGCTTCGGGACCGCCCCTCTCGGAGGCGAGGTGGTGGTAGCCGCGGACCTTGACATACCGGCTGCAGCCACGGGATGGAACGGAGCAGTGGCGGCGGTGGGTGGCAGCGCACAAGCCGCAGTCATGGTGTGAAGCGGGGCAGTGGCGGCTACGGGTGTCAGCTTTGTGTCTCTTCCTCGCTTCGCTCGGTACCATCCTCTCCCTGGGTTAGGTGAGCCCCTGTCCTTTCTCTCTCAAAGGCGCTGGCTCTCCCCTGCTCTCCAGTGCCACCCAGGCTCCTCCTTCCTGCCTCTTGTCTCCCTCCATGTCAAGTGTCCCCTGCTGGCCTCCTGTGCTCCTTTTATAGTTGCCCCACCCCCGTACTTTCCAGGAGAGTCTCTGTGTCATCCTGTAGCTACTTCCCCAGGAACATATCCCCTGGGAACCTAAGTGACAGCCGACTTAGTTCCGGCCCGGTTACGCAGCGCGGGCTCTCGCTCCTACAGTTACGATAATCCAGGTCATGACTACAGTCCGGGCCCTCCCTTATGCACAGACCTGGACAGCAGGCTGGGGGAAAAAGGGAAGGGAAATAGTGTTATTAATTTTATAAAATGTCAATACTTGTGGGGGGATAGTCATGCTATGGGAGAAGCGGTACTATGGGGGCACCATACTCTGGGGGTATTATACTCTGTTGGGGGCACTATAGGGGCATCATACTCTGGGGTCTGGGGTATTACACTTTGTTGGGGGCCCTATGGGGGCACCATACTCTGGGGGGTATTATACTCTGGGGCACTGTAGGGGCACCATACTCTGGGGTATTGTACTCTGTTGAGGTCACTATACTTTGGGGGTATTATACTCTATTTGGGGGCACTATAGGGGCACTATACTTTGGGGTATTGTACTCTGTTGGGATCACTATACATTCAGGGTATTTTACTCTGGGGCACCATACTCTGGGAGCATTATACTCTGTTTGGGGGCACCATACTCTGGGGGTATTATACTCTGGGGGCATCATACTATGGGGGTATTATACTCTGTTTGAGGCCTCCATACTGTATATGTGAGGAATGTATTCACTGTGGGATTATTATTCTGTGTGTGGGTGGAGGCATCTTTTGGGAGCATAGTACTTTGTAATGGCCAAAGGAGTTATTGTGTGTGAGATCACAAGGTGCTTAGGGACTTCAATAGGACCATATTTACTGTGTCTGTGCCACTATACATGACCCTATCATTGTTTATAAAAGTTGGGATATATGACCCCACTTAAATTTCCAAATATTTTTTGGGGGGGATTTCTTCATATGCCAATGCTCACTGATCGATAAATTATTAGCTATCATTTGAAGAGGTAATCGCTTGTTTTCACCAGACAACCTCATTAAAGGGAACTTGTGATTAGATTCATGCTGTCTGAACCATGAGCAGTGGGAGCAAAATGTTTTTCCTCCACAGAATAACTGTTTCTTCCCTCTTCAATCTCCATCCTCTTCTCTGGTTCCTACTGGCCCTAGCATGACTGTGTCACCTCCACTCACTACATTTTTTTTTACAAAAATAGTCATTTAAGCAATGTTGAGGTGTATTTTTAGCCAAGGAGCACATACTTTGCAATAACTCAAATTTATAGCACGAATAGAGCGTTGAAGGGGTTGTCTGGTGAGAACAATACATCATCTATCCTCAGTATACATAACTAATAGCGGCTGACATGGACCCATGAGTCAGTGGGTCGCAAGGCCAGCATCGGGACCCTCACCCATTACCCAGCATCGCATTCTCAATTGTATAGATATTCTGCATTCAGGATGCCAATACTGTTTAAAACAATGATGGAATAGGTAGCCATCCGCTCCCTCTTCCGTTATTCTCCCACTGTGCCTGAGCTCTGACATCTCTGTACTAAGTGCATGATAACGTACTGGGACTGTAGGAGACCATCATACTGTGTGGGGTGTAATGGGGGTGGTGGAACCACTGCATCATGATCAGAGGAGAGCCCGAAGGGACATGACTAGGCAAACACCTGATATTTCGCTAGAGCCACTGACGGTGGGGATAGACTTGGATCCAAATTGACGCCAGGTGCTACTCCAAGACTGACCTCGGACACACAGCAGCTGACCCCTAAAGGGCAAGACAGATGGAATGGCCAAGTCTAGTTGGACTTGATGAGTCAAGGCAGGCAAAACAGGAATGCTGGGAAACACGGCAGGTGCAGGAAGGTAACGGTTGGTATACAGACTGGCACAGCAGGTGCAAGCGCGCATGGCTGATATACAGGCAGACAGGTGATAGTGGGTACGGCTGATAGGTAGGTGCTGGCGGGCATGGCTGATATACAGGCAGGAGATGGTGTGCATGGCTGATAGGCAGGTAGGTGCTGGCGTGCATGGCTGATATGCAGGCAGGCTGCTGCAGGCGGGCAAGACTGATGTGCTGGCAGACATGGCTGATATATAGGCAGGTTGTGGCGGGAGTGGCTGATATGCTGGCAGGTGTGGCTGATGTGCCAGCAGATGCTGGTGGGCTCTTTGTGCACAGATCCCGTGTGGGACGGGAGCCGCAGCTGTGAGTGAGTCAGCGACTCTGCTGGGGGGAGTAGAGGAGTGGTCAGGGACATCGACCCCACATGGGGGCCTTAAGAAGGCTATCATAGTGGATGAGAACAACAAGGGGCTTCAGTAAGGGCAAAGTAACTTTAAGTCAAGTAATATATATCCATTACTATGTTTTAAAAAGTTGGGAGGTATGCTTTTCTGTTACTGCGCCTATGTGCCAGAACAAGCCTTTTTTTGCTATGAGATGCCATTATTTCTATGGACAAACCTGCATTATTCCAATAAAGTGGCACTGGTGGTCATTATAATAGGGAGAGAAATTGGGAATCATTATTATTATAGGGAGAGCACTGCAGGCAATAATATAATTAGGCACATGGGGTGATTGTATTATTATAAGGAGGTTTGGGGGTCATTAATATTATATAAAGGATCAATGGGAATTATAACATGGCACACGGGGCACTTTCTATATAATGCTGTATAATTGTAAGGAAGCACAGGGGAGCATTATTACTACAAGGAAGGACATTGGAAACATGTATTATTTAAGGCACCTCCACCTATGGGGAGGTGCCTGAGCAATGTGTACACTCTGCTTGTTGCATATTCATAAAGGAAACAATAGGAGTGTTTAAAAAATTATAAACAATCATTATTAGAGATGAGCGACTTTGTCTTTTTTAGGGTCGAGTCGGGTTTCATGAAACCCGACTTTCTCAAAAGTCGAGTCGAACGAAATCGGCCGACTATCGGGAAAAGTCAGAGGTCCGACTGAAACATGAAACCCAATGCAAGTCAATAGGGAAGCAAAGTCGGCAGGGAGTGGAGGACAGTAAACACACCTACAGTGCCCATTTCAATGCCAACAACATCAATTCTTATTACTTAAGCTTGTCAACCTTAACCCCTTAATCCCATTGGACGTAATATTCCGTCCATGTGACCTGGTACTTAATTCCCATGGACGGAATATTACGTCCAGGGCGATCAGCTGCGCTCCCGAGGGGAGCGCAGCTGATCGCCGCCGGGTGTCAGCTGATTATCACAACTGACACCCAGCACTATGTGTCAGGAGCGGTCACGGACCGCTCCCGGCACATTAACCCCTGGCACACCGCAATCAAACATGATCCCGGTGTACCCGGGGCACAGGGGAGGATCGCGCAGGGTGGGGGCTCCATGCGCGCTCCCCTGAGACCCTCAGAGCAGCGAGATGTGTCGCGCTGTTCCGAGGGTCCGTCCTCCCTCCAGGTCCCCGGATCCAAGATGGCGCCGGGGTCCTGCAGGGAGGCGGCTTCCTCAGCGCCTGCTGAGAGCAGGCGCTGAGGAAGCCTGCAGCGATGCCAGAGCGATCGCTGGTGTGACAGAGTGCTGTGCACACTGTCACACCAGCGATCTGCTAAAATACTGTGATGTCCCACCCTGGGACAAAGTAAAAAAGTAAAAAAAATAAAAATAAAAAGTGGTAAAAAAAATCATAAAAAAAAAAAAAATATTCCCCATTAAATTCATTTCTTCCTGTAAATAAAAAAAACAAAACAATAAAAGTACACATATTTGGTATCGCCGCGTCCGTAATGACACCCCCTATAAAACTGTCCCACTAGTTAACCCCTTTAGTGAACCCCTTAAATAAAAAAAAAAACTAAGCAAAAAATCAATGCTTTATCATCATACCGCCGAACAAAAAGTGGAATAACACGTGATCAAAAAGACCGATATAAATAAACATGGTACCGCTGAAAACGTCATCTTGTCCCGCAAAAAACGAACCATCATACAGCATCATCAGCGAAAAAATAAAAAAGTTATAGCTCGCAGAATAAAGCGATGCAAAAATAATGATTTTTTATATAAAATTGTTTTTATTCTATAAAAGCACCAAAACATTAAAAAAATGATATAAATGAGGTATCTCCATAATCGTACTGACCCGAAGAATAAAACTGCTTTATCAATTTTACCACACGCGGAACGGTATAAACGCTTCCCCCAAAAGAAATTCATGAATTGCTGATTTTTGTCCATTCTAACCTCCCAAAAATCGAAATAAAAAGCGATCAAAAAATGTCACGTGGTCATAAATGGTACCAATAAAAACGTCACCTCGTTCCGCAAAAAATAAGACCTCACATGACTCTGTGGGCCAAAATATGCAAAAACTATAGCACTCAAGATGTGGTGATGCAAAAAACTACTTTTTGCAATAAAAAGCGTCTTTTAGCGTGACAGCTGCCAATCACAAAAACCCGCTATAAATAGTAAATCAAACCCCCCTTTATCACCCCCTTAGTTAGGGAAAAATAATAAAATTAAAAAAATGTATTTATTTCCATTTTCCCATTAGGGTTATGGTTAAGGTTAGGGTTGCGGCTAAAGTTAGGGTTAGGGATGGCGCTAAAGTTAGGATTAGGGTTAGGGTTGGGATTAGGGTTAGGGTGTGTGTTAGGGTTAGGTTTGTGGTTAGGGTTGGGACTAGGGTTAGGGGTGTGTTGGGGTTAGGGTTGGAGTTAGAATTAGGTGGTTTCCACTGTTTAGGCACATCAGGGGCTCTCCAAATGTGACATGGCGTCTGATCTCAATTCCAGCCAATTCTGCGTTGAAAAAGTCAAACGATGCTCCTTCACTTCTGAGCTCTGCCATGCGCCCAAACAGTAGTTTACCCCCGCATATCGGGTATCAGCGTACTCTGGACCACAAGAGTTATTGTGCAATTTGTCCTATTTCTTCTGTTACCCTTGGGAAAATAAAAAACTGGGGGCGACAAAATCATTTATGTAAAAAAAAAATGATTTTTTTGTTTTTACGGCTGTATGTTATAAATTTTCTGTGAAGCACTTGAGGCTTCATAGCGCTCACCACACTTCTAGATAAGTTCCTTGTGGGGTCTATTTTCCAAAATGGGGTCACTTGTGGGGGGTTTCCACTGTTTAGGCGCATCAGGGGCTCTCCAAATGCAACATGGCGCCCCCAGACCATTCCATCAAAGTCTGCAATCCAAAACGTCACTACTTCCCTTCCGAGCCCAGACGTGCACCCATACAGTAGTTTTCTCCCACATATTGGGTATCAGCGTACTCAGGACAAATTGGACAACAACTTTTGGGGTCCAATTTCTCCTGTTAACCTTGTGAAAATAAAATATTGGGGGCGAAAAAAATCATTTTTGTAAAAAAGAAAAAGGATTTTTTATTTTTACGGCTGTACGTTATAAACTTCTGTGAAGCACTTTGGGGTTCAAAGTGCTCACCACACATCTAGATAAGTTCCTTGTGGGGTCTATTTTCCAAAATGGGGTCACTTGTGGGGGGTTTCCACTGTTTAGGCGCATCAGGGGCTCTCCAAATGCGACATGACGCCCCCAGACCATTCCATCAAAGTCTACAATCCAAAACGTCACTACTTCCCTTCCGAGCCCCGACGTGCGCCCATACAGTAGTTTACTCCCACATATTGGGTATCAGCGTACTCAGGACAAATTGGACAACAACTTTTGGGGTCCAATTTCTCCTGTTACCCTTGTGAAAATAAAATATTGGGGGCGAAAAAATCATTTTTGTAAAAAAAAAAAAAAGATCTTTTATTTTACGGCTGTACGTTATAAACTTCTGTGAAGCACTTTGGGGTTCAAAGTGCTCACCACACATCTAGATAAGTTCCTTGAGGGGTCTAGTTTCCAAAATGGTGTCATTTGTGGGGGGTTTCCACTGTTTAGGAAGATCAGGAGCTCTCCAAACACGACATGGCATCCAGCCAATTCTGCGTTGAAAAAGTCAAACGGCGCTCCTTCCCTTCCAAACTCTGCCATGCACCCAAACAGTGGTTTACCCCACATATGGGGTATCAGCGTACTCAGGACAAATTGCACAATAACTTTTGGAGTCTTGTTACCCTTGGGAAAATAAAAATTGGGGTGAAAAGATCAATTTTGTGGAAAAAATATGATTTTTTAATTTTACGGCTCTACGTTATAAACTTGTGTGAAGCACTTGGGGGTTCAAATTGCTCACCAAAGATCTAGATAAGTTCCTTAGGTGGTCTAGTTTCCAAAATGGGGTCACTTGTGGGGGGTTTCCACTGTTTAGGCACATCAGGGACTCTCCAAATGCAACATGGCATCCAATCTCAATTCCAGCCAATTTTGGTTGGAAAAAGTCAAATGGTGCTCCTTCCATTCCGAGCTCTGCCATGCGCCCAAACAGTGGTTCCCCCCCACATATGGGGTATCAGCGTACTCAGGACAAATTGGACAACAAATTTTGAGGTCCAATTTCTCCTGTTACCTATGGGAAAATAAAAAATTAGTGACTAAGAGATAATTTTTGTGGGAAAAAAATAGGATTTTTTATTTTCATGCCCGGGCATTATAAACTTGTGTGAAGCACTTGGGGGTTCAAAGTGCTCACCAAAGATCTAGATAAGTTCCTTAGGGGGTCTAGCTTCCAAAATGGGGTCACTTGTGGGGGGTTTCCACTGTTTAGGCTCATCTGGGGCACTACAAACGGAACATGACCCCCATCAATGTTTGCATTCCAAAACGTTACTGCTTCCTTTCCAAGCCCTGCCGTGCGCCCAAACAGTTTCCCCCCCCACATATGGGGTATCAGCGTACTCAGGACAAATTGGACAACAACTTTTGGGGTCCAAAAATCAAAAATTTGGGACTAAAAAATAATTTTTGTGGAAAATTGTTTTTTTTTCCACACCAGGCATTATAAACTTTTGTGAAACACTTTGGGGTTCAAAGTGCTCACAACAGATCTAGATAAGTTCCTTAGGGGGTCTAGTTTCCAAAATGGTGTCACTTGTGGGGAGTTTCCACTGTTTAGGCGCATCAGGGGCTCTCCAAACACGACATGGCGTCCAATCTCAACTCCAGCCAATTTTAGTTTGAAAAAGTCAAACGGCGCTCCTTCCCTTACGAGCTCTGCCGTGTGCCCAAACAGTGGTTTTCCCCCACATATAGGGTATTGGCGTACTCAGGAGAAATTGCACAACAACTTTATCTGCCCATTTTCTCCTTTTACCCTTGTGAAAATAAAAAAAAGTTTGTAAAAGATCATTTTTGTGGCTAAAAAGTTAAATATTAATTTTTTCCTTCCACGTTGCTTCAGCTCCTGTGAAGCACCTGAAGGGTTAATAAACTTCTTGAATGTGGTTTTGAGTACCTTGAGGGGTGCAGTTTTTAGAATAGTGTCACTTTTGGGTATTTTCTGCTATATAGACCCGTCAAAGTGACTTCAAATGTGAGGTGGTCCCTAAAAAAATGGCTTTGTAAATTTTGTTGTAAAAATGAGAAATCACTGGTCAACTTTTAACCCTTATAATTTCCTAACAAAAAAAATTTTGGTTCCAAAATTGTGCTGATGTAAAGTAGACATGTGGGAAATGTTATTTCTTAACTATTTTGTGTGACATATTTCTCTGTTTTAAGGGAAAAAAAATTCAGTTTGAAAATTGCAAAATTTTCAAAATTTTCACCATATTTGCGTTTTTTTCAAAAATAAACGCAAGGTATATCGAAGAAATTTTTCCACTATCATGAAGTACAATATGTCACAAGAAAACAATCTCAGAATCGCGAAGATCCGTTGAAGCGTTCCAGAGTTATAACCTCATAAAGAGACAGTGGTCAGAATTGTAAAAATTGGCCCGGTCATTAACGTGCAAACCACCCTTGGGGGTTAAGGGGTTAATTTACTTTATAATAATAGTTACGCATTGAAAACTGGGGATTATTTGGCTAAAGTTGTGGGGGGGGTAGGGCTGGCTCCAGGTTTTCGTGTGCCCCGGGTGAAAGATTGTCAGTGGGCCCCTTTAACACATACCACAATTCATGATGCTCCGATACGGCACAGAAATATAGGTATAGTACAATGACAAATACTTCAGTTCTT
The DNA here is from genome assembly GCA_033576555.1 of Oophaga sylvatica. Taxonomy (NCBI): domain Eukaryota; kingdom Metazoa; phylum Chordata; class Amphibia; order Anura; family Dendrobatidae; genus Oophaga; species Oophaga sylvatica. Next base: position 452,306,069 of record JARQOD010000001.1, read on the forward strand.
ACATTACATGAGTGATATCTATTTTAAATTCTACAATAGCTCAAAAACCGGACAGTATATTCCTCCATACAGTATTATGGCCACCACATAGTGCGCCATACAGAATAATGAGCCCCATATATTGCTCCATACAGAATAATTAGTCCCATATAATGTTCCATACAGTACATGACGAGCTCCGCATAATGCTACAGTATATGATGGTCCCCATATTATGTGCCATAATGTATAGGACAGTTCCCATAGAGTAGAATGAGCCCCACATATTGCTCCATACAGTGTAATGAGTCGCATATAAAGCTCCATACAGTATATGATGGGCCCCATATATTGCTCCATACAGAATGGGCTGCATATAATGCTCCATACAGAATAGGCCCCATATGTGCTCCATATGATGCTCCATACCCTATATGATGCCCCATAAAAAATGAACCCCATATGATGCTCCAGTATATGATGGGCCCCATGGATGATGCTCCAGGGTATGATGGGCCTATATAATGCTCCATATATAATGGACCCCATATGATGCTCCAGTATATGATGGGCCCCATGGATGATGCTCCAGTGTATGATAGGCCTATATAATGCTCCATATATAATGGGCCCCATATGATGCTCCAGTATATGATGGGCCCCATGGATGATGCTCCAGTGTATAATGGGCCTCATATATGATGTTCCAGTGTATGATGGGCCAATATAATGCTCCATATATAATGGGTCCCATATGATGTTCCAGTATATGATGAGCCCCATTGATGATGCTCCAGTGTATGATGGGCCTATATAATGCTCCATATATAATGGGCCCCATTTATAATGCTCCAGTGTATAATGGGCCCCGCATATGCTGCTCCAGTGTCTGATGGACCCATTTATAATGCTCCAGTGTATGATGGGCCCCATAAATAATGCTCCAGTGTATGATGGGCATATATAATGCTCAATATATAATAGGCCCCATTTATAATGCTCCAGTGTATAATGGGCCCCGTATATGCTGCTCCAGTGTCTGATGGGCCCCATTTATAATGCTACAGTGTATGATGGGCCCCATGGATGATGCTCCAGTGTATGATGGGCCTATAAAGAATCATAGAATCATAGAATAGTAGAGTTGGAAGGGACCTCCTGGGCCATCTGGTCCAACCCCCTGCTCAAAGCAGGATTCTCTAAATCATCCCAGACAGATGTCTGTCCAGCCTCTGTTTGAAGACTTCCATTGAAGGAGAACTCGCCACCTCTCGTGGCAGCCTGTTCCACTCATTGATCACCCTAACTGTCAAAAAGTTTTTTCTAATATCTAATCTGTGTCTCCTCCCATTCAGTTTCATCCCATTGCTTCTAGTCTTTCCTTGTGCAAATGAGAATAAAGATGATCCTTCTACAATGTGACAGCCCTTGAGATATTTGTAGACAGCTATTAAGTCTCCTCTCAGTCTTCTTTTTTGCAAGCTAAACATTCCCAAATCCTGCAACCGTTCCTCATAGGACATGGTTTGCAGACCGGTCACCATTCTGGTGGCTCTTCTCTGAACTTGCTCCAGTTTGTTGATGTCTTTTTTAAAATGTGGTGCCCAAAACTGGACACAGTATTCCAGATGAGGTCTGACCAAAGAGGAGTAGAGGGCAATAATGACTTCACGTGATCTAGACTGTATGCTTCTGTTGATACATCCTAGAATTGCATTTGCCTTTTTTGCTGCTGCATCACACTGTTGACTCATGTTCAGTCTGTGATCAATTAGTATACCCAAGTCTTTTTCACATGTGCTGTTACTTAGCCCTATTCCTCCCATTTTGTATATACTTTTTTCATTTTTATTGCCCAGATGTAGTACTTTGCATTTTTCCCTGTTAAAAACCATTCTGTTAGTTGCTGCCCACTGCTCCAGTTTATTTATATCTTTTTGAATCCTCTCTCTCTCTTCTCTAGTATTAGCTACCCCTCCTAGCTTTGTGTCATCAGCACCATATATAATGGGCCCCATTTATAATGCTCCAGTGTATAATGGGCCCCATATATGCTGCTCCAGTGTCTGATGGGCCCCATTTATAATGCTCCAGTGTATGATGGGCCTATATAATGGGACCCATTTATAATGCTCCAGTGTATAATGGGCCCCGTATATGCTGCTCCAGTGTCTGATGGGCCACATTTATAATACTCCAGTGTATGATGGGCCCCATGGATTATGCTCCAGTGTCTGATGGGCCAATATAATGCTCCATATATAATGGGCCCCATTTATAATGCACCAGTGTATAATGGGCCCCGTATATGCTGCTCCAGTGTCTGTTGGGCCCCATTTATAATGCTTCAGTGTATGATGGGCCCCATGGATGATGCTCCTGTGTATGATGGGCCTATATAATTCTCCATATATAATGAGTCCCATTTATAATGCTCCAGTGTATAATGGGCCCTGTCTATGCTGCTCCAGTGTCTGATGGGCCCCATTTATAATGCTCCAGTGTATGATGGGCCCCATGGATGATGCTCCAGTGTATGATGGGCCTATATAATGCTCCATATATAATGGGCCCCATTTATAATGCTCCAGTGTATAATGGGCCCTGTATATGCTGCTCCAGTGTCTATTGGGCCCCATTTATAAAGCTCCAGTGTATGAAGGGCCCCATGGATGATGCTCCAGTGTCTGATGGGCCAATATAATGCTCCATATATAATGTGCCGCATTAATAATGCTCCAGTGTATAATGGGCCCAGTACATGCTGCAACAGTGTCTGATGGGCCCCATTTATAATGCTCCAGTGTATGATGGGCCCCATGGATGATGCTCCAGTGTATGATTGGCCAATATAATGCTCCATATATAATGGGCCCCATATGATGCTCCAGTATATGATGGGCCCCATGGATGATGCTCCAGTGTATGATGGGCCCTATCTATGATGCTCAAGTTTATGATGGGCCCCATATATAATTCTCCAGTGTATAATGCTCCCCATATATTGCTCCAAACATTAAAAAAAATGAAATACAGTACCTCTCCTCGCTGGGCACTGCTCTACTCTGGACTCCTCAGCATCGCCATCTTCCAGCTCTCTGCACTTGTACTGTTCAGGCAGAGGGCGTACAGACCTGACATCATCATGCTCTCTGACCTGAATGTCACTGTCAGGAAACGCGGAAGACTTCACAGCGGTGGAGCAGGGAGAGGTAAGTATTGCTAGTGCCTGTGTGTCTGACGGCAAGTGGGCCCCCCCACCGTCAGAGACACTTTTGCGTATTATGAGGGGCCTTGTGCCAGTGCCGTCGCCCACGAGTGGGGCCCCCCACCTGTTCAGGGCACTGGCACTTGCTCGGGTGCGCCAGGTGCTGACACCGGCCCTGGTGGGGGGGTACAGCCCAGTTAGGGAGATGGAAATACTGGCATATGTTGAGGTGTAGGCTGGACGTTCAGCAGTTGCATATGGAGGAATTGGAGAAGTCGGAGGAAGAGGAGGACAAAGTGAGCCATTTTGCTGGCAACCTATGTGTCATCAGGGAAAGGTGGTACAAAATCCTTTGAAACCCAGGCATGGTTCATTTTTATGAAGGTGAGATCACCTACATTTTAGGTATACAGCTGGGTCCTTCTTTCTGTCAGGATTGATCCAGCTGCACTGAAGACTCTTTCTGATAGCACACTACCAGCAGGGCACGCGAGCTCCTGTAAAGCATTTTGTGCCAATTCAGGCCAGGTGTCCAGTTTACAGGCCCAGTAGTCAAAGGGGAATGACCGGTGAGGGAGAACATCGATAGGGGAGGAGAAGTAATTTGTAACCATAGTTGACAACTGCTGTCTCCTGTCTGTTGCTATACAGTCAGGGCCAGAAATATTTGGACAGTGACATAATTTTCGCGAGTTGGGCTCTGCATGCCACCACATTGGATTTGAAATGAAACCTCTACAACAGAATTCAAGTGCAGATTGTAACGTTTAATTTGAAGGGCTGAACAAAAATATGTGTTAGAAAATGTAGGAATTGTACACATTTCTTTACAAACACTCCACATTTTAGGAGGTCAAAAGTAATTGGACAAATAAACATAACCCAAACAAAATATTTTTATATTCAAAATTTTGTGGCGAATCCTTTGGAGGCAATCACTGCCTTAAGTCTGGAACCCATGGACATCACCAAACGCTGGGTTTCCTCCTTCTTAATGCTTTGCCAGGCCTTTACAGCCGCAGCCTTCAGGTCTTGCTTGTTTGTGGGTCTTTCCCTCTTAAGTCTGGATTTGAGCAAGTGAAATGCATGCTCAATTGGGTTAAGATCTGGTGATTGACTTGGCCATTGAAGAATGTTCCACTTTTTTGCACTCATGAACTCCTGTGTAGCTTTGGCTGTATGCTTGGGGTCATTATCCATCTGTACTATGAAGCGCCGTCCAATCAAGTTTGCAGCATTTGGCTGAATCTGGGCTGAAAGTATATCCCGGTAAACTTCAGAATTCATCCGGCTACTCTTGTCTGCTGTTATGTCATCAATAAACACAAGTGACCCAGTGCCATTGAAAGCCATGCATGGCCATGCCATCACGTTGCCTCCACCATGTTTTACAGAGGATGTGGTGTGCCTTGGATCATGTGCCGTTCCCTTTCTTCTCCAAAATTTTGGCTTCCCATCATTCTGGAACAGGTTGATCTTTGTCTCATCTGTCCATAGAATACTTTTCCAGAACTGAGCTGGCTTCTGGAGGTGTTTTTCAGCAAATTTAACTCTGGCCTGTCTATTTTTGGAATTGATGAATGGTTTGCATCTAGATGTGAACCCTTTGTATTTACTTTCATGGAGTCTTCTCTTTACTGTTGACTTAGAGACAGATACACCTACTTCACTGAGAGTGTTCTGGACTTCAGTTGATGTTGTGAACGGGTTCTTCTTCACCAAAGAAAGTATGCGGCGATCATCCACCACTGTTGTCTTCCGTGGGCTCCCAGGTCTTTTTGGATTGATGAGTTCACCAGTGCTTTCTTTCTTTCTCAGGATGTACCAAATTGTAGATTTTGCCACTTCTAATGTTGTAGCAATTTCTTGGATGGGTTTTTTTTCTGTTCTTGCAGCTTAAGGATGGCTTGTTTCACCTGCATGGAGAGCTCCTGTGACCACATGTTTCCTTCACAGCAAAACCTTCCAAATGCAAACACCACACCTCAAATCAACTCCGGCCCTTTCATCTGCTTAATTGAGAATGACATAACAAAGGGATTGCCCACACCTGTCCATGAAATAGCCTTGGAGTCATTTGTCCAATTACTTTTGGTCCCTTTAAAAACAGGGTGGCACATGTTAAGGAGCTGAAACTCCTAAACCCTTCATCCAATTTTAATATGGATACCCTCAAATGAAAGCTGAAAGTCTGAACTTCAACTGCATCTGATTTGTTTTGTTTCAAATTCATTGTGGTAATGTCTAGAACCAAAATTAGATAAATGTTGTCTCTGTCCAAATATTTATGGACCTAACTGTAGATTCCTGATTACCAGGCGTGTGAGCTCCTGTAAGGCATATTGTGCCAATTCAGGCCAGGTGTCCAGTTTACAGGCCCAGTAGTCAAAGGTGAATGAACTGTGAGGGAGAACATCGATGGGGAGGAGAGGTAATTTTGAACCATAGTTGACAACTGCTGTCTCCTGTCTGTTACATTCGATTCAGTATTAACAGTCGTGTGAGCGGTACTCGGGAAATCAGTCCACAACATGGTCATGAAACCCCTGTCTCCAATGCCACTTTGGCTGTGTGCACCACGAACACCTTTTCGGCAATGTGGCGGTTCCTTTTTAGGATCCGCAAGACATAATCACACATGTGGGCCAATGTTCCAGGTGTCAATGATGCACGGACAGTGGTGGGTGGAGGAGCACTTTCTGCCAAATCCACATCCCTCCACTCACACACAAACCCTGTACCTGACCTTGGCAAGCCAACATTTTCTCTTGCCCCCTGAGAAGCATCCTCCTTCCCAAAATAATCATCCCCCTCATCCTCCTCCTCCTCATCCTCTGTCACTGCTCACTAACTGTACAGCACAATTGCTATCAGCACAAGCACAGAACTTCTATTTCCAGCCCTAACTCTCTCCTTACTGATAAACAGCATCAGCAAACTCTCCCTACTGTTAAGATCAGCAGAAGTAAATTGGAGGTCGGCGGTCAGGGCTTTTATAGACACTATAACGCCCCCCAAAGCAAGCCAATCACTGCAATGCCCTTCTCTAAGATGGTGGTGGACGCTGCACATGTCATCTCGTTGCCCACAGTATACGTCCTTGCTCATTGGCTGAAAAAAGTCGCCTGCAAGCATTATGGAAAAATCGACTTGGGCGCTGGGATTGACGACCACATGGCCAACTGCACGCTATGGTCGGGTTTCGGCCAACAAAACCCGACTTCGGCGAAAGTCGGCGACTTTTGAATCTGACCGACCTGTTTCGCTCAACTCTACTCATCACTATTGCTAAGTGCTTAATAATGATTAGAGTTGAACGAAACAGGTCGGTCAGATTCAAAAATTCGCCATAGCGTGAAGTCGGCCATGCAGTCGTCGACCCGAGCGCCAAAGTTGGTTTTCCCATAATGCTTGCAGGCGCCTTTTCTCAGCCACGCACACTGTGGGCAACGAGATTACATGGGCAGCGGCCACCACCATCTTAGAGAAGGGCATTGCAGTGATTGGCTTGCTTTGTGTGGCGTCACAGTGGCTATAAAAGCCCTGACCGACGACCTCCATTTCTGCCGATCTTAGCATAGGGAGAGGTTTCTGCCGCTGTTTCTAAGTAGGGAGAGAGTTAGGCAGGAAAGAAAAGTGATTCTGTGCTTGTGCTGACAGCAATTGTGCTGTACAGTTAGTGTGCAGTGACAGGGAGGATTTTCTTTAGTGCAGCAGCAGAACTGGTTAATAGGCTGCCTGCTAGCTGTATTGATGTGTGTACACTGCTGTGCAGACTGCTTTTTACACAGCACTAATACTTTTATTCTTTTTTTCTGCACAGTTACCGAGCGTTCATTTTTTCCCACACCGTATAGAGCTGTACGCTCCTCACACAGTACCGTGTACAGGCTGGTATCACGGACAAATACATGCTGACTATCTGTGTGTGACTCCTGAAATATATACGGAGATTTACAATTTTTTGAATCACTATACTATATACACCTGGTATCTGGTGATACAGTACCCTTTTACTGCTTTTTATATTCTGGTCTAATCCATTCTGAGCCTATGAGCATCTGTGTGTTACTCCTGAAATATAAACGGAGATTTGAAATTACCCCAACACTGTATACAGCAATACGCTTCTGATACAGTACACTTTTTCTGCTTTTTATATTGTGGTCTAATCCATACTGAGCCTGTGAACGTCTGTGTATGACTCCGGAAATATATATGGAGATTTAAATTTTCCACTATGCCATATACAGCTCTACACTCCTCATACAGTACCATATATCTGCTGGTATTTTTGGTACATTTTCCCAAACATGAGGAAGTATGGTGAAAGAGGCCGTGGGCGTGGGGGCCAGCTGGTACTGATGGTGGTTGGGGAGCCTCTGCTGATAGTGCCAAAAGCACAATAGCACCTAAGGCAGGAGGTGTTGAGCCTGCATCATCGTCTGGCTCCAGAAGGCCTGGAAGGCTCCCTTTTCGGGGAGTAGGTAAACCGCTTTTAAAGCCAGAGCATCAGGAACAGGTTTTGTCTTACATTGCCGAAACAGCCTCCAGCTCTATCGCCTCTTCTTCTGAAGTTTCAAAAACTGCAAGCACTGAGTCGTCAGTGCAGGCTCCTGGTCAGGAACAACACCTTTTCTAGTGTCCTTCACCCCCACCAAAAGTGAAGGATGCGGCAGGCCACAATTCAGATTACTCCATGGAGCCCTTTTCACATACCATGCCTGGGTTATCAAGTGAAATCCTGAATTCCCCAGTCCAACATAAATCTGAAATGGAGTGCACTGATGCACAGATGCTGCTAGATGATTCTGCTGGTACATTCACCCAGAGCACTACATTGCCCTCGCAGTCTACTGATCCAGAATCTGACCCTGATGAAACTCAGGTGTCCCTTCCCGCATACTATACCACCTTACACGGTGACACAGAGGAAGGTGCAGATGAAATTGAAGAGTAGGTGATGGATGACTCAGTTGTTGACCCAGATTGGCATCCATTGGGGGAGGAGGGTGCCGCTGGAAATAGCTCAGAAGAGGAGAAGGATCCGCAGTAGGCATTGACATCGCAGCAGCTGTTATCTGGTAGGCCTGTAGCAGTCCAAAAACGTGTTAAAAAAACAAAGAGAGTTGCAGGACAGCTTGGCCAGATGGTCAAATTAGCACAGCGTGCAAGCCCTGAAAATTTATACCATAGTAGGAAGAGTGCAGTGTGGCACTTTTTTGACCAAAATCCTATTGATGAGGCAAAGGTTATCTGTAAGAAGTGCGGAAGGACCTTTAGCTGAGGGAAAAATGTCCGAAATTTGAATACCAGTTGCATGCTTAGACATTTAATCAACATGCACTTGCAAGCGTGAACGGACTATAAAACCTCAGGTAGCACATGTGCACCTGCTCCGACTGAAGGTAGCCACCAACGCTCCATCGCTTCCCCCACTGTAAGCCCACCGGTTAGCACACCACCAGAAAGAAATGTTGAGTTGTAGTCTCAAGCCAAAGCAGTCAGGGAATCACAATGTTTTTGCAACAAAAGACTGAATCTAGGCCATCACCACCACCACCACCACCATCATCACCATTACCAACCCCCTCTCAGTCCGTCATGTCCACTGCTAGTCCACCCATATGCAGCTCTCAAGTCCATCTCACCCTAGCAGACACTCTGAGTAGGACAAGAAAGTACTTATCCTCTCATACACTGGCTTTGAATGCCTACTTTACCAAACTGATCTCATTAGAGATGATGCCCTTCCGTTTGGTTGAAAGCGCAGCATTCCGAGAGCTCATGGCCTACGCTGTCCCACGCTATGACCTACCCAGTCGGCACTTCTTTTCTAGAAAAGCCATCCCTGCCCTCCACCTGCATGTGAAAGACCCCATTGTCCATGCACTCAAACAATCAGTGAGTTGAAAGGTGCACCTCACAACAGATGCATGGACCAGTAGGCATGGCCAGGGCCGTTACGTGTCCATCACTGCGCACTGGGTAAATGTGGTGGATGCAGGGTCCACAGGGGACAGCGGCAGTGGGAAAGTGCTGCCTAGCCCACGGTATAGGCAACAGTTGGCTGTATGCGTTCGACCCTCCTCCTCCAGACAGAGCGCAGTCGCACAAGCACTCCATCCACAGCTGCCTGTGTTGCACACGAGGTGTCCCTCTATCGAACAGCTAGTGGTAAGCATCAGCAGGCTGTTTTAAAGATGATGTCTTTGGGCGACAACAGACACACCGTGGAGGTACTGGCCGACTACTTGCAGCAAGAAACTGAGTCATGGCTGGGCAGTCTACATCTTGCGCCAGGCAAGGTAGTCAGTGATAACGGCCGTAATTTTGTGGCAGCCATAGCCCTGGCAAAACTCAGACACATTCCTTGCCTTGCTCACACCTTGAACCTGGTGGTGCAGTGATTCCTAAATTATTTTCCGGAGTTAACAGCCCTGCTGCATAAGGTGCAAAGACTGTGCTCGCACATCCGTCGCTCGCCCGTAGACTCCAGTCATATATGGAGGCTGCAGCGATCGCTCCACCTCCCCAAGCACCGCCTAATCATAGACGTTGCAACAAGGTGGAACTCCACCATCCACATGGTTGAGAGGCTGTGCGAACAGAGGCGGCTGTAATGCATTTGTGGGAGGATCCACGGCAGGCAGTTTGAGGGCCGACATGGAGTTGTCGGGTGTGCAGTAGTCAAAGCTGAAAGACCTCTGTAAAGTCCTTCAGTGTTTTGAGGAATGCACACGGCTGGTAAGCGTAGACTACGACATAATAAGCATGAGCATCCCACTTATGCGTCTGCTCATGCAAACTTTGACGCACATTAAGGATCAGTCGTCTGCAGCGGAGGAGGAGGAGGGAAGCCTTCATGACAATCAGGCTTTGTCTGCTCAGGGAACTGTCCGGGACGAGGTGGAGGAAGAAGAGGAAGAGGAGGAGGATGAGGGGGATGATTATTTTGGGGAGGATGATGCTTCTCAGGGGGCAAGAGAAAATGTTGGCTTGCCAGGGTCTGGTACAACGGTTTGTGCGTCAATGGAGGGATGTGGATTTGGCAGAAAGTGCTCCTCCACCCACCACTGGCAGGGCATCATTGACACCTGGAACATTGGCCCACATGTGTGATTATCTTTTGCGGATCCTAAAAAGGGACGCCCGCATTGCCAAAATTATGAAGGATGATGACTACTGTTTGGTACTGTATAAGTAGTACACCTTGTAAACACATGGCTCCACTCCGTAAACCTTGTACACATGCGGCTTTACACCATACACCTCATACACATGCGGTTCCGTTCCGTACACACGCGGCTCCACTCCGTATACACATGGCTCTGCTCCGCTCCGTACACACATGGCTCAAGCACGGAGCCCTGTGTGTACGGAGCTGAGCGGCTCAGCTCCGTACACTTCGTACACACAGGGCTCAGTTTCGTACTCCACGTACACACACAGCACTGCTAAATCCACCTCGTACACACACGTCTCCGCTTCGTACACCTCGTACACACACAGCTCCGCTCCGTACACTTCATACACACACGGCTCCGCTCTGTACACTTCATACACACACGGCTCTGCTCCGTACACTTCGTACGCACACGGCTCCGTACACCTCGTACACACACAGCTCCGCTCCGTACACCTCGCACATACGGCTTCGCTCCGTACACCTCATACACTCACGGCTCTGCTACATCCACACTGTAAACCCCTCCTGATCCCAAACATAAACTTACCTTCATCCAGCACCATGACAACAAGCACAGCAGAGACTTGCACACAAGGAGCCTGATCATGTGACCCCTGACTCCTCCCCTTCCTGTGACCTTATCACAGGTCCTGTGCGCACAGAGGAGGACAGCTAGCAAAGTCATTGCTTTGCTGTAAGAAGCTGAAGTGGAGACCCAGGAGTGCGAGGAAGGGGTGCATGGGGGGCGTGGCGGCTTCTCTCACTGCCGGACACATAGCACTGTGCGCAAGAGTGTAAACTGACTGTGTGACTCAGCAGGGATTAAGGAGAGCCGGCACCACACCTCGTGATATGAGTTCCGTTCTGCCGCCCCCTAGCTTCAGTGAGGAGCCGCCGCCTGAGACAGAAGGCTCAACTCGCCTCATTATAGGTGCGCTCCTGAGTGTGCTATCAGAAAGAGTCTTATGTGCTGCTGGATCAATCCTGACAGAAAGAAGGACCCGGCTGTCGACCTAAAATGTAGGTGCTCTCACCTTCATTAAAATGAACCATGCATGGGTTTCAAAGGATTTTGTACCACCTTCCCCTTATGACACATAGGTTGCCAGCAAAATGGCTCGCTTTGTCCTCCTCTTCCTCCGACTTCTCCAATTCCTCCATTTGTAGCTGCTAAACGTCCAGCCTACACCTCAACATATGCCAGTTTTTCCACCTCCCTAACTGGGTTGTCCCCCCCAGGGCCGGGGTCAGCACCTGGCGCACCTGGGCAAGTGCCGGTGCGCCGAGCAGGTGGGGGGGCCCACTTGCTGTCAGAGACACCGGCGTACTATGAGGGGCCCTGTGCCAGTTCCCGGCGCCCACAAGTGTGCCCCCCCTGCTTGCTCAGGGCCCCAGCACTTGCAATACTTACCTCTCCCTGCTCCACCAATGTGAAGTCTTCCGCGTTTCCTGACAGTGACATTCAGGTCAGAGAGCGCGATGATGTCACGTCTGTGCGCCCTCTGCCTGAACAGTCACAGTGCAGAGGGCTGGAAGATGGCGATGCTGAGGAGTGCAGAGTAGAGCAGTGCCCAGCGAGTAGAGGTATTTCATTTTTTTTAATGTTTGGAGCAATATATGGGGAGCATTATAAACTGGAGATTTATATATGGGGCCCATCATACACTTGAGCATCATAGATAGGGCCCATTATACACTGGAGCATCATCCATGGGGCACATCATATACTGGAGCATCATATGGGGCCCATTATATATGGCGCATCATATGGGGCACATTATATATGGAGCATCACATGGAGACTATTATATATGAAGCATTATGTATGGGGACCATTATATTTAGTTCATCATACACTGGAGCATCATATATGGCACCCATCATATACTAGAGCATCATATGGGGTTAATTTTTTATGGGGCATCATATAGGGCCCTTTATATATGGAGCATCATATGGAGCACATATGGGGCCTATTCTGTATGGAGCATTATATGCAGCCCATTCTGTATGTAGCAATATATGGGGCTCATTATTCTGTATAGAGCTATATATGGGACTCATTATTCTGTATGGCACTCTATGTGGTGCCCATAATACTGTATGGAGGACTATACTGTCCATTTTTTGAGCTATTGTAGAATTTAAAATAGATATCACTCATGTAATGTAAGAACTGAAGTATTTGGCATTGTACTATACCTATATTTCTGTACCGTATCGGAGCATCATGAATTGTGGTATGTGTTAAATGGGCCCACTGAGACTCTTTTGCCCAGGGCCCATGAAAACCTGGAGCTAACACTGCCCCCCCACAACTTTAGCCAAATAACCCCCAGTTTTCAATGCGTTACTATTATTATAAAGTTAATTAAGCTTGACAAGCTTAAGTAATAAGAATTGATGTTGGCATTGAAATGGGCACTGTAGGTGTGTTTACTGTCCTCCACTCCCTGAAGACTTTTATTCCCCATTGACTTGCATTGGGGTCGGATTTTCGACTCTGACCCGACCATTTCCGTTAGTCAGCCGACTTCGTTCAACTCGACTTTTGAGAAAGTCGGGTTTCACGAAACCCGACTCGACCCTAAAAAAGGCAAAGTCGCTCATCTCTAGTGATTAGTGTTGAGCGATACTGCTCGATATCTAAAAATATCGTATCGGAATGGTATAGCCGATATCACTAAATATCGTCGATATCCGATTCCGATACCGGAAGTCCCATGTAAGTCTATGGGAACAAAATATCGCAACAAAAAAAACCCTTTCTGTCGTTATAATCACAAAATATACACACATAGAATACATATATATATATATATATACATGTCATTGTGACATATATATATACATATATTTATAGTTTATACACTTCTACATAGTAAAATAGACTCTGATTCAATTGCCGGGTAAAGCCGTGACATACCCCATAGAAGTCGACGGGCTCGGTGCCGAGTACCCCCAAAACCTCTGGCTCTGTGCGACTCAACTTGGGCGTCACGAACAGGATTCTGTAGCTCGCTATAAGCGAGTCCTGTGTGCCTGAATTGAACTGGTTTTGTGCTTGAGAATTGCTAAAATCATCAGAGAATGTATTTGCCATTTTTCCGCCATATCTGCGTCACGACGAGGCACTGGTGAAGAAGAAGGGGGTGCTCTTCGTGGGTGTCACTCACTCAGTGGTGCGAAAATGATGGCCGACCACTCTAAATGGTACTGCAATGTAAGATCGTGCCCCACAGCTCTGGAGTTCCGCCTCCTCATCCTCCTCAGTGTGCGGAAACTAACACGAAGGTCCCGCCTCACTACAAAAGAGGGGCCCTCTCCAGATGCTAATGACACATGTGACTTGGCAGAGATGGCTAATGGACACGAGCAGAAGTGTGAAGGGATGGAGCAGTCAGAGCTCTCCCCCCACGGAAGCGACCCTATCGCCACGGAACCACTGTTGGGCACCCGGCCTGGAAACCCTCCTACGCTGCAAGAAGCGGAGGATACCCTAAGAGGCCTGGCCCGGCACCGGGAGGAGGTCGCCAGGATGGAAGCCAGCTGGCGTGCCCTAAAACTAAACTTGGAGCGGCGCCAATCCCTCTAACCTGAAGTGTCTGTACCGGAAGGTGAGGCACTCGTTCTAGTAGAGGAGTCCGTGCGGGCATCCCAGCCCTTGCAATTTGATCCGGTTGACGTTGTCGCAGTGGAGGCACCCGTTCCTGCAAAAAACTCTGCACCGGCAGCACCCCAGATCCCGCTGTCTGCCCCCGTCGCTGAGACAGAAGAAGCGACACCCGTCCTCATGGAGGAGGCCGCGCAGGCACCAGAGGTCTACCTGTCTGTACCGGAGCCCCGACTGTCATCTGTTCCAGAGCCGGCTGCTTCCGCCACAGGTGAGCGCCGCCAGGACTGGGGGGCGCCAGGAGAGCTTCTGCAAACCGGACATCGTAAGCTGGCATTTGATGGTGGAGACATGGAGCAGCTGGTGGAGGAGAATTACAACCGGCGTCAGGAGGAAGAGTGGAGACGTTGGGAGCGGGAAGCAGAGCGACAAATGGAGCAGCGAGAATCCCAAAAGCTTCGGCAACGTCACCTGGAGAAGGACCGGGGAGATAAGGACCGGATGAGAAAAGATAAAGGAACCCTGTGGGAGCCGCGGCGTAAGGGTGCAGTACGGAGCTTTAAATTGAAAGGTGGTTGGGGCTTCATCCAGGAGCCTGGACTTTATTTAGAAGTGTTTGTGACCCGGCGGGACGTGGAGACTCACCTCCCAGAAGGACACCCGGGGAGGGACCTGTTGCCAGGAGACTTGGTGACTTACACCGGACACTGGGGTTACAATGGATGGTACGCCCTAAATGTTACCAGGTGCGACCCCTACTCCCCAGAGTGTCAGGAACCTGTGAGACCCTCGGAGCCTTCAGCCTCCCACATCCAGGCCTCTGCACAAGTGCCCACCCCACGCCGTAAATCTCCCCAGCCTCCCTCAGTGGTCTCCTCAGCAGCCCCAGCTATGGACATGATAACTATAGCTGGCCCGTACCCGGCGCCTGTTAGGCCCCCTGGGGTTCGTTCAGTCAGTGACATAGGGCTCCAGACCCGGAGGGAGATGAAAGAGGTGGCCACACAGACACAGATAGCGGGTCACGACTTGACTGTACAGGCCACACGACGTCATCAGGTCCTGGTGGTCCTTGGTGTCTCGGATGTTTGGCAAGCATCAGAAGAGTACCAGGTGGTACCTGGAACACCCCTGCCAAAGAATTATAAATAACCCGGACAGGGTCCCTGTATGTAAATAGTTAAATTGTTGATGTACCCGGACGGGTGAATGTTCATAAAATTTTTTTTTAATTTAATAAAAAACACAACACAGTTTTCATTACTTTTATTACAGTCTCATCCTGCGACGCCATCGATCTCCTGTAAAAAAATGAAAAAAAAAAAACAGCAGTATACCACCTGTCCGACGCAGTCCATAGTAACGAGTGTCCCACGACGATCCAGCTCTGCTACATCAGAATGACATCAGAGGCAGGCAGGCAGGCAGAGCCTGTCATCCCGGCGCAGCACAGCTGATTACCTGCTTCCCCGGCGGTGACGTCATCGGACTGTTTTACGGCCGGGATTACCCTGCAGTCACTGCAGTTATCGCGAAAAACTGCATGTGACCGCCAGGGAGAAGATAATGGCGGCCATCAAGCAGTCCAGGACGTGACCGCCGGAGATCTTCTGCCAGGTAAGTGCCGCTGACTCCTGACAGACCCGACCGACGGACACTCACAGTGACAGTGACAAATCCGATTCCGGTATCCGATATGACGAAAATATCGGTACTCGGAATCGAAAGCCCGATACAGCTAATATCGGCCGATACCCGATATTTGCAATATCGTATCGCTCAACACTACTAGTGATGAGTGAACGTGCTCGCCACTACTCGTTACTCACCCGAGTATCACAGTACTCGGTGAGCACCGAGCATTTCTGGGATTACTCGGCGGGAACTCGGGTCTCCACCCAGCTTTTTTGCTGGACTTTACAGACCCAATCACGATGCAGGGATTGTCTGCCAGGCAATGAAATGCCGCAGCCATCTTTGTTGTGGTCGTGCAGTGATTGGCTGGCTGCACAGAATCATCAGGGTATAAGAGACTGGACGCCTCCCTGCTCGGCGCATTCAGCTTCGGATTGAGATAGTGTAGGGAGAGCTGCTGCCGAGATAGGTTCAGATTTGGGGATTTCTTAGTCAGTGTGGGGTTTACCATCCTAAACTACTCAAATTCAGCTAAACCAACAGTCCTTCTAAGGAATAATTCCGGAGTATATAGGTTCGAGTGTTAGGTAGGCAGGGTAGTGTACGTCACTCTTTACACATCAGTGCAAGGCCTGCAGGCACTGCATGTGTGTATATAGATCATTGCATACATCAAAAGGGTCCATTCCCTTCCTGTGTTCTGGTGCTGCTGCTGCTACCTTTATGATATATTGGCCATATATAGCTAGCCCCAGATGTAATTGGAATGCAGGCCACACATTTTTTTCGTGTGGTATCTCCGTGCCAGCTCATATCTGTGTGTGCTCAAAGTTTGCCCAGTTTACGGCGGTTTCCATTTTTTGCCTTGGGTGTCACTGTAGTTATATAGAGCAGTATTTACCCCCCCCCAAAAAAAACACACGTTTGTCATAGTGGTATCGCCGTGCCAGCTGATATCTGTAGAAAGACCACAGAAAAAAACAGTGCAAAAAGTCCATATTCAGAAAAATACAACTTTATTAATTTAAAAATGATACTATCAATGGTAGCAAAGAAGCTGAATAAAGTGACGTGCATAAGTCACCACATGAATTTGAACATAGCAGGGATACCAAAGCAACGTCCATATACACGTATAGGTATAATCGCAGATATAATACCAAGCATAGTCGATATGTGTATCACCCATAATTACATATTTTAGATAAATTCCACATGTGAAGTATATTGATGTCATCAATTCACATAACGGGCAAGTGCCATTACATAAGGTGAACACACAGAGAAAAAAAAAAATCACATGTGAAGATATATAAACGGTCTATATATAGGGCAACATGGTGCTACCAATAATTATAATGGGGCAATGCCACTCTTACAGAGAAGACACACATGTAAGCACAGATTACATATAAACACATGTGGGAGCAGATACACCCACTGGCAAATACCAGGACTGATATATGGGCACAGATTATAATGAGACACATATGGAAGCGAACATACCAGCTGACAATTTCCTGGATGAGACCTTGAACCCCTGCCTCCCCAACGCGCGTTTCGGCATACAATGCCTTCCTCAGGGGGCTTCCATATGTGTCTCATTATAATCTGTGCCCATTACGGCAGTTTTCTTTTTTTTTGTCCTGGGTGTCACTGTACTTATATACAGCAGTATTTTGCAAAAAAAAAAAATATAGACCACACATTTGTCATACTGATATCTCCGTGGCAGCTCATATCTGTGTGTTCTCAAAGTTTAGGCAGTTTATGGCAGTATTCTTTTTTTGTCCTGGGTGTCACAGTACTTATATACAGCACTATGTTGCATTATTTTAAAAAACAGGCCACATTTTACAGTGGGGTCTATCTCTGACACGCCTCATACATCGGTGTTCCAAAAATTGAGGCATTTTAGGCCTAAATTCCCTTTTTTGAGCAGTCTATCACTCTCGTTATATCCAGCACTCTTTTGCATCCACAAAAAAAAATGTTTACAGTGGTGTATGTCGGTAAAAAGATTTGTGTTTCAAGTTGTTATGGCAGCTTCATGACTGTGTTAAATGCTCCAACTACTACCACCATCATCATCTTCAGCCTAGAGGCAGTCACTGCGCAGAAAGAAAGTCTGAGTAGCAGAGGGTGAACGCTTAGGCGGTATTGTACTCTGTCTCTGTATTATGAAGCCTAAATCTTCTTGATGAAATCATGCCTGGAAGAGCCATAGTAAGATAACGTTGAAGATCACGGGGACAGGACCCGCAACTACTGAAGCCTGGTGTTCCTACTAATACTGAACTGGTTGGACTCTGACATTTAAAAGGTGCCCATGCATTTTCTATAACTGAAGCTAGAGATTTTGACATTTCGGATACATTTCCAGAGATATCAATTGTACAGCGTGGTAGTCGGAGATGTGACTTCTACACCACCACACGAGCTGCCGCCTCTCCACCACCCGAGGTGCTGCACCCACCACCTTCTGTCTCTTTCCCATTCTCCCGCAGAATGAAAGTCGGCAAGGACAAGGTTCTCTCCCTTCTGTAACAGTCTGTCATTGTAATTTTTTTTGGGGTAAACGATATCTATTACTATGTATGTAACCCCTTGTCATGTACAGCACCATGGAAAATAACTAAATAATAATAATAATACTATATGGGTGTTTCCACTAGACAATCCATCAAACATGTTATTGAAGGATTTTTTTTTCTGACAACTCTGTTCAGCTGTGCACAAACTATGTCAATTTGGTAGATAATGATATACCCCAGTGGGTGTTGGCACAGTGTCATGTTGACTACAGTCCCCAGATGTTATGTAGGTCCCTAATCTCACCTCTACTTCAGCATGATGAATTAATAGAAAAAGCACGTGGTATTGGTGTAGCTGTTGTTGTTTTCTTGACAAAGAAACTCAATAACATCAATGAGGTGGTTAGCCGCACATGGAATGGAGAAATAGTAAAGATGACAATTGACCAGTAGTTTCACATTTGAGGTAAAACACACTTCAATGAGTTGCTTTAACTCTTACAACATTATATTCCAAAGAGTTGAAGAAAAAGATGAATACATTGTGAACCAAATAGGTATGAATAATTAATCACACAAATGATGTAACATAATTCTAAACATACACAAGCTATCAGTGGGGAAATTATTTTCCACCAAAATTTTTTAAGTATGAGACTTGTGTCATCTTGTGGAATGATGTGAGCCACAAAGTCCTTCAAATTGAAACTGTTCTGGATGCACTGTACAATTTTCTCTAGAAAATTTAAAGTACATGCCTTTTTTGCTGCTTGCATTAAAGAACTGATTTGCCAGATATGTACGGAGTCAGGATGACCGGGTTGCAGGTACCTGTGCTGCGCCGTGTCCGGAACTGTCAAGGCTGCGTCCCTCTTTCCCGGCGTAAGGAATAGGGTTACGTACAGGCCCCATTACACCAAAAGAGGGGTCGTGTTTAGACAGGGAGGGCAGTGCACTATGCACCCGAAGCGCCAACGCTGTGGTGAAATGAAGCAGACAGACCCGGTGACCTAGAGGCATGGGGCCAGCTTAAGAGAAAGCGGGCAAGACATCAAAGATTTGTTGCGTGGACAAGCAGCGCATAGGAGGCTGAGCAGCGTGCTCCGTCCTTAGAGCAGTGGCGCTGCAAAGGACTGTTCCTCCCACCACTAAAAGTGGTATGCCATTTAGCGAGGCGCTGTGTGACCAGTGACCGCCAGAGAGCGAGGCGCTGTGCGCTCCTTGACCGTGAGTGCAGCGCACGTGCGAAGTACATACAGTAGAGACAGGTCATGCCATGTGTTCAGCGTGGATAACCAATAATTATAAGGCACAGAGGAATGAGAGAGGATGTTAGTACCGTCAGCAAGTTACTCCCTCAGCATTTTTACAAACTTTTCAGTCCTTGTGAGAGTCCACTGTGCCTCAGGCCCAGGGCGATGGGAGAGTCTGAGAAAACTCTCTCCAAACTTTGCCAGTGTTGCACTGCCTCTGCTGGATTGGAGTTGTGTCTTGCTCACCTGTACTCCTTGCTTGACCAACAAACTGTGACCTCTGCTGCCAGCGTTTTCATATGGGAATTTTTTTAATAATTCTGCAAGAAGGGCTCTCTGGTTCTCCAACATTTTAGTACACCTGTCTGCCTCTGGAATAAGAGATAGAAAGTTCTCCTGGTAGCCTGGGTCTAGAAGTTTCACAAATCAGTATTGCCCATCATCCAAAATTTTGAGAACGTGAGGGTGACGGGAAAGGCAGCGGAACATAAACTCAGCCATGCGTGCAAGACTGCTAACAGTCAATACTTGCGTGTCCTCACCAAGAGGATGACTGACCATGCTCTCCTCCTCATACTTGTCCTCAGGCATCCTTGACTTTCGACTAACCTCTGTCATATAATTTTAAATACACCCCTGTAGTTTTTATCTCTCCCACCTCATTGTAGATTTTCAGCTGTCACGAGCAGGGTCGTTTTATTTCTGTATAATTATTGTATTATTGTTATCGTTGTTACTTAGTGTAGATTGTAAGCTGTCACGAGCAGGGTCGTTTTATTTCTGTATAATTATTGTATTATTGTTATCGTTACTTAGTGTAGATTGAAAGCTGTAACGAACAGGATCGTTTGATTATGTTTTAATTATTGTATTATTATTATTATCGTTGTTACTTAGAACTGTTGTTTTTCAAAACACCTGTTGTTTTAGAACACAGAGAAGCAGGATGGAGACGTTAATGATGGCGTCATTTACGCTCACCATCTTGTTGGATTCTTCAAACTTTTGGAGGATGGTACATATGTCTGACATACATGTCTACTCCTGAGATCTTATGTGTGAAGTCAAAACTGAATACCGACAAACTTGTTGATGCAGGTAGACTAGTCAAAAAATGCACTATTCTGCTCACAAATCCTTTCCAACATCTGCAGTGTAGAGTTCCAACGCCTGGTGACATCACACACCAGTCGGTGAGCCAGAAGCTGCTTGCGCTGCTGAAGCACGGCAAGGGCGGATGAAGCTGTAGCTGACTTTTCTGAAATGGGTACGCAGTGTTGTACTTTGTCTAGCAGATCTGGCAGCTCCATGTCGCTTTTCAGAAAACGTTGACCAATGAGGTTAAGCGAATTTGCCAGGCATGGCACGTGTCTGACATCGCCTCGCCACAGAGCAGCCAAAAAGGTTCCAGCCATTGTCACACACAACCATGCCTGGCTGTGAGTTCAGAGGTGTCAGCCACAGATCTGCCTGCTCTTTCAGAGATGTCCACAACTCTTCATCATTGTGCGTTTGTCACCTAAGCATATTAGCTTCAGCACAGCCTTTTGCCGCTTTGATGAGGCCATGCTGCAGTGCTTCCAGCGTTTGACTGATGTGCTACTTTTGGAGATGGATGCTGAAGAGGAGGAGAAGGAGGAGGAGGTGCAGGAGCTGTAGACTGTGGGGGCCATCTAGATTTACGTAGGGCCCGCAATACTAGGGGTTGGGAGGATGTGCACCATGCCAAGGTCAGAGTGGGTCCCGGCTTACACTATGTCAACCCAGTGAGCCCTCAGTGACATGTACCGTCCCTGACCACAAGCACTTGTCCACATGTTTGTGGTTAGGTTGAGTTTGCAAGTAACAGCATTGTGGAGGGCACGGGTAATGTTGTGGGACACGTGCCTGTGTAATGCCGGGATGCACACTGTGAAAAATAGTCCGTATTGTTCACGGCCTTGGGGTGATCCTCGACTCTGCCATCTCTTTTTCCTGGATCCGTACATTCCAAGAAACTTCAAAAATATTTGTGCACGCCCTCATGATCTCCTGCCTCGACTAGTGCAACCTTATACTCTCTGGCCTCCCCTCTAGAAGGGGCTGTAATAAGCAAAAGCTAGGTGGAAACCCCACATGACTGCATTTGAGCTGGAGGAGGGTTTTTTGGAATGGAGTTTTTTGAATTATAAAGAGGTGATTGGTGGATGGGTAAAGGGGGCGGAAAAGAGGCGTTATTTAGGGCGGTTTGTGGGGAAAAGTGCGAGAAAGGTGCCATTCCTGAGAAGAAATCTGACGAGAGGAGAACCATTTCTGCGGTGGAGTCTGTGGAGTACCTTGTGGATAGACTGAGAGATGTGGCACGCTCCTGGAGGGGTGGATTGTTGGAGGAGCAGCTGTCCTCCCTCCTAGGGGACTCCGGGTCGCAGGCGGTGAGCAGAGGGGTAGGAGGACCAGGCCCCCCGAGCGGTTGTCCCCTGATGTGGCGGCGCAAGGCGGGCACAGGCTTAGGAGCCCATCCGGGGACCCTGCAGAGGGGTGCGGTTGTACGCTTGCCCGCCACCGTGCCCGCTCCAGCGGGAACTCTAGGAGCCGGTCCGCAGGCGTGGGACGGCGGAGCCAGAGCGGGGAGCAGGCTGAAGCGAGCGTGCGGCCTACGCCGCAGGGACGGCACAAGACTGTCGGCAGGCCTGGACCGAAAGAGCAGGCTTCAAGGAGACCGGAAGTGCAGCCTAGGCCGCTGAGTCGGGCCGCAGACAGTGGTGGGCCCAAACATGAAGGAAGGGCCGCTAAAGGAGCTTCCCAGCGGCCATGAACGGAGGGCCGCGACCACTACTGCGCGGCGCGTGCGGCGGGAGGAACAGGCCGCACCGCCACGGCGGCAGACTAGGAGGTCATCACGGGCCCGTTGCGGGGTGAGCGGCGGCAACGTGGAGGACGACCGGGGGCCATCGTTAGTTCTGGTGCTACCCGGGCAAGGGGGATGCCGGGCACCCAGAGGGGTGTTAGGCCGGGAGCAGCAGGGACGAGCGGTACACAGAGGGCGGTGGGCTGGCAGTCACCGGTAAACTAGGTGCTGCCAGGTCCAAGTTGGCGGGCAGCGATTGGGCGTTGTCTGGCAGGTCGCGCGGCGGCACGTCAGGACGGCAGGATGGAGCAGCGGTGCGGTCTCGTTCGAGACGGCGATCTGAAGAGCGGCAAGTTGCAATGGCACCGGTCCCCCTGATGACGAGGAGGTCAGGGGCGCGGGCCTGGAGCCACGAAGCAGCGATGACGGGTCTGTGGCTGGCAGCGAACATTAAGAAGAATCGAGGCGGCTGGATTCCGGATTTTCTGCTGGCAGGGACACAGCACCCGCGTGGCTTGGTGAGTATGACTCTATGTATTGTTTGTTGCCCGCAGGGTCCGTGGGGCAGAGGGTTGTAGGAGGTCAGACACCGGGGTCAAGAGGATTTCAGGCAGGGGGCCCTGGTGGGAATGGTGACGGGGATTTACAGGAGGTTTTGTGGGGTATGGCGCACGCTTTGCAGAGACTGGAGAATGGTGTTGCAAGCACGGTTAAGAATACGCCAGTGGGGGCATGGTCGTCAGGGATAGTGGTCGGGTCGACGGTTGGCAGTGACAGCTCAGTGCCGGTAGGAGAGGAGCGTGCCAGGGGTCATGGGGTATCTGTGTCGTTGCAGACAGAAAAGGATAAAGGTGATACGATTAAGTTGGATGATAGCGCAAAAGGGGAAGTGTATGTGTGCTTCGAGGGGCCATTGGGGGCTCATCTGAAGAAAGAGGTAAAATAAAAAATTTGGCGCAATGAATACGTGGAGATATTCTCCTTGTTGCCCTTGGAAAAGTAGACAAAGGAAAGAAGGATGGTAGTAAAAAGGAGGAGGAAGAGAAACGGCAGTGGCGGTTGATTCCGCAAACATTCGTTAATTGGTTGCAGGCTTTTGCAATTTTGGCTAGCGTGATCGGGGAAAAGCCACCGGAGAATTGTTCCGGTTTTTTTTTTTTTTGGACGCCATTGGGGAAGCGCATCGGACGTATGGGGGTATGGCGTGGCTGCGCTATGATGAGCAATTCAGGCAAACGAAGGCAGTGAGACCTGAGATTAAATGGGACCAGAAGGATATCGGGTTATGGTTGAAGGTTATGGCCTCTGTCCGGTATGGGCAGTCCTTTCATGGTGGGGGAGGAAGCAACAGTCAGCAGTCAGGGAGAGGAAGTAGTGGGCAGGGGATGCAAGGAACAAAAGAAAAAACAGGTACATGCTGGCAGTTTAATGATGGCCATTGCAAGTATGGGAGTATCTGTAAATTTAAACACGAGTGCTCTTTTTACAGCGGGAGTTCCCATGGAGCGTCCAAGTGTTTTAAGAAAGCAAAAGGAAAGCCCGCAGTGGGCGCCGGTCATGGGGGAGACGCCAGTGAGGCTTCAAAGGATGGCCCCCTTTCTAAATAGGTATCCTGACCGGGATGGGGCCGAGGTCATTAGGAGGGGTTTTGCTGAAGGTTTTAGGATTCCCCCTCCTAGTCACAAAGTTCCTTTTTCTATTAAAAACCTGAGGTCGGCTGCTTTGCACGCTGACGTTGTTAGTGCTAAATTGTTGAAAGAGGTGGAGTTGGGTAGGATGGCGGGCCCGTTTGTATCCTTGCTGGTGGTAGGGGCTATTGTTTCCCCATTGGGGGTTGTTCCTAAAAAGGAAGCGAATAAGTTCAGATTGATTCAGCATTTGTCGTACCCTAAGGGGCGTTCGGTTAATGATGGTATATCTCAAGAGTTATGCTCAGTTGAGTATACGTCTTTTGATACGGCGGTGACATGGGTTAGAAAGTACGGTGCGGGAGCGTTGTTGGCAAAGACTGATATCTAATCTGCTTTTTGGTTGCTGCCGGTTCATCCAGACAGCATTCCGTTGTTGGGCTGTTTTTGGGATGGTGGTTTTACTTGGACAGATGTTTGCAGATGGGTTGCGCGATCTCGTGTTCATTGTTTGAGACGTTCAGTACGTTTTTGGAGTGGGTGGTTCGGGATGTTGCCAGGGTCCAATCTGTGATTCACTATCTGGATGACTTTTTATTCATTGGTCCGCCAGATTCGGTGCTGTGCAGAAATACTTTCGCCGCTATGGAATGGGTGGCCGGTCTTTTTGGTGTACCGTTGGCTGGGGAGAAAACTGAGGGCCCGTCTATGTCGCTGAGTTTTTTTGGTATTTTGATTGACTCAGAGAGGATAGAGTGCAGGCTGCCAGACGACAAATTGTTGCTTCTTAGGGGTTTGGGGATGTCACAAAAATTTTTTTAGTTAAGCAAGCTTTAAGGGGAGTACCAAGGGGTAAGCGATGCGCTGACAGGCGCAGGCCGATTTCGTTCTGCATGTTAGAGCGTTTGCTCGATGTTTTGGATCGGATTTGTTGTTCTAGTTTTGAGGTGGCCTTGGTTCAACTGGCTTTTTCCTTGGCATTTTTTGGGGCCTTGAGGATAGGCGAGCTGGTGTCCGATAGCAGAAACAGAATGGGGGGTCTGATGGTTGAGGATGTGGAGTTACGTCCTGGTTGTATTATTTTTTGGATTAGACGGTCCAAGACTGATCAGCTGGGAAAAGGTAGGCGAGTGGTTCGTGGTTCTTGGAAAGGTAGAAGGGTCGGCTATGTGTCCACATAAATGTTTGACTCAATATTGGTGCGTGTGGAGTCGCAGGTCAGGACCACTATTGTGTCATAGTGGAGGGACATTCTTGTCTCGTTTTCAGTTTATAGCGGTCCTCAAGAAGGGATTGAGGGAATTGGGTATCCCCACTGATATTTATGGTTCTTACTCTTTTCGTATCGGGGCGGCGTCGGAAGCGCATATGCGGGGTCTAGGGCCGGAGATAATTCGCCGCATTGGTAGATGGAGCTCTAATCGTTACTTAAGCTATGTTCGTTATTAATGCATGCAGTGGCTGTTAAAAAAGAGAGGTTATGTTTGTTGTTTTTTGTATTCGCAGGACTATTATTAGCCTGGATTTTCGGACATTCGTTCGTTCATTGGGGGGCGTTATGGGCTGACGTGAGGCCAGACGGCAGACAGCTGAGATTCAGTAGACAACAGGTGGTCGTGCGTTGGTTGGGTTTCAGGGGGATGGTTTGGGCTAGAGTTTTGGGGGAATTTTCTAGGGCGGTTCGTTGTGATAGGGCACCCGATATTTGGGTGGTGCACATGGGCGGGAATGATTTGGGAGTGAAGCCGGTTGGTGAACTGATCAGGGATATCCGTTTTGGATTTTTGAGATTATGGGTGTCGTTTCCTGGTGTATTGACGGTTTGGTCGGATATAGTTCCGAGATAAAAATGGAGAGGTGCCAGATCATTAAAGGGGATCAACAGAGCTAGGGTCAAGCTGAATAGGGCGGTATCAAATTTTGTTTCTAGGAATGGTGGTATAAGCATGCTGCACTTTGAATTGGAAGCATGGGTGGGTAATTTTTGGAGAGAGGATGAGGTTCATTTGAACAATATTGGAATAGACTTATGGGCATTGACAATTCAGGAAGGATTGGAGAGGGCGTTGGCTGTGTTGGGGCACTCATGAACCTGAGATGATCAGGGTCGTTTGTGGTTGGTGGGGGGTGGGGTTCTTGGAGTTGTTATGATTCAGGGATGGAATTTTGGAGTAAATTGCGGGAATTTAAATGAGGTGGGGTGATCTGGCTTTTGGTTATGGGCTCTGGACGGGGTTTTTACCCTGGGAACTTGTGGTGATTTAGTCTTCCCTGAACGGGTTATTTGGTGCCCTCGAGCTGGTGGTTTACGGCTAAGGGTAACATGGTGGTCAAATTTGTTTGGTCTATTAACAGTAAAGCCAGATCTTTTTAGCTCCAAGAACCCTCCCCTCATATCTTTGAAGGATGTTTATACATATATTGTTATGTATTTTATCTATGTTTGTTAATAAACTGTCCGCTGTGGCCAATATTATCCAAAGAATTTAAGTGTAATGTTTTATTTTAAAGAGCGTGGGCAGCAAATGGTTGGGGGGAAAAAGTGGGCAGTAAAAAGGTAAGAAACCCCACCAAGTCGCCATATGCGGTCAAGAAGGGGCTGTAATAAGCAAAAGCTAGGTGGAAGCCCCACAAGACTGCATTTGAGCTGGGGGAGGGTTTTTTGGAATGGGGTTTTTTTGAATTATAAAGAGGTGATTGGTGGATGGGTAAAGGGGGTGGAAAAGAGGCATTATTTAGGGCGGTTTGTGGGTCAAAGTGCCGGAAAGGTGCCATTACTGAGAAGAAATCTGACGAGAGAAGACCTACCCACCCTCCCTCTCTTTTTTTTAACGATTTGAAGGGCGTTTTTTCATTGGGGAATTTTCGAGGCAGAGTTGGGAGCAGGCATATATTCATGGTGGTGTTTTCGCAGGTTGAGGTTGGGTATAGCATCGTCGCAGTGGCTTGGGGCGGGGGGTGGGGTTCTTGGAGTTGTTATGATTCAGGGATGAAATTTTGGAGTAAAATGCGGGCATTTAAATGAGGTGGGGTGATCTGGCTTTTGGTTATGGGCTCTGGACGGGGTTTTTACCCTGGTAGCTTGTGGTGGTTTAGTCTTGCCTGAAGGGGCTGTTTGGTGCCCTCAAGCTGGTGGTTTATAGCTGAGGGTAACATGGTGGTTGAATTTGTTTGGTCTATTAACAGTAAAGCCAGATCTTTTTAGCTCCAAGAACCCTCCCCTCATATCTTTGAAGGATGTTTATACATATTGTAGAGATACTAATGGTCACATATGGAATGGAAGGTATGTATCACAGGGATGGTAGCTCCCTGTGATGTAACCCGGAGTGTTTTCTTGAGTGCATGTAAGCACTAAGGGATCGTTTAGTACATTTGGGTCCTGATTACGGGCAGCACTGAGAGATGAGAGGGTCGGGCTGCCCATATACCTCGCCCTGTGTAGGGGCATCACCATACCTATATGTGTGTTTTAGGACCTTTGGTGATGTCAGTACCACATGCGTAGTCATGTGACATGTGTTAGCTGTGGGTGTTATATAATGGAGGCTATGGCTTAACACAGTGGCTGTATGTGGGGAGGTGGAAGCCTCCAGTGTGTGTTGAGGCTCCAGGACCGAGCTAAAGTACGGGAAATGTGGACTTTGTTGGCTGTGTTGGTTTATGGAGCAATAAACCTGATGCACTTTTTGAAAGAAACTGTGCCTCCTGATTGCCTCCATTGCAGCTGAGTGAGTCAAACCCCTACAATATATTGTTATGTATTTTATCTATGTTTGTTAATAAACTGGCCGCTGTGGCCAATATTATTCAAAGAATTTAAGTGTAATGACTTATTTTAACCCCTTCATGACCAAGCCTATTTTGACATTAAAGACCTGGCCATTTTTTGCAATTCTGACCAGTGTCCCTTTATGAGCTAATAACTCAGGAACGCTTCAATGGATCCTAGCGATTCTGAGAATGTTTTTTCGTGACATATTGGGCTTCATGATAGTGGTAAATTTAGGTCAATAATTTTTGCGCTTATTTGTGAAAAAAACAGAAATTTTGCAAAAATTTTGAAAATTTCGCAATTTTCAAAATTTGAATTTTTATTCTGTTAAACCAGAGAGTTATGTGACATAAAATAGTTAATAAATAAAATTTCCCACTTGTCTACTTTACATCAGTACAATTTTGGAAACAACATTTTTTTTGTTAGGAAGTTATAAGGGTTAAAAGTTGGCCAGCAATTTCTCATTTTTACCACAAAATGTACAAAACCATTTTTTTTGGGACCACCTCACATTTGAAGCCACTTTGAGGGGTCTATATGGCTGGAAATACTCAAAAGTGACACCATTCTAAAAACTGCACCCCTCAAGCTACTAAAAACTACATTCAAGAAGATTATTAACCCTTCAGGTGCTTCACAAGAACTAAAGCAACATGGAAGGAAAAATGGACATTTTAATTTTTCCAACAAAAATTTTCTTTTAGCATCAATTTTTTCATTTTTCCATGGGCAACAGGATAAAATGGATCTGAAAATTTTTTAAGCAATTTCTCCTGAGTACAGCGATAACTCATGTGTGGTCATAAACCACTATTTGGGTGCACGGCAGGGCTCAGAAGGGAAGGAGCGCCATTTGACTTTCTGAATGGAAAATTAGCTCCAATCGTTAGCGGACACCATGACGCGTTTGGAGAGCCCCTGTGTTAGGGTTCGATTTCCCGCTGCTGCACAAGGGGAGTCTCGAACCCGTCCCACTGCGGTCTCCCATTCATCTACAGCCGCAGTGGAGCCTGCTCAGCAGAGACGTCGGTCCAGGCGTCTTGCCCACTCCTCTACTGTGCAGTGACTTGCTGCTGCCTTTCCTGGATCTGCTATTATAGCCAGTGCTGGAGCAGTCGTCTTTGAGACAAAGTCCTGCGTTTTCCCATCTGAGCATGCCCAGAGTGAGATCTCTCATTGGAGATCAGGGGTCAAATGTTCAGGTGCTGCAGCGGCTCCTATTGGTCCACCAGGAAGGTCATGTAGCTACGTTTGTTTGTAACAGCTTCGTATTGGTCCTTGTTCCTGGAAGGTCCTGTAGCTGTTGCTATAAAAGGGTAGCATGGCTGGGTCGCCATGCGCTAATATCAATCATTGTATGCTATGCGCCAGTGTGGTCATGTGTATGTGTGGATAGGGACCCGGCTGAAATAAGCCACTAGAATACCGACTTAATCGGTGAGGAGTTTGGTATGGTAGCTGGTCAGGGTCGGTGTCCTAGATGCCCTAGATTACCGGCATAACCGGTGAGGAGTTTTGATTGCCGTATTCAGGGTCTGGCATTCAGACGCCATAGATTGCGGGTGACTCCCGCGAGGACATTAGCACATGATCACGCTTTATGAACGCGTAGCACTTAACTGTGTACCTGAGAGCCTGACAGGACACAGTACTTTTTCTCAGCGGCTCTGTGACGTAACAGGGTTCGCTTTCAACGCTAGACAGCGCCCTAGCGTGTTTTCTTTGCCACTCAGTTGTGTCTAGTGAGTGCGCACACATCGCCATATAGCGCTGCGGCTTTCCTTCTAGCGGCTCTGTGGAGTAACAGAGTTCGCACTTATTGCCACAGCGTATTATGGCGTTTATGTTGGCGACTCTGCGGGATTACAGAGTTTGCTTCTCGCGCCATTTCTACTAGCAGCAGGCTCCGCTTGCACGGTGGACCCCGGGCTGCGAACGCACTTATTATTTAAATTATTTTGTGCGTTCTGCCAGCCCTAACATAATATTAGTGCCAGGGTCTGGCTAGTATAATGGCGGATGAACAGCGTCTATCGCAGTTCATCCAGCAGCTGGAGGGTAGGTTGGCGGCTCTTGAGCGCACAACCTCAGCTGTGGATGTTACCGCAGTCGCTGTTCAGGCTGCTAGCGTGGCTGCAGCCAGTTTGTCTTCTGCCACCTCTGCCCCTACATTATCCCACCTCCCGCTTCCTGACAAGTTTGCCGGTGATAGCAAGCAATGTCGGGGATTCGTGAGTCAGTGCTCTATACAGCTCGAGCTTCTGGCTGCACGTTTTCCCACGGATCGGGCACAAGTGGGTTTTGTACTTTCTCTACTCTCGGCAGAGCGTTGGAGTGGGCAACGCCGCTGTGGGAGCGCGACGATCGTGTGGTGCGGAGTGGAGGCTCTTAAAAAGGTATTTTTAGGACCTCAGGTCACCCACGATACGGCGCTACAACTGCTGGCATTGGCACAGGGTTCGTCTTTGGTCAGTCTGTTTTCCGTCCAGTTTCGGACTCTAGCTTCTGAGCTAGATTGGTCTGATAAAGTTCTTATTTCAATCTACTGGCGAGGACTGGCTGACCATGTTAAAGACGCTTTGGCTACCAGGGAGATTCCCGCCACACTGGAGAAGCCTATCTCTATATCTACCCGCATTGACTTTCGTTTTCACGAGCGAGGTTGGAGCGGGCCCAGTGTAGGCAGAGGTTTCGGTTGGCTCCCACCTTTGCCAATCCTCTCGAATTTCCCGATCTGGCATCCGAACCCCAAAAGGCCACTGAAGTTCCTCATGCAGGACCTAAGTCTCGGTCCGTCCGAGTATCCGTGGTCTGTAACCGTTGTCAGCAGACAGGACATTATGCCAACAAATGTCCACAGCGATCGGGGAAGCGATCGCGTCTAGTGGCCCTGGGAGGGGGTTCACTAGAGACAGCGGCATTTTCCTCCAAGATGACACTTAAAGGGACAATCACTGTTGGTACTTCCATTCTCACCGCCGACCTTTGCGTGGACTCAGGAGCAGAGGGGAATTTCATGTCCTCTAGCTTTGCTCGCCGTCATGCAATACCTCTGGTGGCGCTTGACAAATCAGTGACTGTCCGGGTAGTGAATGGGTCGACATTGCCCTCACAAATTACACACCAGACTGTTCCACTTGCATTGTCTGTATCTCCTTCCCATCAGGAACTTATTTCCCTACTCGTTCTTCCCGAGGGAATAGACGAGATCCTACTAGGTATACCTTGGCTCCGTTTCCACTCCCCACATATAGAGTGGACTTCGGGTAGGATACTGGGTTGGAGTGATGCATGTAGAGGCAGATGTGTCAGGAGTTGTGTTCAGGTTACCACTACGGAGTTACCCGCAGATCTTACTCCACTTCCCAAGCACTACTGGTCATATGCAGACGTGTTCTCCAAGAAGGCTGCGGAGACTCTTCCGCCTCATCGCCCCTATGACTGTCCTATCGACCTCTTGCCTGGCGCAGAACCTCCTCGGGGAAGGGTCTATCCCCTCTCTCTTCCTGAGACAGAGGCCATGTCGCAATATTTTCAGGAGAACCTGGCAAGAGGGTTTATTAGGAAGTCGGTGTCACCAGCAGGGGCGGGATTTTTCTTCGTGCAGAAGAAAAACGGAGAATTGCGTCCGTGTATTGATTACAGGGGTCTTAACGCCATCACCGTTAAAAACAAGTACCCGTTGCCCCTGATTTCTGAGCTTTTTGATAGGCTTCGGCGAGCTAGAGTATTCACTAAACTAGATCTGCGCGGTGCTTATAACCTGATTCGCATCCGTGAGGGGGACGAATGGAAGACGGCTTTTAATACCAGGGATGGGCATTACGAATATCTGGTGATGCCCTTTGGGCTCTGTAATGCTCCAGCCGTTTTCCAAGACTTTGTCAATGACATCTTCCGGGATATGCTCTCCACCTCGGTCGTAGTCTATCTGGATGATATACTCATCTTCTCTCTAGATATTGACTCCCACCGGAGAGATGTCTGCAGAGTCTTCGACCTCTTACGGGCTAATTCCCTCTATGCTAAGTTAGAGAAATGTATGTTTGAGCTGGAGTCTTTACCTTTCCTTGGTTATATCATCTCAACCCAGGGATTGGCTATGGATCCGGCCAAACTACAGGCTGTGATGGACTGGCAGGAACCTCACTCTCTAAAAGCGGTGCAGCGCTTTATGGGGTTCATTAATTACTATCGCCAGTTCATTCCGCATTTCTCTACCTTGGTAGCTCCCGTGGTTGCCCTCACCAAAAAGGGAGCTAATCCAAAATTGTGGTCTGAAGAGGTCTCCAAGGCCTTCATGTCTATTAAGTCCCATTTCGCTAGAGCTCCCATCCTACATCGCCCCGATGTTGATAAGCCATTTATATTGGAGGTGGATGCCTCGTCCGTTGGAGCTGGAGCAGTCCTTTTCCAAAAGGATGCTCAAGGTCGGAAGCATCCATGATTCTTTTTCTCCAAGACCTTCACACCAGCGGAGAGGAATTATTCCATCGGGGACAGGGAGTTGCTAGCAATGAAGTTGGCCTTCTCGGAGTGGAGACATCTGTTGGAGGGAGCTCGCTTTCCCTTCCAGGTCTTCACGGATCACAAAAACCTGGTATATCTTCAGACAGCCCAGCGGCTTAATTCTCGCCAAGCCAGATGGTCCTTGTTCTTCTCCCGGTTTCATTTCACACTGCATTTCCTCTCGGGAGAGAAGAACATTCGTGCCGACGCTCTCTCTCGCTCTGTGGTGTCCTCGGAGGAGGAGGTGGAGGAGCCTCGGCTAATCGTCCCCACAGAGAGCCTGAGAACAGTGGCCCCAGTTTCGCTAGAGTCTGTGCCCCCGGGCAAGACTTTTGTGCCTACTAATTTGCGACCGGAGGTACTCTCTTGGGCACATTCGTCCAGGGTGAGTGGACACTTTGGGGCAAAGAGGACATCTGAATTGTTGGCAAGGACATACTGGTGGCCACATATGGTCCGTGACGTTGGGGACTATGTTCGGGCGTGTGTCTCCTGCGCCAAGAATAAGTCTCCACGACAACGGCCAGCTGGGTTACTTCACCCTTTGCCGGTGGCAGACAGGCCCTGGGAGATGGTTGGGATGGACTTTGTGGTGGGCTTGCCCAAGTCTCGAGGTTGCACCATCATTTGGGTAATCACCGACCATTTTTCCAAAATGGTGCATTTGGTGCCGCTTCCACGGTTACCTTCTGCACGGGCTCTGGCAGCGTTGTTCGTTAGGCATATCTTTCATCTACACGGCATGCCGGGCAAAATTGTCAGTGACCGAGGTCCCCAGTTTGCGTCTCGGTTCTGGAGAGAGCTTTGTCGCCTACTCAGTATTGAGTTAAATCTCTCTTCAGCGTACCATCCTGAGACGAATGGGTTGGTAGAGAGGGCCAACCAGACCTTGGTCACCTATCTACGACATTTTGTCTCGGCCAGGCAGGATGACTGGGCATCCTTGCTACCATGGGCCGAGTTTGCACTAAACAATGCTGTGGCTGATTCCACCAGACAAACTCCTTTCCTCCTAAACTACGGTCAGCATCCGCGGGTTCCGGTGCCCATGCCTGTGTCTTCCGCCGACTCCAGGGTGGCAGACTGGGCTGTGGAGGCACGGGACATTTGGGACCGTACCCAGGATGCCATTCAGGCGTCCAAGGAGAGGATGAGGTCCTCTGCCGACGCACATCAGCGCCCCGCTCCAACATTTTCTCCTGGGGACTTGGTGTGGCTCTCCGCCCGTAACATCAGGCTGCGAGTTGAGTCCACTAAGTTGGCACCCCGCTACCTGGGTCCTTTCAAGTTCCTTGAGCAGGTTAACCCTGTGGTATACCGTTTGGCTCTTCCACCACGCCTGGGTATCTCCGACACCTTTCATGTATCCTCCTGAAACCCGTGCTCATGTCCCGGTTTTCTGAGTCATCTGCCGGGACATCGGGTTCATCTACGGATGACCATGAGGTGAACGCCATCGTAGGGTGTAAGGTGGTACGGGGAAAAAGGTTTTATTTGGTGGACTGGAGGGGCTATGGGCCTGAGGATAGGTCTTGGGAGCCTGCCGAGCATATTCACGCTCCGCAGCTCATCGCTGTCTTTGAGCGCAGCGAGGCCCAAAGAAGGGGGGGCCCTAGGGGGGGGTAATGTTAGGGTTCGATTTCCCGCTGCTGCACAAGGGGAGTCTCGAACCCATCCCGCTGCGGTCTCCCATTCATCTCCGGCCGCAGTGGAGCCTGCTCAGCAGAGACGTCGGTCCAGGCGTCTTGCCCACTCCTCTACTGTGCAGTGACTTGCTGCTGCCTTTCCTGGATCTGCTATTATAGCCAGTGCTGGAGCAGTCGTCTTTGAGACAAAGTCCTGCGTTTTCCCATCTGAGCATGCCCAGAGTGAGATCTCTCATTAGAGATCAGGGGTCACATGTTCAGGTGCTGCAGCGGCTCCTATTGGTCCGCCAGGAAGGTCATGTAGCTACGTTTGTTTGTAACAGCTTCTTATTGGTCCTTGTTCCTGGAAGGTCCTGTAGCTGTTGCTATAAAAGGGTAGCATGGCTGGGCCGCCATGCGCTAATATCAATCATTGTATGCTATGCGCCAGTGTGGTCATGTGTATGTGTGGATAGGGACCCGGCTGAAATAAGCCACTAGAATACCGACTTAATCGGTGAGGAGTTTGGTATGGTAGCTGGTCAGTGTCGGTGTCCTAGATGCCCTAGATTACCGGCATAACCGGTGAGGAGTTTTGATTGCCGTATTCAGGGTCTGGCGTTCAGACGCCATAGATTGCGGGTGACTCCCGCGAGGACATTAGCACATGATCACGCTTTATGAACGCGTAGCACTTAACTGTGTACCTGAGAGCCTGACAGGACACAGTACTTTTTCTCAGCGGCTCTGTGACGTAACAGGGTTCGCTTTCAACGCTAGACAGCGCCCTAGCGTGTTTTCTTTGCCACTCAGTTGTGTCTAGTGAGTGCGCACACATCGCCATATAGCGCTGCGGCTTTCCTTCTAGCGGCTCTGTGGAGTAACAGAGTTCGCACTTATTGCCACAGCGCATTACGGCGTTTATGTTGGCGACTCTGCGGGATTACAGAGTTTGCTTCTCGCGCCATTTCTACTAGCAGCAGGCTCCGCTTGCACGGTGGACCCGGGCTGCGAACGCACTTATTATTTAAATTATTTTGTGCGTTCCGCCAGCCCTAACACCCTGTGTGCCTAAACAGTGAAAAACACCCACAAGTGACACCATTTTGGAAACTAGACCCTTAAGGAACTTATCTAGATGTGTTGTGTGCACTCTGAACCCCCAAGTGCGTCACAGAAGTTTATAACGCAGAGCAGTGAAAATAAAAAAATCATTTTTTTTCTCAAAAATGATTTTATAGCCCGCTATTTTTTATTTTCACAAGGGTAACAGGAGAAATTGGACCACAAAAGTTATTGTGCAATTTGACCTGAGTACACCGATACCCCATATGTGAGTGGAACCACTGTTTTGTCGCATGGGAGAGCTCAGAAGGGAAGAAGCGCCATTTTGGAATGCAGACTTGATGGAATGTTCTGCGGGCGTCATGTTGTGTTTGCAGAGCCCCTGATATGCCTAAATAGTAGAAACCCTTGACAAGTGACCCCATTTTGGAAACTAGACCCCCAAGGAGCTTATCTAGATGTGTAGTGAGCACTTTGAACCCCCAAGTGCTTCATAGAAGTTTATAAAATCAGAGCAGTGAAAATAAAAAAATCATTTTTTTTCCTCAAAAATGATTTTTTAGCCCGCTATTTTTTATTTTCCCAAGGGTAACAGGATAAATTGGACCCCAAAAGTTGTTGTCCAGTTTGTCCTGAGTATGCTAGTACCCCATATATGGGGGGGAACCACGGTTTGGGTGCATAGCAGGGCTCAGAAGAGAAGGAGCGCCATTTGACTTTTTGAATGGAAAATATGCTGGAATATTTAGCGGTTGCCATGTCGCATTTGGAGAGTCCCTGTGTGCCTAAACATTGGAGCTCCCCCACAAGTGACCACATTTTGGAAACTAGAACCCCAAGTAACTTATCTAGATGTGTGGTGACCACCTTGAACCCCCACGTGCTTCACAGAAGTTTATAATGCAGAGCCTTGAAAATAAAAAATCATTTTTATCCTCAAAAAATGATTTTTTAGCCCGCAATTTTTTATTTTCCCAAGGATAACAGAAGAAATTGGACCCCAAAAGTTGTTGTACAGTTTGTCCTGAGTATGCTGGTACCCCATATGTGGGGGGGAACCACTGTTCGGGCACACGTCGGGGCTCGGAAGGGAAGTAGTGACGTTTGAAATGCCGACTTTGATGGAATGGTCTGCGGGCGTCATGTTACGTTTGCAGAGCCCCTGATGTGCCTAAACAGTAGAAACCCCCCACAGGTGACCCCATTTTGGAAACTAGATCCCCCAAGGAACTCATCTAGATGTGTGGTGAGCACTTTGAACCCCCAAGGGCTTCACAGAAGTTTATAACGCCAGTGTTAGGGTCTGCGGAACGCACCTAATATATATAGTAGAGATGTGCGTTCGCAGCCCGGGGTCCACCGTACAGGCGAAGCCCGCTGCTAGTAAGATGGCGAAAGTAGCGAACTCTGTTATCCCGCCGAGTCGCTAAAATAAACGCCGTAGCGCGCTGTGGCAGTTAGTGCGAACTCTGTTAATTCCCAGAGCCGCTAACGGGAATGCCACAGCACTATATGGCGATAAGTGCGAACTCACTTAGCTTCAGTGAGCCACAAAGTAAAACGCTAGGG
This sequence comes from Oophaga sylvatica, assembly GCA_033576555.1. Lineage (NCBI taxonomy): Eukaryota > Metazoa > Chordata > Amphibia > Anura > Dendrobatidae > Oophaga > Oophaga sylvatica. The sequence continues at coordinate 452,342,481 of JARQOD010000001.1, forward strand.
CACTGAACCAGCGTTATAAAGCAAACCCTGTTGCGTCACAGAGCCGCTGAGAAAAAGACTGTGTCCTGTTAGACTCACAGGGATACACAGATAACTGCTGTGAGGATAGCAGTCCGTGATCATGCAGACAGCAACGCAATCAAGCAATCTCCTCACCGGAGAAGCCGGTATTCTAGGGGCTTATTTCAGCCAAGCCCTAACCACGTGCATCCAAATGTCCTCACCGGAGGTGCCGGTTTTCTAGGGGCTTATTTCAGCCGAGCCCTAACCACATGCGTACATGATCACACTGACGCAAAGCACATAATGCAATTGATACTAGCGCATGGCGGCCCAGCCATGCCACCCTTTTATAGTAACAGCTACAGGACCTGCCAGAAAAAGGACCAATGAGAAACTGTTCCAAAACACATGTAGTTTCAGGACCTTCCTGGCGGACCAATAGGAGCTGCTGCAGTACCTGAACATGTGACCCCTGATCTCCAATGAGAGATCTTACCCTGGGCATGCTCAGATGGAGAAAGCAGGGACTTAGTTCCCGAACTGCCTGCTGCAGCACTGGTTACAATAGAGGAACCAGGAAAGACTGCAACAAGCCTCTGCACAGTGTTAACCTTGGCGAGACGCTGGGACCGAAGTCTTTGCTGAGCAGGCTCCACTGCGGCCGGAGATGGATGGGGGACCGTAGTGGGACTGGTTCAAGACTCCCCTTGTGCAGCAGCGGGAACTCGAACCCTAACATTACCCCCCTCCTAGGGCCCCCCCTTCTTTGGGCCTCGCTGCGCTCAAAGGCAGTGATGAACTGCAGAGCGTGAACATGCTCAGCAGGCTCCCAGGACCTATCCTCAGGCCCATAACCCCTCCAATGCACCAAATAAATTTTTTTTCCTCGTACCACCTTGCACCCAACAATGGCGTTCACCTCATGATCGTCGGTAGATGAACCCGAAGTCCCGGCAGATGACTTGGAAAACTGGGAAATGGCCACGGGTTTCAGGAGGGACACGTGAAAGGTGTCGGTGATACCAAGGCGACGCGGAAGGGCTAGGCGGTAAACCACCGGGTTCACCTGCTCAAGAACTTTAAAGGGACCCAAAAAGCGAGGTGCCAACTTGGTGGACTCTACACGTAGCCTGATGTTTCGGGCAGAGAGCCGCACTAGGTCACCCGGAGCAAATGTAGGAGCGGGGCACCGATGGGCATCGGCCGAAGACCTCATCCTCTCTTTGGAGGCCTGAATGGCATCCTGGGTGCGGTCCCAAATGTCCCGTGCCTCCACAGCTCAGTCTGCCACCCTGGAATCGGCGGAAGACACGGGCATGGGCACTGGTACCGCGGATGCTGACCGTAGTTCAGGAGGAATGGGGTCTGTCCAGTGGAGTCAGCCACAGCATTATTTAGAGCGAACTCAGCCCACGGTAGCAAGGATGCCCAGTCATCCTGTCTGGCAGAGACAAAATGTTGCAAGTATGTGACCAAGGTCTGGTTGGCCCTCTCTACCAGCCCATTCGTCTCGGGATGATATGCAGAGGAGAGATTCAACTCAATGCTGAGTAAACGACACAGCTCTCTCCAGAACCGAGACACAAACTGGGGACCTCGATCACTGACAATTTTGTCTGGCATACCGTGTAGGCGAAAAATATGCCTAATGAATAATGCTGCCAAGGCCCGTGCAGACGGTAACCGTGGTAATGGCACCAAGTGCACCATTTTGGAGAAGTGGTCGGCTATCACCCAGATGATGGTGCAGCCCCGAGACTTGGGTAAGCCCACCACAAAATCCATCCCAACCATCTCCCATGGCCTGTCTGCCACCGGTAAAGAGAAAAGTGACCCAGCTGGCCGTTGTCGAGGGGACTTATTCTTGGCGAAGGAGATGCACGCCTGAACGTATTCCCTGATGTCAAGGACCATATGTGGCCACCAGTATGTCCTCGTCAGCAACTCAGATGTCCTCTTTGCCCCAAAATGTCCACCCACCCTGGACGAATGTGCCCAAGAGAGTACCTCCGGTCACAAATTGATGGGCACAAAAGTCTTGCCCGGAGGCACAGACTCAAGCGAAACCGGGACCACAGTTCTTAGGCTCTCTGTGGGGACAATCAGCCGATGCTCCTCCTCCACCTCCTCAGAGTACACCACCGAGCAAGACAGAGCATCGGCACCAATGTTCTTCTCCCCGGAGAGAAAATGGAGGGTGAAATGGAACCGGGAGAAGAACAGGGACCATCTGGCCTGACGGGAATTTAGCTGCTGGGCGGTCTGTAAATAGACCAAATTTTTGTGGTCAGTGAACACTTGAAAGGGAAAGGGAGCCCCCTCCAGGAGATGTCTCCACTCGAAAAAGGCCAACTTCATGGCTAGCAACTCCCTATCCCCAATGGAATAATTCCTCTCCGCTGGTGTGAAGGTCTTGGAGAAGAAGAAGCAAGGATGTTTACGACCTTGAGCATCCTTTTGAAAAAGAACTGCTCCAGCACCAACGGACGAGGCATCTACCTCCAATATAAAAGGCTTGTCAACCTCGGGACGATGTAGAATAGGAGCTCTAGGAAAATGGGACTTGATTGAAGTAAAGGCCTTGGAGACCTCCTCTGACCACAATTTGGGATTGGCTCCCTTCTTGGTGAGGGCTACCAAGGGAGTAACCAAAGTAGAGAAGTGGGGAATGAATTGGCGATAGTAATTAATGAACCCCATAAAGCGCTGCACCCCTTTAAGAGAGTGGGGTTCTTGTCAATCCATTACAGCCTGTAGTTTGGCAGGATCCATAGCCAATCCCTGAGTGGAGATGATATAGCCCAGGAATGGCAGAGACTCCTGCTCAAACACACACTTCTCCAACTTCGCATATAAGGAATTTGCCCGCAAGAGGTCGAAGACCCTGCAAACATCTCTCCGGTGGGTGTCCATATCTGGAGAAAAGATCAGGATATCATCCAGATAGACTACCACAGAGGTGGCAATCATGTCCTGGAAGATGTCATTTACGAAATCTTGGAAGACGGCTGGAGCATTACAGAGCCCGAAGGGCATCACAAGATATTCGTAATGTCCATCTCTGGTATTGAACGCCGTCTTCCATTCGTCCCCCTCACGGATGCGGATCAGTTTATAGGCACCACGAAGATCCAGCTTAGTAAATACCCTTGCTCCCCGGAGCCTATCAAAGAGCTCAGATATTAGGGGCAAAGGATATTTGTTCTTAACGGTAATGGCGTTAAGACCCCTATAGTCTATAAACGGTCATAATTCTCCATTCTTCTTCTGCACGAAGAAAAATCCTACCCTGCTGGTGACACTGTCTTCCTAATAAACCCTCTTGCCAGATTTTCCTGGATGTATTGCGACATGGCCTCCGTCTCAGGAAGAGAGAGAGGATACACTCTTCCCTGAGGGGGCTCCGTTCCAGGCAAGAGGTCTATAGGACAGTCATAGGGGCGATGAGGCGGGAGAGTCTCCGCTGCCTTTTTGGAGAATACATCCGCGTATGACCGATAAACCTTGGGGAGAGAAGCAAGGTCTATGGGTTTCTCCGTGGTGGAAACCTGAACGTCCTCTCTGAGACATCTGTCTCTGCAATGATCACCCCAACCCAGTATTCTCCCAAAGGACCATTCAATATGGGGAGAGTGGTGGCGAATAGAGTTGAGCATTCCGATACCGCAAGTATCGGGTATCGGCCGATATTCGCTGTATCGGACTTTAGATACTTGGTTCTGATATTTTCCATATATCGTATACCGGAATCGGAAGTTCCCATAATTCTTTGAGAGGCAATGTGATTTTAGTCAGCCAATGAGGAATCCTAAGAAGTGTGGGCACATCCTGTACTGCTGCGGTCATGTTAACTAATGGCATGGCTGTGATTGGATGCTGAAATGATGTCAGAATGCACTATAAAAGGCGCCGCCATTTTAGCGTCACTGTGCTGTGAATTCAGATAGGGACAGAACGCTGCTCTGCTGACTCTGAGGGACAGTTAGAGATTGCGATTTTGTGTACTGTGCTTTAGGCAGGCTAGTTTACCAACCGCTGTGTAAAGCTTCCTTTTGCCTTGCAGTGTTGTTTTCACAGCTCTGCAAGGTGTGTGTGTGCATGCAGGTGACGCTGCAGTTTGCTCTGCATCCAACGCTGTTTGTAGGCATCTGCACGTGTCACTCACAGACTTATTTTTTTCTTTAATGTAATTCTTGCTGCTCCATTCAATTGAAATTATAGTGTGACGTGCTTCCATCCGTATCCAATACATTGGTTGCAAACACTATAGAAGTACAGAAAGGAGCCTTTCACAGATAGTGAACAGTTGTGTTTCAGTGTTCACTGCAGTCTGTGAGGTTTTTTTTTTTTTTTAAATGCAGATCACGCTCCAGTTACTTCTTCAACTAATGCTGCGTGTACTCTGCTGAGCGTCTGTCACTGGCTCATCCTTGTCATTTTTCTAAAATTGGTGCTGCTTTATTCTATTTTAAATTTACTAAAATCTATTAGTGTGACGCTCTTCCATCAAAATACAATACATTGCTTGCAAACATAATAGAAGTCCACAAAAAGGCCTTTCACAGCAAGTGAACAGTTGTGTTCACTGTTCACTCTAGTCTGAGGTTTAAATTTTTGGTAGGAGTGTAGATCCCGCTCCACTTACTTCAACCACCGCTGCGTGTACTCTGCTGAGTGTCTGTCACTGGCTCATCCTTGTCATTTTTCTAAAATTGGTGCTGCTTTATTCTATTTTAAATTTACTAAAATCTATTAGTGTGACGCTCTTCCATCAAAATACAATACATTGCTTGCAAACATAATAGAAGTCCACAAAAAGGCCTTTCACAGCAAGTGAACAGTTGTGTTCACTGTTCACTCTTGTCTGAGGTTTACATTTTTGGTAGGAGTGTAGATCCCGCTCCACTTACTTCAACCACCGCTGCGTGTACTCTGCTGAGTGTCTGTCACTGGCTCATCCTTGTCATTTTTCTAAAATTGGTGCTGCTTTATTCTATTTTAAATTTACTAAAATCTATTAGTGTGACGCTCTTCCATCAAAATAAAATACATTGCTTGCAAACATAATAGAAGTCCACAAAAAGGCCTTTCACAGCAAGTGAACAGTTGTGTTCACTGTTCACTCTTGTCTGAGGTTTAAATTTTTGGTAGGAGTGTAGATCCCGCTCCACTTACTTCAACCACCGCTGCGTGTACTCTGCTGAGTGTCTGTCACTGGCTCATCCTTGTCATTTTTCTAAAATTGGTGCTGCTTTATTCTATTTTAAATTTACTAAAATCTATTAGTGTGACGCTCTTCCATCAAAATAAAATACATTGCTTGCAAACATAATAGAAGTCCACAAAAAGGCCTTTCACAGCAAGTGAACAGTTGTGTTCACTGTTCACTCTTGTCTGAGGTTTAAATTTTTGGTAGGAGTGTAGATCCCGCTCCACTTACTTCAACCACCGCTGCGTGTACTCTGCTGAGTGTCTGTCACTGGCTCATCCTTGTCATTTTTCTAAAATTGGTGCTGCTACATTCAATTTCAAATAATTCAAATCTATTAGTGTTACATGCTTCCATCCGTATCCAATACATTGGTTGCAAAGAATATAGAATTACACAAAGAGGGCTTTCACAGCTATTGAACAGTTGTGTGAAGTGTTCACTGTAGTCTGAGGTTTTCAGGTATTATTATATTTACTTGTATGCTTTTATTTAAAAGCCAAGAACAATGAAGGCAAACATTCGCACTGCAGCTGTTGTCAAAGTTCAACCCACATTATGCACTTCCAATATTGCAGCTTTTGAGGCATGATGTGAGTTTGATTTGCCTAAGTTATGGAGTGACAAAATGGCTCAGGGAACAAAACATAGAGATTTTGGGTCCATGGGCTGGAAACTCCCCAGATCTTAATCCCATTGAGAACTTGTGGTCAATCATCAAGAGATGGGTGGACAAAACAAAAATTAAAAATTCTGACAAAATGAAAGCATTGATTGTGCAAGAATGGACTGCTATCAGCCAGGATTTGGTCCAGAAGTTGATTGAGAGCATGCCAGGGAGAATTGCAGAGGTCCTGAAGAAGAAGGGTCAACACTGCAAAATTAGACTTGCTGCATTAACTCATTCTAACTGTCAATATAAGCTTTTGTTACTCATATGTTTGCAATTATATTTCTGTCTGTGATAAAAAAAATCTGTCAAACACACATAAAAACCAGGTGGCAGCAGATCATGTGAAAATATCATATTTGTGTCATTATCAAAACTTTTGGCCATGACTGTACAGTTCAGGTGGTAGAAAGATGAACATAACAGGATACATGTATAACGTTGCCAACCAGTTATTTAATCGGAAACAGGACAGGCAAATTCATGCGTGATCCATGCCTTGTTCATTTTCAGCAAAGTAAGCCGGTCTACATTATCGGAGGATAGTCGCATGCGACGGTCTGTTAGTACACCACCTGAAGCACAAAAGACGCGCTCCGATAATACACTGCCAGCAGGGCAAGACAGCACCTCCAATGCATACTGGCTAAGCTCTGGCCATGTATCCATCTTAGAGACTCGAAACTTGAATGAGGAAGAGCCATCTGGGAGTACACTGAGAGGGCAAGACATGTCGTCTGTCACCATCTTACGGAAACGTTGCCTCCTGCTGACTGGAGCCGTCTCGGATGGTGTAGACATTGGTGGCGCTGCCACAAAGCTTCGCCACATTTGGAACATACTGGTCTTGCCCTGTGCAGAGGCGCTGCTTGTGCTCCCTCTTGTTGCAGAGCTGTCTCCACTGCCTCGACGCACAGAGCTGCTTTGTAAAGCAGTCGCAGCAGCAGTGCTCTCGGCTGGAATGGAGAACATTATGGATTCCGACAAGCTTACAACCTGCAATGATCCTCAGTGTACTCAACCATTGTACGACCAGCTCTACCCTTTCCTATTGCATTCTCACCCATCCCTGCAGACTGTGAGCCCTCGCGGGCAGGGTCCTCTCTCCTTCTGTACTTGTGTGTCCCTTGTCCAGCACATCTTTATTGTACCTGTCTATATTTTTCCCTTGTCATATGTAAAGCGCCATGGAATAAATGGCGCTATATAAATGTATAATAATAATAATAATTGCAGCAGTGTGTCTTGTTACTCCCGCATTTTACACTCCCGGTTCAACGGTCTGATGAGGCTTTGAAAGTTGTCCCGGTAGCGAGGGTCTAGGAGGGTGTACACCCAATAATCAGACGTGGTGAGAATGTGGGTGATGTGGCTGTCGTTTCTCAGGCACTGCAGCATGAAATCAACCATGTGCTGCAGACTTCCAACTGGCCAAGAAACGCTGTCCCCTGCAAGAGGCGTCATCTCTGCCTGCTCTGCATCACCCCACCCTCGCTCTACATACTGACTAGAGCGTTGTGTACCTCCCTCTGGAGCGATGTCTTCCTCCTCCATTGACTCCTCCTCATCCTCCTCACAAAGTGAGCCCTGCCCAGCCCTTTGTGAGGAACCACGTTGCGCTGACTGTACATAAGGTGATGGAATTTGTGACTCCTCATCCTCCACCTCTTCCAAAACCTCATCCCTTAGTGCTTGCAGTGTTTTTTCAAGCAGGCAGATAAGGGGGACAGTCAGGCTGACTAGTGCATCATCTGCACTCGCCATCCGCGTTGACTCATCAAACGCACGCAAAACGTGGCAGATGTCCTTCATAGAGTCCTTCGCCAGTCCTTACACTGGCTGCCCATCCATTATAGGATCCAATTCAAAGTACTTGTTCTCACCCACAAAGCTCTCCACAGTGCAGCACCCCCCTACATCTCCTCCCTCATTTCTATCTATCGGCCTAACCGACTGCTGCGCTCTGCAAACGACCTTGGAATAACCTCTGAACTAATCCGTACCTTCCACTCCCGACTCCAAGACTTCTCCCGCGCTGCGCCAATCCTCTGAAATGCTGTACCCCAAGAAATTAGGACTATCCGCAATTTGCATGGTTTCAGGCGCTCCCTCTAAACACATTTGTTCAGAGCGGCCTATCACATTCACTAATCAAAGTCATTCTATGTGTGGTGTGTGTGTGTGTGTGTAGCCCATTCACTATCTCCATCCATCCATCCCTCACTCCCTCAAAATGGCTGGACCATCATTGTAAATACACCATTGTATATAAACACCTGTACTTTGTAGCTCCCCCTCCTCATTGTAGATTGTAAGCTCTCACGAGCAGGGCCGGCTTATATTGCTTTAATTATTGTATTGTTAACGTTGTTACTTATGACTTTTGTTCTGAAACTGTTAAACTGTAAAGCGCTGCGGAATCTTTGGCGCTATATAAATAAAGATTATTATTATTATAGAGGCCCACTCAGTAGTGGTGAAGTGTGAACGGCGCAAATTGCGAGTTGATTGCGCCTGATGCAGCTGATACTCCATTACTGCTGGTTGCTGCTCACACAAACGCTCCAACATATGTAACGTGGAATTCCACCTGGTGGGTACGTCACATATGATGCGATGTTCAGGAAGGCGAAATCTGCGTTGCAGAGCTGCAGTGCGCGATCTGACCATGCTGGAACGTCGCAAGTGAGCGCACTGTAGGCGGACCTTGTGCAGCAGTGCATCAATATCCGTATAGTCCCTCAAAAAACTCTGCACGACCAAGTTGAGCACATGTGCCAGACATGGTATGTGAGTGAGGTTGACAAGGCCCAGAGCTGCCACAAGATTTCGGCCATTGTCACACACTACCAAGCCTAGCTGGAGATTCGCTGTCAAAAACCACACGTCGCTCTCCTGCTTCATGGCATTCCAGAGCTCCTGCGCTGTGTGGCTTCGATTCCCCATGGAAATTAATTTCAGGACGACCTGTTGACGTTTTCCCACGGCAGTGCTCATAGCTAAGCGTTGTGTGGTGTATGTGTGGGGTGCACGCATCACAGAAAGCAAAGCATCATAGAAGACAAGCATTGAGTAAACGGCAGTTATTCATGGCAGTTAATCAGGGCTGGAATAAGGTAGTCCACACTTTGCTATATTTTTAATCCTGAACAAAACATTTTCATAAATATTATGTTTATCAAATACCCTTATTATTATTATTACAACCTCATGCATGTTTTGCAATATATTTTAAATTTTATTTTAGGATATTTGTTTCTTGTTTTTTGTTATGTTTTTAATTATGTACATTAACTGTATCCTCCTGTGTTCCCTTGCCTTCCACAAACACCGCCCCATCCCCCCTTCATCACGACTCATACACATGAGCCCCTCCATACTTCCCTCTCCCATGTACAGTTCCCATGCACTCATCACCTTCCTGAGAAACCTCAGCCCATCTAGCCGAAACACATCATTGAAAAAACCAACTTACAACACCAACAACTACCTGCTCTTTATCTTCCTACTCCTATTGATTTCAGGGGACATCTCCCCCAACCCTGGTCCACCATCCCCCAACCTCAATCCCTACCCTACCTCATATCGAAACCATAATAATCTTATTAATATTAATTGCACTCCCTCATCTCCTTCGTTTAACTGTGCCCTCTGGAATCCACGGTCTGCATGCAACAAGCTAACCTTCCTGCACAACTACTTTCTGAACAACTCTCTTCATCTGTTGGCCCTGACTGAAACCTGGATTCAGGATTCTGACACGGTTTCCCCTCCTGCCATTTCCTATGGTGGCTTATAGTTCTCACATTCCCCGAGACCCTCAAACAGACATGGTGGTGGAGTCGGCATACTCCTGTCCCCACAATGCACTTTCCAGGTCATCCCCCCAATTCCATCACTCTCATTCCCTTCTTTTGAGGTCCACACCATCATGCTCTTTCGTCCCCTCTCCCTCAGAGTAGCGGTCATATATCGGACCCCAGGCCCAAAGTCATTCTATGTGTAAGTGTGTGTGTGTAGCCCATTCACTATCTCCATCCATCCCTCACTCCCTCAAAATGGCTGGACCATCATTGTAAATAGACCATTGTATATAAACACCTGTACTTTGTAGCTCCCCCACCTCATGGTAAATTGTAAGCTCTCAAGAGCAGGGGCGGCTTCTATTGCTTTAATTATTTTATTGTTAACGTTGTTACTTATTACTTGTGTTCTGAAACTGTTAAACTGTAAAGCGCAGCGGAATCTGTTTGGGCTATATAAATAAAGATTATTATTATTATTATTAAGCGTTCACTGGTCCATGTGGAGGTAGACCGTGACGGCTCCTGCAGCAATGTTTATGAGGAACTGGAGTAAGAGGAGAAGTCAATGTGTACAGACTTGATTCCTGCAATCCTTGGAGTTGGCTGAACACGTACAGCGCCACTCGCAAGATCTGTACCCGGCTACACAACATTGACCCAATGGGCAGTGAGGGAAAGGTATCGTCCCTGGCCATGGGTACTGGTCCACGTAGCGGTGGTCAGGTGGACATTGCTACTGACGAAGTTTAGTAGCGCATGTTTAATTTTTCACGCAACATGCTTTTGTAGACCAGGGACGGCTTGCCTGCTGAAATAAAATCGGCTTGGCACATTGTATTGTGGGACTGGCAATGCCATTAAGTTACGGAAACTGTCAGTCTCCACCAGCCTGAATGACAGCATTTCAAGGGACAGGAGTTTTGCAATGCCAGCATTCAGAGCCTGTGCTCGTGGATGGTTTGCCGAGTATGGCCATCTTTTATCCCATGCCTGTGGTACCGATGGCTGTTTTGTGGCCTGGGTGTGTGAGGATGACAGGGAACTTGCTGCTGTGGGTGGAATAACACTTTGTCTCTGGACAACATTGACCGAGGTTCTTTCATGGCGATCCTGTGAGAAAGCCGAACCAGCTGTGTGTCAGCTGGAGGAAGAGGCTCCGACACGACCTGAAGATGTAGGTGCTGCTGTAGGTTGGCCTACATCTCCAGTGTGTCTTTGTAACTCAACTACGTGCTTTGTACCCACATGTTTGCACATATTTCCCACCTCTTCCGACAAGCCTACAACCTGCAATGATCATCAGTCTACTGAACCACCACACGATCAGCTCTTCCCTCTCCTAGTGTATCCTCAACCACCCCTGTAGATTGTGAGCCCTCGCGGGCTGGGTCCTCTCTCCTTCTGTACTTGTGTGTGCCTTGTATTGCTCATGTTTACTGTAATTGTCTATATTTGCCCCTCTTCACATGTAAAGCGCCATGGAATAAATGGCGCTATTAAATCTAAATATCTATATAATAATAATATTACTGGTATTGACATTACTGACACTTTTACCTGTTTTTACTTTTAGATTACACAGCTTGCATTTCACATAGCAAATATCATCTGCAAGTGTGTCAAAAAAGGACCACGCAGTGCAAGTCCTGGGAGCGCCCGTTTTGACTTTTGGAAGAGAACTGCTCCGAACAGGTTCCAAACTGGAGGCTACAGTCAACCGAGTCTGCAGCCTAACTCTCCCTCCTGTTTGTACCGTTGGGGCAATCTCTTCCTCAGAGCTGCTCCCACCACCTTCCTGTTCCTCACGCCATGTTGGGACTTGGACCTCATCATCTCCACTACCCTCTTCCAAAACCTGCTGCTGTTGGGTGGTCTGGCCAGCACCATGCTCAACAGAAACTGGCACCTGAGTCTCATCATCATCAGATGCGTTCTGCGGTGTGCTGAGCATCGGCACTGGCTCACTCGCCTCTTCAGATTCTGAGAGACACAGCTGTTGCGCATCACTGCATACTCCCTCTTCTTCACATTCCAGAATGCTGCTTGGCTGGGCCCCTGTTTGCAAGCCAACAGATTCTGAGAACAGAAGCAGAGACTCAGCTGGATCCTGTACAGAACTGTCTGACTGCCTGGGCAATTTGGCAGGCGGTGAAGAGACAGATGGTTGCTCAACAGTGCTGTGTTCCTGAGAGGAGGTGGAAGCAATTGAAGTCGATGCATTGGCTGCCATCCAAGCAACAACGGCTTCAATTTGTTCTTCCCGCAGCAGGGGGGTACGCCGACCTCCTACTAAAGTGCACATAAAGGAACGCTCGGAAGTGCTGTTAGCACAGTTCAACACTTGCTCCTGTGTTACTGGGGTTCAGTAATGTCAGCTGTTCCCCTGCTGTGTGTACGCCAAAAAGTCATGCTGCCTCCACCCTGTCCTCCTCTCATCCCTGGGCTCCAACACCGCCAGTTGTTGCTCGGAAGTAATTGGCACGGAGTACTGACTCCTGCCCAGCCTGGTTACAGCACGACAGCTGTTTACTGGCAGTGTCAACGTTAATTAGCCTCCAATAAGTTGTCCTGTCGTGTTGCATTCGGGTTAGCCGACTCTATGGTGCCTGCAGTTTAGGTGATTCCTATGTGTGCTGTGGGATATCTAAATAAAGTCTGTTTCCGTTGTGACAATAGGACAAGCACCCACTGTAGGACTGTGTGATTCGGTAACTGCGGACAGCTTGCGGCCTGTCAACTTACATTTTCATGGTGCCTTATGGTACCCGTCCGGGTTCCAGTACCGTCAGCTGGTTCTCCGCAGTGCCTTTGGCCTCGGTGCCTCCATGTCGGTATCCGAGTTCCAGCAACGTCTGCTGGTCCTTGGTAGTGCTTTTGAGCACAGGTACCTCCTGCTTAGTAACCGTGTCCCAGTAACGTCAGCTGGTCCTCGGTTGTGCCATTGGCTCTTTTCCTTCTGCTGCCCCTTCGGGTTCCAGCACAGTCAGCTGGTCCTCGTTACTTGCATTGGCTCTTGTACCTTCTGCTACCCGTCCGGGTTCCAGTACCGTCAACTGGTTCTCCGCAGTGCCTTTGGCCTCGGTGCCTCCAGTTCGGTATCCGAGTTCCAGCAACGTCTGCTGGTCCTTGGTAGTGCTTTTGAGCACAGGTACCTCCTGCTTAGTAACCGTGTCCCAGTAACGTCAGCTGGTCCTCGGTTGTGCCATTGGCTCTTTTCCTTCTGCTGCCCCTCCGGGTTCCAGCACAGTCAGCTGGTCCTCGTTACTTGCATTGGCTCTTGTACCTTCTGCTACCCGTCCGGGTTCCAGTACCGTCAACTGGTTCTCCGCAGTGCCTTTGGCCTCGGTGCTCCAGTTCGGTATCCGAGTTCCAGCAACGTCTGCTGGTCCTTGGTAGTGCTTTTGAGCACAGGTACCTCTGCTTAGTAACCGTGTCCCAGTAACGTCAGCTGGTCCTCGGTTGTGCCATTGGCTCTTTCCTTCTGCTGCCCCTCCGGGTTCCAGCACAGTCAGCTGGTCCTCGTTACTTCCATTGTCTGTTGTACCATCTGATACCCGTCCGGGTTCCAGTAACATCAGCTGGTTCTCGGAAGTTAGACAACCGTAAAGACCACCGCGAAGAAGATGACAAACCCCAAGGACGACGAGCATCAAGCCAACCAGCCTGAACACCATCACAAAGAGGAAATAAAAGATTACCCAGAAGAAGATCACCAACAGGACAAAGAAGGTTAAGACAAACTACAAGATACAGAACAAGAGACAGAAGAACAATAAGTAGAAGATCAAAAAGCAGAAGAACATGAAAAATAAGACCAAAATGAAGAGCAAAATATATGCTGTAAATTATAAGCAGAAGAAGACTAAGCAGTGTATGGGGGTGGGTCCGTTCCTCCTCGTGGTGCCCCTGGAAAATGCCTGCTGCTGCAGGCTAAACTGAACACGGACAAATACTGTTGTAATTTAAATCTTTTGTGACAGCAAGAACGGAAGGAAGAAAAATTCATACTTTTACAGATTACAAGTACAGGAATCATCTTGTCACAAATAAGAATATGATGAAGAAGATGAAGAGGAAGAAGATGAAAAAGTAGAATACGAAGAAGAATAATAGTTTAATAAGAACAATATGAGTAATGTTAACAAAAAGATGAATAACAAGAAGTTTAAGAAGAAAATAAAGAAGATGAAGATGAAGAATAATTAGATGACAAAGATGATGCTGCTGAAGATTATGAAAGTGAAAGTGTGGCAAAAGTTAAAAAGGTCAAGAGCATGGAAGTTGTGAAACATACATATTTGCCAAAATAGAAAAAAGGTTAACAACATTGTCAATTTCTTCGTCAATCCGAACGTCTTTAAAAAAAAAATATTAATGCTATTCCATTGGATTGGGTTAAACATCTATGCCTTTAATGTCTCCTCATCCTCCCCCAATACATTCTACATTACTCTTTGTTGTTTTCCTTCATGTACAATTATCCAACAAGCCAAGAATGGGTTTTTTTTAATTACGATATTTTGTTCCCATAGACTTACATTGGATTTCCGGTATCGGTATCGGGTATCGCCGATATTTTGTGGATATCGTCGATACCATTCCGATCCGATATTTTTGGATATCGGAAAGTATCGCTCAACTCTAGTGGCGAAGCCAGGGTAATCCCAACAAAACCTCATCTATTCCCTCAGGAAGAACAAAAAGGGATATATTCTCCTGATGAGAAGGGGACATAGAGGTAGAGAGACAGTCTGGTGGGATTTGTGAGGGCAGGATTGCTCCATTCAATACTCTCACCGATATTGACTCAGCGAGCGTCACCAGCGGTATGGAATGGCGAGAGGCAAAGGAGGAGGACATGAAATTCCCCTCTGCCCCAGAGTCCACACAAAGCTTGGCAGGAAGAGTGGATGAACCTAGAGAGATTAACCCTTTAAGGAGCACTTTCAGAGCAAAATCCCTCACATCTAATGACCCTGCATCCATGGTCACGGAACATGAACATTTACTCATTCGCTGGAGACATCGGTTGGCATAATGTCCTGGCTGCTGACACACTCTACAGACCACGGATACTCGAGTGGTCCGAGACTTAGATCCCACTCGAGTAGTCTCCACGGTCTCTGGGGAGTCAGACGCCTGAACGGGAAATTCAAGAGGTTTGGCAAAGGTGGGTGCCAGCCGAAACCTCTGCCTACACTGGGTCTGCTCTAACCTCCACTCGTGAAAACGGAGGTCGATGAGGGTAGATATAGAAATGAGTTTCTCCAGTGTGGCAGGAATCTCCCTGGTAGCTAAAGCGTCCTTTACATGGTCTGCCAGTCCTCTCCAGAACACTGGAATAAGAACTTTATCTGGCCACTCTAATTCAGAGGTCAAAGTCCGAAATTGGACTGAGAACTGGCTGACCATGGACAAGCCCTGTGACATTGCCAGCAGTTGGAGTGCCGTATCGTGCGTGACCTGAGGTCCTAAAAAGACCTTTTTCAGAGCCTCCAAAAACCGAGGAGCACTCCGCACCACATGATCGTCGAGCTCCCACTGCGGCATTGCCCACTCCAATGCTCTGCCTTACAGAAGAGACACAATAAAAGCCACTTGTGCCCGTTCCGTGGGGAAACGTGTTGCCAGAAGCTCAAGCTGTATAGAGCACTGACTCACAAATCCCCGACAATGTTTACTGTCACCCGTAAACTTGTCTGGAAGTGGGTGGTGGGATAATGTCGGAGCAGAGGTAGCGGTGGACAAACTGGTTGCAGCTATGCTAGCAGCCTGAACAGCTGTGAAGGACTAAATTAAGAAAGATCAAAACTGAATGTTCCATTTTGTGTTTGTAACTCCATCTTGTGGTTTATGAGATAAATTCTGTTACTTAACAAGGCTATAGTTCCTGGCCATTGTAGAGAAGTAGAGTAAAGGTCATGGGCTGTAATAAAACCAGACCGCTCCAGTTTGGACAAGATATAAGATACTATTTTTCGCTTCTATGGTCACATGGATATGACCATATATGTAGTTTCCTATTTTCTTGTATTCTTATAGGTCAATTTTCTTGTATTTTCATTGGTTAAATGTTGTAGGTGTGGTTTTATACTATTGGTTGAAGTACAAGCTCACTAAATACTATAAAAGATGATGATGTAATACATGGGATAGGAATCTTGCTCGATTCTCCCAGACGGAAACACGTGTCTGTTTGGTTACTTATGTTGCTAGCAACGTTCTGTTTATTAATTTGGAAATTACTAGGTCAACCGTGAAGGGTCACTTAGATCCTACCTTAACACAGTGACTGCGGTAACATCCACAGCTGAGGTTGTGCGCTCAAGGGCCGCCATCCTACCCTCCAGCTGCTGGATGTACTGCTGTAGACGCTGGTCGTCCGCCATTTTACTAGCCAGACCCTGGCGCTAGTATTATGTTAGGGTCTGCGGAACACACCTAATAGATATAGTAGACAGGTGCGTTCGCAGCCTGGGGTCCACCGTGCAGGCGAGGCCCGCTGCTAGTAAGATGGCGAAAGTAGCGAACTCTGTTATCCCGCAGAGTCGCTAAAATAAATGCCGTAGCACGCTGTGGCAGTTAGTGCGAACTCTGTTAATTCCCAGAGCCGCTAACGGGTATGCCACAGCACTATATGGCGATAAGTGCGAACTCACTTAGCTTCAGTGAGCCGCAAAGTAAAACGCTAGGGCGTGTCGTCACTGTTATCTCGTTAACCCTTTCCTCCTTGAAATGTGGTACCAGAGAGAATAAGACACAGACAAAAGTATGCGTCAAAAAACTCTACTCTTTATTGCTAACGAAGGGGTTTATATACACCCCATAAGCAGGAAGCGGAATTACCATATATGGTGTTTATACAACTTATCACTAAATACATAGAATACTGGTTTTAACTGGAAAACTCCGTTCTTCCCCTTAGCTCCTAGTACAGGATGCCTTTTCATAACTCAGGCGAGCGGGGGTGTATTGCCTCAAAGAAGGAACATCTTATCTCAACTTCTGGTATGCATCAACCTGTCTGACAGAAACCAAGGCCTTCTGAAAGGAAATGCTGATTTAGCTCTAACATTCCCTCCTTTTGTTCCTTCATTTGATCAATACATATCTTCATACCTCCTCTGTGTCCTAGTACATCATTTAATACACATCAAACAGATTTTAAAAACTAAATAGATAGCAAGACATATCAATAAAACCTGTAGGCCAGCTTGTATCACCCCAGTCAGCCATCCCCCTATGCCTTTGAACCAATTTGCGGGGTTAAGAAAGGAGAAAGTATTTGCCCACCATGAATCTTGATTCTTCAGATTTCCCTCATCATATAGTTTCCTTAACTTTATGACATCCTCTAGCTTATGTTTAAGGGTTAAAACACTAGAATTATCAATATAATGACAACATGCAGGTCCGATAATCTGGCACATCCCTCCTTGAGCTGCAGTCAGGTAATCTAACACGAGGGTATGTTGGTTAGTAACAATATTTAACTGGTTCTGTACTGCAAGGGACCCATTGATGATATCTAAAATATCCCATATTTGATCATCTAGGTAGTCTGTGGATTGTACCAACTTATCCCATGTCTGAGTTATCATAGGGTAGATAAATAATGCACTGAAAAATGTATTTGCTATTCCCATCTCCACTATGTGTGGTCTCCCATTTGGGCGAGGTCTATTGTCTGCAGATCGTTTATGTAGTGTATGTTTTGGAATAGATAATGGATTTAATCTATCTGGAGTGATGAGATAGGTGGCTGGTGTCAATCTAGCTAGGGTGCATTTCCCGGTGACTCCTACTGGAAGCCACTTAAATGCCTTGTCCCCACATACCCAATACATTGATGATGGAAGGTTCCATATAGCTGAATGCTGTAATACTAATCGGTGTGCCAAATCTATAAACTTTGAAATATTACTCATCATGCACCATCCGGGCTTTTGTCCTAGTGGGGAGCAGTATCCTGCGGTAGGTTCTCCGCAGGTAGGAGTGTTCTTCTGATATTCTTCATCTTCATTACACATCAGGTTACCTGGTTTGTTAGCACAAGTTTCATTATTCCCATTCTCAAAGAAAACATTATTTTTCCATTTATCAGTGTGAAGGTATCGTTCTAATAGGGAGGGTTTGAAAGCATCTAAGCTTCCTGTAGTGACTCCAAAACTTATCTTTAACCCCTGTGTCGGTATTTCTCCCAAAGAGGTTATACTAGTTCTATTTCTGGGTACCCATGCCCCACCTTTAAAAGATAGATACAGTCTTGGAATTATCTGTCCTGTTAGATTTCCCTGCCACCATGGAAAATCAGTCCAACCCACTACCGGTATTCCTACCGTAGTGTTCCAAAGTTTTGGAGTGGCATTGTTGCTTAATGTGTCTGAACAGTTACCCCAAGAGTTAATTTCTTCCCACGAGACTGGGACTGCAAGAAATGGTAGACTGGTGGATGTCACCGGCGCGTGTGTACAAATCCAACAGTTTGCAACAGTTTGGTTTTGTTCTTTCAGTCCATCCACTAAAGCTAAGTGGTGTCTAATGAACCTGTTATCATCCCCATCTACACGGCTAAGTCTGTTCCAAGCATCCGTTACTGCAAGGATGCAAGCAAATGTCATTAGTAGCGTCATTCCTCTTCTGGAGGCTCTCCAAGGATCTTCTTACAATGCGATGCGTGAATCCAAGTTTCCTTGCCTTGTAGCTTGACTGCGGTACTTGTCGTCAGTAGAACTTGAAAAGGTCCATCAAATCTCGGATCCAAACTCTTTCTCACGTGTCTTGTAATGACTACCCAGTCTCCGGGCTGCAGGCTGTGACTCCCAGGATCCTGGTTCGGATCTGGAAGAGAACTGAAGACATTATCATGTACTTTCTTAAGTTTTTTATGCAAATCCCTTACATATGAACTTAATACATGGTTACTCATTTCCAGTGCTTGGGGAAAGAAACATCCTAAGCTAGGCACTTTGCCAAATAGTACTTCATACGGAGAAAGTCCAGTTTTCCTATTTGGAGTGTACCTTACTGAGTATAGGGCTAATGGTAAACATTCAGGCCAAGATTTCCCTGTTTCAGCCATGGCCTTTTGGATTTTTAGTTTCAATGTCCCATTTAGTCTTTCTACTTTCCCACTGCTTTGTGGATGGTTTGGGGTGAATCATAGAATCATAGAATGGTAGAGTTGGAAGGGACCTCCTGGGCCATCTGGTCCAACCCCCTGCTCAAAGCAGGATTCTCTAAATCATTCCAGACAGATGTCTGTCCAGCCTCTGTTTGAAGACTTCCATTGAAGGAGAATTTACCACCTCTCGTGGCAGCCTGTTCCACTCCTTGATCACCCTAACTGTCAAAAGTTTTTTCTAATATCTAATCTGTGTCTCCTCCCATTCAGTTTCATCCCATTGCTTCTAGTCTTTCCTTGTGCAAATGAGAATAAAGATAATCCTTCTACAATGTGACAGCCCTTGAGATATTTGTAGACAGCTATTAAGTCTCCTCTCAGTCTTCTTTTTTGCAAGCTAAACATTCCCAAATCCTGCAACCGTTCCTCATAGGACATGGTTTGCAGACCGGTCACCATTCTGGTGGCTCTTCTTTGAACTTGCTCCAGTTTGTTGATGTCTTTTTTAAAATGTGGTGTCCAAAACTGGACACAGTATTCCAGATGAGGTCTGACCAAAGAGGAGTAGAGGGCAATAATGACCTCACGTGATCTAGACTGTATGCTTCTGTTGATACATCCTAGAATTGTATTTGCCTTTTTTGCTGCTGCATCACACTGTTGACTCATGTTCAGTCTGTGATTAATTAGTATACACAAGTCTTTTTCACATGTGCTGTTACTTAGCCCTATTCCTCCCATTTTGTATATGTTTTTTTCATTTTTATTGCCCAGATGTAGTACTTTGCATTTTTCCCTGTTAAAAACCATTCTGTTAGTTGCTGCCCACTGCTCCAGTTTATTTATATCTTTTTGAATCCTCTCTCTCTCTTCTCTAGTATTAGCTACCCCTCCTAGCTTTGTGTCATCAGTAGAGTTGAGCGATACTTTCCGATATCCAAAAGTATCGGAATCGGAATGGTATCGCCGATACCATTAAAATATCGGCGATACCCGATACCGATACCGGAAGTCCCATGTAAGTCTATGGGAACAAAATATCGCAACTAAAAAAACCTCTTTCTTTCCTTGTAAACACTAAATATACACACATAGAATACATATATATATATATATATACATGTCATTGTGACATATATATATACATATATGTATAGTTTATACACTTCTACATAGTAAAATATCCTCTGATTCAATTGCCGGGTAAAGTCGGCTTCTGTGAAAAGACAGAAGCACCCGACATGAAATGACACTTGGTGTACATAGGGTTAACCATGTATTTTCATGTCGTTTGCTATCTGATTTGCACATACAATTACATCAGTCTATGTGTGCAAAATTTCACACCTGTAGGGGTTAATTAAAGGTGTAAATTCGTTGTAAAAAAACGGACTTTTTTGCTACGAATTTACACCTTTAATTAACCCCTACAGGTGTGAAATTTTGCACACTTACACTCATGTAATTGTTTGTGCAAATCAGATATCAAACTACATGAAAAGACATGGTTAACCCTATGTACACCAAGTGTCATTTCATGTCGGGTTCTGCATTTTCACAAAAGCCGGCAATTGAATTAGCGGCTATTATACTATGTAGAAGTGTATGAACTATAAATATAAATATATATATATATATGTGTCACAAATTCAATGACATGTATATATATATATATGAGGTGTAAAATTGCTGAAAAAAAATGCGTGGGCTCCCGCCCTATTTTCGCAACCAGACAGACAAAGCCAGTGAGTGGGGGCAGATAATAATAGCCCAGAGAGGGACCATTTTTTTTGGCCCCCCCCGGCTACTTAACATCTGCCCCCAGACACCCCAGAAAGGGCAAATCTCTAATTAGATTTGCCCTTTCTGGCACTTTGCCCGTCTATTCCCATTGCCCTGTAGCGGTGGCGAATGGGTTAATAAGGGGTTAAAATGACCTTGCAATTGAAAGGTCACTTTAAGCCAGGTTAATAATTGAGAGCTGTCAATTAGACAACTATCAATTATTAATCCTATTGTATGAAAGAAAAATCAAACACACACACTTTAATAAAAAAGAAGTTTAATGAAATAATCACACAGTTTTTGACCATATTTTATTTACCTGCTAAAACCATTTCCTGTAATAAAAATAAAATAATAAAGCAAAATTATTCTTACCAATCCGATGCACAGTCAGGTCCCACGGTGTAATCCTTCAGAAAGGGTTAATGTTTACTGCAGGGACCGCAGCTAATGCTGCAGCCTCACAGTAAACCCCAAAATGAATGAGTTCCTCTCCTGGCTGACAGGAGAGGAAGTGGAAAGCTTAATTGATTGCTTTCCACTTTCACTTCAGGTCAGCTAGGGACACCATCAGTGACGTCAGAGGGAACTGATTAACAAAAATAGGGGTTCCCTTCGAAAAAAAAATGGCGTGGGGTCCCCCCTATTTTTGTTAACCAGCCAGATGAAGCAGACCGCTGAGGCCTGGATTTTCAGGCTGTTAAGGAGCCAAGATCCATGGACCTTGCCAGCCTGATAATACCAGGCCACAGCAGTCTGCATATCTTGGCTGATTAACAAAAATAGGGGATCCCCTCGAAAAAAATTGGCGTGGGGTCCCCCCTATTTTTGTTAACCAGCCAGATGAAGCAGACCGCTGAGGCCTGGATTTTCAGGCTGTTAAGGAGCCAAGATCCATGGACCTTGCCAGCCTGATAATACCAGGCCACAGCAGTCTGTATATCTTGGCTGATTAACAAAAATAGGGGATCCCCTCGAAAAAAATTGGCGTGGGGTCCCCCCTATTTTTGTTAACCAGCCAGATGAAGCAGACCGCTGAGGCCTGGTTTTTCAGGCTGGTAAGGATCCAATATCCATGGACCTTGCAAGCCTGATAATACCAGGCCACAGCAGTCTGCTTAGCTTGGCTGGTTAACAAAAATAGGGGATCCCCTCGAAAAAAAAACGGCGTAGGGGTCCCCCTATTTTTGTTAACCAGCCAAGTAAAATGCAGACTGCTGCGGCCTGGTATTAAAAGACTGTCAAGGCCCATGGATTTTGGCCCTCAACAGCCTGATAATACCAGGCTACAGCAGCCCCACATTTGGCGCATCAAAAGATGTGCCAATTGTGGCACTTTACCCAGCTCTTCCCACTGCCCTGTAGCGGTGGCAAGTGGGGTAATAAGGGGTTAATGTCACCGTTGATTGCACGGTGACAATAAGCCCGGTTAATAATGGATAGGCGTCAATAAGACACCGATCCATTATTAATCCCAAAGTTTTTAAATGTGTAAAAAAAAGACACAGCAAGAAAAAAGTCTTTTAATGAAATAAAAGAGACAACACAGTTTTCATTTTTTTTATTACTCTCTCATTCCTGCGACGCCATCGATCTCCTGTAAAAAAAGAAAAAAAACAAACCAACAGTATACCACCTGTCCGACGCAGTCCATAACGACAGTCCCACGACGATCCAGCTCTGCTACATCGCAATGACAGGCAGAGCCTGTCATTGCAACGCAGCACAGCTGATTACCTGCTTCCCCGGCGGTGACGTCATCGGACTGACTGCTTTACGGCCGGGATTACCCAGCAGTCACTGCAGTTATCGCGAGAAACTGCATGTGACCGCCGGGGAGAAGAGGATGGCGGCCATGAAGCAGTCCAGGACGTGACCGCCGGAGATCTTCTGCCAGGTAAGTGCCGCTGACTCCTGACAGACCCGACAGACGGACACTGACAGTGACAGTGACATCCCGATTCCGGTATCCGATATGACGAAAATATCGGAACTCGGAATCGGAATTCCGATACAGCCAATATCGGCCGATACCCGATATTTGCAGTATCGGAATGCTCAACCCTAGTCATCAGCAAATTTGATCAGTTTACCCTCAATTCCTTCATCTAAATCATTGATAAAGATGTTGAACAATACAGGGCCCAAAACAGAGCCTTGTGGTACCCCACTTGAGACACTCTTCCAACTGGATGTGCAGCCATTTACGACCACTCTTTGAGTCCGATCATTAAGCCAGTTATGAATCCACCTAGCAGTTGCCTTGTCCATTCCATACTTAGTCATTTTTTCAATAAGGATTGTGTGAGATACTTTGTCAAATGCTTTGCTGAAGTCAAGATATACTATATCTACAGCATTTCCCTGATCCACCCAGTCAGTGATTCTGTCATAGAAGGAAATTAAGTTAGTCTGACATGACTTATTAGTTACAAACCCATGCTGACTCTGTTTAATCACTTCATTCTTATGCAGGTACTTACATACATGTTCTTTAATAATTTGTTCAAAGATCTTTCCTGGTATAGAAGTCAGACTCACCGGCCTGTAGTTCCCTGGGTCCACCTTCTTCCCCTTTTTGAAGATAGGAACAACATTTGCTCTTCTCCAGTCTTCTGGGACTTCACCTGTTCTCCAAGAATTTTCAAAGATTATGGACAGTGGTTCAAGAATTTCTTCTGCTATCTCCTTCAGTATTCTGGGGTGTAATTCATCTGGACCTGGAGACTTGAATTCATTTAGTTTAGCTAAGTGTTTCCTCACTGTCTTTCTGTTTATAGATATCCTGGATTCTTCTATTCCTTTACTAGGACAGTAAAGATCAGTTGATGTTACATTTCCTTTCTGAGAGAAAACAGATGCAAAATAGGAATTTAAAAGTTCAGCCTTCTCAACATCCTGTCTTACCATTTCCTCATTTTCATCCTGTAAAAATCCTATAGCATCTTTGACTTTTCTTTTACTTTTGACGTATCCCCAAAATCCTTTTTTGTTGCTTTTGACATCTCTTGCAAGCCTTAATTCATTGTCCGCTTTAGATAATCTGATTTGTGCCCTGCAGGTTCTGCAGATGGCATTATATTCTTCTTTAGATATGCCTCCCTCTTTCCATTTGATAAACATTTCTTTCTTCCTTTTTAGCATGTGTTTAAGTTCTGTGTTCATCCATCCTGGTTTCCTTAAATGCTTCCCATTCTTCCCTCTTTTTGGAATTGTTAACGATTGTGCTTTGGGAATCTCATTTTTCAAGATGTCCCATCCTTCCTGAACATTTTTGTCCTTAAGGATATCCTGCCATTGGATCCCTCCAATTCTCTTTCTGAGTCCCTTAAAATCTGCCTTTCTGAAATCTAACCTTGACGTCTGAGTCTTCACAGGTCTTCCTCCTCTTGTTATCCAAAATTCTAAAATAGCATGGTCACTACCTCCTAGGGTCCCAGCCACTCTTACCTCCTCAACCATTTCCTCCCTATTTATAAGGATTAGATCCAAGGTAGCAGTTCCCCTTGTTTTCTCCCCTACCTTTTGAAAGATAAAGTTGTCAGCAAGAGAGAATAAGAATTTCCTTGACCTGTTAGTTTTGCCTGAGAGCGATTCCCAACAAATGTCTGGATAGTTGAAATCTCCCATGACCACAATGTCATATTTTTTGGAGAACTTGGCCATTTGATGCATAAAGAGTTCATCCATATCTTCAGCTTGCATAGGTGGCCTGTAGTAAATGCCTATAATGGTGTCCTTTCCATTGTTCTGTCCTTGTATTCTTACCCAAACAGTTTCCACAGAACTACCAGTCTCTGAAGCATCAATCTCTGTGCAAATATACGCTTTTCTAACATACAATGCGACACCTCCTCCTCGTTTATCAAGTCTGTTTCTTGCAAATAAGTTGTATCCTTCTAGCCTTGTATTCCAATCATGTGTATCGTCCCACCAAGTTTCAGTGATTCCAATGACATCATACTTCTTCTCCTGCGTTAGTAGTTCCAATTCTCCTTGTTTGTTGCCCATGCTTTGTGCATTTGTATAAAAACATTTTAGTTTGTGATTGGTTTCTCTTCCTCCAATATTTTTATTATTTAGATTGTTTTGTCTTCGTTCTTCCTTTCCAATTCTAATAGCCGAGTTCTCAATAGCATTTGTCAGGTGTATGGCTTTTTCTGGCGTTTTGCTTCCCTTCCCACATTGTTCTAGTTTAAAGCTCTCCTGATGAGTGTAGCAAGGCGACTTCCAAATACATGTTTTCCAGTCTTCGTAAGGTGCACCCCATCTCTAGCAAGTAGTCCATCGTATAGGTAATTCACTCCGTGATCCAGAAATCCAAATCCTTGCTGACGGCACCATCGACGTAGCCAGTTGTTCACCTGCAGAATCTTATTCCACCTCCTTGTTCCATGACCATCCACTGGGAGGATGGATGAGAAGACCACCTGCGCACCCAGTTCTTTCACTTTCTTGCCTAAGTTTTCAAAGTCACTGCAGATGGTTTCCAGGTCACTTCTTGTGGTGTCATTTGTCCCCACATGTATTAGCAGGAATGGGTAGTCATCTTTAGGTCTGAAGAGTCCTGATATCCTGTCAGACACATCTTTAATTTTTGCACCTGGAAGACAGCACATTTCTCTTGAGGTTATATCCGGTCTGCAGATAGCAGCCTCTGTTCCTCTCAACAGGGAATCCCCCATGACCACAACTCTCCGTTTCTTCTTCACAACATTTTTCTTTCTCCATTCAGGAGGACTCTGAGGGCTTACAAGGTTGCTCTTTGTGGGCAAAGTCTTATCCTGATGTATTTCTTCATCATTCTCCTGTGTGAGAGCCTGGTACTGGTTCCTGAGCAGTATGGGTGCTGACTGCCTCACGATCCTCCTGCTTCTCTGGGTCACATGGTTCCATTCCTCTGCTTCTTCAGGTGCTCTTCGAATTTCTTCTCTTTCTGCACCATGAAGAGATAATTCTGCTCTGTCTAAAAACTCTTCATCTTCCTTAATGATCTTCAATGTAGATAACCTCTCTTCCAGATTTCGCAAATTTTCCTCCAACATGGACACAAGCTTGCATTTGTGGCATGTGAAATTTGGCTTTTCCACTGGTAAATCTGTGAACATGTAGCAAGAAATGCAACTCACCACATGGCTCCTGGCCTCTTCCATGCGCTTATTGTTAAAGAGATATCACAGCGGTGAAAAAAGTACCAAAATTTGCGCGCCTAGCGGCGCGCGGTTTACCGATGTCCTCCTTTCAGCTGCAACAACCAAAACCCAGTGTTCTTGGAGCTCGCAGAGACTCTTCACTTATCCCAGAATGAACTGGAAATATGCAAATGATCTCCTCAGGACTCCTCCCCTGGTTTACCGATGTCCTCCTTTCAGCTGCAACAACCAAAACCCAGTGTTCTTGGAGCTCGCGGAGACTCTTCACTTATCCCAGAATGAACTGGGAATATGCAAATGATCTCCTCAGGACTCCTCCCCTGGTTTACCGATGTCCTCCTTTCAGCTGCAACAACCAAAACCCAGTGTTCTTGGAGCTCGCAGAGACTCTTCACTTATCCCAGAATGAACTGGGAATATGCAAATGATCTCCTCAGGACTCCTCCCCTGGTTTACCGATGTCCTCCTTTCAGCTGCAACAACCAAAACCCAGTGTTCTTGGAGCTCGCAGAGACTCTTCACTTATCCCAGAATGAACTGGAAATATGCAAATGATCTCCTCAGGACTCCTCCCCTGGTTTACCGATGTCCTCCTTTCAGCTGCAACAACCAAAACCCAGTGTTCTTGGAGCTCGCGGAGACTCTTCACTTATCCCAGAATGAACTGGGAATATGCAAATGATCTCCTCAGGACTCCTCCCCTGGTTTACCGATGTCCTCCTTTCAGCTGCAACAACCAAAACCCAGTGTTCTTGGAGCTCGCGGAGACTCTTCACTTATCCCAGAATGAACTGGGAATATGCAAATGATCTCCTCAGGACTCCTCCCCTGGTTTACCGATGTCCTCCTTTCAGCTGCAACAACCAAAACCCAGTGTTCTTGGAGCTCGCGGAGACTCTTCACTTATCCCAGAATGAACTGGGAATATGCAAATGATCTCCTCAGGACTCCTCCCCTGGTTTACCGATGTCCTCCTTTCAGCTGCAACAACCAAAACCCAGTGTTCTTGGAGCTCGCGGAGACTCTTCACTTATCCCAGAATGAACTGGAAATATGCAAATGATCTCCTCAAGACTCCTCCCCTGGTTTACCGATGTCCTCCTTTCAGCTGCAACAACCAAAACCCAGTGTTCTTGGAGCTCGCGGAGACTCTTCACTTATCCCAGAATGAACTGGGAATATGCAAATGATCTCCTCAGGACTCCTCCCCTGGTTTACCGATGTCCTCCTTTCAGCTGCAACAACCAAAACCCAGTGTTCTTGGAGCTCGCGGAGACTCTTCACTTATCCCAGAATGAACTGGGAATATGCAAATGATCTCCTCAGGACTCCTCCCCTGGTTTACCGATGTCCTCCTTTCAGCTGCAACAACCAAAACCCAGTGTTCTTGGAGCTCGCGGAGACTCTTCACTTATCCCAGAATGAACTGGGAATATGCAAATGATCTCCTCAGGACTCCTCCCCTGGTTTACCGATGTCCTCCTTTCAGCTGCAACAACCAAAACCCAGTGTTCTTGGAGCTCGCGGAGACTCTTCACTTATCCCAGAATGAACTGGGAATATGCAAATGATCTCCTCAGGACTCCTCCCCTGTGTGCAAAGCTTGTTGAATTCCCAGAGCTGTCAAGACTTCATTCATTATTTCACCTGTGAAATGTGTACCTCTGTCACTTTCGATCACCTCTGGTACTCCATACCTGCACACCACCTCCGCAAGCAGCTTCTTTGCGGTTGCCTCAGCCGTAGCCTTGGCAATCAGGAAAGCCTCCGGCCATCCTGAAAGTAAATCAATACAGACCAACACGTACTCCCATGACCCTGATTTTGGCAGCTGAATATAATCAATCTGCAGTCTCTGGAAAGGATAGAGGGGCCGAGGGGCGTGTTTGGGTGGTGTCTTGACTACCCTTCCCTGATTATGTGTAGCACATACCATGCATCCCTGGATCAAACCTTCTATACAGGTGGAAAAGCCTGGTGCTACCCAATGCTTCTGCATCACGCTCATTACAGCAGTTTTGGACTGGTGGGTTGGCCCATGTAACATCTGGGCGACCGCAGGGTACAACGCCCTTGTAAGGCATCGACGCATCCCTCTTCCCCATACCCCATTTGCTTCATTCAGACATGCACCTTCTTTTTCCCACTTTTCTACTTCCTCCTGGTGCACCTGAGCCTGCATCTGAGATAAGGCATCCTCCCACACAAAGGGATTTTTGGGAGCGCTTACCTGGTGCATCGTTACCCCTTGGAGTGGTCTACTGGCTGCTGTTTTTGCTGCTGCATCGGCCATTGCGTTTCCTTTACTCACCTGATCAGTGCGTCTGGTATGTGCTTTAACTTTTATGACAGCTACCTCTTTTGGTAATTGTAATGCATCAATTAACTGCTGGACTGCGTCAGCATTTTTAATGGGATGTCCTGCTGCCGTCAGGAATCCTCTAGATTTCCAAATTGGACCAAAATCATGAGCTATACCGAATTCGTATCTAGAATCTGTGTAGATGTTAACAATTCTACCTTCAGCTATCTTACAGGCCTCGGTCAGAGCCTTAAGTTCAGCCTCCTGGGCTGACTGATGTGGGAGCATTGGTTCTGCTTTGATTACTGCATTCAGGGAGACGATGGCATACCCAGTGTGGAAGGTACCTGAGTCATCTTGGTGGCGAGATCCATCTACAAAAAATTCAAAATCAGCATTAAGTCTTTCAGTTTCAAACACTGTGGGTAGGCCTGCTGTTTCCTGTGCCATAAGCTGAACACAATCATGAGGAATCTCCTCTCTTGGATCTTCTTTGTACAATACCGTACCTGACCCCTCCTTTAGATCCGAGAGAGGTAACAATGTGGCAGGATTAAGTGTGGTACATCTCTGCAAAGAAACATTTGGAGGCATTAAAACTGCACATTGCAATCGAAGGTGACGTGCAGCTGAAAGATGTGCCGGCTGCACCTGGTTCAGTATGGTATATACATCATGAGGTGTAAGTACTGTAAGTGGGTGATCAAGAACAATGTCTGACGATTTGTGGAGCAATAGTCCTACAGCATGTACTGCCTGTACACAGGATGGGGCACCCCTTGCCACTGCATCTAGTCTTCCACTGAAATAGGCTACTGGCCTTTGATTGTCACCATGTAACTGGGTCAATACCCCTGCTGCGTGTCCCTGTTGTTCGTGGAGATACATGGTGAATGGTAGTTCGTAGTTGGGGGTTCCTAGCGCTAGAGCTGCCACAATCCTGTTTTTGAGAGAATAAAAACAGTCTATACCTTCAGGAGTTAGTTTAAAAGGCACAATGGTGATACAGTCATAGAGAGGTTGCATGAGGATTGATACAGCATGTATCCACTGTCTGCAGTAGGAAACCAGTCCAAGAAATGTCCTAAGAGCGGCAACATTAACAGGAATAGGAAAATTCTGTACAGCTTCCTTGCGAGCGCTGGTCAGATGTCGCGCCCCCGGTGTAATGCAATGTCCCAAAAAGATAACTGAAGATTTACAAAATTGAAGTTCATCCTTTGACGCTTTACATCCAGCTTGGTACAGAAACAACATGAGTGATATTGTTGCAGTGTGACACTGTTTCCTGGAGGGGGCACAAATCAGTAAATCATCAACATATTGCAGAACAACTACTTTTGGCATTTTCCATTTTTCCAGTATCTCTTGCAGACTGGCAGTATACATAGTGGGTGAATTTTGGGCACCCTGGGGCAAAACTGTCCACGTATACTGATTCCCTTGAAATGTAAAAGCAAACAAATACTGGCATTCAGGGTGCAATGGGACACTAAAAAATGCATTTGCCAAGTCAATCACTGAAAAACAAAGAGCACTAGCTGGGATCTGAGACAGAAGGGTGTGAGGATTTGGTACAACTGGTGTGAGGAGCTCTGTAGCTTTGTTCACTAGCCGGAGATCATGGACCATTCTGTGCGCTGCTGGCTGTCCCGGTGCTGTTTTCTTTTTAACTGGGAACAGAGGGGTGTTACATGGGGACTGGGTCTTAACTAAAACACCACTTGTTACCAGTTTCTGTACCTGCTGAGCTATAGCCGACTCTTGAGCCGAACTAAGAGGATACTGTCTCTGTTGGGGCAGAATTGCACCTTGCTTTAATTTGACCATGACTGGATGCACCCTTAATCTGCCCACATCTGTTTTATCTGAAGCCCAGAAATCATGCGGTATCACACCTTGTAACATTGAAGGAAATTAATTTGTGTCCTCTATACTAGCAACATCTAGTGACATGATTTTACAAAGAGTGCTTGGCTTCAATCCTGGTGTCATAGTGACAGTCCCATCAGGATGATACTCAATATGTGCTTGCAATTGAGACAATACATCACATCCTAAAATATTACATTGACCCCGTGGTGATACCATTAACTGTGTGTGTACAGTGGTTCCTTGAATTTGCAGGGGAATCTTTTTAGTGACGGGGAGCAGGATAGATGGAGAGTTGTAAGGAGTCGCTATAACATGGTGGGAGTAATCACTTTTACCAAATGGCCAGTCCTCTTCTGTAATTACTGATTGTCTGCCCCCGTGTCCACTTGGAACTCAACCTCATGTCCCCCTGGTAGGTTCACCTGCACTGTGCAATTAGGAGTGGGGGTAAGGAGACAAGGGGGTTCATGTGCAAGCTACCATTATCCTATGGGAGCAGCCCTAATTGGTCTTGGGGGCCTCTTGCAGGGGGTCATTTGGATATGGATTAGTTGGACAGGCTGGATATGGATTAGTTCTGCAATCTCTCCTGAAATGTCCTGGTTTCCTGCATCCGTAGAACAATTTCTGTCCATCTCCTGGCACACGTCTCCCCTCCCTGTTGTTTGCAGGACGAGTACCTACAGCATGTAACCTTGCGCCTCTCTTTGCTTGCGCTAAATCATGTTGTGCCCCCTGTGCTATTCTGGCTAGATCCTCTGCTTTAACTGACCTCCAATCTGGTCTACTTACTTTCACCTTTTCTGCCACTTCCTTTTTCAACCCATTCATATATGCACTTGCCAGTATCCTCTCACTAGTCTTGTTTTCTGGGACAAAACCCATTTCTACCCAAGTTTTTCTTAGGGCCCAGAAATAATCTTTTGGCTCCTCTTCCTTTCCCTGAACTCTGTCTTCTAGTGTAACCTCCTTATCTGCCTGTCTATCTTTACATGCTTTTTTCAACGCTTCTGTAAACAGAACCCCTGCTGCTGCGTCATTGACTTCTGCATTATCAGGTCCGGTCCTACCAACATAACACTTGTATGTCTCATCTATCAGTCTATCGTATCTGGCTTCATCTGCCAATTTCCCTTTTATAAGTGCTTGCAGATCCTGTCTCGTTGCTTTATACGTATCCTGCATTGTAGCTAACATTCTAGCAAATCCCATTGGTGACTGTGAAGGGTCCGGGAGTTGCGTTATTAGAGCCAACTGCTCTGAAGGGCTCCATGGTCTGTATAACACTGCTGTCCGCGGGGCGCCTGGAGCTAGTCCGTCCCCCTCGCCTCCCGCAGCACCCGGGGTACCAGGTACCATTACTGTCCTCATTGGAAATAGATTGGCCGGGGGAGGTCTGGGTCCACCGCAACCTACACAGACATCTACCGTCAGGTGATTCTGCTGTCCACACCTGGGGCAGACCCAACAGTTCGGTTCGTGGGAAGTCTGTGGGAAAATCTGATACAGGGGTGGAGGTAATGTAGGGGGCAAACAGGAGGGTAAATCAGTCATCCCTGTTTTTGTCAGTCTGTAATGTCCGTCTCCTAATTCTTCAGTCTTTCCCTCTAAGTAATCACACGCACTCATCCACAGGTTCACTGTTTTCAACAGTCCTTTGTCTCTCAACCATCCATGATGTGAGTTAAAGAACCTTTTCCATTTATCATTGTTCAATTCTCCGTTTTTATTCATGCCTGCTTTACACAATATTTTGTCAATGCCTACCAACGCTTGCTTTCCCTCTCTGCATACCACTAAATCTTTGGCACCAAGACAATTCCGTCACTTAGACAATGGGCCACAAAGGTTTCTGAACCATTCCACTGCTCGCTTTCCAAGATTTGTACGCCAACCAAATAAACAATCCGATCACACCAACACCAAGACAAAACCACACCACAAGCATCGGATCCACTGTCATTTTTCAAAGGAGGAAAAGCAGGACTGACAATTAATCTGAAGGTCTACTGGTTCAAAGGGACCTGAGCCAGGAACACCTGTGAATTACCTGGAAAGCCGACCGCTCGGGGTGGAGGGAGTCCACTATACAGTGATATAGATTTTAGGTAGAATATAATAAGTATTCTTACCTCAGCGCTGTATGTATATCACCAACAGAGAGCTCCGTTCATCCCACGTCTCTGGATCGGTCGGACTTTCTCAGAGTAGATTAACTCAGGTCCCTGTTCGGGCGCCAGGCTGTCGTCACTGTTATCTCGTTAACCCTTTCCTCCTTGAAATGTGGTACCAGAGAGAATAAGACACAGACAAAAGTATGCGTCAAAAAACTCTACTCTTTATTGCTAACGAAGGGGTTTATATACACCCCATAAGCAGGAAGCGGAATTACCATATATGGTGTTTATACAACTTATCACTAAATACATAGAATACTGGTTTTAACTGGAAAACTCTGTTATTCCCCTTAGCTCCTAGTACAGGATGCCTTTTCATAACTCAGGCGATCGGGGGTGTATTGCCTCAAAGAAGGAACATGTAAGGTTCTGTGTACATGTTCCTGAAACTCAGTTTGTTCGTCAGCCATTTTACTTTCTGTCTTGCTGCAGCTATCTTGCCCTCAGTCAAAATGGAGTTTCCAGCTTGCATGTTCCCGCTCTGATTCTCTCCTTTTGCTTCTTAAGCAGCCACAGCTGAGCAATCAGTGCTTCAGAATTTAGCCTGCAGTGAACCTGTGACCTGACTCCTAAAGCCTTGGACCTTGTACTCCAGCTATTCCTACTGAGGAACTCTGAAGCACTTGTGGACTCTGAACCCTGCTCTTTGAAAGACCCACGTTTGCATGGACTTACGGTAACAGAGAAGAAGATCCTGAACCTGTTGTGGAGAGTGATTGCTGAGCTTAGATTACTCTGGCCTGCTGTGTCTCCTGCTTCTGTGTCTGCAAACTGTGTGACTATTTTTGCCAACTTGTATGAAGTAATACAAGACTTTCTATATCAAACCTGTGTCTCATGTATTTTCATCGCACCCAAGCACAAGACGCTATATGAACTGTACTACATACATTACAAGATTCTGAAGCCAAAACGTTAGTGTCTGCTGGGTCTGGAAAGGCTGTGTCTGCTGTAACTGTGGATATCGGATGTCCGGTTGTACTTTCTGTGATGACAGTGGTTGTGACTTCTCACAACCATTCCAGGTGAGCAATTCCCTTAAGTGTTTTTTTTTTCTGCAGTGTTACCACAGGTAAACACTATTGTTTTTTTTTTTCTTTTCTCTTTTTTTTGTCTGCTGTAACTGTGGATATCAGATGTCCGGGTGAACTTTCTGTGATGATAGTGGTTGTGACTTCTCACAACCATTCCAGGTGAGCAGTTCCCTTAATTTTTTTTCTCTCTGCAGTGTTACCACAGGTAAACACTATTGTTTTTTTTTTTCTCCTCTCCTCTTCTTCCAGTACTCCTGTCTTAAAAGATCTGGAAAATGGAGGCCCGCATAAAGGAACTTTGCGGAGTGACTGATAATATCCTTGCAGATTTGCAGAATATAAAGACCCATTTTTCAAGCCTACAGGACCTCACTAATCACAATTTGCAAGTGTTTGGACAGACTGCCCAGGATTTGCGAGACAGGATTGAGGTTCTAGAAGAGCGAGTCCAGGCTCCTGCCGTAGCCCCGAGTTCTGGGATTCCCAAGTTGCCCCCTTTCGTTTTGGCGGTGAACGTGAGAAATTCAGGGGATTTATTAATCAATGCAATCTTTTTTTTCTGCACATGCTTCACAATTTCCCACTGAACGATCTAAGGTGCTTACTATAATTATGTTGCTTACCAACAAGGCTTTGATGTGGGCAAACCCTCTGATTGAGACTGAGGATGATTGTTTGAATCACCTTGATGCTTTTATTTCAGCCATGGGGCAGGTGTTTGATGACCCCAATCGAGGTGCAACAGCTGAAGCAGCCATGTTAGCTTTGCGCCAAGGTAAGCACTCGGTAGCTGAATATGCCTTGGATTTCAGGAGATGGGCCCTTGATACCACCTGGGACAGTTCCGCCAAAAAATCTATTTTGCGAAAGGGGTTATCTCCACTGATTAAGGATGAACTTGCTCGTGCCGATCCTCCCACTGCGTTAGGTGACTTTATTAGCTACTGCATCTGTATTGATACTCGTCTGACTGAACGCAGGCAAGAGAGATGGTTCGAAAGCAATCGCACTAACCTTTTCCTACCTTCCTCTCCAGCTAAGGAACCTTTGAGTAGGATTACACGGGAACCTGAACCTGAACCCATGCAGGTAGACTCTTTACAACGACGGGTTAGTGATGCACGCAAGGAACATCGTTTTAAGGAGAATCTATGTTTCTATTGTGGTAAGTCAGGGCACTTCATTATAAACTGCCCCAGCCGTTCTCGTAAGACTACTGCAGCACTCATTCATTGTGAGTGTTGCGAGAGGGGATCTCCGTTACCTCTGAGGACGTTGACTGTGTAAACGCTGCCATTTTTCAAGTTTCCTCAGCGGTGTCCCAGCTGAGTTGTAAGAAAAACAATTCTCATTGCTTTCTTTCCATCAAACTCTGGGTTGACTCAGCTTGGGTGTCTAGCTCTGCTATGATCGACTCAGGGGCAAGTGGAAATTTTATGGATGTCTCCTTTGCTCTGAAACAGGGGATACGTTCAGTGAAGAAGGCTACTCCAGTACAGATGGAAACTGTGGATGGCTCCCTGCTGACCTCTGGACCAGTGGATCAGGAAACAGAGCCTTTGAGGGTTCTTATGGGTAAAGATCATCAAAAGAAACTGTCCTTTATGCTTATCTCTTCTCCCCACTTTCCCATTATTCTAGGGCTACCATGGCTGCAGGCTCAGAATCCTACCATTAACTGGGAGACCAAGGAATTACACTTTCCAGAGAAACAGATGAGTCCAAAAGTTTCAGCTTGCTCTGTTCCTAAAGGAACCATGTCAGTCCCTGAACTACCAGCTGTATACCAGGACTATGTGGATTTATGTGACAAGAAGAACGCTGACCAGCTTCCTCCTCACCGTCCATATGATTGTCCAATTGAATTATTGCCTGGAGCAGAGATACCTTTTGGTAAGATCTACCCCCTGGCGGGGCCCGAGCTAAAGGCTTTAAAGGATTACATAGACGAAAATCTAGCCAAGGGCTTCATACGCCCCTCTTCATCTCCTGCAGGTGCACCCATCTTCTTTGTAAAGAAGAAAGATGGATCTCTGAGACCATGCGTAGACTATAGGGAACTCAATAAGGTTACTATTAGAAACTGTTATCCATTGCCTTTAATCCCTGAGTTATTGGAGAGAGTGCGACATGCCAAAATTTTCTCTAAACTAGATCTTCGTGGGGCCTATAACTTAGTCCGTATTAGACCTGGGGATGAATGGAAGACTGCATTCAGGTCACGCTATGGACACTTTGAATATCTAGTTATGCCTTTTGGTCTGAGTACCGCCCCAGCCACTTTCCAACACTTGGTGAATGACATCTTCAGGGATCTCCTAGATACATTCGTGGTAATTTATTTGGATGATATTCTAATTTTTTCTAACTCCACAGAGGAACATCATGGACATGTGAGAATGGTCTTGGAACGTCTAAGACAAAATCATCTTTACATCAAACTTGAAAAGTGTGAATTCCATAGGACCGAAATTCAATTTCTGGGGTATGTACTGTCTACACAAGGAATTAGTATGGATGGAAGCAAAACCCAAGCCATCAAGGATTGGCCAAGTCCTAGAAATGTGAAGGAGGTACAGCGCTTCATCGGGTTTGCCAACTTCTATAGACGTTTCATTAGAAATTTCTCTGAGGTAGTGTCACCTATCACCCAACTTACCCGGAAAGAGTCTAGGTTCTCCTGGACTCCCCAAGCCCAGGAAGCATTTTCCCGTCTAAAAGATAAATTTACCACTGCACCTATCCTAGTACATCCCAACCCCGAGCTTGCCTTCATAATAGAGGTGGATGCTTCAGACTGTGCCGTTGGAGCTATACTCTCTCAGAGAACAGGTGAGAAGAATGTCTTGCATCCCTGTGCCTTCTTTTCCCAGCAGTTGTCTTCGGCTGAGAGGAACTACGATGTGGGCAATAGAGAGTTGTTGGCCATTATTGCCGCCTTCAAAGAATGGAGACACCTTCTTCAGGGAGCTGCACAGCAAATAGTCGTCCTGACAGACCATCGTAACCTTGAGTTTATCAGGTCGGCTAAGTGCCTGACTCCTCGCCAGGCTCGCTGGAATCTTTTCTTAAACCAATTTAATTTTATCATTTCTTATAGACCAGGATCGTGCAATGGAAAGGCTGATGCACTCTCTAGGATTTACTCAGCAGAGACACGTCCAATTACTCCTCCTAAGACTATTCTTCCTGACTCTAGATTCCTAGGAGTAATTCATAATCAAGACCTACTTAAGGACATCAAGGAAGCATACCATGCGGATTCCTTTTTGGCACAACCCCCAAGGGACGTAAGTCTTGTCTTTAAGAATGGTGTGTGGATTCAGGGACAACGCCTGTATATTCCTGAAACAGTCAGATTGAGAGTATTGCAACTCATTCACGATTCCAAGATAGCTGGGCATAGAGGAATTCTAAAGACACAGGAATTTCTCTCTCGTTTCTTTTGGTGGCCCACTTGCAGGAAGGATGTTGTAAACTATGTCACTTCATGTGAAGTCTGTGCAAGATGCAAAACACCTCGCTCCTCACCAACTGGTCTGTTACAGCCTCTTCCCACCCCGTCCCGCCCGTGGGGATCCATTTCTATGGACTTCATTGTGGAGTTACCAACCTCTCAAGGAAGAACACCATTCTAGTGGTGGTTGACCGTCTAACAAAGGCAGCTCATTTTATCCCTTGTGTCGGCTTACCCACTGCAAAACAGACATCAGATTTGATGATTAAAGATGTGTTTCGCTTACATGGAGTACCGGATGAGGTTATTTCGGATCGAGGGGTGCAATTCACTTCTAGGTTTTGGCAAAATTTCTGTGCAGCATTGGACATTAAAGTAAACCTTTCTTCTGCTTTTCATCCCCAGACTAATGGACAGACCGAACGAACCAATCAAACCCTGGAGCAGTATCTCCGCTGCTTTATCTGCCACTTACAGGATGATTGGGTGGATCTACTTCCATTAGCTGAGTTCTCGTATAACAACTCTCAGAGTGCCTCCACTAAGCAGTCTCCTTTTTACTCTAATCTAGGTTATCATCCTAACATTCTACCACGATTTCCCATAGAAACGCCTTTACCAGCAGTGGCTGAAAGAATCACGTCTTTACAGAAGAATATGGATCTTCTAAAGGAGAATCTGGAATCGGCTCAGGAAAGGTACAAGAAAGCAGCAGATAAATTTCGTAAACCTGCACCAGCTTTTAAGGTAGGAGACTTGGTCTGGCTGTCAACCAGAAATCTTAAGTTAAGGATTCCATCGTCTAAGTTGGGACATAAGTACATTGGACCCTATAAAATCAGTAAAATTATAAGTGCCGTTGCTTGTCGTCTTCAACTGCCCAGAACTATGAGAATTCACCCTGTCTTTCATGTATCCCTACTAAAGGCTGCGACACCCAATACATTTCCTGGACGTTCTTCTCCTTGCCCTGACCCAGTGCTAGTCGATGGTCAGGAAGAATTTGTGGTGGAAAGGATTTTAGATTCCAGGTTGTATAGAAATCAGTTACAATATCTGATTAAATGGCAGGGCTACCCAGTGGAGGACAACTCATGGGAACCAGTCAATAACGTTAATGCTCCTCGCTTGCTCCGTCAGTTTCATCAGAGGTACCCACACAAGCCTGGTCTGAGGTCATCCGGAGGCTGTCCCTAAGGGGGGAGTAATGTAAGGTTCTGTGTACATGTTCCTGAAACTCAGTTTGTTCGTCAGCCATTTTACTTTCTGTCTTGCTGCAGCTATCTTGCCCTCAGTCAAAATGGAGTTTCCAGCTGGCATGTTCCCGCCCTGATTCTCTCCTTTTGCTTCTTAAGCAGCCACAGCTGAGCAATCAGTGCTTCAGAATCTAGCCTGCAGTGAACCTGTGACCTGACTCCTAAAGCCTTGGACCTTGTACTCCAGCTATTCCTACTGAGGAACTCTGAAGCACTTGTGGACTCTGAACCCTGCTCTTTGAAAGACCCACGTTTGCATGGACTTACGGTAACAGAGAAGAAGATCCTGAACCTGTTGTGGAGAGTGATTGCTGAGCTTAGATTACTCTGGCCTGCTGTGTCTCCTGCTTCTGTGTCTGCAAACTGTGTGACTATTTTTGCCAACTTGTATGAAGTAATACAAGACTTTCTATATCAAACCTGTGTCTCATGTATTTTCATCGCACCCAAGCACAAGACGCTATATGAACTGTACTACATACATTACAGAACATCTTATCTCAACTTCTGTTATGCATCAACCTGTCTGACAGAAACCAAGGCCTTCTGAAAAGAAATGCTGATTTAGCTCTAACAGGCGCTTAACCAGCGTTATAAAGCGAACCCTGTTGCGTCACAGAGCCGCTGAGAAAAAGACTGTGTCCTGTTAGACTCACAGGGATACACAGATAACTGCTGTGCGGATAGCAGTCCGTGATCATGCAGACAGCAACGCAATCAAGCAATCTCCTCACCGGAGAAGCCGGTATTCTAGGGGCTTATTTCAGCCAAGCCCTAACCACATGCATACATGATCACACTGGCGCAAAGCGCATAATGCAATTGATACTAGTGCATGGCGGCCCAGCCATGCCACCCTTTTATAGTAACAGCTACAGGACCTGCCAGAAAAAGGACCAATGAGAAACTGTTCCAAAACACATGTAGTTTCAGGACCTTCCTGGCGGACCAATAGGAGCTGCTGCAGTACCTGAACATGTGACCCCTGATCTCCAATGAGAGATCTTACCCTGGGCATGCTCAGATGGAGAAAGCAGGGACTTAGTTCCTGAACTGCATGCTGCAGCACTGGTTATAATAGAGGAACCAGGAAAAACCACAACAAGCCTCTGCACAGTGTTAACCTGGGCGAGACGCTGGGACCGACGTCTTTGCTGAGCAGGCTCCACTGCGGCCGGAGATGGATGAGGGACCGCAGCGGGACTGGTTCGAGGCTCCCCTTGTGCAGCAGAGGGAAGTCGAACCCTAACAGCCCCTGCATGAAATAAAAAAATCTTTTTTTTTCCTCAAAAAATGATTTTTTAGCCCGCAATTTTTTATTTTCACAAGGGTAGCAGGAGAAATTGGACCCCAAAAGTTGTTGTCCTGTTTGTCCTGAGTATGCTGGTACCCCATATGTGGGGGAGAACCACTGTTTGGGCACACAACGAGGCTCAGAAAGGAAGTAGTGACGTTTTGAAATGCCGACTTGATGGAATGGTCTGCAGGCGTCATGTTACGTTTGCAGAGCCCCTGATATGCCTAAACAGTAGAAACCCCCCACAAGTGACCCCATTTTGGAAACTAGATTCCCCAAGGAACTCATCTAGATGTGTAGTTAGCACTTTGACCATATATGACCATATATGTAGTTTCCTATTTTCTTGTATTCTTATATGTCAATGTTCTTGTATTTTCATTGGTTAAATGTTGTAGGTGTGGTTTTATACTATTGGTTGAAGTACAAGCTCACTAAATACTATAAAAGATGATGATGTAATACATGGGATAGGAATCTTGCTCGATTCTCCCAGACGGAAACACGTGTCTGTTTGGTTACTTATGTTGCTAGCAACGTTCTGTTTATTAATTTGGAAATCACTAGGTCAACCGTGAAGGGTCACTTAGATCCTACCTTAACAGATGGCGCCCAAAGTGGGGCCCCCATATTGGGACGCCTCTGCCCCCCAGAGAACAATAAGACAAAGGACCCTCGGACCGGACATAGGCACTGGAAAATTGGGACTGATCACCCCCCACAACCATGGTAAGTTGGCAGTTATACTGTTCAGACTGACCGTTTGGTGTGGTTTTCCTGTGTTTGTTGCTGGAAAGAGGATCTGAGGTTTGTCCCCGATGGTGGGGTGATTCTCGGGTGGAATCATATAGAGGTGTAGTTCCGTTGGGGGCCCAGTGTTCGAACCGTACCTCATAAGGGACGGACACCCCAGATTGACCAGTGATTGTAACTCTCTTTTTAGTCAAAATATCCTGAAATCCCGATCACTGTTAGAATCGGGCACGATGAAGTGATCGAAGATGGGAAGGGTACAGGAAATATATTTATATTTTTATATATATATAACCAGAGG
Source organism: Oophaga sylvatica (assembly GCA_033576555.1). Taxonomy (NCBI): domain Eukaryota; kingdom Metazoa; phylum Chordata; class Amphibia; order Anura; family Dendrobatidae; genus Oophaga; species Oophaga sylvatica. Next base: position 452,382,683 of record JARQOD010000001.1, read on the forward strand.
TGCCCGGAGGGATAGTCTAAGACGCCCTCCTCCTTTCACTGAGTATCGTGTTGTGGGGCCATCCCTGTGGGGGATAGATAGGCTCGGTGCGACAGACTGTACGGCCGCTCTAGGACTGGGCACAATTTAAGTAAGGATATTTAATTAAAGAAGAGTTTGGATTTGTGTAATGGATTGGATACTGTCTGTCTTATGGTCCAGAGAAAAAAAAAAAAAAATCTGTGAGAAATGTAGAGGAATTCTTGAGGGCGGAAGGATGAAGCCTACGCTATGAGACAAAGGTGTTAGAAAGAAAGGCAGGTTGATATGGAGGTAGAAAACAGAAAGTGAATTCTGATTGTTTGTGTTATGGTTATAATGAAAAAAGGAAAGCTGTCTATTACTATAACAGAGATTGGATGTTTTGTGGAAGGAACTGAGAAAGTGACTGAAAGTACCAGAAAGACAAATAATTAAAAATGATGCTTTGGAATAAGGGGTTTCTCTGCTAGATAATAAGATCTTTTCCCATGAAATTAAGTCTCTCCTTCCGATTGCCTCTGTGCCCCTCAACCCCAGGGCACCAATATATCCTGGGTTGCAAAAAAAACCATGCTGGGTGGATTTGTATTGTATGCGGAGTTACTAATTTTCAGTGGAGAGAGACCTGTTGCAGTGTCATAGTCTCAACTTTTCCCTTGGTAAACGCTGACGGCACTTATTATTAGCCACCGCCAGCACCAGTCTCTGCTATCTATCCAACCCTCCTACTTTATTCACCCGTTCAGTTTCATTGTATAATAAAACCCACTCACGTTTTTTTTGTGGCAGTTTTAATGTCCTGAATTGAAGGAGGCGATAATGTCAGTTAGACCTGATGTCGAGAATTCCACTCCGGACAATATATTAAAAGTAATAAAAAAAAGTTTTTCAGAAGGATTCAGCCTGTTCTGTATCAGGAAGAAAAAAAAAAGCCAGCCAGGAGTAGTTCTAGCCCCCACCTTAGCAAGCAGGCATCTGCAGCTCCAAGGACAGTTCTTATCAGTGCCCACATAGCAAACTCCAGCCCCCCTTTAACTTAACCCCTGTGTACCGGCTGGTACAAAAATTATGGGCAGTTAATGCAGTTACTGATCTGGAAACTCCAGTGGTGTCTAATATATATATACTCTTTTGTTCCAGATATCTCAGGATGCTGCTTGGTTCACAGTTATCAATTTTGCCAATGTGTTTTTTTAGTATTCTATTACACCAAGATTGTCAATTTCTGTTTGTATTTATTTATCAGGGAGGACAATTGATGTGGATATTTCTGTCACAAAGGGCCCTAAATAGTCCCAATTAGTTTGTAAAAAAATATGGGCAAGTGTCTTTTACCCTGGCAATTGACCACCCCCATGTTACGCTGTTTCGGTATGTGGATGATTTTTGTTGTGTGTATGGACGGAGCAGGAAGCCATGTTGCTATTGTTAGTCTTCTGAAGCATCTGGCAGATCTGAATTGTCGGGTTTCGGCCTCGAAACTTCAGTTCTGTCTTGGTCAAGTGATATTTTTGGGTCACTGTCTCCTTCAGGGTGCCAGGTACCTCACAGAAGAAAGTAAAATAGCTGTCAGCTCCCTTCCTTTCCCAAAAGATGAAAATGAACTATGTACTTATTGTTGTCAGTGGATACCGGATGTATCCCGCATAATACAACCCCTTTACAATGCCTTAAGAGACGGTATAATGAACTATAAGGAAAGATCACCGGTTTGTATGGAAAGCCTTTATCGTGCCTTTTCTGAATTAAAGTGGCTTATTGTTTCCGCCCCTGCCTTGGGCATCCCGGACTATACTCCACCGTTCCATTTGTATGTGTATGAGAATGAAGGACACGCAGCAGGTGTACTTATACAATTATATGGCAATAGGCATGGACCAGTGGACTATTATTCGGCCCGCCTCGACCCCGTGGCCCGAGTATCACCAAGTTGCATCGCTGTGCTACAATCAACCACGTTACTTTACTGCTGGTCCCCAAGAGAGATGGCAGTGATGAGGATTATCTCCAACATGATTGTTCCCAACTTCTGACTGAAGAAACAGCTTCTCCACCAAATGTCAGTGAGAATCCACTTTCAAATCCCGATCTGGTGTTATACACGGATGGTTCAAGATATGCTGATGAGTTTGGAAGATTCCACACGGGATATGCTGTTACCACAGAGGACACTGTAGTGCACGCAGCTGCGCTCCGGCCATCACAGTCAGCACAAGAAGCAGAACTTCAGGCTCTGTCTACTGCATGTACTTTGGCCAAAGACAGACGGACTAATATATACATGGACTCACGATATGTATTTAGTATTGCTCACGATTTTGGAGCTCTATAAGCCAATCGAGGGTTTATTACTACTGCCGGAACTCCAGTGAAAAAATGCTGAAGCTGTTAAAACCCTCATGGAATCGATCAAATTGCCTACTCAGGTGGCCATTATCAAAGTCAAGGAGCACGGCCCTAGGAACAGTCCACAGACTATTGACAACGTATTTGCAGATTTGCAAGCAAAGGCCGTTGCTCTTCTGCCCGTTGAACTAACCATACCAATTATGGTGACCACATGCTCTCAGCGTAAACAGTTGCAAGAGATCCTGACTCTACAAGAACCTGATGATCTACAACAGACTGAGGTTTTCTGTCGGACCCCGCGAGACCGCTTAATGACAATGCAGAGAATGTCTCCAAAAGAAGAAGTGAAGCTGTGGAAGGCTGATGGGGCACGTATGGACAATGGTCTCTGGAAAAAGGACCAACTTGTGTGTCTCCCTAAACGGATGTACCCTGCTATTGCTACATGGGCATATGGACCTATACATCGAGGAAAAAACCAGGCCCTGGCCCTGGTACAAAAATTCTACTTGGCTCCAGGTGGACCATATCACGTTGCCTAAGTCTGGAAGGTATGAATATTGTCTGGTGGTTGTCGACATGTTCTCCAGTTGGCCGGCAGCATTCCCCGTTACCAACATGACTGCAAAGACCACAGCAAAGAAACTAGTGATGGAAGTCATCTGCAGATATGGAGTTCCAGAAGTCGTTGAAAGTGACCAAGGTCCGGCATTTTTTTCTCATGTGTATCAGGAGGTTCTGATAATGTTTGGATCCACTGTAGCTCTCCATACTCCGTACTATCCACAATCCAGGGGGAAAGTTGAGAGGTTGAACGACACACTGAAGGGATAATTGACCAAAATGATGCAGGAGACTACTGCTCCATGGCCAGAGCTCCTACCCATTGTACTATACTACATTTGTATTACCCCTATTGCAAAACATGGCCTGTCCCTATATGAGATATTGTTTGGTGCTAGGACCCCAGTTGCAAATTTCCAGTCTCAGTAGTTATCAGAAGAAACTGACCGTGCTGTTCAATATGTTATTCAGATTAGTAAAAATCTTGCTAACACCTATGCTATAGTTTTTTTTTCTCTTCCAGATTCAGCAGAAACCGATATTTGTTAGTTTGAAGTCTGATGATTTTGTGGTTGTGAAAAGGCATGTCAGAAAACACGGACTAGAACCCTTGTATGACGGTCCCTATTAAGTTCTCCTCATTACTCCTATGTCAGTGAAACTGGAAGGAAGACCAACTTGGATCTACGTATCGCACTGCAAGCTGGTTAAACAAGCCAATAGCAAATAAAGGGGACATAATGTTTTGGTTTTTTGTATTTTTTATGTTATTATTGGTAACTATATGGGACAGCCTGAATTCCCCGTTCTTAAATAATAAGTTTATATAATATTATGAAAAATTACTGAGAGATTTGTTGAATAATTCCCAGTCTCTGGCAGATATTTTCTTTTAATCCAAATAATTAGTTTAAGGGAATTGGGGTTGGATAGCTGGAATCTTGAAAAGTTTGTTATATATTGCTGTTTTTATTCTTGTTATGTATGTAATACTAAAACTTGTTTTTTTTTGGTGTATTTCTGTATGTATTAGGAAATTCTGTATTTGGACAGCTAATGATACCAAAAGGCGTTGTTACCCCTGCTCTTCTCTACATTGATTTTAAGAAGTTATCTGATGAAGATGTTGAAGCCAAGCGCATGGCTATCTTCAAAAGATCTCCACAACCGTTATCAAAAATTGTTATTTGTAAATTGTAGTATACAGAGGGGATGGGTACGCCGCAACAGCCATGTCTGGTAACATGGCATCAGATATATGAAGACCAGTACCCCTCGAGCATATAGCTTGGGGATAGTACCTCTGATGCTGGACATAAGTTAACAAAATTTATCTAGGGGGTAATGTGAAGGACTAAATTAAGAAAGATCAAAACTGAATGTTCCATTTTGTGTTTGTAACTCCATCTTGTGGTTTATGAGATAAATTCTGTTACTTAACAAGGCTATAGTTCCTGGCCGTTGTAGAGAAGTAGAGTAAAGGTCATGGGCTGTAATAAAACCAGACCGCTCCAGTTTGGACAAGAAATAAGATACTATTGTTCGCTTCTATGGTCACGTGGATATGACCATATATGTAGTTTCCTATTTTCTTGTATTCTTATAGGTCAATTTTCTTGTATTTTCATTGGTTAAATGTTGTAGGTGTGGTTTTATAACTATTGGTTGAAGTACAAGCTCACTAAATACTATAAAAGATGATGATGTAATACATGGGATAGGAATCTTGCTCGATTCTCCCAGACGGAAACACGTGTCTGTTTGGTTACTTATGTTGCTAGCAACGTTCTGTTTATTAATTTGGAAATCACTAGGTCAACCGTGAAGGGTCACTTAAATCCTACCTTAACACAGTGACTGCGGTAACATCCACAGCTGAGGTTGTGCGCTCAAGGGCCGCCATCCTACCCTCCAGCTGCTGGATGTACTGCTGTAGACGCTGGTCGTCCGCCATTTTACTAGCCAGACCCTGGCGCTAGTATTATGTTAGGGTCTGCGGAACACACCTAATAGATATAGTAGACAGGTGCGTTCACAGCCTGGGGTCCACCGTGCAGGCGAGGCCCGCTGCTAGTAAGATGGCGAAAGTAGCGAACTCTGTTATCCCGCAGAGTCGCTAAAATAAACGCAGTAGCACGCTGTGGCAGTTAGTGCGAACTCTGTTAATTCCCAGAGCCGCTAACGGGAATGCCACAGCACTATATGGCGATAAGTGCGAACTCACTTAGCTTCAGTGAGCCGCAAAGTAAAACGCTAGGGCGCTTAACCAGCGTTATAAAGCGAACCCTGTTGCGTCACAGAGCCGCTGAGAAAAAGACTGTGTCCTGTTAGACTCACAGGGATACACAGATAACTGCTGTGTGGATAGCAGTCCGTGATCATGCAGACAGCAACGCAATCAAGCAATCTCCTCACCGGAGAAGCCGGTATTCTAAGGGCTTATTTCAGCTGAGCCCTAACCACATGCGTACATGATCACACTGGCGCAAAGCGCATAATGCAATTGACACTAGCGCATGGCGGCCCAGCCATGCCACCCTTTTATAGTAACAGCTACAGGACCTGCCAGAAAAAGGACCAATGAGAAACTGTTCCAAAACACATGTAGTTTCAGGACCTTCCTGGCGGACCAATAGGAGCTGCTGCAGTACCTGAACATGTGACCCCTGATCTCCAATGAGAGATCTTACCCTGGGCATGCTCAGATGGAGAAAGCAGGGACTTAGTTCCCGAACTGCCTGCTGCAGCACTGGTTATAATAGAGGAACCAGGAAAAACCGCAACAAGCCTCTGCACAGTGTTAACCTGGGCGAGACGCTGGGACCGACGTCTTTGCTGAGCAGGCTCCACTGCGGCCGGAGATGGAAGGAGGACCGCAGCGGGACTGGTTCTAGGCTCCCCTTGTGCAGCAGAGGGAAGTCGAACCCTAACAGCCCCGGCATGAAAATAAAAAAATCTTTTTTTTTCCTCAAAAAATGATTTTTTAGCCCGCAATTTTTTATTTTCACAAGGGTAACAGGAGAAATTGGACCCCAAAAGTTGTTGTCCTGTTTGTCCTGAGTACACTGGTACCCCATATGTGGGGGAGAACCACTGTTTGGGCACACAACGAGGCTCAAAAGGAAGTAGTGACGTTTTGAAATGCCGACTTGATGGAATGGTCTGCAGGCGTCATGTTACGTTTGCAGAGCCCCTGATGTGCCTAAACAGTAGAAACCCCCCACAAGTGACCCCATTTTGGAAACTAGAGTCCCCAAGGAACTCATCTAGATGTGTAGTGAGCACTTTGAATCTCCAAGTTCTTCACAGAAGTTTATAATGCAGAGCCGTGAAAATAAAAAAATCATTTTTTTCCACAAAAATCATTTTTTTAGTCCCCAATTTTTTATTTTCCCAAGGGCAACAGGAGAAATTAGACCCCCAAGGTTGTTGTGCATTTTTTCCTGAGTACGCTGATACCCCATATGTGGGGGTAAACCACTGTTTGGGCACACGTCGGGGCTCGTAATGGAGGGAGCACTGTTTGACTATCTGAAGGCAAAATTGGCTGGAATAAATGGTGACGCCATGTCGCGTTTGGAGACCCCCTGATGTGCCTAAATAGTGGAAACCCCTCAATTCTAACCCCAACCCTAACCCAACACACCCCCAACCCTAATCCAAACCCTAACCATAACCCTTACCCCAAAACACCCTGTTAGGGTCTGCGGAACGCACCTAATAGATATAATATAGAGGTGCGTTCGCAGCCCGGGTCCACCGTGCAGGTGAAGCCCGCTGCTAATAAGATGACGAAAGTAGCGAACTCTGTTATCCCGCAGAGTTGCTAAAATAAACGCCGTAGCGCGTTGTGGCAGTAAATGCGAACTCTGTTAATACCCAGAGCCGCTAACGGAAATGCCACAGCGCTATATGGCGATAGGTGCGAACTCACTTAGCTTCAGTGAGCCGCAAAGTAAAACGCTAGGGCGCTGTCTAGCGTCTAAAGCGAACCCTGTTACGTCACAGAGTCGCTGAGAAAAGGTACCGTGTCCTGTAAGGCTCTCAGGTACACGGTAAATTGCTAAGCGAGCATAATACGTGGTCATGCGCTAATGTCCTCGCGGGAGTCACCCGCAATCTATGGCGTCTGAACGCCAGACCCTGAATACGGCAATCAAACTCCTCACCGGTTATGCCGGTAATCTAGGGCATCTAGGACACCGACCCTGACCAGCTAGCACACCAAACTCCTCACCGATTAAGTCGGTATTCTAGTGGCTTATTTCAGCCGGGTCCCTAACCACACACACGCATGACCACACTGGCGCATAGCATACAATGGTTGATATTAGCGCATGGCGGCCCAGCCATGCTACCCTTTTATAGTAACAGCTACAGGACCTTCCAGGAACAAGGACCAATGAGAAACCTGTTCCAGAAGACTAGTAGTAACAGGGCCTTCCTGGCGGGCCAATAGGAGCTGCTGCAGTACCTGAGCATGCGACCCCTGATCTCCAATGAGAGATCTCACTCTGGGCATGCTCAGAAGGGAAAATACAGGACTTTTCCCAAAGACGTCTGCTCCAGCACTGGCTATAATAGCAGATCCAGGAAAGGCAACAGCAAGTCACTGCCCAGTAGTGGAGTGGGCAAGACGCCTGGACCGACGTCTCTGCTGAGCAGGCTCCACTGCGGCCGGAGATGAATGGGAGACCGCAGCGGGATGGGTTCGAGACTCCCCTTGTGCAGCAGCGGGAAATCGAACCCTAACATTACCCCCCCTTCTTTGGGCCTCGCTGCGCTCAAAGGCAGCGATGAGCTGCGGAGCATGAACATGCTCGGCAGGCTCCCAGGATCTATCCTCAGGCCCATAACCCCTCCAATCCACCAAATAAAATTTTTTGCCTCGTACCACCTTGCACCCAACAATGGCGTTCACCTCATGATCGTCGGTAGATGAACCCGACGTCCCGGCAGATGACTCGGAAAACCGGGAAATGGCCACGAGTTTCAAGAGGGACACGTGAAAGGTGTCAGTGATACCAAGGCGAGGCGGAAGGGCTAGACGGTAAACTACCGGGTTCACCTGCTCAAGAACTTTAAAGGGGCCCAAAAAGCGAGGTGCCAACTTGGTGGACTCTACCCGTAGCCTGATGTTTCGGGCAGAAAGCCACACTAGGTCACCCGGAGCAAACGTAGGAGCGGGGCGCCGATGGGCATCGGCCGAAGACCTCATCCTCTCTTTGGAGGCCTGAATGGCATCCTGAGTGCGGTCCCAAATGTCCCGTGCCTCCACAGCCCAGTCTGCCACCCTGGAATCGGCGGAAGACACGGCATAGGCACTGGTAGCCGCGGATGCTGACCGTAGTTCAGGAGGAATGGGGTCTGTCCGGTGGAATCAGCCACAGCATTGTTTAATGCAAACTCAGCCCATGGTAGCAAGGATGCCCAGTCATCCTGCCTGGCTGAGACAAAATGTCGTAGATAGGTGACCAAGGTCTGGTTGGCCCTCTCTACCAACCCATTCGTCTCAGGATGGTACGCTGAAGAGAGATTTAACTCAATGCTGAGTAGACGACAAAGCTCTCTCCAGAACCGAGACGCAAACTGGGGACCTCGGTCACTGACAATTTTGTCCGGCATGCCGTGTAGACGGAAGACATGCCTAACGAACAACGCTGCCAGAGCCCGTGCAGAGGGTAACCGTGGTAGCGGCACCAGATGCACCATTTTGGAGAAATGGTCGGTGATTACCAAAATGATGGTGCAACCCCGAGACTTGGGCAAGCCCACTACAAAGTCCATCCCAACCATCTCCCAGGGCCTGTCTGCCACCGGCAAAGGGTAAAGTAACCCAGCTGGCCGTTGTCGTGGAGACTTATTCTTGGCGCAGGAGACACACGCCCGAACATAGTCCCCAACATCACGGACCATATGCGGCCACCAATAAGTCCTCGCCAGCAATTCAGATGTCCTCTTTGCCCCAAAGTGTCCACCAACCCTGGACAAATGTGCCCAAGAGAGTACCTCCGGTCGTAAATTGGTAGGTACAAAAGTCTTGCCTGGGGGCACAGACTCTAGTGAAACCGGGGCCACTGTTCTCAGGCTCTCTGTGGGGACAATAAGCCGAGGCTCCTCCACCTCCTCCTCAGAGGACACCACAGAGCGAGAGAGAGCGTCGGCACGAATGTTCTTCTCTCCCGAGAGGAAATGGAGTGTGAAATTAAACCGGGAGAAGAACAAGGACCATCTGGCCTGGCGAGAATTAAGCCGCTGGGCTGTCTGCAGATACACCAAATTCTTGTTGTCGGTGAAAACTTGGAAGGGAAAGCGGGCCCCCTCCAACAGATGTCTCCACTCAGAGAAAGCCAACTTCATGGCTAGCAACTCCCTATCCCCGATGGAATAATTCCTCTCCGCTGATGTGAAGGTCTTAGAGAAGAAGAAGCAAGGATGCTTCCGACCTTGAGCATCCTTTTGGAAGAGGACTGCTCCAGCACCAACGGATGAGGCATCAACCTCCAATAAAAATGGCTTATCAACATCGGGGCGATGTAGGATGGAGCGCTAGCAAAATGAGACTTAACAGAAGAGAAAGCCGTGGAGACCTCTTCTGACCACAATTTGGGATTTGCTCCCTTCTTGGTGAGGGCTACCAAGGGAGCTACCAAGGTAGAGAAATGCGGAATGAACTGGCGATAGTAATTAATGAACCCCATAAAGCGCTGCACCGCTTTAAGGGAGTGAGGTTCCTGCCAGTCCATCACAGCCTGTAGTTTGGCCGGATCCATAGCCAATCCCTGGGTTGAGATGATATAACCAAGGAAAGGTAAAGACTCCAGCTCAAACATACATTTCTCCAACTTAGCATAAAGGGAATTAGCCCGTAAGAGGTCGAAGACTCTGCAGACATCTCTCCGGTGGGAGTCAATATCTGGAGAGAAGATGAGTATATCATCCAGATAGACTACGACCGAGGTGGAGAGCATATCCCGGAAGATGTCATTGACTAAGTCTTGGAAAACGGCTGGAGCATTACAGAGCCCAAAGGGCATCACCAGATATTCGTAATGCCCGTCCCTGGTATTGAAAGCCGTCTTCCATTCGTCCCCCTCACGGATGCGAATCAGGTTATACGCACCGCGCAGATCTAACTTAGTGAATACCCTTGCTCCCCGAAGCCTATCAAATAGCTCAGAAATCAAGGGCAACGGGTACTTGTTTTTAACGGTGATGGCGTTAAGACCCCGGTAATTAATACACGGACGCAATTCTCCATTTTTCTTCTGTACGAAGAAAAATCCCGCCCCAGCCGGTGACACTGACTTCCTAATAAACCCTCTTGCCAGGTTCTCCTGAATATATTGCGACATGGCCTCTGTCTCAGGAAGAGAGAGGGGATAGACCCTTCCCCGAGGAGGTTCTGCGCCAGACAAGAGGTCGATAGGACAGTCATAGGGACGATGAGGTGGAAGAGTCTCCGCAGCCTTCTTGGAGAATACATCTGCATATGACCAGTAGCACTTGGGGAGTGGAGTAAGATCTGCGGGTAACTCAGTAGTGGTAACCTGAACGCAACTCCTGACACATCTGCCTCTACATGCATCACTCCAACCCAGTATCCTATCCGAAGTTCACTCTATATGTGGGGAGTGGAAACGGAGCCAAGGTATACCTAGTAGGATCTCGTCTAATCCCTCGGGAAGGACGAGTAGGGAAATAAGTTCCTGATGGGAAGGAGATACCAACAATGCAAGTGGAACAGTCTGGTGTGTAATTTGTGAGGGCAATGTCGACCCATTCACTACCCGGACAGTCACTGATTTGTCAAGAGCCACCAGAGGTATTGCATGACGGCGAGCAAAGTCAGAGGACATGAAGTTCCCCTCTGCTCCTGAGTCCACGCAAAGGTCGGCGGCGATAGTGGAAGTGCCTACAGTGATTGTCCCTTTAAGTGTCAACTTGGAGGAAAATGCTGCTGTCTCTAGTGAACCTCCTCCCAGGACCACTAGACGCGATCGCTTCCCCGATCGCTGTGGACATTTGTTGGCATAATGTCCTGTCTGCTGGCACACTCTACAGACCACGGATACTCGAGTGGTCCGAGACTTAGATCTCACTCGAGAAATCTCCATGGCCTCAGGGAATCGGACGCCTGAATGGAAGATTCCAGAGGTCTGGCGAAGGTGGGTGCCAGCCGGAACCTCTGCCTACACTGGGCCCGCTCCAACCTCCGCTCGTTAAAACGAAGGTCGATGCGGGTAGATATGGTAATGAGCTCCTCCAGTGTGGCAGGAATCTCCCTGGTGGACAAGGCGTCCTTCACATGGTCTGCCAGTCCCCTCCAGTACATGGGTATAAGGACTTTATCTGGCCAATCAAGCTCAGAGACCAGAGTCCGAAATTGGACGGCAAACTGGCTGACCATGGATGAACCCTGGGTGATAGTCAACAGTTGAAGAGCCGTATCGTGGGTGACACGAGGTCCTAAAAAGACCTGTTTAAGAGTGTCCAAGAAGAGAGGAGCACTCTGCACCACACGATCATCGCGCTCCCATAACGGCGTTGCCCACTCCAACGCCCTGCTCGACAAAAGGGATATGATAAAACCCACTTTCGCCCGCTCCGTGGGATAACGTGCAGCCAGAAGCTCTAGATGTATGGAGCACTGACTGACGAAACCCCGACATTGTTTACTGTCACCGGTAAACTTGTCTGGAAGTGGGAGGCGGGAAATAGTCGGAGCAGGGTGGCAGAGGACAACCTGGCTGCAGCCACGCTAGCAGCCTGAACAGCGACTGCGGTAACATCCACAGCTGAGGTTGTGCGCTCAAGAGCCGCCAACCTACCCTCCAGCTGCTGGATGTACTGCCTTAGACGCTGGTCATCCGCCATTTTACTAGCCAGACCCTGGCGCTAATATTATGTTAGGGTCTGCGGAACGCACCTAATAGATATAATATAGAGGTGCGTTCGCAGCCGGGGTCCACCGTGCAGGCGAAGCCCGCTGCTAATAAGATGACGAAAGTAGCGAACTCTGTTATCCCGCAGAGTTGCTAAAATAAACGCCGTAGCGCGTTGTGGCAGTAAATGCGAACTCTGTTAATACCCAGAGCCGCTAACGGAAATGCCACAGCGCTATATGGCGATAGGTGCGAACTCACTTAGCTTCAGTGAGCCGCAAAGTAAAACGCTAGGGCGCTGTCTAGCGTCTAAAGCGAACCCTGTTACGTCACAGAGTCGCTGAGAAAAGGTACCGTGTCCTGTAAGGCTCTCAGGTACACGGTAAATTGCTAAGCGAGCATAATACGTGGTCATGCGCTAATGTCCTCGCGGGAGTCACCCGCAATCTATGGCGTCTGAACGCCAGACCCTGAATACGGCAATCAAACTCCTCACCGGTTATGCCGGTAATCTAGGGCATCTAGGACACCGACCCTGACCAGCTAGCACACCAAACTCCTCACCGATTAAGTCGGTATTCTAGTGGCTTATTTCAGCCGGGTCCCTAACCACACACACTCATGACCACACTGGCGCATAGCATACAATGGTTGATATTAGTGCATGGCGGCCCAGCCATGCTACCCTTTTATAGTAACAGCTACAGGACCTTCCAGGAACAAGGACCAATGAGAAACCTGTTCCAGAAGACTAGTAGTAACAGGGCCTTCCTGGCGGGCCAATAGGAGCTGCTGCAGTACCTGAGCATGTGACCCCTGATCTCCAATGAGAGATCTCACTCTGGGCATGCTCAGAAGGGAAAATACAGGACTTTGTCCCAAAGACGTCTGCTCCAGCACTGGCTATAATAGCAGATCCAGGAAAGGCAACAGCAAGTCACTGCCCAGTAGTGGAGTGGGCAAGACGCCTGGACCGACGTCTCTGCTGAGCAGGCTCCACTGCGGCCGGAGATGAATGGGAGACCGCAGCGGGATGGGTTCGAGACTCCCCTTGTGCAGCAGCGGGAAATCGAACCCTAACACACCCCTAACCACAAGCAGATAGTGCCGCCATCACTCGGTGTGGGGGGGTCGGATCTCGGTCTCCAGCCATGGCAGATGCTATTGCAGCATCGACCATGGCTGGATTGTAGTATTTCATTGGTGAAATATTACAAATCACTCTGATTGGCTGTTTCACTTTTAACAGCCAATCAGAGCGATCGTAGCCATGTGGGGGTTAAGCCACCCCCGTGGTGAAGCACAAAGGGTCTTGTGCCTTTTGGTGGCGTGACCTTTCAGTGACCCCGGTCACCCAAGCTGCAGGAACGCGTTCTCCCCATGACGCCACATAGGCGTCACAGGTCGGGAAGGCACCGACTTTCATGACGCCTACGTGGCGTCACAGGTCGGGAAGGGGTTAAAGGAGCGTGGTCAGCAAATGGTTGGGGGCAAAAAGTGGGCAGTAAAAAGGTAGGAAACCCCACCAAGTCGCCATATGCGGTCAAGCACTCTTGCACCACTCAAATCTATCCTAAACTCTGCTGCCAGAGTAATCCAACTGTCCCTCCGTTATACCCCAGCCTCTCCTCTCTGCCAGGCCCTTCACTGCCTTCCTATTGCTCATAGGCTACAGTTCAAAAGCCTAACTATGACATACAAAGCCTTCCAGAAACTGACTCCACCATACATCTGTGACATCGTCTACCATTGTCCGACTGGCTCATGACTTATTCAACGCTAACTCAGTGTGCCGTCAGCAAGCTATACCGTCCCTGCCCACAAGCACTTGTCCACCTGTCCGTGGTTAGGTGCACTTTCCCTGTAACAGCATTGTTGAGGGCCCGGGTAGTGTTATGGGACACATGCTTACTTGTGTAATGTCGCTACGGCAGACCGGAGTAATAGTGGCGGGTGTGGACCGAGAACCTTGTTATGGTCACCGCCATCAGGTTGCGGAAAGCTACCACCTTCCACGAGCCTAAAATGCAACATTTCCATCGCAAACAGATGAGAAATGTGTGAATTTAGTGCTGTGGCATTGGCTGCGTATTTCCGCTTGCGTTCCAAGGACTGGGGTATGGACAACTGAACACTGCGTTGGGACAAGTACGTGAACGTGATTGTTAATGGTGCTATTTGAGTTGGTGTGCAACTGAGCCGCCCGCCAGGGCCGTGGTGTACTCGGCTCCGAGCCCGTTGATGTCTATGGGGAATGTCACGGTAGCTGCAGCTCGGTCCGTGGCCCTGGGCGCTCACTATAAATGGGGTTGTATTTACAGGGGATTGAATGTTCGTGTAGTTTGTCGTGACGCCACCTGTAGTACCTGGTCAGGGTGACCAGCGCTGCTGTGCAGGTCCTCTGGGAGGGATGGTGTTGTGCAGCTTGGTGTAAAGTCTCCTACAGGTGAGACTGTGTCCTCCCAGGGCAGGTAGATGAAAGGGAAAGCAATGGTGCAGGAGAGATGTAGCAGAGTGGAGTGTGCGACGGAGTAATAATGCAGGAAGCAGTTCTTGTGCAGTTTCAAAGGTTTACTCACAGTCTGTTGCCAGCAAGACAGATGCCTGGTTGCACTGTGTCCTTCCAGTGAGTAGTCCAGCAACCCTCAGGTAGATTGGTCACACTCCCAAAGACTCCCTTTATGTTCCTTTCCGGCTTCTTAGTGCTACACTCCGTACTCCTTCTCTGCACCTCCCTACCACAGAGCCCTCGGACGAGGTAGTATTGGATCCTTTCAGTTTACAGGTACGACCCGATGTCCCGGGACGCTGCTCCCCTCTTCACGGAGACCGAGACACCGTCGGATGCCTGGACGTACTTGATCCCTAGCTTCCTCCCGGATTAGAATATGGCAGCTAGTGGCCCTTGAAGAGTCCCACTATACTCGGTGTTACTGGTGGCGATGAACTGACCCACCAGTCTAGGGACCGTTCCCCGATATTTGCCTGGTCCTTCCTTCTTCAGGATGGGGGCACAGCTTCAATTGCTGTCTCTGCCCTGGACCCTTTCACTCTCTCAGCATGGCTCCCTGAGGTGAACTCAGGAGAGCTGCAGGTCAGGCTAGTACCCACTTCACTGCCTGCTTGTCTCCAACTGAAACTCTAATCTAACACGCAGCACAAAGCTGCCTCAACCCCTCCCATCCATCTAGCTACACCCTGTTCTAACCAGCCTGAGCTAGACCATCCCATTGGGTCCGCCTACACTCAGCTGGCATAGTGTACTGATGAATGCAGTGGTTGGAGTCAATGGGGTGCTTCCTTCTTACCTGAGAGTCAGGTGTCACACCGCTGGGTGCGATGCAACATCTCTGTGGCGACTGGACCCTCAGGGTGCCACACAACTACTGATGCAGGGCAGGAGGTATCTTTGCATGCACCATAGACAGGGGATTGACTAGCACGCACAACAGCAGATGACGCAGTGGTATCACCCGCAGACACTGTTCATGGAGCCTGGTGTTCAACCAACAAAGTCGGGTGCATTGCTGCCATGTGCCTGATCATGCTGGTGGTGGTAAGGCTGGTAGTTTTGCTAGCCCTGCTGATGCGGGCATTGCCAGTGGTGCAAATCGCCTTTTTGGGGTTATCGGCAGAGTCTTTAAAAAACAACAAGACTGTTAGGGGGACATTCATTGTCTTCCTCTCCCACACCACCTCCTCACCTCGACACCTGTCTTTCGGTGTTCCCCAAGGCTCTGTTCTATGACCCCTACTCTTCTCCATCTACACCTTCGGCCTGGGACAGCTAATGTAATGGCACGGTTTGCAATATCATCACTACGCCGATGACACGCAGATCTACTTATCTGTACCTGACATCACCTCCTTACTCAACCCAAATCACACGTCTTCCCACTATATCATCCTTCTTTTCTGCTCGCTTTCAAAAAGTGGACATGGACAAATCAGAATACATCATCTTTCAAGCATCTCATGCTGAGTAGACATGAGAGCTGTGTATGCATCATTTATGCATCATTCAGTACCACTTTAGTAAGAGGGTAACTTAACCCTAGAGAAAATGATTTTCCAGACATTCACAGCCTTTTCTGCACATTTTTTGCAGCTGTGATCTTCATTTTCTTGGTGTGGATGTGGTAAATTTCAAATTCATCATCAATAACATCATGGTCCATATCTTGTAAAGAGGAAATCTGGTGTTTCCAAGGGTCGTGGTTATGTACGTTTAGTGGCATTCCTTTAACTCCTTAACCCCCAAGGGTGGTTTGCATGTTAATTACCGGGTCAATTTTTACAATTCTGACCACTGGCGATTCTGAGACTGTTTTCTCGTGACATATTATACTTCATGATAGTGGTAAAATTTCTTTGATATAACTTGCGCTAATTTATGACAAAAATGGAAATATGGCGAAAATTTTGAAAATTTTGCAATTTTCAAACTTTGAATTTTTACTCCCTCAAAACAGAGAAATATGTCACACAAAATAGTTGCTAAATAACATTTCTCACATGCCTACTTTACATCAGCACAATTTTGGAACCAAATTTTTTTTTTGTTAGGAAGTTATAAGGGTTAAAAGTTGACCAGCGATTTCTCATTTTTACAACAAAATGTACAAAACCATTTTTTTTAGGGACCACCTCACATTTGAAGTCACTTTGAGGGTCTATATG
Organism: Oophaga sylvatica; assembly: GCA_033576555.1. Classification (NCBI taxonomy): domain Eukaryota; kingdom Metazoa; phylum Chordata; class Amphibia; order Anura; family Dendrobatidae; genus Oophaga; species Oophaga sylvatica. The sequence goes on from JARQOD010000001.1 coordinate 452,399,182, forward strand.
GCAGAAAATACCCAAAAGTGACACCATTCTAAAAACTGCACCCCTCAAGCTACTCAAAACTACATTCAAGAAGATTATTAACCCTTCAGGTGCTTCACAGGAACTAAAGCAACATGGAAGGAAAAAATGCACATTTTAATTTTTCCAACAAAATTTTTTTTTAGCATCAATTTTTTCATTTTTCCATGGGCATCAGGGAAGGAGCGTCATTTGACTTTTTGAATGGAAAATTAGCTCCAATCGTTAGCGGACACCATGACGCGTTTGGAGAGCCCCTGTGTGCCTAAACAGTGAAAAAAACCCACAAGTGACACCATTTTGGAAACTAGACCCCTTAAGGAACTTATCTAGATGTGTTGTGAGCACTCTGAACGCCCAAGTGCTTCACAGAAGTTTATAATGCAGAGCAGTGAAAATAAAAAAATCATTTTTTTTCTCAAAAATGATTTTTTAGCCCACTATTTTTTATTTTCACAAGGGTAACAGGAGAAATTGGACCACAAAAGTTATTGTGCAATTTGACCTGAGTACACCGATACCCCATATGTGGGTGGAACCACTGATTTGTCGCATGGGAGAGCTCAGAAGGGAAGGAGCGCCATTTTGGAATGCAGACTTGATGGAATGTTCTGTAGGCATCATGTTGTGTTTGCAGAGTCCCTGACGTGCCTAAATAGTAGAAACCCTCGACAAGTGACCCCATTTTGGAAACTAGACCCCCCAAGGAGCTTATCTAGATGTGTAGTGAGCACTTTGAACCCCCAAGTGCTTCACAGAAGTTTATAAAAGCAGAGCAGTGAAAATAAAAAAATCATTTTTTTTCCTCAAAAATGATTTTTTTAGCCCGCTATTTTTTATTTTCCCAAGGGTAACAGGATAAATTGGACCCCAAAAGTTGTTGTCCAGTTTGTCCTGAGTATGCTGGTACCCCATATATGGGGGGGAACCACGGTTTGGGCGCATAGCAGGGCTCAGAAGAGAAGGAGCGCCATTTGACATTTTGAATGGAAAATATGCTGGAATATTTAGCGGTTGCCATGTCGCATTTGGAGAGTCCCTGTGTGCCTAAACATTGGAGCTCCCCACAAGTGACCACATTTTGGAAACTAGCCCACCCATGTAACTTATCTAGATGTGTGGTGACCACCTTGAACCCCCACGTGCTTCACAGAAGTTTATATAATGCAGAGCCATGAAAATAAAAAATCATTTTTTTCCTCAAAAAAAAATTTTTTAGCCCCCAATTTTTTATTTTCACAAGGGTAACAGGAGAAAATGGACAAAGTTGTTGTCCTGTTTGTCCTGAGTACACTGGTACCCCATATGTGGGGGGGAGCCACTGTTCGGGCACACGTCGGGGCTTGGAAAGTAAGTAGTGACGTTTTGAAATGCCGACTTTGATGGTATGGTCTGCGGGCGTCATGTTACGTTTGCAGAGCCCCTGATGTGCCTAAACAGTAGAAACTCCACACAAGTGACCCCATTTTGGAAACTAGACGACCCAAGTAACTTATCTAGATGTGAGGTGAGCACTTTGAACCCCCAAGGGCTTCACAGAAGTTTATAATGCCCGGGCATGAAAATAAAAAAATCTTTTTTTTCCTCAAAAAATCATTTTTTAGCCCGCAATTTTTTATTTTCACAAGGGTAACAGGAGAAATTGGACCCTAAAAGTTGTTTTCCTGTTTGTCCTGAGTATGCTGGTACCCCATATGTGGGGGAGAACCACTGTTTGGGCACATATCGAGGCTCAGAAAGGAAGTAGTGACGTTTTGAAATGCCGACTTGATGGAATGGTCTGCAGTCGTCATGTTACGTTTGCATAGCCCCTGATGTGCCTAAACAGTAGAAACCCCCCACAATTGACCCCATTTTGGAAACTAGATCCCCCAAGGAACTCATCTAGATGTATGGTGAGCACTTTGAATCTCCAAGTTCTTCACAGAAGTTTATAATGCGGAGCCGTGAAAATAAAAAATCATTTTTTCCACAAAAATAATTTTTTTAGTTCCCAATTTTTTATTTTCCCAAGGGTAACATGAGAAATTAGGCCCCAAGGTTGTTGTGCAATTTTTCCTGAGTACGCTGATACCCCATATGTGGGGGTAAACCACTGTTTGGGCACACGTCCGGGCTCGTAAAGGAGGGAGCACTGTTTGACTATTTGAAGGCAAAATTGGCTGGAATAAATGGTTTGGAGACCCCATGATGTGCCTAAATAATGGAAACCCCTCAATTCTAACTCCAACCCTAACCCCAACACACACCTAACCACAACCCTAACCCAACACACCCCTAACCCTAATCCAAACCCTAACCATAACCCTAACCACCACACACCTAACCCTAATCCCAACCCTAACCTTAACCCTAACCACAAGCCTTACCACAAGCAAAATCCTAATCCCAACCCTAACCCAACCACAAGCCTAACCCTAATTCCAACCTTAACCCTAATTCCAATACAAGCAGCACAAAAAGGCAGCAAAACTCACCTGCCCATATCTCAGAACAAATGCACTACAGGGTGCAGCCAACCCATAAAGCAAGATATTAGCAGCACATAATCACATCAAGAAAGAACCAGTATACAGTGCTGTATTAAAATAATTTACTTTATTAACAACCATATAGTGGAATGTAAACAATATAAAATAATTCAACAAACCAAAATAGAAATAGAAAAAATATATATACAACAAGGTCACTACCAACCAAAATTTAAAACTGGGGTTAAGACCACAAAAATGTATTAGACCTGCAGACCAAGTATATAATGCCCATATAGTATTAATATAGCCCAGCAGCCTAAAATAGCATGACTAGTCTGCGCCTACAACAAAGTGCCTAATCGGCTGTGAAAGAGTTAATTAGAGGTTTATACACCGTGCCCTTTCAGGATCGGTATAGTAACACAACCTCTGATTAAAGTGCCAAGTAGGCGCTAACATAAATATGCCTTAACGGCTGCAATAGAGAAGCTCAAAAGTATATGCAGGGCACTTACATTGGTGGTGGTCAGTGATGTGTGGTATTCCCCAGGCGCCCCAACGCGCGTTTCGTCCCTTCGTCAGGAGGCGAACGTTAGGAGAAAGGGGTATGTGCATTAAATAGGACAGACAGCCAATAGGGTTTCTAGTTTCACTTTAAACATAATGAGAAGTCCCGTTTCACATGTTGTTCGGTGGTGGTGTTGCGCATGTGCTGCTGACGTCAGCCATCAACTAGGCGTCCTGGGTTACGGCCGTGGGATACAGGCTCAAATGGGCCGTCTAAAAGTCGGCGCATGCGTCCTGCTCCCTATGCCCGCTTTCCAGAGCGCCGATGGAAGCGTCAGCCTCACATGCGACACACCAACCGAAAAATAGCTACATGTGTGCAGAAAACCTAGTAATGGACTTATATAAAGTGCTATAAAGTGACTTGTGACCAAATTAATAATAATTAACCACAAAATAGAATACATAATACATATATATATTAATAATAATAAATTTATAAAAATAAAGTATGTACAACACAAATTAGAATGCCTAGTGCCAATAATAATTAAATATATAATTTATAAAATATATATAAAGCATACTACATATTCAATGTGAAAAAGCCATAATAAATAAAAATGACAATAAATATTTGAACTACATACTGAATTCATACTCATAAATAAATACAATAATACATATAGTGCAAAAAGTGCTAGAAGTGCAAGCGTAAATATAATGCATATTAAATATAATTAAATGACAATACAGAACAAATTAATTATTCAAATATAAATACAATATACTAAATATATTATTCTGACACAAAAACATCCATGAAGAGAAAGTGACATCGACTGCGGTCCGGACAAATTTCACATCTTTCAGACCATCAAATGGATGCCAAAACACCGGGACGACACTCATACTAACATCTCCAAGTTAGAACCCATAGGACTACTAACATTAATAAAGGTAAGTAAACCTATTGAGCAAAAAATAAAGAATTAAAATCAACATATACATAAGAAGACATAATATTAATACTTTAATGAATATAAAAAACAAATGGGCACCTGTAGTGCATTTGTTCTGAGATCTGGGCAGGTGAGTTTTGCTGCCTTTTTGTGCTGTTTGTATTGAATTTTTGGAGACCTTGAGTCTCTTTAGTGGCTAGTGTAGTGTAGGTACTTGTAAGCGTGTGGACCTTTGGCGCAGGTTACAAGCTTAGTATTTTGGCCAAAATATTAATAATACCTCACTTTTTTGAATTTTTTGCACTTTATTTTTTGGAGTGCAGCCGAGCACAGGCACGTTTGGTCTCGCATAAGGGGGGTTCACACTGGGCTCATTGAGAGTGTACTGGCCGCCGCCTAGTCGAATAGTGGGGGCGTAATTAATAGTTGTGAAACGGACACTGTGCAGTTTTCCTTGTGTGAATGGCACCCTATGCGGGCCTCTATTGTGCAATCGTATACTGAGCAGTCAACCCTCCTTGATTAGGTATGTGGAGAGTGGCTGTTAATTGGTATTTTGCAACCCGTGTGCTAACATCTTGCTTTTTGGGCTGGCTGCACCCTGTAGTGCATTTGTTCTGAGTTTTGGGCGGTGAGTTTTGCTGCCTTTTGTGCTGTTTGTATTGAATTTTTTGGGGACCTTGAGTCTCCTTAGTGGCTAGGTAGTGTAGGTTTCTTGTAAGCGTGGGGACCTTTGGCGCAGGTTACAAGCTTACGTATTTTGGCCAAAATATAACTAATTTCCCCCCTATTTTTGAATTTTTTCCACTTTATAATTTCGGGGTGCAGCTGAGCCCCGGCAGTTTGGGCTCGTATAAGGGTGTTCACACTGGTGCGCATTGAGAGTGTACTGGCCAGCCCGCCTAGTCGAATAGTAGGGGCGTAATTAATAGGCTGTGAACTGGCACTGTGCCAGTATCCTTGTGTGAAACGGCACCCTATGCGGGCCCCTATTGTGCATTGTATACTGAGCAGTCAACCCCCCCCTTGAATGGGTATGTGGAGAGTGGCTGTTAATCTGGTTTTTGCAAACCCGTGCTGTAAATCTTGCTTTTTGGGGGGCTCCGTAGGCATTGTTTTGGATCTGGGCGGTGAGTTTTTCTGCCCTTTTTTTGCTGTTTGTTTGATTTTTGGTCTTGGTTTCCTTAGTGGTAGTGTAGTGTCC